>OU426987.1:181659341-182901290 GCA_911387755.1 Chrysotoxum bicinctum
ATTATATTTTCAAAAACTTGTAACAAAAATAACTTACGTCTTGACTCGTGTAGAATTTTTTTACAAATAAAAGGAAACTTGTGATTTTGTTTTCTTTGGTGAAACAGAAACACACAAGAAACTTGAAAGCTCACAAATTTTGTACTTGTAAAACACAAGTCTCGGTGAAACGCAAACTTACTTTTTCACAAATTTTCAATTGTAACCTACAACTACAATTTTGTAACTACAACAAAATGGTGAAACGAAATTTATCGAATTTTCACAAATTTTGTGAAAAAATGATTGTAATTACAATTTTGTAAGTTGGTGAAATAGGCCCCTGGTGACTTTACAAGCTATTCACTTTGTGTACGATTAGTCAAAAAACACTTAAAAAAAAGTAAGGTTAAATTTGAAAAAGTAAAACTTTTTTTTTATGATTTAATGGTGTTTCTTCAGTTTAATATTTTAAAACACCAACTCCTAACTCTTATGTTTAAAAGATTTAGACCTTTAAAAATTGGAATTATTAGAGAAAAATGTTCTGAAGCATATAATTAATTTTTAAATGACTAAAACAACTATACTTTGTAAATTAGAGCTACAAACGGAATGCATTTTGTGATTTCCAAAGCAAAAACAAATTCATACAAGAACAGATTATAAATCATTCTGGTGTTTCTTTTAAAATATAAGTTGCATTAAGTACACGGTCAAATTTCCATTGAGCGGAAAGATGTGGTGCAAAAATGTTTGTCTGTCTAAAAGAGTTGTGCGTTGAAGGGTAAATAAATACAAAAATAATCTATATCGGATTATTTTTTTTCCGAAATAAACATTTTTTCGAAGCCAGATTTCTTAAAACAATTAGTAAATGCTTTTTCTGTTAATAAAATTAATTGTGTCAAGAACATTTTGATTAATTCACTGGTGGATTGTGAGATTTTCCATTAAATACTTTAAACACATTGTTAGTTAGTTAAAGCTCAAAAATCAGTGAAGTCAGTGAAATCACTTTGGATGGCCATATTTCGATAACCAGACCAGAATTGAAAACTGCAACCTGTTAAGAGCCTTGGTTGCGGAAATATCTCCATCCGCATCCGATGACTTTTTTAGGTTTGGGTCAATTTTCAGTAAAATCACTTTGGGTGGCCATATTTCGATAACCAGACATTGCAGAACCTTCTGGTTTTCACCCCTGAATAGCTCTTAAAGAATTGACTAGAAATTTTCAAAACTGCAACCTTTTACAAGGCCTCGTTTCGGTAATATCGCCACCCAAACATATTGTTAGGTAGTTAAAGCTCAAAAATCAGTGAACTCAGTAAAATCACTTTGGATGGCCATGTTTCGAAAACCAGACCACGCAGGACGATTTAGCTTGAATGTGTATATAGGTATTAAATAGAACTTTCGATTGATATATGTTTTAAATTTGGTGGTGCAACAGCTAGAAGTGAACCAGGACTTAGTGATTTACAACTCTCAACAACCCCCCACGAACGGGGGGGCCCTACAATTTTCTGCCGATTCCAAACGAATTCCGAATGAGTAGCACTTTTCATGATAAGAGGTACTCTGAGAGGATTTGTCAATTCCTCGCAACAGTTGGTTTGTCCATGATTTTCCCAAAATTTATGAAATCTATGTTCTTTCTCCTAGGTTAGGTTAGGTTGGAGTGGCTGTCTAGTTGTTGTTGACTCACTTAGACCTCAAGGATCCGTTGTGATACCACTAAAGAAGTTACTCATGGGAGAGTAATGAATTTTAACAAACCATTTCGTGCTTTTAATGAAGTTAGAGAGACATTTTGTGTCGATCGTTGCCAGCTCACTGGTATTATCGAAGAAGGGATTACCGAGATAGTTATTCCTTCTATTGGAGAGTGCTGGACATGTACATAGAAGGTGTTGGACTGTTTCCTCTTCCTCCTCTTCCATGCAGCTTCTACAGAAGTCATTTGTGTAGACTCCTAGCCTCAAAGCATGTCTGCCTATGAGGCAGTGTCCTGTTATAACTCCGATTGTAGAGCTTATATTTTGTCTGCTCAGAGAGATCAAGCCTTTTGACCGTTTTAGGTCTATGCTTGGCCATATTTGTTTGGTTGCCAGGCAGGTGGTACCCTGTGACCATCTAGCATTTGTTGATTCTAGAGCATATTGTTTGAGAAGATATTTGCATGTAGCAAGTGGTGTTCCTATGTTATGTTTTTGTCTAACAGTAGGCAGAAGTGTTCCGTTTTTGGCGAGCTCATCGGCTTTGCAATTTCCCGGAATGTCTCTGTGGCCCGGCACCCAAATAAGGTGAATATTAAACTGTTCTGTCATCTCGTTTAGAGATGATCGACAATCGTGGACTATTTGAGAGTTTGTGGAGACAGACGCGAGAGATTTGAGAGCGGCTTGGCTGTCCGAGAAGATTCGTATATCCTTGCAAGATATAACGTTTTCTTTGAGACAGGACAGTGCCTCTTTAATCGCCATTACTTCTGCCTGGAATACACTACATTGATTGGGAAGTCTATATGAAAGACTGATATTCAGTTGTTCCAAATAGATGCCACTTCCAACGCCGTAATCGGTCTTTGAACCGTCTGTATAGAAGTGTACCGCATTGTCTTCCAGGGGTCTCTCTTCTTCCCAAGACGAACTTGAAGGGATGGAAACAAGGAAGCTGTTATCGAATACCATTTTTGGGGTGGTATAGTCTAAGCGATCTGGGATAGATCTGAAATTGTCTAAGATAGTTATATGACCAGTATTGTTACTGATCCATTGAGAGGTGGCTCTAAGCCTCACGCATGAGTTGGCTGCCACCATTTTGGAGAAGATGTCAAGAGGTGTTAGGCTTAAAAGCACTTCCAGGGCTGCGGTTGGTGTTGAGCGAAGTGCTCCTGTGATGCACATACCTGCTGACCGCTGGACTTTTATGAGTTTATTTAGATTTACCATCTTGTCCAGTGCGGTCCACCATACGACAACTCCATAAATGAGTATCGGTCTGATTACCGAGGTGTATAGCCAGTGGGTTATTTTTAGGGAGAAGCCCCATTTTGATCCTATTGCCTTTTTACAAGTAAAAAGCGCTACGGTAGCCTTTTTTACTCTTTCATCAATATTTGCCTTCCAATTTAGTTTTTTGTCTAAAATGAGGCCTAAATATTTGGCTTGGTCGGAAAAGCTTAATGGTATTCCTTTAATCTTGGGTGGGTTAATCTGAGGAATTTTGTACCTTCTCGTAAAGAGTACTAATTCTGTTTTATGTGGATTGACGTCCAAGCCACACTGCTTAGCCCATTTTGTTAGCCTATTTAAGGCATTTTGTAGGAGTTCTGAGAGAACTTGGGGATGTTTCCCAGATACAGATATTGCAACGTCGTCAGCATAGGCAATCATCTTGAAACCCTCTGCTTCTATTTATGTTAGTAGTTCGTTTACTACCATGTTCCATAAGAGAGGCGAAAGGACCCCACCTTGTGGGGTACCTCAATTCACCGATCTGGTGGTAGTAAAACTTCTCATGCTGGAAGTTATTGTCCTGCTTTTGAGCATGAGACTTATAAGGTCTATGAGTGATTTCTCTAATTTCAGCTTGTCCATTGCTGTTGTGTTCGCCTGGTAGCTGACGTTGTTGAAGGCTCCTTCGATATCTAGGAAAGCTACTAGGTTGTATTCTTTGTATTTGAGGGAATATTCAATACCACGTACCAGCGAATGAAGTGCTGTTTCTACTGATTTTCCCTTAGAGTACGCATGTTGAGCTAACTTCTTTTTGTTCTTTCTGTTAACTTCAGCAATAAACGTTTTAAAATAAGTAATACTCGTAACTTAATCATACTTGTTTATGGAGACTTTCAACTTAAAACGGTGGCCTCCTCTTTCTTATTAACTGAAGTCGTTGCAGAGTCAGAGTGTTTCTAATCCGGAATATATTCTTTCCATTAAGTGATTAATGTGATTTTTAGATCAATGTGACCAATTTGTTTCATAATCATAATGGTTATATGGCGTCTACAAAATGAAGCTGGAATCTTAAGAGAAAAATCAGGGCGAACCATCAGCTTTCCCGGAAATTTTCAGAAATCGATATTGATTAAGATGATGTTATACAGAGTTTTGCGAAAAAATAATCGAAGACAATCATGATAGGTTATTTAAGGCAGTGGACAAGACAATCCACAACTGGTTCCTTAGAATTTCAATTCTCTATAATGGAACTGCTATAAATGAATGTAGTATATATTACAAACCACTTGTACGCCAATATACATATGTAAATTTAAAACCACTTTTAACTGTCTTATATTAAAAAATGAACACATAATATATGCAAGACATCTTCCTTCAATCTACCAACAATTTCCAAACTTACATTTGCTTATTCAACTTTAAAACAATCCAAGGTAATTTGTTATTATTTTAAGACCTTGTCAAGTGTTACAGTAATTACAAGCCTCATTAGACGTTAAAATATCTTAACGCCTTGTTGTTTTTTTTTTTTTTAAATGACTGTTGTTAGCTTTATTAAATTCATATTCCATCTTGAATACAAGAGTCAGGAATTAAAACAAGTGTTTGCAAGGAAGGTAAAAATTTTATGAAAGTTGAAAACACCTTCTATAAAAGTTTAAAAATTTAATTTATGGACACACACTCATCGTCAGTATGTTGAAATAAGGGTGTTAATTATCTTTGCATAACATCATTTATCATTTTCGTCTGACATGACCGACATTTACTTCAAATACCAAAGAAATAAGGGTACCTAAGCACAGCCTAGCAGGACGTGATGTTAAACCGCAGATATCCATTTGTGGGTGACATGTTTTTTCTGTTGTTCTTCAAAAGGACGTTTCGCTATGAGGATGTTACACCGAACACCAGCAGACGGGACCACGCACTTGTACATGAACTACTATGTGCACCTACTTTGAAAGGTATAAATGGGAGAAAAAGAACAATTTACCCTTGTTTCTCGAGTGAAGTGAACTTGGGTTGAATAAATAGACCTATAGGTATTTATTTTCCAGAGCAAAGCTTCAACTTTTGGCTTATTGTCATGTTGTGGTAAATTTTTTTTCATTTATTTCACATATTTTTAAATTTTAAAACTTGAAGGTGAATAATGATTTGTCTGAATGTTTGATTTAATGCGATGCTATATTTTTTAAAACAATTAAGTTATTTGTGAAAAATGAATTATAGCTGCACATCAGGAGATTCTTTTATTGTTCGCTGTATTTCTTATATGTTTGTGTGTACAAATGTAGGCCAGGAGAAAAACATAAGTTCTATATTTGTCCAGTCGGAATAAACATTTGAAAGTGAATAAAATTTATTGTGCACTTCTCTTTCACATGAAGCCGGCCATTAGGAGCAAATGTGAGGATTTTCGGGAAAATTGTGCAGCAACTTAAGCCACAATCTTGAATATAAGGAAAAACTAGTTTTTATTGAATAACTTAAACATTTTTCACATTTTACAAAAGTGGTTAACCAAAAACTAGAAACAATTTTTGATTCCGTTCAACTGTTCTGTACCACAATCTGGGGTGCGAGGACGTAACTTGATACAATCGATTCTAGTCGATGTAATCGAGTATAGGAAGTTCCTTATTTGATTCAATCGAATCGAAAACAATCGGCCGATCATTAGAAAGAACTGCCTGTTCTCGATTGTATCGACCTGACTCGATCGTATCAAGTTACGTGTTATGGCCCCTGCGCAAAAACGGCACACCCTGTCTCCTGAAAAAAAGTTCAGCAGGTTTACACCCCGACTCCACAAGATATCTATCTCTCCAACTCAATGTCTGATATCTCTATCTTTACATTTTCTTATTGCTTCGCTGGGCAAACTATGTCATGATTTTGCATTTACATCCCTACTGCACGGGATGTGTTTTGTGCGGACAACAGAAATTATCAAAACGTAAAACTAACATAAATTATATATATTTGCAAAGAAAAGAATGCGCATCTACCTAAAGTATAAATAAATAACACCGAACATAACTTAACGCACGAACAAATGAATAACATGACACATTAATGTATTTACCTACAAAATAAAAAAAAAATATTTGCCGACGGAGTACTTGACAAGAACCAACCAAATGAGAAGACACGAAATAATGAGACAAAAGTACGCAAAAAAAACCATCTGTCAAATTTCATATCAGACATCTATATCAAGACAAAACCGCTGATATAGATCGCTGACATCCCATCATAAGAGGAAATATCGCGTCTCCATTGAAGATTTCATATCATGATGACCATCCTGAGAGAATTTATCTCCTGTGGAGTCGGGGTGTTAAGTCTTTATAATATTTTCTGTCTGTCTGTTTGACTAAACACCTCGGCCGATTTTATTTGAATTTTGCAGATTGAGGTTTTCAATTCCCCCCTCCCCCAAACGCTTTTTCCCTTGTTCTTTAAAGCCAAAAAAGGAATTACTAGTCATAAAATTAAAGAAAAATATTTTATTTTATTAAAACCTAACTTATTGTTGAAAGAAATTCCGAAAAATTGTGTTTAATGGTACCTCCCGTAGAATAGTTTGATGTTTTCGGTTTTCTCAAAAACGGTACAACTTACATATACATTTTTGTATGCTGAAGCTCTGTAAAGTTTGTAAAGTTGTGTGTCTTAACTTTTTTTTTGCCTTTTGAACAATTTTTAAAGTTATTTTCTATAACTCTCCAAATAAAAGATAGAGCCTACATCTATGGTATAGAGCAGAGCATGTACGAGGAAGATGACGAATTGATGCTTACTTCTACCAGCTTATAGCTTCTGCAAAAATCGTTTATTCGCCAAGCCTCGTTGCATACTTGCCTATGAAGTAGTGGTCCGGTTATGTCATTAATTACGGAGCTCATGTGCAGTCTACTTAAAGCGCCTAGGGCGTTTCAGATCAAACACTGTCCCGATTTGTTTTTTCATCAAACGGGTAGTTATATTATTCAATCTTAGATATTTCCTTGTTTCGGCATAAGTTTACATGTACCAATGGGTATATCTATGTATATAAGTTTAATAATAAAGGTAATGTTGCTCCACTTTTGATGAGTTCGTCAGTTTTTCAATTCCCTGGATGGTCGCTATGCCCTGGCACCCAATAGAGCTGAATATTGTTAACATAAAATATAAACGGAAGTTTAAGACTTTTAAAGAGTAATTTGAGATCGAAGCCAGATATTTAATAGCCGCTTGGCTACCAGAGACGATGGGGGTATCAGTATTTGGAAAAACAGTGTTCTAGTGAAATAGTCAGTTGCATTCCTCCCACTAAACAACTTAACCGCTTCAGGAAGTGCCAATCAGTTTACCCATGAGCCCAATTTCAGACGTACGGTTAAATTCAGAGATTCTTGCCTTAGCCGAACTACACGAATGTTGTGGAATACTTTACCTGACTCTATATTTCTCTCTCATTATAATATCTAGACATTCAAAACCAATGTGCATCGGTATCTCCTTTTAAATATTCTCCAACTTTCCTAATACGCTCGCACTGTGCTCAAACATTTTAAGGGAAGTCATAATCCCAAGACAGGACTTCTTTAATGGAAATAATTTCAGCTGGAACACGCTACGACAATTATGAAGACTAAAAGTGTGCACACCCCCACTAACTCCATCATCAGTTTTCGCTAGGAAGACATAAAATGGATATAATTATCTTCTGAAATATCTTGAAGGAATGGTGACTTGGAACTTTCGGCGAACAGGAGCACTAGTAACTACCACAGTTTTTTTTCGATTTTATAAAAACTTATTTTTTGTACCACTTAACTAACTCTTCGTTAGATGCATGATGGCGCTAAAATTACAGCACAATTTTTAAGAAAAACATCAGATATTCTTTTAGCAATATTGAATAAAGTGCACCATAAAAACATCATTTTCATAAATTTGAAACGAGTTTTTGAAAGGAAGCCGACGATATATTAATTCATTTAAGCAAAAATGGATACAGTTCACCGGGTCAGCTATTTTTGCATGTCTTCTAATTTAATGCCAATGAAATATAAATTGCAACAATATGTCTAATGATTTCATCATATCGCTCTGTTTCAAGCTTCTCAAAAGTCCATCCTCGACTAACTTTGTCATCCAAGACATACGAGTATTCATCTATAAATAAAATGCACGACTAGGATTTTTAAAAACGAATGTTGTTAGAGAAAACTGTTCATAAGGTAAAGATTTCTGCCACTGTTCGGTGAGATATACCATCAGATCACTAGTGGACTTATTGCTACGAAAGCCATACTGCCGGTCATTAAGAAGCTTTCGTTCTTTGAGATATTTCTTGAGCTGATTATTTATCAGTGTTTGCATGACCTTGGAAAGAAGGGAAGTAAGTGCAATTGGATGATAATTAGAGGGGGAAGAAGATTCACCTTTTTTAGGGACAGGCTGGACAAATGCTGTTTTCCATCTACTCGGAAAGAGTCCAGAGGAATAGGATAGATAGAAAAGCTTACGCAGTGGTTTTGCCAGGGTTGAACAACACCTCTTCAGAACAACACAACGGGAGGGATACTATCCGGGCGGATTTGCGTATGTCAAGATCTTTCAGGACTCTTGCAACTGTACGAGTACGAAAAAAGATTCATCCCATGGAAAAGTTTATGCTCTCAAGCACAGGAGGAGTCATAACACTCTCTCGCAGCGTCGAATTAGCAGCAAAATGTGCTGCAAGCAAATTGGCTTTATCTTGTGAGCTGACATAGGGAGTGTCATTGATAACGAGCGTTGGGACCGAGGACGAAGTAGTATTTCGAAAATTTTTTACAAATGACCAGACATTTTTACTACCCCTGGGACATTGTAGTATTTTTTGCTTAATTTGTTGATCATGTAAGAACTTGGTCTGTCGAATATGATCATTGCAGGTCTTTCTAGCTTGTTTGAACTTATTCCGGTTTTCCTCAGTAGGGTTGGCTTTACAGCATCGGAAACTTACTTCTCTGACCCTGATAACCTCTTTACAGCTCAAATCAAACCATGAGTTATCTTTCGGTTTAATAGATTTTTCCCTATTCGGTATAAAACTTCTCATTAAGAAAAATATTGAGGAAAATTGTAGTTTCCCTCCATTCCTGTGAACACGCATAGAGGAATCGTTGGTTAAATTTAAGTTTGTCTAAGAAAATCCAGTCAAAATATACTAAAAAGACTGAAACAAAAAAAAAATCAAGATCGTTTTTTTTCCAACCAATCGTTAAGAACGTTTAGCTAGCTTAAATTTAAGGCAAATCGGTTTTATGTTTTATCATTATTATAACATGTATATAAGCTGTAAGTGCCCGGCGTTGTTGGTATATTCGAAATAATTAAAGAAAAACAGATTTCTATATATTATATATTATATATTTTTATATATTATAGTACATATATCGCAAGTAAAAAGTAATGAAAAAACAAAAATATACAAGCTAAGTCCTACTAAAAAGGAGTCTGATGATCTGCTTGGCACCCGTGTGAAATAGCTATAAATGCATCTTATACTATACACTAGGTGGCAGTTCATTTAAGTTGTTGTTGTTATATTCAAAACTTCAATATTCATATGATGGTGTGAAAGCTTTGCAGCCTTACTGGACGTATGTGATCATACAAAAAACCTCCTTCAATTTTAAATGTTAATTGCTACGTGTGCATAAAAAAGTGCATTAGTATTGATAAACTCTACTTGATCAATAGGAGATGACTTATAGAATAAATACGAGTAGTTCAATTCAAAACCGAGAACATTTTCTTCCAGTTAACTAAATCGATGACATACAAATTCCTATCGCCACGAAAACTTTATAGAAAATATTTTTAATTTTGTTAGAAAACCATGTTTCTCTTAAGCAAATTACATCCACTATCCTCAAACAGATCCCTGAACTCATCAAGCTTTGGGGGCAAAATTTGGGTATTCAAATGACATACCTTTAATACGTTATGTTTCCGTTGTTTACAGAAAATATTACCAACGAGTGCAAAAAATAAATTCATCCAAACGAATCTTTCCTTGAGTTTTTGATCATTACAAGACATTTGTAGAACAATCTTCAGCAATTTGGCCAAATGATTGTGTTCCAAATTAAGAGTTTTTGCAGTTGCGAAATAATCTTTGCTTTACCGCATTACTAGTAGTAGTAATGATTTATTTATTCATTTCATACTTAAAAACTATATTACAAAAGTTTATACGATAGAAATATATATACATGCATAAATGTATATAGAATAATAGTGTTCATTCTGTAACTTTGGAAGTTAGTGGTGAATGAAACATCAAAAGCTTTATTTATAATTCAAATAATATCTGATGTGGGGTGACAATCAGTGTTTACATAGTACTGATGGCATAAGGCGCGATTTACACGTACAGTGTTGGACAAAACTAAAGCACGAAAAAATAACACATTAAAAACATACGGGAGAGTACGATAACTTAGGAGCCAAAAATTGATAACGAATTTTTGTAGAAGGGTCAAATACAAGCGTTTTTTACTATATATAAGGGGGGGGTCTATCTCGCCCCGTTTAGGAGGTAGGGGCGATTTTAGAAAAATAATGACTTAAATTGAAAAAAAATATTAAAAAACAACGACAACACTTACAATAAAGTACTATACTATCATCCTAAATTTGAATTAAATTATTTATGTCAATGGTTTTTGAAAAATTCGCATGCAAACTCAAAATATTGTTAAAAAAAAATGAAAAAAAAAAGTTTAGACCAATTTTTTTCCAAAATTGTGAAATAAAGTGCTTAATTGGCTTTTTCTGGCCAATGCTACTATTAATTCTGAATCGAACACAAAAAACCGAATGGTTTTATGCCTTCTAGTTTTTGAGAAAATTTAAAATTACTAAAACTACTTTTTATGAAATTTTTGATTTTTGGTATTTACCTTACGGTGATTTCATTTTGAGGATTAATGTTAATGTGGTTCATTTGTAAATAAAGTACATCAAATCATTTAGCGTTACCAAGAATGCATCACGAGGAGGTAGAATTGCATGACATTCCGCGTCTCAGTCAGTCAGTTTGTGAGTCAGTCAGGTGTTAATTAAATATAGTCAAGTCAATTTTTCAATGTTCAATGTATTAAAACCGTCTTTACAGCCATTTTGATCACAAAAGAGATACTAGTAATTATAGCAAGCACCTCCCGAATCTCTAGCCAATATTGAGGCCCATGGACAAATGTGCGGATAGATGGGTTTATTGCATTCTTATCGGTAAGTTGCAACACAGTGGGGGAGTTGACGTTTTAGTTGGAATCAGACCAATTTCTTCTAAGAACGCGATGCTTTTGAAATATTTTTTTTTGAAATACTGAAAAGTTATTTAATTTAGGATGAAGTAGTGGATGCTTAGTCGCCATTCTTTATTCAAAGACAAAGGTTGAATAACGAATGACCTTGGTAAACAATAACCTGTACCACATTAGCATTAAAAATGTTAGGCACAAACAATAAACATACATATTAATTAAGGAATTATATAAATTTGCTGTATTCGTACAGTAGTACCTAAGTTATGTAAATTTTTCATAATGTATTAAATTTTCATGTCTGAACATTTTAAATGTGCAACTTTAGGCTACGTATGTACATACATATATCTAGTTGACATTGGATATATGCGGGCCATAGGGTAAATTCAAAGTTTCTTTAAATCCAGATTCTGTAAATGCAAAAGAAACTTTGCATACACAAAACCTCGCACCTACCCCAAATCCTTTAGTGTGCCCAAGCAGGGGGGTTGCAGGGGGCAGCATGCCCCCCGATACATACCTCACTGTTTATATGCCGTAATTCGTAAGCAAGCAAAAAAAAAAACAAATATCCCATAAAAAAGTAGTTTTAGTTATTTTCAATTTTCTTAAAAAGTAGACGACATAACATCATCTAGTTTTCAGTTTTTGAATAAGAATAATAGAGCAACGAATTTTAGGAAAAAATAATTATAATAACTTTGCAGTTTTGAAAAATTCAACTTTAAACTTTTTTTTTAATGTTTTTTTTCCTAAAATTTGAGTGTAAAACTCGTTTTTTTTTTTAAAACTGTGCATAGATTTCACTTGATTTAAAAACTTTCTAATAGAACAGAGTATTGGCTTTAAAAAAAGGTATAATACTTAATTGTTAGTATTACCGTTATTTTTTAATATTTTTGTTTTCATTTTAGTACCTTTTTTATAAAATTGCCCCTCCCGCCCAAACGGGGGGAGATAAACCCCCTCCCGTAGTAAAAAATGCTTGTATTGAACAAAAAACCGTTATAATTTCTTGGCGCCTAAGTTATCGTACTCTTCCCAAACATACGAATAAAAAGTGAAAACACTCGTTATACTTTTATACTCGTAATTTTTATTTTTTCTTAATCACAACATATTATTCTATATTTTACAGTTTTTAATTTGATTTTAAATCTTAACATATTTCTAAAAAATAAAAATAGTTCAAAATTCTTTGAAAAGTAGCTGGACAAAACTAAAGCACATTTTTGATATCATATACAAAATAAATAAAAAAAAAGTTTTAATGTTAGTATTTGGTGGCGTAAACATTATTTTTGATGATTGCATCACATCGACGAGGCATGGAGGCAATGAGATTGTCAATTTGTATGGAGATGTTTTCCCAGGCAGTTTGTACTTGTTGTCAAGTAGCGAGTCGAAATTGTTATATTTTGTTCAATCAATCCTCTGATCTACAATTTACCATAGATTCTCTGTAGGGTTGAGATCAGGGGATTGCGCTGACCACTTCATAACCGTAATATTACCTTCATTAAGCCAATCTTTCACCAATTTAGCGGTGTGTTTCGGATCGTTGTCATGTTGGAAGATCCATCGCAACGGCATATTCTCCTCCGCATACGGAAACATGACGTTTTGAAGGCTTTCCTGGTACATGAAACGATCCATTATACCACTTATCTTATGAAGTGGCCCGATCCCTTGACTAGAAAAACATCCCCAGACAATAATGTTCCCCCCACAGTGCTTCACAGTTGCCTTGGTGAATCGAGGATTGAGGCGTTCACCTTTCGGGCTTCGTACCGTACGAAATCTGTCCGATCCACTTAAATTAAATTTCGATTCATCCGAGAATAGAACCGTTTTCCATTTTTCCCTAGTCCAGCTAAGGTACGTTTTGGAAAATTTTAGTCTTGCACGTCTATTTTTAAGGGAAATAAATGGATTTTTTACAGCACGACGCGCTTTCCAGCCGCTATCAACCGCTTTTCGCCGGATCGTTCTGCAAGAAATTTATAAGTCTGGTTCTTTTTTTATGTTTTTACAGGTACGAGATATAAGGGTCTTTTCTGATTAACCTCATTTATTCTTTTGTCGTAATGCGACGTGGTATTTCGAGTTCTACCAATATTTTGCACTGTTTGAGCACTACCCCGAGCACGAAATCGAGCTATTAACTGAGATATAACCGTATGGCTTATAAAGGGTGATTTTTTAAGAGCTTGAGAACTTTTTTTAAAAAAAAAGCGCATAAAATTTGCAAAATCTCATCGATTCTTTATTTGAAACGTTAGATTGGTCCATGACATTTACTTTTTGAAGATAATTTCATTTAAATGTTGACCGCGGCTGCGTATTAGGTGGTCCATTCGGAAAGTCCAATTTTGGGTAACTTTTTCGAGCATTTCGGCCGGAATAGCCCGAATTTCTTCGGAAATGTTGTCTTCCAAAGCTGGAATAGTTGCTGGCTTATTTGTGTAGACTTTAGACTTGACGTAGCCCCACAAAAAATAGTCTAAAGGCGTCAAATCGCATGATCTTGGTGGCCAACTTACCGGTCCATTCCTTGAGATGAATTGTTCTCCGAAGTTTTCCCTCAAAATGGCCATAGAATCGCGAGCTGTGTGGCATGTAGCGCCATCTTGTTGAAACCACATGTCAACCAAGTTCAGTTCTTCCATTTTTGGCAACAAAAAGTTTGTTAGCATTGAACGATAGCGATCGCCATTCACCGTAACGTTGCGTCCAACAGCATCTTTGAAAAAATACGGTCCAATGATTCCACCAGCGTACAAACCACACCAAACAGTGCATTTTTCGGGATGCATGGGCAGTTCTTGAACGGCTTCTGGTTGCTCTTCACTCCAAATGCGGCAATTTTGCTTATTTACGTAGCCATTCAACCAGAAATGAGCCTCATCGCTGAACAAAATTTGTCGATAAAAAAGCGGATTTTCTGCCAACTTTTCTAGGGCCCATTCACTGAAAATTCGACGTTGTGGCAGATCGTTCGGCTTCAGTTCTTGCACGAGCTGTATTTTATACGGTTTTACACCAAGATCTTTGCGTAAAATCTTCCATGTGGTCGAATAACACAAACCCAATTGCTGCGAACGGCGACGAATCGACATTTCACGGTCTTCAGCAACACTCTCAGAAACAGACGCAATATTCTCTTCTGTACGCACTGTATGCATTCGTGTGGTTGGTTTAATGTCCAATAAAGTAAACTGAGTGCGAAACTTGGTCACAATCGCATTAATTGTTTGCTCACTTGGTCGATTATGTAGACCATAAATCGGACGTAAAGCGCGAAACACATTTCGAACCGAACACTGATTTTGGTAATAAAATTCAATGATTTGCAAGCGTTGCTCGTTAGTAAGTCTATTCATGATGAAATGTCAAAGCATACTGAGCATCTTTCTCTTTGACACCATGTCTGAAATCCCGCGTGATCTGTCAAATACTAATGCATGAAAATCCTAACCTCAAAAAAATCACCCGTTACCATATTTATTGCTAATAAATGTAATTGGTTCACCGCTTTGAAAATCGGACACTATTTTTTCTTTTAATTTATTGGAATATTTATTCCGCGCCATTTTAACAAATTTTTATTTAAATTTTAAATTGTTCATTAGCTTTGACCGTTAGCGTGGTGCAAAGATCCGCGATTAACGATTAACCTTTTTTGTTTTGCTCAGAACATGCTTGACAAAATAACAATTTAGGGTAGTAGAATTTAAGAAGTAAGCGGTAAAATTCGTAAACAGAAATAGGGTACATGTGTTTTAGTTTTGTCCAGCTACTTTTTAATGAGTTTTTAACTATTTTTATTTTTTAGAAGTATGTTAAGATTTAAAATCAAATCAAAAGCTTTAAAATATAGAATACATAATAGGGGTATTCATGTAAGCGCGGAAAGCCCTCGTAAACCTCGTAAACCAGATAATTTTATCTCCGCAGAAACGAGCTGTCAAAATTTGTATGGGAAAAAGTTTCTGCAAATCGCATAAAATTATCTCACAAATTTGCTGCGGAAAGTGCAGAAATAAACCTCGTAAACTAAAGAAGTATGGATTCTGACTTTTAATTTGACATTTCAGAAAATATTTCCCACATTTACGCAAGTATTTCTTAGGGGGTGTTCATGAAAACATGCTGCGGAAAGTTATATCTTTCTACAAAGCGGACAATTATCTCGTTACATGAATACCCTTAATATGTTGTAATTAAGAAAAAAATAGAAAAGTATCACGAGTGTTTTCACTTTTCATTCGTATGTTTCCAATGTGATATTTTTTAGTGCTTTAGTTTTGTCCAACACTGTACTTATTATACATTTTCATTTGATTCGGTTTGCATTTGGTGAACCGAACGGTTTGGATTGTGAACCGATGAAAACGGCAAGAATTAAAATCTCATGGCTAGTTGATTTAATTCTGTTTATTAGTAAGAAGTAGATAGAAGGCAACTGATTCCGGATCTCTGAAAACAAACATGAACCGTGAAGAGGTCTCCATCGAAACCGACTACAGACCGAAGCGAATATGTGTGAAACAAGTCTAACAATAATTCCGTTTCTTTTAATGAGAAAACTGAAAATAAAACGAAATAGTATTTACTTATATTTAATTCGATTCAAACTTTAAGGAAAAATTAATAAAATATAAACCAACTTATAATAAGGGTGATTTAAATACTTTATCAATGATAATTTTTTGATATTTTAATAAAAATAAAAACTTCTTTTTAGGTCATTGTGGGCACACAAGTCCTTGTGAGCAACTTTGTTATGAAATACATGATGGAATGTACGAATGTGATTGCATAGAAGGATACGAATTGAATAAAAATGGCTATAGCTGTCAAGGTAAGAACAAATCCTTTTTTTTTTGTATAATTTGCACACACTCAGGGGCTTATATCTATACTACCCTGAAAGCAGTATGAATGTTAGAAAATATAGGGTTGAAATAAAAAAAAAGATTCAGTAAAGTGTGACTTAAGAAACTATGCAACCTAAGCAGAGGGTACCTTGGTCCGAAGTAAACTGATATTAATTCCTAGAACTTCAAGTATTTCGCTAAAATGGTGTTAGGAGAGTAATAAAACTTGTTATTTAACTATAAACTTTACAAAAGTAGAGAACGAAAGGCATTAAACATAACGACTCGAATATACTCTGGAGACACAAATTTTAATATGAATATAGCTGACGGCACTGTTGTCTGCAAAACAATTAATGGGTTTTATGTTTTAGACAGAAGATCTTTAGGGAATATAGTTTAGGTTAAGATAAAGTGGCTGGCAGAAGGAAAAGTAACGCACTTTGAAATCCTTTACTACTTTTTTAAATCACTTGGAGCTGACGACCAGACCAAATACATAGAAGATCATGGATATTATTCTTCTCGTTCTTTGTCAGTACATCTGAATTTGGTCTCCCTGTGACACATCTTCGGAAAAGTATCATCTCATAAAGACGATGAGATCGACTTCTAAAAGTAGATATTTTAACCTTATTG
Source organism: Chrysotoxum bicinctum (assembly GCA_911387755.1). NCBI lineage: Eukaryota > Metazoa > Arthropoda > Insecta > Diptera > Syrphidae > Chrysotoxum > Chrysotoxum bicinctum. The sequence goes on from OU426987.1 coordinate 181,676,136, forward strand.
TAACTTCTTCTGTAATTTGTCTCAGCCGAGAGGCTAAGAGGGAGCTCAACTTTCCCACTAATACGCAAGGCCGCCGAAACGACAAACAGTTTTTACTGCAAGCACCATGCTACCACGCAACGTTTGTCGTTTTTTGTCTTTAATTTTGATCTCACGAAAAGCGAAGGAAGGATGGTTCAAATTCAAAGAGAATCGCTTGTATATCAAGACTGACTGATAATCGGCACAGGTCGTGTATTATCTTACCATATCAACCAATTTGTGCCATAATAAACTAAAATGCTGCAGAAACCAGTTAGCGAATACACGACGACGGCAAAGCCGTACCGTCTCATTTGGATCTCAATTGATCAATTGCGCTCACCAGGAAGCAGATAAGGAAGCGGTGTGGAAGATCAAAAGTGTATTTACTCGTACGAGACCTTAGGTATCTGATGCCTCCCTGAACCATCCTGAATTCGGAATGAATTTTAATATGTTTTTTAATGACATGTTAGAGATGTTACCAAAATGGTACAGTAAAACCCGCTTAAGAGAAACCCGCTTAAGAGAAAAACCCGCTTACCTGAAACACTTTCTTCATCCCCAAGTATTTTCCGACCAATTTCCCTTAAAACACTCCGCTTAAGTGAATTTCGCTTAAGTGAAAAACCCGGATAACTGAAACATATTTTCAGTTAATTTTTAATATTTTTCATTGAAAAAAACTCTCTTAAGTGAAAAAAAAAATTGAATCGAACAGAACAAAATTTGCTAGTTTTCGTTGTTCAATAAATTATTTTTGTGTTATTTAATCGTTGTTTTATTTAACTTGTTTCAAGGCAAGTCCAAAAGATAAAAACAATATTGTTTCTAGCATTAAATCTCCGCTTAATGGAATTTTTAAATCCGCTTAAGTGAAATTTTTTTTTCACTTATCCGAACTCCGCTTAAGTGAAATTATTTTTCACTTAAGCGGGGTTCGCTTAAGTGAAAAACCCGCTTAAGTGAAAGAAATACTGTGACATTTTGCCGTTTCTCTTAAGCGGGTTTTACTGTATAACAAATATTCTCCGAGGGCTGCTTTTCTGATTCTGGCTAGGCTGGGGGCATTTCTAAGGAAGTGAGATGACCTCTTCATCTTGACACCCTCTACAAAGGACCAAAACGCTAATGGCCATTGGGTTCCCATTGTATTGTGGGTCGTTAATACTCCAAAATATACATATTCTGTTGTTTTTTTCCTCGAAATATTTGTCAATAGGTTCCTTGAAATAGATGCTGTGTAATTCAAGTCCGAAGTTTTCAAGCATTTTCAAACAACTAGGATATTAAATAGGAAAATTGAAAGAAATTGGAAGAAAAGAAAAATATAAAAAATAATATTTAAAAAAATAATGTCTATACATACATATGTATTAACTTTAGTGCTAGATACACACGAGGCAAACGTTGCAGCAACACAGCCATGTTGAAGCAACCGTTGCTTCGTGTATAGCTGTGTTGCCTATTGATTTTGTGTTGCTGCAACCGTTGCCAGAAATATCAAAAAGTTTTGATATTTTCGGTCGGTTGCTCAAACAGTACTGTAGTTGCGACAACAGTTGCTACGTGTGTAGTAAACAAACGAAACACGATGCTGCAACACGATGCTGCAACACGATGCCGCAACGGTTGCCTCGTGTGTAGCTAGCATAATGTAGAATTAAATTACATTCAATTGTTCAACCAATTTATAAACACTATAAAAAACATTGTCTTAGCGTGTTGTTTACAATAAGGAATTGAATTTACAAATAAAACAAAAGAATAGATTTATGGATTTAAAAAGATATACACAAATGTATTTAACTCACCTGTGAGAATTTTAACCTAAAGATACTGGCAAATTCTAACTTGTCATGATGTTGGCAGCTAATGAATAAATATATGTAAATGAAAACTGACAAATTATCCACAAAGTAGATAAATAAAAAATACAAAAAAAAATAATTACAAAAAGCTACACAGCTACTATTTCTCAATATTGTCATAAAAAGAAATACATATACAAAAGTTTGCACGATTGTGATAAAAGTTCAAAAGACGTGTTCCTGAGTTTTATTCGATTCGAGCAATTTATATCTTCAGAAAAATCAAGGCTATCATTTCTTTCATGTTTCATATAAATTAAAGGTTAATTGAGACCATAATTATTAAGATGGAAAAATAGCAATGAAATCATAATTATTTCTAATAATAGTACATAATTTAATATCAGCATCACAGAAAACACCATACTATAGAACGTACGCCGTTGATAGCCACTTTAAAAATAATTGGGTCTCTGTGACTACCTTGAAGTACATCCGGATCCGTGTACTCCCGCGTTTAGTGAAAAGAATTTGGATTATTTTTCCATTTAAATACAATCTGATCCATAGTACGAAAATTAAAAGGAAAACGAGAGATGGAAACCTGTGTAATTTAAGGGGCCATCACGATAGGTCACTACGACTACATACAACGAATCTGACAAGAAAATTTGATTTTAATATATATACATACTTACATACTCGTATACATATCGGTGGTGTTTGGTAGAAACATGATAACTCCGTAAAATAATTTGCGTTCTTATCTTCACTTTACATCGAGCTAGAACCTTAACGCGTAAACCGATTTTCTTAAAATTTGGAATATTCTCATAAATATTCAAAATTTGAAGAAAATCAGTCGAACCATTTAGGACTTAGCTCCATGTGAAGTGGACGTAAAAACATAAATTATTTTATGGACTTATCACGTTAGACTGAAGGGTAAGCTGATGAGCATTCAAAGCTAGACATGTATAACAATGGAATTATTTGGGGGTACGAGTGGTACTGGCTAATTCATTTGAGAGTTTTTGGTAGAAAAAACACAAAACCATAGATCAATCATAGGCTAGGGACGTTACGACAGTGTTCAAGAGAGACAAAAGCTTCCAGAATGGATATATTTTAAGGCTCTCTTCTGGTTCAAATGAGTATTGGGGTACCAGCTGAGACATAAGAGTAATGTTCCAATTTTTGGGCGGATGCATATTTTATCAAAGTTTTTTCTTATACTACTGAAATAAATCAACTAAGTAGAAGATTTAGCACCATTTTATTGAAATTGTTGAATTATTGATTCAATAAAGCTTTTATCGCCATCAGCTCACTAGTGAGGGCCTTGTAGCCAAAGAAAACTTATGCGTTTCGCTGCGTTTTTGGCTATTTCCAATATATTTTCATTAAATAAAAGATGGCCTGTAACATACATTGTGACGGGTCGAAGCTGTTGGGATTCTTTAATACAAGTGCCATTCATGGATAATGGTTTGGGTGGCATATTTCTCTTGGCCGAAATTGTATTATAATGTAGGGAGCGGAATCTAATAAGCTTATGATAAACGCTACTGTTTCCGTTCCATTTCCGTTCCACAACCGAAGAACAGGGTTGTGAATATAGGAACGGATAAGAAAAGCTGAGGTTCTGTCCTTAGCGAAACAATTAAGTGAATTAGAAATTTTAGATGAATTTAAGAAAGAGTGTCGGTGATAAAACGGAGCCTTGGGGCATATCAGCATTTATTTATTGAATGTCAGACTTAAACCGACCAGAACAACTCGAATTGGAAGGTCTGAAATACAACTTCTAAAATAAAATATCCTGATTTATAATTGTTAAATATGGGTTGAACAAAAAAAAATAAATATTAATAAATTAGAGGCCGCTTAGTATACTTTCGTATACTTAGTAACTTACTTTACTAGTGACTTACAACTTTCAATCATTCCTGTTTTCATGTTGTCGACGGGAATGGAGGGGATCTACAATTGTCTGCCGAGTCCAAACGGCTAAGATGGGAAGCTTTTTTCATGACCAGACAAACTCTCGAAAAATTCGTCACTTCCTGGTGCGAGAAAGTACCCCTGAACAAAAGTTTGTATTTTTTTTGTTTTAATACAAGGGCTTTAGAGCATACCCAGCCCTATCCAACACACTAACCATTATGCGAGTGGTACTGTAAACATGAACTGTTCTTACCAGTAAAGGCGATCACTAGAATTTGTTCCCTAAATTCTAAGTTCCTTATATTGTTGTAATATGGTTTTGATAAATATTACCAACAAATTTTATTAACGGTACATTGAGCACTAAATTTTTACCTTATTTTTGTCTCATTAAATCACGTTAATATGTCAGATAAGCAAAAAAGAAGAAAGCAGTATTTTTAAGAAGAGAATCACTATATTTTGCTTCATAATAATTTAAATCAGCAAAAAAAAATTAACAAAAGCTTAAAAATTAAAAAAAAATACAACACATTTGCACACATTTTAGTTTATGTGAAGCGTTAAGGATATTATTCTATGGAAATTAAACTAAAATTATTCAATTTAAAAAATTCTGCTAAAAAAAATTATTTATAGTGTACACATTTCAACAACAAAAATTTGTAGACGCTGTAAGTATTGCTTAAATTACATTTTGATTAAATTTTCCTCATTCACGTCTATACCGAAAATTTCAACGTTTAGCAACGTTCGTCCGAGTGCCGAATTTTTGTTATTGAACGTACCCAATAAACAAATAATGCAATCGTTATAACAACTTTGTTTTTTTTTTAAATATTGAAAACATTTTTGTTAGGAAATAATACGAAATTGTTAAGAAATAATAATACATATAATAACAATTAATTTCAATGAAAATTATAAATTGATGGCAGCTTTATTTTCTCTATTAGTTTGTGACTTTGGATATATTCAAATCAAGCCACTATGTTTTACACAATTTGTCCCTTTCACTTATACTTAAAAGCAAAAAAGCATTGAAATAGATTAATGTATATCTATATATTATGTAGATGTTCACTTATGTATTTTTGGACCATGTCCTGTAACTATCTCATCGATAAAAATATGGGCGACTTAGGCGCCATGCGTGCATAGGTAGCCATCATTTAAGCTTATCATTGACTTTTTAATTTTTTGATTTCAAGACAGTGTGTTCACATTAGAATTGCACTTACTACTCAGAATTATTATTACGTCTCTGTAGTAGAGTTTCAAAGTAAAGGAAAAAAACCTATTTATTTCATAATTTAAACATTTTAAGAAAAAGAACGCACCATTACTCTCTGCTACTAGGTCGACAATTTTTGAGTGTGGTTGATAACAAAAAATAATTAGTATAATTAGATAGTCCTTAAGTAGTTATTTACAAATGTGAGCGTCTTGCATGCTCTGGTGGGAGCAATAGTGAGTAATACTGCATCAAATATGCAGGCGGAAGGCTGCCTGCAAAACGTCTTGGACGTGAAGAAATGTTGGGGGAGTGAATATACTCGTATTTAGTTCTAGCTAGCAATGGATACTCAAAATTTCCAATGTAAAAACAATGTAGTAAGTACGCAATATTCACAATGTGAACAGGGTTTTAAATTCAATCTTACGTAAGGTAAGGTGCTACACGAAACGTGTAACCGTAACGGGATACACAGAACGTATAACCGTAACAGGCTACACGCAACGTATAATTTCTAGCCACGTTTTTGAGTTACCCTACCGCCGCCGGCGAGATTTTGATCAAAGTTGACATTACGATGATAGCGAAGACCAAAAAAGTGGGTCTCGCAATTCTGTCTGTCTGTCTGTTCGACTACAGCCTAAACGGCTAGGCCGATTTTCTTCAAACTTGGTAGATATGGGTTTTGATTTTTTCCCCCCACACGTTTTTTTCTTTTATTTCTTAAGACCAAAAATAACGGTACCTACCATACGGTTTTTTTTTTAGAAATTTTATATATATTTTTTTTTCTCAAAAAATGTCCCACAGAATTTAAAAAAAATGAAAAATTTCATTTGGTTAAAACTACGTAATTGTTAAAAAAAATTTCCAAAAAATTGTTATTTTTGGTAGCCCCCCTGGGTCCATTTTTGTTTTTGGTTTTCTTAAAAACAGTACAACCGATTTAAATCATTTTTTTATGCTAAAGCTCCTCCAAAGTTTAAATATTATTACATATTCAAATTTTCAATTTTTTATTTTTTGGATTCAAATTTTTTTTTGCAAACTCAATATTTCGAAAACCCCAAGATCGATTTTTTTCGAACTTGATAAATAAAAAAAAATTGAATAAAAGAGATTTGAGAAAAAAAAATTTGTTTTATCTTCCATACAAATTTTAAAAAATAGTTCACGAAAATCGTATTTTTCTCGAAAACGGTCCGAGAATTTTGCAAAAATTTTTTTTCTTTTGATTAATTTTTACGATCTATAACTTAATAATAAATAATTTTGAAATCTAGATACTACTGACTGTAACTACCATAGAACGATTTTTTCGAATTTTGAATTTCTCATTATCGGCATATTGGATTTTAATGAAATTTTTTATATAGAAGCTCCTAAAAAGTTTAAAAAAACATTGCATTTCAAAAGTTAAAAAATATTTTTTTTAATTTTTAGAAAAAAAGTCGTTTTTTCTTATAAAATTCAATATCTCAAGAACGGCTTAAAGCCACTTTACACGATAATAGAAGTCATATGACCTGTCATCACATTTTCTGTATGATTTATCAAATGACCTGTCATTTCGAGTCAAGTCATACCGTTTTGGTTTATCTATGCTTTACACGTCTATGACTTCCCCTTTGATTTTCAGAGTACCAAAATCCAAAATAAATATAAAATATAAACTGAAATAAATTTGTGTCGTTATTCCATGATGGAGAACAAAAAGAAAGCAATGGCAGTGGTTTTATCAACAATTATAGCTGTATTAATTCAAAATTTTACAGTATATATGTTAATGAGATCTGAAATATTTAAAAAAAACCGTATACATAGTTACCTTTTCAGAATTTTACCATGTTTTGTATTCAAATGTCAACACCCCATTCAATGTTTCCAACGAAAACAACAAATCTCGTATGACTTCTCAAATGGAATTAGCTACAGTCCTAATGTCAAAAAAGTCATATGCTTTTTCGTTTGAGAAGTGATATGCGTTTAATGGGTGCGTTCAAACGATTTGATTTGTTTTTTTTTGACAGGTCATATGAGAAAGCATATGACTTATAATATCGTGTAAAGTGGCTTTTAGTATTTTTCTTGGAAATTTAACTCTTATTCGTACAATAATAAAAACTTAAAGTTGGCGTACCAATTTTTTTTTTTAAATGTTTTAAAAATTTTGTATATAAAAGCTTATTTTTTTAAGGAACTACTACAACAACTTATAATTTTTGTTCTTGCATAAATTCATATAGATATTCATAGCATTCTGTTTTTATCTCTTGCTACTAAAAGATTTTAAAAATTTCATTTTATCCTTATGAACAGTATTCTTTAATAACTTTCGTTTTTAAAATTCCTAGTCTATTATATAGGAGCAAGTTCGTGCGACCCAGTCGTGCATTTAATTTTTAATTCATTAAGAAATGGCCGCTCTAAGGATTCTTATAAATGCACTTTCAATTACTACAGAAAAACCACTATTAACAGTCAGTTCTATTTTATATTCGGCTTTCCATTTGAAAAATCAAATGACAAGATTTTTCTCCTTCAAAAGAACTTCTAGATAGACTAGGTATCTCACTTATATTTTAACACAAATCAGCAAGTAGAAAAAAAGATTTTTGAAAATTTAACAAATTTATTGATTGTTTTTTTTTTGTATCTACATGTATTTCGTATTTAAAAATGCAATTGATAAAATAGTTTGGATAATTGAGAATGATGCAAACCATTGTGAGTTACAAGACAATTGAAAATATCAGTGAACAATTCATGTGATTTTTTTTTAATAAATTGAGTATAAAAATACCAAATTTCAATATTTATCCATCATCAATTGAGCATTGCTAATCTAATACCTGTTCAAATAAGTCAGTGATTTTTTTTTTAAATTGAGTCTTTCGAGTTAAGTCTCTCATTTATAATTCTTGGTTATTAATTCAAAACAGCACACATTGTATAAATAAGTGTTATGAGGTTATGGAAAAATCCATTTCATTTGTTTCTGCTAAGATTATCAATGATATTTGAACCATTTATTTGTTTTATTATTATTTTTTTTTGGCAAGCACAATTCACTTATAGAAATGTATCTCTTTATTAACCGACCCGCTTTATCTTGTTATTGCTTTGAGCCAATACACTTTATTACACAAAGTCAACCAGAAAACCAAAAACAAAAACGCAAAGCCGTGTGAAACCAACATCTTTATTTTTGTATGTCCTTGTGTTATATAGTTTGGTCCATTTCTTCTTTCAATCCTCTTTAACAGAGAGTATTTATTCAGCCTGATGGGCGTTAAGTATTCAAGAACCTATTTTATGAAGATTTAATGATGCAAACTTGAGTGGGTATAACGGGTTCATTAATCAAGATTTAACTCACCAATCTAATTTTATGTATTTTGAGTCCTTTTGTAATGGTGGTTAGTTCTCATTTTAAATACAATATTCAATCTTTTACTTTGCAGTTATCAATTCAACACTCCCACCGGATAGTCCCTCAAAATCAGAAGAGGACGTACTTTACCAAAAAGGTGCCTCGTTTAGTGCCAAACTGGCGAACGGTGTCAATGGGAGCAACCAGATACTTACCTCGGGAGAGGATGAAACAGATGAATACGATGATTTCATCTCTGGCACCGAAAACCTCTCGACAAGTCATCGAAAATCGAATTCATATATCGATAGCAATTCAAAAGATTACTACATATCTTCAGATAGCATTAGTTTCAACGACGATCAATTAGACTTAAACCCTGTACCTGAATTCAAAAACGTAAATTCAAATTCGAAAAACCTTACAAATTCCTTGGACATGTACACCGATTCAGAGACAAACGAACTAAGTCAACGCATCCAATGGCTGCAACAGCAACAAAATCAGCTGCAGCATCCTGAGCTCCATCGATTACACAATAAAATAACCAAATCATCAGAAGAGAGTTCTGCTCCTGCGCTGGCGGAAACACTTGACACATCTATTACCAGCAGCAATATGTTGGAGGATGACTACTACTCGAAACTAGATATGTCTGTCTATGATGATGTCAATAATAATAAGTTGAACTTGCGGCCAGTCGATGCAAACACATATCAAAACGAGTACAATCAATTGCAAGCGACATCGGTCCTGCCACCGACACTAACAACCGAGCCCAAGAAAGCAGATAGCCTTAGAAATGGGGAAGAACTGGGGAGGCGAGATACAAATGTGAGTGTTGTTACTCAAGCATCATCGCCCAAGAAAGTGCACAGTGAAACGCCCTTAAGTTTATTGAATCAAAATAAACCAAATTCTCGGAATATCTCAAGAACATCCCTGTAAGTAATACTTTTTTTTGTTGTTGTTTAATAAATGTTTTGTTTGATTCACATTTCTTGAGTGCTTTAACGAGAAGTTATGTTTCATGTGTTTATGTATGTTTTATTTGAGAAATGTCGTGATAGGTTCGTTCGTTCAACTTTATCAAAGCTTGACCCAGATTTTCTTGACAACCCTGAGAGTTGTCAAAAAAGCTGGGGTTTTCGGTGGTTTTTAAAAAATACCCAAGGACTGTCAATTATTTTGTAGACAACTTTAAGCAAGAAACAAATAATTCTATGCTCTGATAAGACTTTTAATTTGCTATAAATTAGTTTTAAAATGAAAAAAAATTATTTTATCTATTGTTATCTATTGATCATTTTTTTAACAATAATAAGAAAACAAAGTAGGTTCGAAAATAAAGGAAGCAAATTAATAGAAGTGCTTCTCCATTTTTGCTTCTCCTTTTTACGAGCGAAAGGAAATGACTGACTATTGAAATTCCTTTAATTGAAGGGCCCCTTCTCAAAATCTCCGATCACGCGAAATACCTTGGCGTGATCCTGGATAAGAAATTGAACTGGAGTCTCAACATTAAAAAACGAACAAATAAAGCCATTAGAGAATATTTTGTAAACCCTGGCGGCCAAACCCAAAAATTATCAAGTGGATGTATACGGCAATAGTTAGACCTGTAATGACATATGGTACCGTAGTCTGGTACAAACTTAATAACCTTAAAATTATGACCAAGGTACAAAGAATGGCGTCTATTGGAATCACTGGGGCAATGAGGTCCACCGCCACAGCGAGTCTCAAGCTATACTCAACCTAAAACCCCTAGATCTATTTTTACAAGAATCGGCAGCCAATAGCGCACTTCGGCTTAGCCAAACTGGTAGCTGGAGACCAGGGTTGCGAATTTTTGAATTAAAAACACACTAAGTCATAAGTCTGTAGATGACTTGTGAATTAAAAACATGTAATTCATAAATTTAAATTCTTAAATTTTTTTTAATTCATATGTCAGTAGATTCTGAATTAATTTTTTTTAATTCATAAGTCAGTAACTAGCTGCTGAATTACATTTTTTTTTTAAATTTATAAGTCACCCACTAGCTTGTGAATTAAACCCAAGCTTAAGCTAAAAAGTGACTTAAGGTTTTGCAACCCTGCTGGAGACGTAGTTCTATAGGACATGCGCAGATTCTACACAAATACACAGGAAATTGGGTACGAACTGACTTCATAACACCAACCTGCGAATCGATGAAAGCAATAGATACCGACGCGACGGTTCCAAGGTGGAAACTGGTGTTGGTGCAGGATTGTTTTCAGAAACCCTTGTACTAGCCAGCTCATTCAGACTGAGGTCCTGGCAGTAGCGAAAGCTGCTAGACAAATCTAGCAGAGCTAAGCGTTCTTGGTACACATCACAACATAAGGCTCTGTTGTGTTTCTAGTCACAGTGGTGTCCAGTTTTAGTTTTAACTTTGAAACTAATAAAAAAAATATATTTTTGTATTCTCTTTGTAGAGAATACCACAACAAAAATTAAAACTCCGTTTGTATTTTATTTTAATAATTAAGTTTATTAAAGCTTGAGATCCCTTACCGTGGGTCGGGGGAAATCTTAGGCTATACGAAGATTAAGAACTACTGTTGAGAACTAAGAACCGAGAACTGAAAACTGAGAACTAAGAACTAACTTATGAACATCGATGAGACCCTTTTTATACTTATAAAATGTTTATACAGCAAATCTATCTTCGACTGAAGATCGTTTGCTTTTCTTTGTCTTATTAAAATTGCTGACACAAGAATTTTATTGGAATTCTTAAAGATGCTTTGGGCACACTAGTGATGGGTAGTACACGAATTTGAAATGAGTTTGTATGAGGTACTCATTTTTTGAAATGAGGTGGTACTTTGTCCCACCTCAAATGTCCCATGGTACATACCTATTTAAATAGATATTTTGAAATTCGAAATTAAACAATGCGTATTTTTTTTAATAGTATTTATATATTTTTTCCAAAATCAGTTTTTAAAATTGCATTAAATAAAAAGGTTACAAAAATTAAATATCAATAAATATAATATATTTAATTAAATATCCTTGATACAAAACACTTTATTTTAAAATAAAACATTTAAAAACAAAATTAAAAAAGTGTTAGTTTTTAACAGAAATAAAGTTTAAAATAAGTAAATATAAAAAGATATAATAAAAAAATTAACCTAAAAAAAAAAGTTTAAAAGAAAAAGTGTTTTTAAATTTTATTTAAGTTATTTAAAGAAAACAAAAGCATTTAATAAAAAGATAAACACAAAAAGATATTTTTTTAACAAAAAAACAAATATGTTATCACATTCAAAATAAATTGAATCTAATAAGTTTAAAAAAATACATCATTACATTTTTGCATTTAAAAACAATATTTGTCCTACTTTCTTCCCACTCAACATTTTTCTTCTGTTAAGACCTGTTCTGATCACTTTTGATTATAGGACACTGGATTAAATACAACACTAATGACTCTTCACGTACGCAAACTCAGCACAATTGATTGATTGATTTTTTTTTTTTTCAATTCTCATATTTGATCTTGATCTCTAAACCCTAGTCTCTTTTTTCTAACACTAAAAACAAAACAAATACAAATAAAAGGAATGCACTTGCATTTGCATATTAAAAACGAAAATTCCTACTCCTTCAAAAATTAACAAAACCTCCTACTCCAAACTGTAAAAAAAACCTCCTTTCTTTTTTAACCCTTTGATTGTATAATTTTCGATAATGCTTCATACCTATCTTCATTGTTTGTTACATTGTAGTCAGCGCAACATTTATTCATTCATAAGTCCCACTCATTACCTCTTCTCATTTTGTCTCCTCAAACAGATGCAAAAGAACTCAATTCCTCAATCCTAAATGACAAATGTCCTAGTCTGGTACAAAGTCCCAGCCTGGTACAAAGTCCCATCCTGGTACAAAAACCCAGCCTGCGACAATGTCACGAATTTTGTTTGAATGGGACGTTTGAGTAAAAAGTACTCAACAAGACAACAACTCAACTCACAACACATTCATTCATTTCATTTAAAATCCTCATCTTCCACAAACCTCATTTTATTTCCATTGGTTTGATCTTTGGTGGGTAGAGAGTTTGAGGCCTATTCCTCCTTTCATACAATTAACTACAATACAACTTCATTCTGCATCAGTCTCAGTCTTAGTATCAGGCCGATGAGTGAGATGCTCGATACGAATAGTGTTTTTTTCCATGAAAGAGTAAAGAGAAATATTTTTCGTTGCTTTTGTGGTGAGGTGTGAGGTAATACATTTTTTCGTTTTGAGGTGATGGGACATTTCAGATTGGTGTATGGGACATTTTGTATTGCCTCATGTATGAGGTACACATCACTAGGGCACACAAGTTACTGAAGGCAATATGTGCTGATATGCAGTTTTATATTTATAATATCAGATATCATCATTTACTATGAGATGAAATTATGAATCATTGTGTGAGCATTACATTTTGTTTATAGAAAGATACCTTTTTTATTGAAAGATATTTTACTATGTGTATTGAAAGATACTTTGTATCTTTCTTCATTATCATGGGTGTTTATAATTATTACAGGGTTATGTGAGGGTGTTCTGATAATGTAACCGTCCCAGGTAATGAAAGCGCTGAAGAGCTGGCAAGAATAGTATCAACATTTGATTTAAATCAGGCAGGCACAACAGTTCAAGTTCCACCCTTTTTTCTTAAACAGGTAATCGAGAGCAAAGTTCTACTCGTATCTATAACAAACAAGAGATGGAACTCGCTCGATTCCTGTCTTATAACAATAGCCTAGTTTCAGCAAACAAAAGACCGACGTTATCATCCAAAGTAAAAAATCTGAGTAAAAACACTCTTTCTCTTCTCATGAGCATCATCACTGGTCACACCCAACTGGGTTACCAGACGATAACGATAGTACGAACGAAAACGACTTTACGATGCACGTGTTTCTTGTAAGAGTGGCAAGAAATGGAGAATGGGCATTTGGCCTATCCATCAGCGATTGCCACTCCTCCGGTGAATACGAGGGTCAGTGAGTTGATGGGGCCACCACTCCCTAAGATTGGTAAGATTCTTTTTGAGAAAAGGACATCCCCTTGGACTTAATCAGCAATACTGACCAAACAAACGAACATATGTATACACCAAACACTGACATATCGAACTCATCTAACAGACGTTGCAAGGAGCCACATGCTCCTATAGGCCTAATAGAAGAATGGTTTCACAAGTGGGGGTAAGGGAAAGGACCACGCCCTTAGAAGAGATCTACCTCTTCTCAACCAGGTGATTATGTGACGACGATTATGTGGTTCATTATACTTTTAATCCAATATATTGAACCAACTCCATAGTATGAGAAGCATCCCCATCCCACATACTGCCTAGATCGTATACCACCATAAAGAACAATTTTACTTTCGTCCATCTAAAATATTCCTCCAATTTTCAGAAAATCATATCCCACAATTGAGGTGGCAAAAATCGTTATGACCTTAAAACATTTTAAATAACATTTCCTCCACCGGATTATTGTTTGCAGACGATTTAAAGCTGTATAGGACCATTTCCTGTGTAAGAGACTGTATAAATGTACACAGAGATTTAGATATTTTGTTAGATTGGTGTGAGAAAAACGCCCTCCCCCAGAACATAAGTAAATGTAAAGTTATGTCTTTTCGCCTTCTGAGATAACCTATAGATTTCAAATATCTGATAGGTGGTACTGAGTTATCAAGAGTCTTTGAACATAAAGATTTAGGCGTTGTTTTTTACTCTAAACTCATATTTGATAAATACTATAACTATGTAGTAAATAAGACTATTAGGAACATTAATATTATTTTCCGAGTAGGAAAAAACTTTAAAATCCCTGCAACATTCATAACATTATTTAATTCCCTAGTTCGCAGTTCTCTGGAATACGCGTCTACTATCTGGAACCCTATTTATGCCACGTATTCAGATAAAATTGAAAACTCGCAAAAGAGATACCTTGAATATAAAATGTTAGGACGAAACATATTCAAGATGATAACTTTGATTCAGCGCAGGTGTCTTACAGACGAATTTTTTCTATATAATATTATCTGCTGAAAAATCGAACGTCAATATCTATTGAACAACATAAACATCCACTGCTCGACTCGCCCAAATCGTTTTAAAATAATAACATTTAAAATACCACTTCGTCGTACTAATTTATTTCTTAAATCACCAATAAGTAATGAGAATTCAAAAATGTCATAATATTCTGTTTACAGATTTTGATGTCCTGTGCTCCGAATACGTGTTTTGTTAAGAATTGTAACAGAAAGTGGTCCGTCATACATATCCATACTTAAATAACTTCAATATTAATTACTTCTATTTGATTTGATTTTTAAATTTGGTTTTTAGTTAATTCTATTTCATTTTATATTTTTCATAAATTCCTTAATTTTTCTGTTTTTTTTTTATTTTGAAAAAAAAATAAAATAAAATGTGTTATCTCTAGATTAATATTGAATTAAACAATTTAAGCTTGTAAAAGGTTAGAAATGAAGTATTACGTTATTGTCTGTAAATTTTTTAATTGAAATAAAAAAATTGAAAAAATGTATGACTGATCAAGTAGTGAAAATATTTCACCTTTAATTAGGATCTAGTTATTTTACAATGGTATGTAAGTTTTACGAATATCGCACAAATGAGGTGCCGTTTGTAAATTTCAAAGAGTAACGTATCATAATTAAACACATTTAACATAATATCGTACTAAGCTATCTCAACTAAAATTTTTCACCAGTGTTTATTTAAGAGCTAAGAGAGCATAGTTTTTCTAATACAGTAGTAATACAAGTAACAAAAAAGTAAAATGCACGACTGGGTCGCACGAACTTGCTCCTATGTAATAGACTAGGAATTTTAAAAACGGATGTTATTAAAGAAAACTGTTCATATGGATAAAATGAATTTTTTAAATTCTTTTAGTAGTAAGAGATAAAAACAGAATGCTATGTAAATATGAATTTATGCAGGAACAAAAATTATAAGTCCTTGTAGTGGTTCCTTAAAAAAATAAGCTTTTATGTACAAAATTTTTAAAACATTTTTAAGAAAAAATTTTGGTACGCCAATCTTAAGTTTTTATTATTGTACGAATAAAAGTCTAATTTCCAAAAAAAAATACTAAGCCGTTCTTAAGATATCGAATTTTTCAAAAAAAAAATTACTTTTTTTTCTAAAAATTGAAAAAATATTTTTTCTTAAGTTTTTAAATGCAATGTTTTTTAAACTTTTTAGTTAAAATCCGTTATGCCGATAATGAGTAATTCAAAATTCGAAAAAATCGTTCTATGGTAGGTACAGTCAGTAATATCTAGATTTCAAATTTTTTTTATTAAATTATAGATCGTAAAAATTGATCGAAAGAAAAAAAAATTTAGCAAAATTCTCGGAACCGTTTTCGGGAAAAATATGATTTTCGAAAACCATTTTTTAAAATTTGTATGGAAGGTACCGTTAGTTTTAGATAAAACAAATTTTTTTTCTCAAATCTTATAGATTATGTTAAGAAACTTTTATTTTTCAAGTTTGAAAAAAATCGAGCATGGGGTTTTCAAAATATTGAGTTTCCAAAAAAAAATTTTGAATTTTTTTTTTAAATCCAAAAAATAAAAAATTGGAATATGTAATAATATTCAAACTTTGGAGGAGCTTTGGCATAAAAAAAATGATTTAAATCGGCTGTACCTTTTTCGAGAAAATCAAAAACAAAAAAAATGGACCCAGGGGGGCTACCAAAAATAACAATTTTTTGTAAAAGTTTTTTTTCAATCATTAGCTAGTTTTAACCAAATGAAATTTTTCAAATTTCGTATGGCAGGTACCGTTATTTTTGGTCTTAAAAAAGACAGAAAAAAACTTCGAGGGGAAAAAATTAAAACCCATATCTACCAAGTTTGAAGAAAATCGGCCGAGCCGTTTAGGCTGTAGTCGAACCGACAGACAGACAGACAGAATTGCGAGACCCACTTTTTTGGTCTTCGCTATCATCGTAATGTCAACTTTGATCAAAATCTCGAGTTTTTAAGCGTCAGACTCCGATTGTAAAATAAAAATAAAACACACTCTCGTTTTTAGGTGAACACACAGGTATTTATTTTACGTCCGACCACGACCAAATCTTCTTGACTACTGACTTCTGTCTCCTAGCTCCTACCTACCGGCAGCTCCATTTTTCTCTTACTCTCTTACTCTATTTCTTTTTATTCTTTCTTTATTTTTGACGGTTACAACTCGATCATCCTGACAATGTAATCGCCCCGATTTACGCCTAGTTGATAAATTATTGTTAATCCAAGGTTTGATGTTAGCCACTTCCCATATACCCTCATATGGAATTTGCGTCAATTGGAAACCTTCAACATCCCTTAACAAATACCTATCGTTTTCTAACACCTTAACCACCTCATAGGGTCCTTTGAATTTAGGAGCTATCTTCCTACATGCACCTGGAGTAGAGATGAAGTTCTTCACCACTACGTAATCTCCTACTTTATATTCTTTATGAATCCTATTTTTATCTTTCATCTTTTTGTTGTATTCCTGTCCTTTTTCTATCTTTTGCCTGGCATCATCTCTCATTTGATCTAAATTCCTATCAATTTTTTGGTCACTCTCATTCTGTAAACTCTCTTTAAGGAAATCAATAACTACTCCTCTTTGGTCAACACCGAACAACAATTGACTGGGAGAGGTCCCGGTACTTCCATGAACTGTGTTATTCATTGAAAACTCAATAGTTGGTAATACTCCATCTAATGTCATCACTGCACCTGCACTGGTCATTTTCGCAATCATTGGAGCGAGGCTCCTATTCACCCGTTCCACCTGCCCATTTGCTTGCGGGGAACCCGTGGCAATCTTTATATGAGAGACATTGCTGGTGCTTAAGAATTGTCTGAATTCTTCAGATGTAAAAGCACTGCCTCGATCCGAAACAACCACTTTTGGGCGACTATACGAGTTAAAATAACTCTTTAAACAAGCAATAGCTTCTCTACTATTTGTAGTTTTCACTGCGTACAGTCGTACAAATTTAGTAAAAGCATCAATTACCAGGAATACATACTTCTTGTTCCCGCACTTCAGTGATACTGGACCAAAATGGTCGATGTGAATCATTTCAAAAGGAACGCTTCCTTTGGGTATATTATGAAGCAGGCCTTCATGCTTACCAAACTTGGGTGAAAATGTTATACATTTTAAGCAATTGCTGATGTGTTGCTTAACCTTCTCACTCATTTGAGGGAACCAATAAGTTTTGAGGATGTTGTTTAAAACTTTATCCCTACCAATATGACCTATATCATCGTGATATAACCGGAGGACATTATTTTCCATAGACTCTGGAACATAAAACAAAATTTGTTTTCCTACTTTCCTGTACACTAGACCATTCCTCATTTCATACATTTTACTATCTCCTTTTTCAAGTTGTTCCCTAATCTTCTTTATACTCTCATCATTATTCTGCTGGATCGATAAATTCTGCTCAAAATTATTCTCTTCAAGAACTAATACATTTGATATCCTACTCAATGCATCAACGTGTTGCATTTTCGTACCATTTCGATGTTCCAACACATAATCGAAATTCTGTAACTCGAGAGCCCACCTTGCGATTCTTGGATTGACCTCTTTTTTATTAAGAGTCAGGGTTAGAGAATTACAATCAGTAATGATCTTGAATTTAAACCCATGAAGATAAACCCTAAATCTTCTTAACGCATAAATGATGGCCAATGTCTCGAGCTCAAAACTGTGGTACTTTGATTCATCATCTGTAGTTCGCTTTGAGAAATAAAAGATAGGATGAAATTTCCCATCAGTCTTCTTTTGCAAAAGAATTGCACCGAAACCTAACGCACTCGCATCACAGTGCAATTCAGTTTCATCCCTAGGATTGTACAACGCTAAAACAGGGGATTCACTCATTTTTTGTTTCAACTCTTCGAAACGATCTAACTCCTCTTTTCCGAATTTAAATACAGCATCTTTTCGTATCAGGCTGTATAATGGTTGAGCAATCAACGAAAAATCTTTAATAAACCTCCTAAAATATGAGCATAGGCCCAAGAAACTATGGACTGCTTTCACATTCTGAGGTATTGGGAAAGTCTTTATCGACTGTACTCCTTTATCGTCCGGTTTGATACCCTCATTTGTAATGTAGTAACCTAAATATCGTATCTGTGATACCATGAATTGACATTTATCCAACCTCAACTGTAATCTGTTCCGTACCAATCTTTCAAAAACTTCTTTCATTATCACCAAATGTTCTTCCTCAGATTCTGTTGCTATCATTATATCGTCAATGTAAATGGTTACCTTTCCTTTCCTTATTAGATCTTCAAAAACTTTATTAATATACCTTTGAAATTCGCATGGTGCATTCCTTAACCCAAAGGGCATTTTCAAGTATTCATATTGACCCATAGGAGTCACAAAGGCAGTATATTTTACTGACTCTTCATTTACACTAATATGATGGAATGCACTCTTCAGGTCTATCAAAGTAAAAATCTTTTTATTAACTAACCCATCCAGTAAGTCATCTATCAATGGGATGGGATAGTTGTCTTTTTGCGTTACCTTATTTAAAGTTCGGTAATCTACACATAGCCTAATATCTCCTGTCTTTTTCTTCACTAACACAACTGGTGAGGAGTATTCCGACCTACTTTCTCGAATAACTCCCTGCTCCATAAGCTCATCTAAAATAACTTGTACCTGTTCCTTTTCAAAGTATGACATTCTCCTAGGAGGGCAATGGAAAGGCTTTTCGTCGTTTAACCGAAGCTTAATTTCGTATTTAACTTCAGGCACTTCGGGGCGAGAACAGTACAAATAATATTTTTTTATAATTTCAAAGAATCTTTCTTTAGTTTTATACGATAATTCATTATTTTTAACAATTATATTTTCTTCATCGAATTCTACTTTAAATTTTTCATTCTTATCATTTGAACTCTCTTCATAACTTTCATCATTATTTTTAATTATATTTAAAATTCGTTTACATTCTTTCGTATACTCATCATTAACTTCTTCTACTTCTTTATCTTCAACTTTTCTTAATCTTAAATTAGCTTTAAACATGAAATCCCTACCCAAAATAACCGGGTATTGCATAGTATCTTCAGATACAACCAGTAAATTCATTTCGATATATTCATCTTCAAACAAAATACAACAATTTATGTGTCCGAATATGGACAAAGGACTTTTATTAATTCCATAATAGGATTTATCATTATAAAATATAATGTTATTAATTAAGTTTTCATTAATATGATTAATTTTGATTAGGCTTACTGGGCTGCCGGTATCTAGTAATGAATTTAATAAAAAAGATACATCAATACTACATAATTTAAATACAATTTCTATATTTCTTACGAATTCGTCGTCGGAGTCCGAGTTAACGTATCCGATGGCTGGTCTGGTCAATGGTGGTCTTCTTTTCGGGCATTGGGCCGCCAAATGCCCCATTCCCGCACAAACATGACACGCTCCATGTGGTCTCTTCTCTTTTTTGCATTCGGAAGCCATGTGCCCCATCGAATTGCAATTGTAGCACCGGACTTGTCCACTGCCTCCGGCCGCCGGTCGTACTGCTGCTGATGTTGTTGGTATCTTCGTCTTCGTTGGATACTTAATGGACTTGAACGCCTCTAATAATTGTGCCTTCGTCTTGAAGCACTGCAGCCTTGCTCCCGACGCAAGTGTCTCATCCGGTATCCCTTCTATAAGATGTTCAATCATCTCTTCCTCGTCAATTTTTAATCGATTACCAAGTATGATTTTTTCTTGGTAGTAACTTTGGAAGGTCTCTCCTTGTACCCACTTCCTGACTTCAAACAATCGTTTTTGTCTTAGTTTCGAGGGACGGTCATCAAAAATTTGCCTCATTTCTGTAACTAGGTCATTAAATGTTACTGTCGTCATGTCCTCTCGTGAGTGGAACCATTTTTGTGCTCTATCTTTTAGCCTCAATGATACGAGTACCCTCATGTTGTTGTCGTCTAGCTTGTACATCATCTGAACATTTTTCAATTGACGTTCAAAATGTTCAAACGACTCCCCTACTCCGCTAAAATATCCAACCAGCTCTTTTATTTGATTTATATTTTCGCCTCTGTCCTCATTCATTTGTCGCTCATTCTTTTGCTTCTCATCATGGTTTCTCTTCTTCAGCAACTCATTTTCTCTCTTCAGTAGATTATTCTCTCGTTCGTTTATTTTTATTTCTTTCTTCAGTAATTCGATTTCCCTCTTCATTTGTTCCATTTTATATTTTTTCTCTTCAGTCTTTTGTGCTTGTCTTTCTGTCGTTTTTTCTGCATCCTGATACTCGTCTTCATCGTTGTCGTCAGCTTCGTTTTCTCTATTATTCACATCATTGCTCTCGTCAACCTCAATTACAATTTCTTCTTCGTCTATCTCTTCGTTATCGTTGGTGTGTGAGAGCGCATCGTTTCGCATTTGCTCCGATACTTCCATCATTCTTAGCACTAGCTCCGCCCTATTTCCATTGGTTCTCCTCCCCAACCTCCTCAGCGACGCTTTTAGCTGCGCAACAGTATAATTTTTTAGATTTTCTGCATCTGCCATCGTGGTTTGGTTTTGTTTCGTTTTGTTTAGTTTTGATTTTTTTCTTCGTTACAGATAACGAACACAAGCAGGTATAGTTATGAATATAGGGACCGCGTACACAGAACACACAGGCGCCGATGACTCAAACCACGCACACGTAGCACACACGCACACACTGATGTTGGTTGAGTTTCTTTATTAGCAAACGGGGGTTGTTTTTCTTTAGGTTTTCGTTTCTTTTTTCTTTTCCGTTAGATTTATATTGAATATTTTCCGTTTGATTTGATTTTATAAACTCAATTTATATATTTTTCAATTTCTTTTTTTTTGATTATCAAACGAATATTTTTTCGCGATGGGCCAATGTAAGCGAACTTATTTTTTCGCGATGGACTTACTAGGGTATACCACTTCTGAAATTTTAAGCGTCAGACTCCGATTGTAAAATAAAAATAAAACACACTCTCGTTTTTAGGTGAACACACAGGTATTTATTTTACGTCCGACCACGACCAAATCTTCTTGACTACTGACTTCTGTCTCCTAGCTCCTACCTACCGGCAGCTCCATTTTTCTCTTACTCTCTTACTCTATTTCTTTTTATTCTTTCTTTATTTTTGACGGTTACAAGTTCGATTTTTTTTACGAATGCATAACTTGCCTTATACTCGTAGTACCTATAAGTCGCAAGTAAAAACGCTTTGTTCACTCTATAACTCACTCTTAATAAACTCCAAAGTTAATATTAGTGTATTGTGTGTTAAAACGTTACTACTTGTTGAATTAACTTGTACGGATTAGTTCGAAAGATTTGTGTCTTGTTTTTTAAGCTGGAGTTGAAATACTCTTGAAAATGCAAATCGAGTTGAAATGTTCACGAAAATGCAGTTCGAGTTGATTTAGAGTTTTTCTCACTATTGAATTTGCATTAACACTTTGGAATTTTACACACTTGACTGCAAAGTTCTCGGATTATTCGCTAACAAGGCCCAATTGATTCAGCAATGGAAAGCGTACGACCATCAACTTAAACAACGTTGTGTTCCATAATTAATGGGAATGTTTGCTCTTACCAATAAAGCCATTATGAATGGAAAAAAATTAATTTAGTTAGTTTTATTGCATTTTTAAAAAGAAAGTTGTACTTGGCCCATCCTTTACATTATGCTTACAAAAGTACGAAAATATATCTTTTTTCTAATATGAACTTTTACATTTGTAACAAAAAAAAAAAAACATTTTTATTTGTTTATACTGAATTCTTTTGAGTGTTAGAGAATGAAAAAACACAATATTCAATATAAATACATTTTGTCAGATGTCATATAAATTCAGCATAATGCCGCATTCACACGACATTTTCGAACGAATGCTAGTGTCACGATAAAACATACTAATCAAAACTATTCGCCTTCGTGTAAATTGATTTAATATTATTTGACAAAATTAATGGCAGTGCAGTAGTGTAAAAATGGAATTATGGTATTGATTACAATTTTGAATTTGATAAAATATTTGTTCTATTTTTTTCGGGCACAATCTAAACACCTCCTACGTTTCAATATCCGAAACTCCATCTTCACTTAAACATTGCTTTCCATTATTAACTTATTTTTCTTCACTAATCGTTTGTTGTTGTTTTCCATTTTTAATTTTGCAATGCAGGTTATTCATTTACTAATAAAACAAGGCTATTATTTATTTCGCTTTTAAGTTTTTAATATGCAGCAACAAATCAATAAATTAATTATATCAATTATGTATATTTAATAAAATGTTAATATTTTACTTTGCAGAGATGCATGCTCTTTGGATTGTGGTTTGGATGGAGTATGTGATACCAATGATGAAGGAATCCCCAGATGCTTGTGCACTTTCGGTAAAAGTGGCAACGGTTGCCTAGATGGTGAGAAAGAAATTAATAATAATTATTCAATGTTAAGGAATTTTATTTATGTGGTCTTGGAGGAGAGGAGGTCTTAAATGTAATTTGGTGAGGCTAATATGAGTAGATTTGTGTTTTAAGCATTGAAATAATCATCTCTGTTTTCGTCGGCAATCCTCATTTATGTTGATGTTGTTGCTCTAAGGAATGTATGCCGTTGCTCTGAACATTTGAATCCAATGATTGTATATAATTCATATATATATAAAAAAATTTAAATATCTCTTTTAAAATGAAAATTGTTTTATAGGTGAAAGGGTACAATGTAAAGGTATAAGAATGAGTGCACCTTCAGAAGTTAAATTGATGAATTGAATTGTTCTCATATAGCTTATAGCTTATAATATTGATCAGTTGGAAGTTAAGCTGTTAATAAGTATCTTTCGAATTTGTATGGCACGAAGTAAGCTCTAGTAGTTATAAATGTGCACTTATGTACGTCAGTTTATAATCCTCTTAAAATTTTAAGACTGGAAAATACGAATTAATGCTGCCGTACAATGAATAGATAGTATCTATGCATTACTTAAATTTATGAAAATTTTATTTATTTAAATATATCCCTACTACTACTATTGCAATATCCAGCTTCCAATAACTTTCTACATTTTTGTCTAGACTATACTGATATCTACACTTTAACTTGTTTCCTGCATTCTTCTGTATAAATAGTCTTTCCTTGCTTGACTTCGGCCTAGTGACCAGAAGTTGGAAATTAAACTTTTTGGAAAAGTTAAATTCGTCTCGGAATTATGGTTATGATTTAATTAATCTCAATTACTGCTGAGGTATTTAAGCGCTATTTGTCTTTTGTGATATTAACTGTAATGTTTTTGGAGATTTAATATTGATAGACCAGTATCAAGTTGTACTTAGTAAGAAAATTGTGTCCCACTCAGAATCAGAGTAAAGATTAATAACTCTAATGATTTCATAAATCTAAAAATAAATTCGTTTCCTGCGGGGTGTAAGAAGCATTTGAACACTTTCTAAGCAAGGAATTGTTACAAACTTGGTTTTAAAAAAATGTCAAATTTGAGATGCAGTTAAATAAAATAAATCTCATTTTCCATAAATTCAGCTGCGATTCCCGCAAGATCTTAAAAAATTTGCAACGAACGAAACACCTAGTGGTGATTGTTTCTTTATTTTAAAGGATACGGAGTACTCCATTTCTAAATGCTTTGTGCGTGTAACTATGACTTCGGAGAAAATGCAATACTGGATCTCACGCACTTGCTTTTTTGAATTTTAAAAATTTAACTTTGTCATAAACACTCACAGGCACAATTATACGTCCACCTGTTTTCGTCACCCTGACTCTTTAAGTTCGCTATTATTTATCTGCTTTTTTTTTATTTAACGGATATTTTCAGAAACTACTTAAACCCCTATTCCGCCCCATAAAATTGGGTAATCGAAGCGTTTTTTGCAATTTAAGCTTTTTTTTAAATTTTGTTTCAGTTACTTAAACTTGACTAATCTTCTTGTTCTCTTGTACCAAAGCAAATGATATCGGTAAATTTAGGTTTATACTGGTAAGTTATTATTTTTGACTCTAAAAAAATGCCACTCGATTTACTCGGGGCTAAATTACGGCTTCAGTGACCGAGTGAGTGAGTCCCATCAGTGATCGAATGAAAATGTCAAATTATGGTAATCATTTGCTCGATGAAGTTAGCGGTAATGCCAAACTCACATAATTCAGTCACGTACGAGTATTACTCGAAAACTGATGCGTTAATTTGGCCCCTGGTGTAGCTAGAATAGTGGCTTTAACTGACGCCGGGTATATATAGTATATTGGGGATGCCATAAGACGATTTCGGGAAACTGGTTCATACACGATGATCGCTTTGTCGTCAGCAACATAGGTACTGAGAAATCGGTTTTACGGTTTTACACCGCTACTGAAGATCGTACACGTCTTTTTGAGTTGAGGAATGTTAGCGTGAGTGAACACACCATCAGAAGAATGTTGGCATAATTGAATATAGGTGCTTTCCGACCAGCGCGTGCCCCCGAATTGCTCGCACAGCACCGTACAGCAAGATTTCGTTTTGCGTGAAAATATGTTAACCGAACTGCAGAAGAATGGAGGGACGTCTTATTCTCAGACGAAAGCAGAATAGTGGGTTACCAAGGAGGAGGAGGGTCTATAATGGCTTGGAGAGGCATCAGTTATGAAGTTCGCAGGGACCTTGTTATGTTCGATAGAGGCAGTGTGAACGCTCAGATATACGACAGCGCACGCTGCTACACCGCTAATTCTGTAACTAACTACCTAAATGAGGTCGGGATTCCAGTTTTGCCATGACTATCATGCAGTCCAGATCTCAACCCTATCGAGCATATTTGGGAGAACCTCAAAAGACGTGGCCGAGCGAGAACACATGCCCCTACCAATCTAGGAGAACTTAAAACAGCTGCAGTAGAGGAGTGGCAAAATATCCTTCAGTCGGATATTCAGGACATCATTGACGGATTGTCAAATGAATCGACGAAGTAATAAGAGCCCGCGACGCGGCGGCGGCGCAGACTTCCATTATTCAAAATTCAGTTTTTCAAAAATTTTACCACATTTTTAACAACAAAGATAATATCTTTTTCAGTATTTTTTTTTTTTTCAAAAACTTGTTTTTCGTGTTAATTCTTTAATAAACGTGGTTTTTCTCAAAATTTTGGTTTATTTTTGTTTTATCAAAGTTTGCTTTCAACATGTCGTCTTAGCTTAACGGATTCTTTAAATTTCACAGTATTTTCACCTACTTGGATTTCACTTAGGAACCAAAACAGCTGCCTTTACTTAACAGAGTGGATGCAAGCAGCAAGAACATTTTTTCTTAAACTACGAATGTTACAATAATCCATTGGAAAATTACCCATCACGGAAATACACAAACTTAGAAATTTTTCGCCAGTGCAAATAACAAAAGTCGATTCATTGCGGTCCTCTCTGAAAAGATAATGACTTCTAACATTCAGAGCGCATTAGGCTTTACATCCAGTACTGGTTAGATCTGTTTGTTCGCCACACAAATGGTGTTGTTGTTCCTCCTAAGGTCAAGGCCACATTTTATTTTCTCAAGGATTCACATGTTATTTTTCAAATAAGCAAATTAAAATTCTTTAGACTATTTTAAAATACCGACGCGACGATCACATAAAATATATCGAAGTATTTTCCAAAACCAATTGCCCTTTCAATATTCTTTTTGAAAATGATAAACGTCTAAATCTGGCATTTTACAAATGACCTACGGATGAAGATAGTATTGGAGCTTTAATATATTTCTTATTTCATCGATTGACCAGCCTCAACAAGCATTTACGATTATCTTCCCTTCTCCCAACATCTATTGCTGCTCGACAACTTTTATAAAATCTACAAATACTATCAAATTCAAACTTATAATGTTTTTGAATCAATGGAAGCAGCTCATAAATTTCTTTCAAAAATATTTTGTAATTAAAGTAAAGTTAACGTAAATATAATTATGTTAGAATATATGGAATTGGGAAGCCATTTTACTTTTTCCAGAACCACTTTAACAAAACTTTTTTAATTCAAGATTTTCTACACATAACTTCGCTTGTACTGTTATCAGTCAGTTTTTTATGCCCAATTCAAAACTTGACCAGTCAGTAATCATTAAATAATAAAATGTCTCTATTAGATTGTAGCTGTTTCCATATTATTCTACTTTAAATATTCGGTATTAAACCTTCATGAAGTAAGAACTTGGCGTACTTTTAGATCGAAGTACTTTTCACGGCTGACTTGTTACACAAAGATTTTTGTATAGAAGAACTTGGCTCTTTTTTTAACATTCATATTTTTTGGTCTGATCTTACTCCTTTGGCAAAGATTTTAATATTTTGCCATGTCAAAATCTCGAAAGATACGGAAAGATAGAAGGGTGGACTCTACCTACTAAAATCAACTTAGTTTATAGCTTCCTATTTCTTTTGGTATACTCGTATTTTCTTTTTGTTATTGGTTGTGTTGATTTGTGCTTCAATTATTTCTTCTTATCCTGGCAAGATACCTAACACTAATATACCTACCTTAATTACAGCAATCGGAAGTGCTCCATATATATTAAACATTTTCTCAGAAAGTAGGCGGATACCACGCCCCATAAATGGAAGACCTCAATTTTTATTTTGGTTCTTTATATGCAATTTGAGCCCTACCGTTCTACCAAATTTCATTGTTCTACTGCATCAGTTCTGAGGAAGTGGGCGGATACCACGCCCCTGAATTGAAAACCGCAAATTTTATATTTTTTTCTTTGAATGCAATTTAAGCCCTACCACTTTATCAAATTTCATCGTTTTACAGCAGTCGGAAGTGCTCCTTTCAACCAACACCAATTCAGAGAAAGTTGGCGGATACCACGCACTCTGAATGGAAAATTTCAAATTTTTCCTCTGCTTGTATTACAAGAATTAATTAATGTAATTACATGTGCAAAATTACTAGATTCTACGATGTCGGGAAGTGCTCCGCATAATTTTGATGATCTGTCAGTCAGTCAGTTACGGTTTTTGTGATTTTCGTGGCCTTATATCTCAGGAACCGTTTATGCTAGAAAATTGATATTTGGTGAGACGCCTGTGCCTGACTAGCTAATTTTAAGTTTCTGACTTCATTGGTACTGAAGATAGGAAGGGGTCTAAAATCGCCTGAGTTTGTTCCTGTATAAAGGGTGTAGTGCCAGATCTTGGCTGGGAACTACCCTGCCCTTTGATTCCAATCTTTATCTTTCGTTTTCAAAAATACGTATCACTTTTTACTTGCGATATAATTATGTACATAGGTACTATAGGGCAAGTTCTACATTTGGAAACAAAATCGAACTCGAGATTCTGATCAAAGTTGGCATTACGATGATAGCGAAGGCGAATAAAGTGGGTCCGACAATTCCGTCTGTCTGTCTGTATGTCTCTATGTACATATACATAGTACCTCTCCCTACAGCTTAAGCCACTGGAAATATTTTCTTCAATCTCGGTAGTTAACTTTGTTTGTTAAGAAATTACTTGTTCGAAAGGTAATTTTTTGTTTGTGGTACAGTCCCCTAGTCTAACAAAAATGTTAATTTTTTCCATCATGAAGTTTTTTATCCTAAAATTCATGCCATATGTCCTCTTGGTGTATACTCGTCCTGGTCTTATCCTACAATATCCCTGACTAAATGTCATTTTCATAATTTTGGTGTCAATATTCTTCCTCTGATAGGTTTCCACGAATCAATTAATTTATTTTCCGGGTCGCCATTAACAATCAAAGCAGAATACATATAACAACTATAAATCCATCAAATTTCATGCTGATTGAGCAGATTCCACAATCATTCAAAACGGACAAAGAGCTTACATTTTCCAACCATAATATTTATTTAGGTCCTTTTGAACATATTTATGCAAGCGTACAAGCACAAACATCGTTCGACTCTACCAAAAATACATATTGACCCTTTTATTCAGCTTGTTTTGTGTTTTTCTTTTAAAATTTCATGACAAGCAGTGATTAATACGAAAAAGGTAGCAGAATGCAGTTTCTTCCACAGCAAAATTGCTGTTTTGTGACGATATAATGGTGTAATACAACACTTGACTCAATTACGATGCACTGCAAGAGATATGCCGATGGTGTGGAATGTGGAAATGATATCACTGTAATGAAACCCAGGCACTAGCCAACACCAGTCTTCCGTCAATAGGGACGTGAGTTTAAAGACACTGACAAATTGCTGTACGACACATTGAATTACGATATACAAAAAGGACATCAATGTTTCCATACATAAATGCTTTTTTCTCTTCTACTCCCGTCCGTCCTTACAATTATAATATGTTACTATAGATAAATTGTCATGAATGTGCTTATGGAAATTTCTCGAAAAAGTCAGTATAAAGGTAAATATTCATTCCGGTGTGATATGATTCGAATACGGATTTTTTCTGGTGTCATTTACCACATCCACTTGTCCTTGATTGGATAATGAAATTTTTTGCAAAACTGTCGGCCCATATTGCTGCTTTTGTGAGTAATTGAAGGTTTATTTAAAATACTTTAACAATAAATTTATTTATAAATTTAAAATCTGATATCGAAGTTTCTGCTCAGCCTTAATTGGGAAGACGACCGGTCGTATACCTATCATAGATCTATGAATTTTTGCTTTAATAAAATGCATCTTGACTGCTATTTTTGATTGTAGATATACATAGTTATTATAATATAGGGTGTCTTTTAAGGATATTTAAGTGTATTATTCTTGGGAATATTCTAAGAAAAAAACAATTGTTCTATAGAATGGGTTTATCTCGAACGTTGATACCATTTATCGGGGCTTATTAACAGATATTCTTCCATTATTCTTCTTTAAAGACTATGGCGCAAAATTTTAGTTGAATTAGTACGATGTTAAAGCCGTTTTAGTATGAAACTAGGTTAAAACAACGATTTTGCAAATTTTAATCGAATTAGCATCATATTTTCTCTACTCTTTTATAAAGTTAAAATCATCGAATACTTATTTTATTTTTTTAGTATCGTGCTATTTACAAACACCACAAAAGGTCTGTTTACTTAGGTTATTGCACGAACTGTCATTGTTTTAGGTATTTTCAGAAGCAATTTATTAAGAAAATTGCTTTAGTACGATACTATGTAGTTAGAAAATGTTTAAAATGAAGAATGATTTAGTAAACTACTTTAAAGTTTTTTTTTTTTTATAATTCACTCGCGCTCAAGGGTATGTTACGAGACCCTTATAATGTTTTAAACACACCACGGGCGAGGGAGAAATTAGAAGGGGAGAGAAAGGACGTGTCGATGAACATTGGTTTTAAATGTTTGCAAATTGAAATGGCAAGGGAAAACTGTGCCGGGTAAGTTATTCCATAATCGTGTTGTGCGACTAAAAAACGAATCTCTATATTTGACGGTACGACCAAAGTTGGCAAATTGTTAAGTAGTATCATACTAAAAGACTCTAACCTTTATAAATGCGTTTAAATTTATTAGATATCTTGTTAAAGTTTTCTGAAATACAATTTCAAAGCTTGTTCACATTTTGGCTCTGAGGTAAATTTTCTCCATCAAATGTGTAATAAACATAACGATTAACAATATTATTTTCTTATAAACGTAGCGGATTGTTGGAAGTTGAGAAAAACAGCCAGAAGTTAAATTCAAAAAAAATATTAATACAAAAATGATTTTGTTGGACCTTAGAACATTTTTATTTTGTGTTTACTAAAACCTATACAACTACTAATTTAGCAATAATTTTTAACTAATGTTTAAACCATACACATTCGTAAGTAGACACTATATACACTGAAGGCATTTGACCGATTTCAATTTCAACATTGTGTCCTTTTGAAGAAACTTGAGTTGTTTGGCTTCCATTCTTTTCTCCTTAAGTAAATAAAAAGTTATTTAAGAGACAGAAAGCAAATTGTCAAAATTGGTAATATGTTTTCTAAAGAAATATTTAACTTTTCAGGTGTTCTTCAAGGAAGTCATCTTGGACCGTTGCTTTTTGTTATTTTCATAACTGACTTACCACTTCCTCTATATTATTCTAAATGTTTTTTTTTTGCTGATGATTTAGAAATGTTCAGCAACATAAACTCAATTCATGATGCAAATAAGGTTCAATCTGATTTAAATAGAATTATCGATTGGTGCAAGCTTAATGGGCTGTACTTCAAACAATAACAAATTTAGCGTAGTTAGATTTTCAAGAAACCAAAATCCCTGGTGTTTTGATTTCAAACTCGAAAACAATTTAAGCCAAAAAGATCTAGGGGTTATATTCGACTCCAAAATTAATTTTGCTTATCATATAGATCTAATTCCAAATTCAAACCCTGGATATCTTCTTCTGTGCTAAAATTGGTTGAACCTAAAAACAAATTATGAAAAAAGTGCTACAAACATCTATCAAATAATAATTTAAAAAATGACTTCAAACTAATTTGCAAAAAATTAAAAAAGAAAAAAAAAGTCTTGTCGCGATGGGTACTTTAGAAACAAATTTAATACTGCTCGCAGACTGCTCGAAGGGAATGGGAAATTATCAATTCCACATTGTTGGTAGCAAATATTTTTAATGATTTTTTTGTATTAATTGGTCAAAATACGATTTCAAATACTATTTGTCAGAATTATGCACGTTCGTGAGCTAGCTGACAGTTTAAACTGCACCGGTAGTTTTTATTTCGACCCTTTCTCAGGTCAGGAAATATTAAGGGTAATTAATTTATTAGATAATTCCAATTCTTGTATGGCTATGATACAATTTCAAATCTTACTCTTAAAAATATCATATCGCTTTTAATCTTGTTGATGTACTGTTACATGTTTTCAATTTGAGTATTTATAAGGGGACATATCCAGACAAGTTGAAGGTTGCTTACGTCTTGCCTCTTTTCAAAAAAGGTAATAAAAGAGATAGACAAAACTTTGAAGTATTCTACTGAAGATGCTCTTTTAGCCTTTAGTTCAATTATTTACAAAGGGCTTGGCGAAAAAAAATATTGTGCTGGTCTTTTCGTCGATATTACTAAAGCTTTCGATAGGGTTGACCACAGCATTCTTTTAGATAAGTTATATGGTATTGGTTTTGGAAGTTTTATGATAAGTTGGTTTTCTTCCTATCTCAAGGACAGAAGTCAATCAGTAAAAATTGTTGAGCATCTAAGTAACTCTCTGCTCTGGTTGTTAACAAGGGAGTTCCTCAAGGATCTGTTCTTGGACCTATATTTTTTTTAAATTTTTATCGATTCCCTTTGTCTTTAAGTTTTCGTGGAAAACCTACAGCGTTCGCAGATAAATTAGGAATTGCATAGGATTCAACAACACTGCTCAATGTAGTTGCTGATATTTATCACGACAGAAAGTTATTAGGAATTTGGTTTTCGACTAATATTAGTGATCAGCAACAAAACAAAGCTTTTGTTTTTTAGCTTATCTGCCAAGGACCCTCCTGATGTAGAGTTCTGCTTTCATTTGCCACAATTCAAAAACTACATTCATTTTGATTGTTCGTGCAACAGATTTTATGATGGAATAGTCTATAATAATTAAAGAGTTTATATCCTAAATTGTTTTCAAATTGAAATTGTAAATAAATTATAATATTTGGGTGTTTTTATAAACCAAAATATGACCTGGTTAGACCACATCTCTTATTTGAAAAAGCATTTTAGAGTGTCTCTCCGCCATATCTACCATTCAAGAAATCCTGAGCTTGAACACAATGAAATCAGTTTATTTCGCTCTATTTCATTCAAAATTGCAATATGGAATTTCTTTCTTCATTGTCTCGTTGTCTTACAAAAAAGGTTATAAGAATAATTAATTAATTTTGCTCGTTTGTTTTTGTCTTTTCTTTTTGTCAAATAAATGTTATTTATTGAACTGTGTTATGTAAAACTGTATAAAAAGTCTAATAAAATTCAACCCCTGATGATGCCGGAAAGCAACAGAAGAAACGTTGGGAAAAGAATGGATTAACTTTGAATTGATTGCATTCATTTTTCTCTGAACATCAAGTCCTGAAATTTCACTATGCAAAAATGGTTATTTGCAAAGTCCAATCTTTGAATCTCGTGAGAAAAAAAAATTATTTTACCTAAAAATAAAGGTACCCACCATACAAATGTTAAAAAATGGTTTTCAAAAATCGTGTTTTTCTCGAAAACGGCGCCTAGAATTTTAATATTTTTTTCTTTCAATTAATTTTTATGATCTATAATTTAATAAAAACATTTTTGAAATTAAGATATTACAGCTTGTACCCACCATAGAACGATTTTTTCGAATTTTGATTTTCTCATTATCGTTATAACGGATTTTAATGAATTTTTTTTATAAAAATGCTTCTAAAAAGTTTAAAAAACATTGCATTTCAAGATGTGAAAAAAAAATATTTTTTGAATTTTTGGAAAAAAGTTATTTTTTTCTGTTGGAAAATTCGATATCTCAAAAACGGTTCAATATTTTTTTTGGAAATATAATTTTTCATTTGTACAGGAGTAAGAGTTTAAAGTTGGCGTACCAAATTTTTTTCTTAAAAATGTTTTAAAAATTTTGTATATAAAAGCTCATTTTTAAATTCATATTTGCATAGCATTCTGTTTTTATCTCTTACTACTAAAAGAATTTAAAAAATTAATTTTATCCTTATAGCAGTTTTCTCTAATAACATTCGTTTTTAAAACTCCTAGTCTATTACAAAGGTGCAAGTTCATGCGACCCAGTCGTGCATTTTATTTATTTTATTTTTCTCCCATTTCAATGTCAATGTTTTAAGAGTTCAATAAACTCCATTGCTCTAGAAAAATTCTTGAACACTATTTTTTATGAGTAAACAAATTATAACGAGATCGTAGACAGCTATCCTTTTTCCCTCGAATCATATTTGAAATATGAATAATGTTTGCCAGATTGAATACTTAATTTAATTGCATAACACCCTCTCGACACAAGAACCACATGAGACCCTTCTTAACGTCCATCACTTTGCCACCCTAATTGGATTATCCATACAATTTATTATACTATTTACTTTTCTTTATCCACAGATACCAAAGTTCGCATTCCTAGATTTTCAAAAAAGTCCTGGCTGGCCTTCCCAGCCTTACGTGGAGCATACAAACATGTCCAGGTAAGTGTCCCTACATCTTCAGTTGCTTATGAAAAGGTGTGAAAGAATTCATTGGTTTTTATTTTGCTGCCAAACAATCCAGATAAGAGTTGAGTTCCGCCCGGAATCCATCGAAGGCATTATCCTTTTAACTGGTGAGAGGGACGACTTAACTGGAGATTTTATGGCGTTACTCATACATCAAGGCTTCATAGAATTCTGGTAAGCTGATTAAAAAGAAAACCTAAAGTTGTTAATAATTCTTATACGATTTTAATGTAAGAAAAAAACACCATTAAATCCGACGATATTCCAAATTCAACAAATTTGGCCTCATAAAGGCGCAGAACTAGCATTTATTGATTTTTTTTTTGTATTTTTATTTCGTCGAATGCGAGTCAAAAGCATAAAAGTCTTTCATTCTCATGCCATATCCCAGGGCAATATTGGAATAAACGAAACACAGAGTGGCACAGAAATATATGAGAGTAGTAAGGCGCACACCAACCCCAATCTTTTGGTTCAATAAAGTCGTTGCATAATCATATTGCTAGGGTAGCTTTGTGGTGCCTCTAACTATATTTCAGCATACGCACACAATGCATGTACGAGGAATAAAGTATTATGTAGGCGAGGCGGAAAATTCACAAAAACCTGGAAAAGGACAGAATAAGTCATGATATCCTATACGTTATGTATTACGAATACATATGTATGTATGTAAGTTCATATGGCTTCATAAAGTGCTAAAGCAGCACTTCAGAAAACCGAACTCAGCACCTGTTGATTTTTTTTCCAAT
The DNA here is from genome assembly GCA_911387755.1 of Chrysotoxum bicinctum. Taxonomy (NCBI): domain Eukaryota; kingdom Metazoa; phylum Arthropoda; class Insecta; order Diptera; family Syrphidae; genus Chrysotoxum; species Chrysotoxum bicinctum. The sequence continues at coordinate 181,710,590 of OU426987.1, forward strand.
TTCGAACCTCTGTTGACAACATATTCTTCAAGGAGACGAGCATTGAAAGATATTTATGAAATAATAAGAGCTAGTACAAATACGTGTTACATGGGATTAACACAGGTGTGGCCTAGAAATTAATGCAAGTTATGAATTCGTACGAAAATGGAATTCAAGGTTTTAATCGAATATATCATAAAAGACGTTTTTTTAGCTCCTCAATGTTCGCATTGAGAAATGTTTCTGATTAAGCCAGATTGAAATTGCAAACAACAACAAGTTAGCAGCACATTGGGAGCTCAACAAAAAAAGAAGGGTTTGTCTTAGTATAATACCTTTTACCACCGTTCAAAATATTTAATGTATTTCCAAGGAAAACTGAAGGGAAAATTATGTAATTACATATGTAATTACGTATTTACATCCTCCTTTTATTTAAAAGACCCATGTATGTCATTATGTATTGAATATGACCTCGTTCAAATGCCCGCCATGGCTTCACGGATCCGAGTGGTCTAATTTTCAAAGACTCTTCCGCATAGATTCGGTTGAATTTCAGCGTTAACCTGTGTTATGTTCATCTTAAGGGCATTGATCGAATTTATTCGCATAGACCTGCGACTTCAGAAAACTCCACAAGAAATAGTCTAGCTGGGGCAAATCGCATGACCTTGGCGCAAATGCACCTCACCTCTGCGAGAGACAAGCTTACCCTCAAATCATTCAAATAGAATGTCAAACATGCGGTGTCTGCTGTCTTGCATGTAGTGCATTCCATCCTGCTGGAACCACATATCATCATAGTTTATATGGTTCAATTTGTGCCATAAGAAATTGGTTATCATCGTTCTGTAACGATCACCATTGACGGTGACCGCCTCACCAACGTCGTTTTTGAAAATGTGTGTTCCAATGATGCCATCGATCGGCCCGAAATCTACCTCAAACGTTTCGTCCTATATACGGAAATTTGTCTTTGTTGTCTTTGGTCATCAACTTTAAGCTCCTTAGTTAGTTGGATTTTGTAAATGTATATGTCCAAGTCCCGCCATTTTGAAATCTGCGAAAAGCTGAGTTCTTGTGCTCGGCGGGGAATTGACTGCTTCGGGCTTTACTGTACAACTTTCACGAACCGTGGCGGTGTTCTGAGCCGATCTTGCATTCCTCTTACGTTGGCTGATTGATTACAGAATTATTGGTCATGTCATTTTTCCACCAAGCGAAGAAGAATCGACTGTTAAGACCGACCACGTTTAACGTAAGATCGTCGCAATACGCGCAACGTTTGCACTAACGAGCACTCATTTTATAATAAAGTTTTATCATTTGGATGATCTGTTCATTCGTGTAACTTGCCATGGTGATTTGGCGTCAGAACCTATGTTTGGTTTTACGTGAGTACCTGCCGTTACCGGCTTAACCCCATGGGAGGCCTACCTCCATCGGAGTCAGGTTGGGTCCTGACCATTAACCGTGACATAGCCGAAGCCATCTCAGTCGCAAAGCTGTGACATGTTGCAGGCATGAACACACCTCTTGATTGCAGGCGAGGTCTATCTAACACCTCTTGAATCCAGGCACGCCTGGAAACCATGTGTCTCCGCATTCGGAATAAACCACGCCACACCGATACTCCCACAAGGCGGCCTACCTCATAGATAGTATGAAGAATGCTCGCATGCATGCGACAGCTGCACCTCTCTATCCGAAGATAGAATAAGAGAGCCCGAAGACATGACAGCTCACAAACCTCTGGGCACTATCTCCCGTGGTGCCAGAATATAGCTTCCGGTCGAGCTTCGCCACCATGAAGGTCACTTACAGATGATTTCCTGCAAAACTCAGGGCCTGTCAACCCCAGATACACACACCCAGCTGTTAGTCAAGGTAGAAACCATCAACCAAGAATGTGCACCCATCTGGTGAGTTTTTACACACTCCTTAGAGGATTCCTACTTTAAGGACACCCTCCAGACTGATTCTATCTAGTTAGTTCAGTTACTTACGTAACCTATTCACAGGCACTGCGAGGAGGTCGATAGGAACCGGAAGTGATAGCTTTGTGCAAGGTAGCAATACCGGCCCACCGATAATTCGATTAACGAGCCCATCAGAACATCAAACCAGCATTACCACTTCAGCACCCATACACGTTAGTGCATAGATTGTGCATCCGCCGCAATACCAGCAGAGTTCAACAGAGCCCCGAATATACCTTAAACTACCAAGCACGCCATCACCCCCACCTGCGGTGATTTGCCGTCAATAGTTGATAAACAACGGATTTGACAGATGTCACCAGATCAACATGGCCGCCAAAGACCGCCAAAATCTACTCGTGCCAATCGAATACTATGCCAATATTATTTGAATAAATCCAGCGTTCAAGCGAGCATTCATAGTTATTCAGATAAATTGAAATAATCATAGTACAATATTAATATTATTGTTTCCTTGTCTGCTATCAAGGTAAGCCATGTCAACAGTTTTTAATCTGTTACTGTAGCAGAAGGCTTCCCAACCTAACTCTCTGAGCGCTATCTTCAGAAGTATTTTATGACAGTCACACCATAACATCGGCCTAGCTTGGCACAGTGTATGAATGAATGAAAAAAATTGGGGTATAAAAACACTGCGACCTAAAGATCTATTGTGTCCCCCATCTAGAACTGGATGAGGTTGGCTCATTACTACAGTTCTTCCTCCAAATCTGCTCCTCTGAGGAATCGAAGTATTTGGAGTATTTTAATGGATGATAATTCGCCCTCCTTTATGTGGTGCTTGCCCAGATACCTGTGCCTTTGATGCACGAGTGCATCACATTTCCCCAGTATGTGGTCAGGTGTCTCTTCGTGAGTGTTGCAGAATCTGCAAGTCGCGTTGCTCACTAAGCCAAGGATGTTGAGGTGTCTTCTCAACTTACAGTGGCCTGTGAGAAGCCCCGTGATTTTCCTGAGGTTGTTCCTACTTAAGCTAATGCAGGTTAGAAAACGCTCTCGGTTGTAGTCCCCGAGTAATAGTTTTGCCTGTCTTAGCTTAGGGAGTTCTTTCCAGATCTTTGATCTTTTTGTCTCCTCTTCTGTTTTGATTTTGTTTTTGATCACGTTTTCTCCTATTCCGCAGTAGGGCTCTGGCCCTGTAAGGGGTGTCGATGCACCTATTTTTGCTAAGGAGTCTGCCACTTCGTTGCCCTGGACACCAACGTGGCCTGGTACCCAATGAAGCGTGACAGTGTTATTCTTGCCCAGTTTATTAAGCTTAATCACGCATTCCCAAACAAGTTTGGAGCTGATGGTGTAGGAGCTTATTGCTTTTAGTGCAGCCTGACTGTCTGACATGATGGCAATGTTTTGGTTTTTATATTTTCTATCGAGGTTCCTTCCAGCGCATATGCCTATGGCATTTACTTCTGCCTGGAATATGCTAGTGGACTGTCCCATCGGTAAGGAGAGTTTAGTTCTAGGCCCAAAAACTCCAGCACCAGTCCCTTCAGCCGTCCTCGACCCATCTGTGTACCATTTGATGGTATTTTCTTTAAGACTATAGTTTATTGTTTCGCCTAGCCAGTCTTTTTTGCAGCTTAACTCCGTTTTGAAATGTTTTTCGAAGTTATATCTTTTGATCATACCATCTCTTGGGATGTCAATGAGGTTTGTTACTGAGGACCGGATTATCGAATCTTTTTCCCTGTTTCCAATAATTTTACCCATCCCAGTACCCTCCTTGGCAAATCTCATTATGGCTCCCTTAGCAGCATTTTCAATGACCACGTGTAGTGGCGTCAGATGAAGGATGGTTTCCATCGCTGCTGTAGGGCATGTTCTCATTGCTCCTGTTATGCATATACATGCAAGCCTTTGCAATTTGTCTAGTGATTTCCTAGTTGTGTTTAGTTCGGTTCTTTTATGCCATGCAATTGCCCCATAGGTAATGATGGGTCTTACCATCATGGTGTACATCCATCTTATGATGTTTGGTTTGCAGCCCCATGATTTACCTGCAAGTCTCTTGCATATCATGAGGGCCTTTGTGGCTTTCCCGACAGTTATTTCGACATGCTTGTTCCAGAGGAGTTTGCTATCTAGTGTAACTCCTAAATATTTGACCTCCCTCTGGGTGTCGATTACATCTCCCGCCAACCGAATGGGTTTCATGCGAGGTAAAAGTCTTTTACTGGTAAATGGTACTATCGTTGTTTTGGTAGGATTGATGTTAAGTCCCACAGATATACACCATTTCTTGGTTATAGACAGTCCTCTCTGGACTATATCACAGAGAGTTTCTTCGTATTTCCCCAGTGCCGTTATAACGATGTCATAAGCAAAGCCAATACATCGAATCCCTTGGGAGGTTAGACTTTCTAGTAATTCATCAACTACAAGACTCCACAGCAAGGGTGATAATACCCCTCCCTGCGGACAGCCTCTTGTTGTGATGACTTTCTGGACGTTTAGTCCTGCGTATGCTTCAGCCGTTCTTGTGCTAAGCATTTTACTTATCCATCTGACTATAGTGCTAGGAACACTCTTCCTTTCTAGAGCCGAATGAACTGCTTCGTGAGAGGTGTTGTCGAAGGCCCCCTCAATATCAAGGAAGGCGCATAATGCCGTTTCTTTAATATCTAAAGCTTTCTGTATTATATTCGTTAGTTCATACAGAGCGGTTTCTGTGGATCTACCCGCTCTGTAAGCATGCTGACGGTGATTTAGGGGCATGTTTACTAATACTTCCGATCTAATGAAGTTATCAATTACCTTTTCCAAAGTTTTCAGTAAGAAGGATGTTAGGCTTATTGGCCTGAATGACTTTGGATGTGTGGTATCTTTTTTCCCCACTTTGGGGATGAAAATTACCTTTGCTCTTCTCCATAGACTTGGTATGTACCCAAGTGCAATACTACTTCGAAGCAGTCTAATAAGATAGGGCATCAGTTCCTCTTTACCTTTCTGCAAGAGCGCAGGAAAGATGCCATCTACGCCCGGTGATTTGAAAGGTTGAAAGGTACTTAACGCCCATTCAATCCTATTGCCTGAACAGATAGTCGCAGCTATCTTCCAGTCTTCCCGGTTAGGCCTTAGAGGTATTCTCTCTATCATATTTCCTACTATTGGTAAGCTGCCTGGAAAATGAGTATTTAGCAGTAGGGTTGACCTTTGCTCCTCGTTTTCAGTGAAGCTACCATCGGCGTAACGAAGTGCCAAAGAGGTTAATGTGTTATCTTTGGCTAGAGCCTTGTGTAATCTTGCTGCTGTAGGTGTCGACGAAATGCCCTCACAGAAATTTGCAAAACTATTTCTCTTAGCTCTCCTTATTTCCCCATTATATTTGGTCAGTTCTGCAGAGTAGTTATGCCACTCTCCAGTACTCTTTGCTTTATTGAAGAGCTTTCTTACCTTGGATCTTAGTTTTGACAGATTATTGTTCCACCATGGAGCATCCTTCTGCCTTTTAATGGGTTTAAGGGGACAACTGAGTTCATAGGCCTCATTTATGGCCCCGCTAAACTCATTAACTAAGTGTTCTAACTCAAGGTTACTATTAGTCGTTTCTTGTGGACCTATTCGTTCAAGACTAGTCTTTAGGACGCTTTTGTACAGGTTCCAGTTTGTTTTCTTAGGATTCCTGCCAGAGGTGTTCTCTGTCAACAGGTTTTCTAAAGTAAACACTATAATTCTATGATCAGACATAGAAGGTTCGTTGGAGACTCTCCAGTCTCTAACTAATCGACTTAAGTTCGGGGTTCCAAACGTTAAGTCCAGAACTTCCTTCCTTACTCTAGTTACAAATGTAGGTGTGTTCCCTACGTTAAATATATCTAGATTTTTCTCGATAATAAAGTCTAAAAGGTACTCACCCCTTTGATTAGTATCGGTACTACCCCACGTTGTATGGTGGGCGTTTGCGTCACATCCAACTATCAGTGGTAGTCCTTTGCTGATGCAGTAGTCCACTAGCTTCTTAACTTCGACTGGTGGTATGTTGGCGTCGTCACCGGCGAAGTAGGCTGATGCTACAACCATCGTGCGGAGGTTGCCCTCGATGTCGATTTGGGCTTGTATTGGTACCAAGTCCCGCGTCATAAATTCTGAAAGACATATAAAATTTATGTTATTTCTTATCTTTATGCATGCTCTGGGCGAGTCAATCCTCGTGTGAAGGGATCGCACTAGCGACCACTTAATTATCTTTTCCATACAGAACCATACTTCGATATTTGACACTCAATTCCCACAATATGAAATGCATTGCCTTAAGCCAAACATAACGATCAAAATCCAATGCAATGTATTAATTTGCCTTCTACGCCAGGGTAATAAAAGATATACATGAAATAAACATATCCGACTCGTTGTCGATGACCAACCAAGAAAAAACAGTATCATATTTCCCTAATGGCACGAACGGCATAAATATACAAAGTGCATGGTATTATGTGAATGGGTTGATGGTGCGCGATCAACGGTCATTTGTTTAGGTTGACAAAATATGTCAACTAAGCATTGTAGCCGAACGATTTGTGCCACTTAAGATAGCTGGTCGTTCACCCTTAGCCCATACGTACGAATTGTAATGATTTTAATATCGATTATTTGTGAGGTCAAAAATCGAAGTATGGATCGATTCCGATAACCAATTTGTAAGTATAAATAGGAACAATATTTTCAAAATAAATTTGTCTTCGCCTTAGACATCAAAGCAGAAGGTCTTTTCTTTTTTTTATTCTTGAGGAGCTTGCGAGCTGAAAGGAAAAAAGGGAAAATACTTTGAATACTTTGATTTGTAGGTCAAAACCTCGAGTGCAGTTTTGCCAGAGGTCCGAGCTGAAGCATTCGTTGCTAAGCGATTTGATTCTAGATCTCTAAAGTATTCCGGTAGGACACCTCCACCTTTAAACCGACCCTTCACCATCTTTACATGGCGATCTTGCCAGATTCCAGGTTATTAATCAACCATCTTTACATCTGAACTGGCACCATTCAAGCTACTGAAAGGAACCTGATACATGAACCTGAACCATCCAAGCTGCTAATTGACCAGGTTAAGGAAACATACCCATTCCAAGAGAAGATCTTTACTGGCTTCATGTCGGATCAACTGGCTTTGGCGGCCGATTACATAAATAAGGCGAATATAATACTCAAGCAGACACCTGTGGTGATAGGGGAGGACAGGAACATTGGTCCAAAACCCTTATCACTAGAAGAATACAGAAGAAGGACTACAAAAAAGATAGCTGTACCGGAATTGCCTCCTAAGAAAGCAAAAACCAGGGGCGGTATACAGGTGAGGAAAAACAACGAGATTCTGGAGCTAAAACGATTGGCTAACATACCGGGCCAACCAACGGAAAGCAAAAACAAGTTCCTGCAACAACTCCGCTGTCTAAAGAGGGAATTTAGAAAGGCAGAGCGCGAAAAGAAAAATAATAAAAAGATTTTCGACAAACTATTTGAAGACACACTCCAGACAGCAAGGCAGGTGTTAGAAGATAAAAGAAAAAATTTATAATGGGTAAAACACAATCTAAGCAGGAAGAGGTTATTATAAACAACAATGGCCAACAAAATAACAAAACGGGGGGAAACATCCACTACGGCTTAGATCTATCGATGATTGCTGCAATATTAGCCATCATAATTATATTTAATTACTTAAAAAAATTGTTAAAGAAAAAATTTGAAAAAAATATACGCAAGCAAATTATAAAAAATAATGTAAAACGAAGAATGTCTGTATAAAATAAAAAAAAAAAAAAAAAAAATTTTTTAAAATAAGTAATAATATTAGAAAATTTTACTTTTTGTTAATAGCTTTTGGTCTCAGTTAATATTGGGTTTTTCTTTCATTTTATTTTCGGTTTAATAAATGGACTTCAAACAACTAGAAGAATCTTTAGAAGGACTAAAAAAATGTTATCAGAGTTTAAAAAAATCTCCCAATCGTAAAAGAAAAACTAAAGGAGCAAACTTAAAGCTTAAAGAAATATTAGAACTTTGGAATATTTTCATTGAAAATTTTACAAATATTAATCAGCAAGAATTAAATAACGAAGATCATAAATATTTAACTGCTTTGACATCAAAAGCTAAAGAATATAAACAATTGTCCGAAGAAATAGTTAAAAATAATATACGAGAAATTGAGGTAGGAGAATTAGAATCAGAAGAAGAAGAACAGGAACAGGAAAATAAAACAAAAACAATATTAACAATGGCCGAATTTGATTTCAGTAAGGCACAAAAATTGCCTGTACTAACCTGCGAAGAGAACAACAAACGCAGTGAAAACATTAGGGATTTTCTAAATAGTGTTGAATTCTACCATGACCTACTACAGACAAATTCACAGCCTATACTAATAAAATTTTTGTTGAAGTGTAAAGTTCAAGGTAGGGCGTTAACTGAATTAGGAGCCGCCAAGATCGAAACTTTTGAACAATTAAAAATACATCTTATTTCCAAATGTGGAGACAAGGATACAATAGAAAGTATTCAGTCCAAATTAGATAGATCGCGTCAAAGAAATAGACCAATGCGAGAATTTGTCTCAGAAATAGAACAATTGATAGCAAAAATGACTGAATTAGAAATCAATATGCAAGGGGAGGAAGCTCGAGAACCACTTACCATAGCAAATGAACATAGGGGATTAGCTTTTCTCAAACAAGGAGTTAATGATAGGTATAAAATAATTCTTGATAGTGCGAGACATACAAAAATGCAAGATGCCATAAGCCATTTGTTAGAGCTAGCTCCGAGTACTGAAACCATAACGGAAACTGTCAGGTATGCTAACAACTCCAATTATTACCAACTCCGGAACCGAAACCAAAATTTTTATAATTCCAGTAGATCGGGAAATAATAATAATAACTATTCCAACCAAAATATGTCGAGACAAAATTATTTTCGTAATAATAACTACTCTCACAATTTCACAAGACATAATAATTCTAGTAGCAATAATTATAATCAAGCATTGTCTCAATCACATCATAGAAATCCGTCACTACAAACTAATAACCACCGTTTTAACACAAACAGAAACCAGACGAATAACAATAGAAGTATACAAAATAATAATAGTAGTAATTTTAATACGAGGGCAAATTTTTACCGAAATGATACATACCAAAACCGAAACCCCGGTAGAAGTAACCCAGCTAACAATAGTAACAATAATGGCCACAGAGTATTAGCATTGGGAAACGAGCAACCCACCGAGGGGGAAGCCGACCCATCGGGGGGGAATTAACTACTCCACCAATGCCAACTGCCATTTGCACTGCTGGAATATCAAACGGCATTTACGTTCAGTTAAAACTGGACTACGATCAACACATAAAATTTTTAGTAGACACAGGAGCTTCAATTTGTGTAATAAAATTAAGTTCAGTAAATACTCCCATTTTCAAAAATAAAAGCACAAAAATTCTAGGCATTTCAGGAGATTCAGAAACAATAGGAACATGTAATATTCAAATCCATTTAGAAAATCTTATAATTCCATACGAATGTCACGTAGTACCCGATAATTTCCCAATTCCAGTCGAAGGTATTATTGGAGCAAACTTTCTATTAGAGTTTAGCGCCGTACTTGACTTAGAGAAATTTCTGTTAAAAATCAAAAAAGGAAGTACCACTATTCATCTGCCCATACATTCCCAAGAAAACATAAATACCATCTCAATAGCCCCAAGATGCGAAGCAACCTATTGGCTTAACACGAAACACACCGAAGCTCGAGTATTTTACCCGCAACAGTTATGCGAAAACGTCTTTATGGCAGGATCACTATCCACTGCCATAAATGGGAAAATACCAATAAAAATTTTGAATGCACGGGATACAGCAGTAACTCTCAAATGGGCCGAACCATTGTCCTCACCAGCCTCGGAACACTACATTTTACGTTACAACCAGACAGACAAATCAATAAGCGCTCGAGTTCAAAAGATATTAAACGAAATAAGTTTTGAAACCTTAAATAGTGAGGAAAAAGCAGAAATTAGTGCAATATGTTCCAAATACCAAGACATCTTTCACGTGGATGGTGACAAACTCACGTATACACATATTGGCAAAGCAGATATCTCGCTCAAAAAGGATGCGTCACCAAAATATTCTAAGCCTTATCGCCTCCCACACACGCAGAAGCAAGACATAAAGGAAGAAATACAAAAGATGTTGGAAAATGACATTATAGAACCATCTATTTCCCCTTGGAACTCTCCAATACTCATAGTACCTAAAAAGAAAGACCCTGTTACCGGTCTACAGAAATTCCGCATGGTGATAGACTATCGTCAAGTGAACGACAGAATTGAAGATGATAAATTTCCACTACCAAACATAACCGACATCTATGACATGGTAGGAGGAGCAACTTACTTTTCATGTATAGATTTAAGCCAGGGATACTACCAAATGGAGTTGGATCCGAATAGCAGGCCAATCACGGCATTCTCAACAGAAGATGGTCACTACCAGTTAAAACGACTACCCATGGGCTTAAAGATCTCACCCAGTAAGTTTTCAAGAATGATGTCCATAGCGATGTCCGGACTAACATATTCAAGATGTTTTGTCTACCTTGATGATCTTATAGTTTTTGGTAGAAGTTTAATGGATCACAATAAAAACTTGATCCAAGTGTTTGAACGTCTGAGAGAAGTAAATTTGAAAATACACCCTGGGAAATGCTCTTTCTTGAGAAAGGAAGTGTTATACCTGGGACACGTTATCTCTGACAAGGGTATCCTTCCCGATCCCGTTAAATCTTCGGCCATGACAAATTACCCAACACCCACCAACGCCGATGAAGTAAGAAGATTTGTCGCATTCGCCAATTACTATCGTAAATTTATCCCTAATTTCGCTACCATTTCCATCCCACTAAACCGATTGCTGAAGAAAGACGTCGAATTTTATTTCAATAAAGATTGCGAAAAATCTTTTGAGTTGCTTAAAGAAATCCTTACAAGTCCTAAAATTCTACAATTTCCGAATTTTAACAAAGAATTCATCCTACGAACAGATGCTTCAGGTTTCGCTCTAGGAGCTGTCTTATCCAATTTTGATGACAGACCAATTGCCTATGCAAGCAAAACTCTGAATAAGGCAGAGAAAAACTATAGTACAATTGAGAAAGAATTACTTGCTATCGTTTGGGCAGTTAAACACTATCGACCTTACCTTTTCGGAAGGAAGTTTAAAATTTTAACAGACCACAGGCCTTTAGTGTATTTGTTTTCTCTTAAGGAACCTAGTAGCAGACTAATAAAATTTAGATTACTACTAGAAGAATACAATTTCTACATAGAATATTCTCCGGGTAAGAATAATTGTACAGCCGACGCCCTTAGCCGTATAAAAATAGACTCAGAGGATTTAAAGCAATTATGCATTTGTGTTGTAACGAGAGCTCAGTCAAAAACGGAAAATCATATACAAAAACAAGTTAACGTAGAGACCACGAAAACCGACGAACAACGCATAACTGAACTTTTAAAATTACCAGAAAATGGACTCAAAATAATAGAGTTGAAGATTGTTGACAACTTCGAGGAAGATTTAGTTAGTTTCAAGGATACAGACATAATTATTGGCCCAAACAAGGTTTTGGCGTATATCCCAGAAGGGAATTGTTTACTCCTAAAAAAGTCCAAGGACAGCACTATAACCCAATCGACAATATTTGGCAAAATATTGTCGAGGGATGTGCAGAAACTCTGCGGATCAAATTGTATTAAAAAAATATATATTACTAAAAATGAAATAAAGAAGCTCGCATGCGGCCGCAAACAGAGCAATATTAATGAATTAAAAATGAAATTAGGAGAAATATTTAAAGAAAGTAATATTAAAGTGCACATTATAGATAAAAATATTGAAATAACTGATCCTTGTAAGAAGAAACTAATACTTAATGATTATCACATACTTCCAACCAGCGGACATGCAGGAATAAACCGCATGTTACAAAATATAAAGAAAAAATACTTTTGGACAGGTATGCAAAACGATGTGACGACATTTGTAAAGCATTGTCCAATTTGTCAACGAAACAAATATATTCAACCAAAGAAGCAACCAATGACTATTACATCGACAGCAGAATCAGGTTTCGACAAACTCTTTTTAGACCTAGTAGGACCTTTAGAAGAATCGGAAGACGGATCTAAATATATTCTCACCATTCAAGATGAGTTGACCAAATTTATCGAAGCTATACCACTCCCTAATAAAGAGTCAAGTACCGTAGCTAAAGCTTTAGTAGAGGGTTTTATTCTAAGATACGGAACACCACATACAATAGCATCTGATCAGGGAACTGAATTTATAAACCAGGTTTTCAAGGGTATTTGTAAGCTATTGAGAATAGAACAACTACAATCTACAGCCTACCATCATGAGAGTATAGGAGCTTTAGAAAATTCTCACAAAGTTTTAGGAGCATATCTAAGAAGTTACGTTTCAGAAAAACATACCGATTGGAGCACATGGCTACCTTACTACGTTTTCTGTTATAATACATCAGTACACTCAGAAACCGGATATACACCTTTCGAGCTAATATTCGGAAAACAGTGTAACCTACCATCAAATTTAGTTAAACAGGTAGAACCTGTGTACAACTATGACGATTATGTGATTGATTTAAAACATAAATTACAAATCGCTCATAAAGATGCTCGGGAAAATCTGATAGGCAAAAAGATAGCAAGGAAGAACAGATTTGATCTAGAAGAACGAACAAAAAGCTCAAATTTTGAAATAGGAAGTCTAGTTTTACTTAGAAATGAAAATAGAAAGAAACTTGATCCAATCTACATAGGTCCATATGAAGTTTTGTCTCAAAAAGGTGTGAACTGCGATATAAAATATGAAAACAAGAAAATAACGGTTCATAAAAATAGATTAAAACCGTTTTATATATATTTAACATTGATTTAATGAACTCTGTAAATAAATAAAACACATAACTTGTAAACAATATTGTATAGAATTTATCTCAAAAAAAAGAGGGGAAAGAAAGAGGCGTTTAGTAGTACTAGTACATGTATATATAAATATGCAATCATAACAACAAGTGTAGTTTTGTTGTTATAGGTTTAAATTAAAAATAAAATTAGACGCGCATAGACTTACGATTTACATAACTATTGATAAGAAATTTAAATAAAAACTAAATATTCTGAATGTATAAAGCTAAAAACTATTGATAAGCATTTTAAAATAAAAACTAAATATATGTATAAATGTATATAGCTAAACGTAACTATTCATAAGCAATTTAAAATAAAAACAAAATATCCCGAATGTATAAAGCTAAACGTAAATGTTGAGAAGCAATAACAAAAAAAAAAAAATATTCATTATCTTTAAAAATTATTGATAAGCTATTTAATATGAAAATATATATGTACACACTGTGCTACGAGTATATCTTTAAAATGTAACTATTTGAAACAATTTAAATTGACGTAGCTATTTTCATAGCTATAGCTATTTTCATATTCCATGTTGATAACTAATTTCAAGAAAATATATATTCACCGTTTAATGTAACAAAAAAAAAAACACAAAAGAAAAAAAAAAATACAGAAATAAAGTATCATATATACATAAGAACAAATGAAATAAAATCCCCATTGTACAAGTGGCGCGTAAAAGAAGAAATCAAGAAGTGTCATGATTTCTCCTTTTTCCCCAGGAAGGGTGGTGTGAAGGGATCGCACTAGCGACCACTTAATTATCTTTTCCATACAGAACCATACTTCGATATTTGACACTCAATTCCCACAATATGAAATGCATTGCCTTAAGCCAAACATAACGATCAAAATCCAATGCAATGTATTAATTTGCCTTCTACGCCAGGGTAATAAAAGATATACATGAAATAAACATATCCGACTCGTTGTCGATGACCAACCAAGAAAAAACAGTATCATATTTCCCTAATGGCACGAACGGCATAAATATACAAAGTGCATGGTATTATGTGAATGGGTTGATGGTGCGCGATCAACGGTCATTTGTTTAGGTTGACAAAATATGTCAACTAAGCATTGTAGCCGAACGATTTGTGCCACTTAAGATAGCTGGTCGTTCACCCTTAGCCCATACGTACGAATTGTAATGATTTTAATATCGATTATTTGTGAGGTCAAAAATCGAAGTATGGATCGATTCCGATAACCAATTTGTAAGTATAAATAGGAACAATATTTTCAAAATAAATTTGTCTTCGCCTTAGACATCAAAGCAGAAGGTCTTTTCTTTTTTTTATTCTTGAGGAGCTTGCGAGCTGAAAGGAAAAAAGGGAAAATACTTTGAATACTTTGATTTGTAGGTCAAAACCTCGAGTGCAGTTTTGCCAGAGGTCCGAGCTGAAGCATTCGTTGCTAAGCGATTTGATTCTAGATCTCTAAAGTATTCCGGTAGGACACCTCCACCTTTAAACCGACCCTTCACCATCTTTACACTCGTATCCCATATTAACTTAGAGTCCTTACATGTTAGGCCCCTAACTTGGCCCCCGTAAATCCAGGGTTCTTGGATCAGAACTAGCCCTAGGTTGTCCGCTGTGAATTTTCTGGCTATGACAGCTGATGCTGCCTTAGCATGGTGGATATTCACCTGAGCTAGCCTGGTTCTGATCCCGCGTCCAGACATTGTTTTATTGGCTAGGGGCAAATGCCCCTTCATCTGCAAGCAGATCATCCTCCTCGTCCATGGGAAGCGACTCGTTCAAATCGAATGGGCTAGGAGAGAGGTCAATGCCCTCCATCTCTTCGCTCATCCGACTTGCTTCGTTTGTTGCCAGTGATTCTACCTGGCTATGGATGACTGCTACGGTGTGGGTTAGTTCGGGGGTATGGGAGGGTTTTGGAGTATAGGAAGTTGAATGGGTTTGTGAAGGTTGGGAGGATTGGACGGGTTGGGAAGTTTGGATGGGTTGGGAGGTTTGGGAGGGTAGGTTTGTGGTTGTGGTGGAAGCTAATAAGGGGGGAAGGGGGGTGTTGGTAGGCAAGCTGGATTGGGGTTGGGTTGTGGTTGTGGTGGGAGCTAATGAGGGGGGGAGGGGGGTGTTGGTAGGCAAACTGGATTGGGGTTTGGTTGTGGTTGTTGATGTGGTGGGAGTTATTGAGGGAGGGAGGGGGGTGTTGGCAGGCAAACTGGATACGGCCGTGGTAGGGATGGTGTTGGCTCCTCTACCTGCTAATTCCATACAGCTCGTCTTACTGTTTTTACGTAGGCCAGTAACGGGGATCTTCCCGAATTTGTAATGCAGTTGATGTCCTGCATTACTTATGGCCTTCGCTGACTGACCGTCAATGCTTATTACCAGGAGCTGTCCTTTGCCTTCGACCTTGCTCGACAGGATCTTCCATGCATTGACAATCATTCCCTCATTCTGGGCCTGGATGAGCGCGAGCGATTTTTTGTCGTCTTGCCCGGTGCTTCTTGGCAGAAACAGCGTGATGTTGTGCATTTTGGGGATGTCATCGCCCATACATGCCATCAATTCGCTGCCCTTCCAAGTACTCAGCTTGGAGGCTTTTTCCTTTAGCCAATCTGCCGTCTCTTGCCCAGCGCAGTCGACTAACAACAGTCCCGCCCTGAAGTGCACGCCATTAAATTTCAGTTTATGCGTCCAACCAAGGGAGACTTCCTCAATAATTGCATCCTCCAATACCGACAATTCGTCAGCACTGAGGGAGACCTGAGGGTACTCCTTGGGCAGAACCGCAATCCTCAATGTACTGGCCGCGCTCGCGTACGAGAGCTGTTGTACGTCGGCTCCGATTTTAGCGGTGCTTGTTCCTGCTGTGGTTGCTGGCGACGTTCTGGCTTTTTTGACGTCTTGCCTTAGGGGAGGAGTTATAAGGTGGCTCTTCCTCTTACCCTGTTCTTGGCGTTGTGCAGGTTCCTTATTTGCATCCGCCTTTCTCTCGTCTACTTTCTTCCGGGCATCCTGCGGGGACATGCCCTCGGCGAGGAACCGGAGGTACCATCTTGCACCTGCACCGCTGAGTCCTTTCCTATTTGGGTCGTCCCGGCCACCTGGCTCGCCCATTTTCGGAAGTGGGCCGTTCTTTTTTCTGGTTCGGCTGCTTTCTTTTTCTGGGTGCATCATTTTCGTAGACTCAGAGACAGCTTTTGATGGTGTCATTTTCCCATCACTGATTGCTTTGACAGCATCCTTCACCGGCTTGGGAGGTATTCTCCTCATGCTAGCTTCAGATGTGCCAGGAGTATCATCTGTAACTCGCCTGGGTGGCATTTTCCCCTGACTCGTTGTAGACGATTCTCCTTTAGCTGCCCGATTTTGCACTTGCCCATGAGGCTTTCTCTTGAAGAAGTGACTGATGTTCGGTCTCGGATCGTCACCACGGAGGTTAGACTCCATGCGATCCGCATACTCATTCGCGGTGACATCCCGCGGAATGTTGAATTTAATGTGGTTTGAGTTGTTTTTTTGTTTTTTGTTTTTTGGCATATTGTTCCCACGAGTAGCTAGAGAAGGGTAGGTCCGCCATATCAGAGCTCCGCATGATATGGTAAGGTCATGGTTACTCTTCGATTCGACCTGGTGTCGAAGAGGTACCGTTAGAATACAGCCGGTATACCCCCTGGCTGCAAACCATCCAATAGGCACGGTTCACGTAACACCCTGGATTAGGGGGGGCAGTTCTTAGTTCGTAACTCCTCAAAATCACTACCGGATTGGGACTTCCCAAACCTGTAGGTCAGATGAATCTTTGAAACTTAAGCCTCCGCACCGCGGCAAGGTGACTACCACGCGAAGGTGGCACAGTGTAGATGGCGTTGGATGAGTGTGGTGGTCCGACTGAGTGAGTCATCAAATTTTCGGATAATCGTACAAAGTCAAACACAATAAGAGACATCAAAACCTACTAGATCCATATTTTTGAACTTACCCCAAACTGGTTGACTCCGTGAAAATGTCCACAATTTCCCATATCAATTCCATCCACAGGCTCATACGAGTTATGGTGTTAAAATGGTGCACTTCAGTGATTAATTGAGTCGGAAACCTAGACTGCCAGTGGTGGTGGTGGCCATTTCTACCTATGTACTTACCACACTATAACTTAAATGACAGTTAGTGATCGGTCAAACTTGACAAGCGGTTGATATTTGTAATAAAAAGCTATTTGAAAAAAGACAAATGTCTTGGATTTTATTTAGCCTTGAATAGACTCTTTTTAGTTATGGAGTTAATGTACTGTATGAAGTCAAGTTTTTGATTTAATAACATACAGTCATATCGCTTACGCTTGATAAGTAAACGTTTTAGCAATTAGTTAAAGGAAGTAACGCCAGAACTCTTTCCTTAAACTAACAGCTTTACGAACATAAAAATATAAAACGAAAAGATTTCATTATGCGAAAGCAGGTTCTAGTGATTTTCAACTCTCCAAACAGTTCTATGAACGTGGTGTCGGCGGGAATAGAGGGGACCTACGATTTTCTACCGAGACCAAAGAGCTAAGAAGGGAACTTTGAAAATGTTGTGCCACTTCCTCGCAAGAAGAAGTTTCCCTGTAAGAGACATTTTTATTTTTAAGTGGGAGTTTTTGGAGGCTTATTGTGTCAGACCTTCTTAAGAAAGTCCAAAACACTAACAGTTAGTCCGCAGACGCAGAGTAGTACACTAGCAGCCAAAATCCTAGGGTCTACATAACCGGAAGTTTTTGAAAAAGTTTTGAAAAGTGCACCATTGTAATAAAATCGTTTTCATATTTGAACGAAGGCGGTTATAACTTAAGATGGGACTACAGTCCTAAGGAGACCAAGGCCTAAACCAATAAGCTTCTTATAGCCATTTCGGTCCTTGGCTAGTTGTCTTCGATTTCGAAAATAACATCGTTTGAATCCCTCATTCACTTGCGTACGCCACTTCTAAATTCGCAGCTTTGAAATCGAAGAAAATTCTTCTTTAATGTGAATATTCGATCGATGGTGAGCTTTTCTGACTTAAGGCCATGGTTATGTCGACTTATCAGATCTGTGATGACCAAGCGGTCACATAATAAGCCGTTGAGTAACTGATAGACGATGTTAGAGAGCCGATTGCCTCTGTAATTGACACAGTTCAGAAGGTCTATTTTATCGCGGATCAATGCTAAGGTTCCATTCACGACCATTTTTTGAATACTGCTAACCAAGTCATCACCCGCAACATTTAATTTGCGATCGACCAACCGAATTCCTGGTCTACGACGTCAAGATTAAATGTTAAAATCCGTCTGGTAGCGGAATTTAATTTATCATCACAGTGACAGAGTTTTGAGAAAATCTTTTTCAATATTCTCATTACCGACTACGATTCTACAACAATGTTCCCTTGTGATCGGTCTTGCAGCTTTCAGTTTGAAAATTTAACCTCGATAGGGTTTCATTCATTTTTGGTAAAAATGTTTGCGGCCTTCTATTTTTGCTTCTGGGAAGCCGGTGTTACTTTTTTCTGCTGCTCGTAAAGCTCGCGAATACTCCTGGTCCGTTTATGCATCTCTATTTTATAAGCCCTTTGTTAAGCTGCATGTGCTTATGGGCATTCATTATCAAATCAGGAGTTTCGCTGTGTTAATAATGTAAAGCCAGCACGTCAGAAGAGGTTTGACTGACTTCTTGGCAATGTTTCCATTGGTTGCCAATATGTGTTATTTGTGGTAGAGAACTGTTTTCTGTTAACTGTAACTGTCCAACAGTTTTATAAATTAGCCTGGAGGAACGACCCCAATCTGAATAACCAGCCTCTTAGTATAACTCCAAGCATGGTGGCCCAGATAAACCACTACTTATTACCCGGAACATCAAAAATGTCATACTAACCCATCTGTGATATCCATTTAATGCTGTCCGGAAAAATTAGAAGCGCTTCAGTGAGGAGAGTTCTCGCTCTCTCTCGTTTGATGTCACCAACAATTTTCCATAGAAATTAAAACCTCATCTCCATTGGAGTAGGAGTTGATAGACGGAATTTCGTTTTCTCAAAAACTTGAAAGTCTTTTTGGATGAACATGTCTATCCTTTTAACATAATTCAGTATCCAGAATTATCTCTTAAATTAGTTTATTCATCACCGTTGAAACGTATCCAGGAGGATCAAGCGAACAAATGTTGTATAAATGAGGCATAGGACTTCTTAAGAGGTTATTAAAGATAAATCCATCAATTACTAAGAAAAATTATTTCTTCACCATTCATCGCCTTGGAAGTAAAATACAGAGTTTAAGTATGGGGTAATCAATCAATATCAATAACTGACCACCCTAATACATATTTTTTAAACGTGTCATTTTGTATATTACATTTTTAATTATTTTTTTTTAAAGGTTTGATTGTGGCTCTGGTGTTGGCAGTGTTCGTTCTGAAGAAATGGTTCAACTAAATCAATGGAATTCAGTAACAATATACAGACATCGATGGGATGCTTGGCTACTATTAAATCATGGCTCACGTGTGCAAGGACGATCAAAGGTACATCATTAAATTTTCTAAACATTATTTAAATAAAAAAAGTCATCTTTAAGGTTCGAAGTATCGATCATAAAGATATTACTGTTTCATAATTTTTAGTTATTGTTTTCTAATTTACCACATTTGATAGTTTTAACATAAATATATATAAATCGGTTTATAAAACAAATTATGTGAATGGAAGGCTGCTAATAGCAACGCCACATGTGTAAGGGTGCCAACACATTAAAGCTAATAAAAATCAATACTTAATACTTCGGCCTTTGTTGGGTGATGTATTTACTGCTACTTAGTACTTACTATCTGAATTATTAAATGAACACTTCAAGGGTGCTTGAGGGTTAATGATTAGATAAATTAACTATTGTTTGTGTTTGTTCCATTTGAACAATTTTGAGTTTGCATAGTTACGCCTTCACAAGCAAACTAGACGCTTGATAGATGAGATAGTTTAATTATTAAGATAAAATAAATAAAAGCCTTGTCCAATATTTTCTTTAAGGTCACTGTTGGTTGTGTCATTTTTACTTACTTAGTACGGTTTTATCGGTTCAAAATAAAAAAAACAATGATGTGATTGTGCAGAATTCAATACCCATAAGAACAAGTAGGCATACCTACGATTTAGCTGATAGGACATAATTGTCTCACTTATCTTGAAGCCAGTGTTTGATCCCGGAGAGAATATAAAGGAATATTATAGGAATTTTTCACACAAAACTATCTCTTTCAAACAAAAAGCTTTTAGATTTCCTCTAGGTTTCATTCAATGCATGGAATCATACTTATTAGACCTTAAATATCGGGCTTTATTTAGATCTTCAATGTCAAATCCTTTTACTAAAAAAACTGGCGTCCCGCAAGGCAGCTATCTTGGACTGATTATTTTCATCATGATAACGGGGACGTTTAATCTATGATTGACATTCGAAACTAACTAAATATACTGATTACATGAACATTTCTAGAGTAATTTTGACAAAAGAAAAATTTGAAACTTAATGTTCGCAAATGCCAAGTAATCACTTATTTCCCTAAACATCTTCGCGCATCACCTCGAGACTATTTATTTAATGACAGCATTGTTTCCAGAGTAACCACTATTCGGGATATAGGAGTTATTTGCCATAGTGAGCTCAACTTCAGATCCCATCATGACAACATTGTGGCTAGGACTAATTCGGCTCTTATATTCGTACAAAGTTGGTTAAAGGAGTTTTCAGACCCATTCGTTACGAAATCTCTCTCTTCAACCTTTTTTTCGACCTCTGCTTGAAGATAAAACGCATCCCGTAAGACTGCTGATGTGCAGCGTAGTGTTGATAATGATCGAAATGTGTTAATTCGTCATTGACCATATACAGCCTTATTTATTGCAAGGAGTTTGTGAAAATTGAATCTCCTGATTACGCCATGTATGCGAAAAACGTCGTGACCCGACGCTTGAAATCATATTCCAACCCTACTGACAAAATAAAGTCAATTTCCTTTTTCTGTGCTTTATTTCTCTTTAAAAATCTCCTCCAAAAACTTATTTCTTAAAAACCCTTATTTAATCTCTGCTTAAGAAATCACATGGCATTTCCAACTCCAACTATTGAAGTAGTTTATTTAGCCACTCAAGAAACTAATTTTATATTTATGACAACTATTTTAATAACAACTATTTTTAAAATTCTAAGTTTTTTAACATAAAAAAGTTAGTTCTTGCGATCCAGTCTGTATATTTAATAAAACGGGTGGAGTAAATATTTTTAAATTTTGTCTTTTAACCGTACGAAAAATTGGTTTTAGATATTTTGTATGCGAAATTTTTTGTTAATAAAACTTATCAAAAGATTTATTTCAATTTTGTTTTTTTTTTTCAAATTCAAAATTTTTTCCATGGAAATCAGATAGCACAGCACTCTATTTTTTTTCGCTCAAATAATTATGTAGTTGACTTAGGGCCATTTTTTTTTCACTATTGCTCAACTTGAGGCAAACTCTCGAGTTGACCAACTTAAGAGTTGGCTTCAACTCGAGAGTTGAAAGCCAAGTTGAAATTTCTTTTTTTTCACAAATTTTTTTCTCAACTGCCGAAATGAAAATCTAAAGTTGTTCAACTTGTGATTTGAAAAATATCCCTGGGATATTTGTTAAAATTAAATACACACTGTCATTTTCAAAATTAAATTTGAATTTATTCGGTCAATAAAACTCAGTTTTTGTGTGATTACTGTAATGAAATATGTTCTCCTTGATCTACCGTGGGTGAAAATAAGTTGTTAAAAATTGGGAACGTTTTGTATTGTATGGAATTGTGGAAGCTAACATATCAATAAATCCGTGTATTTCTGGATAACTTGTATTTGAATAGCCTGAATCCCAAGTGAGTAAATTCACTATTTCAAATCTACTTTTCCATCGTGATAAGGTATAAATGTAATAAACATATTAATGCACTTGCTAAAACTTAATGTTTTATACATACGAGTATATTATTTGTGTAAGCAAAAAACTAATAAAACCTGCCAGCTAGCTAAAATATAATTTATTTTTACATTCGCGAAGGCACATTTGGAGAAAACCATCCCTTGCGATTTCTTAAGGTTTCTGCATCACTTCGGACATTATGTACAATCAATTGCACCAATTGTCCTAAGAAACTTGGCTTTAGCGAAAAAGCCTCGTGCTGCTTCAAGCTTTCCTCATGCGTTTCCAGCATTCGAATTAACCGTTATGCTAGATTGGCAATTGCTTTCGACACTCGTTTCAGAATGTGATGCACGCTGGAAATGCTTACTCTACTGAAGAAAAGTCAATTGTCCACAATTCAAAAGATATATTTAAAAGGGAACTTAAGTTTTAAGGTCACGACTAATTTAAGACTATTACCGTCTCTTGTCGGAAGGAAGTGAATCCTTTATCAAGTCTATCAACATCATTGCTGTCTGGTTTTAAAAGACGAAAGCGGTAGATAAAGTCACGGTCGTCCTACTTTTCAACTCCAATGAGCGGCAACATCTTGTATTGTCTTCTTTCAAAAACAATGGCTCAGTTACATTATCTTCACTTTTACTGCCTGAAGAAGTTGATGGACACTTTTCCCAAAAATAATTGCTGCTGGAAATTGAAGCAAACAAACTTTCGAAACAAAATGCATGTGTAACAATAAAAACATCAAGAGTGAATATAATTTGGTCAGCAATCAGATTGAATATAGAATGAATAAAAACTGTTGATATATTGAGATGTACATAGCGCTTAAATCGAGTGCAGAAAAACATTTGGTTCGGAAAGGTTGGTACTGGCACTGGGATGTGTTCTGGAATGCATCTTTTTTTCTCAGAGATTTTTTTTATGTCAAGACATTTGGAAATAAAGCTTCATTTTGTCTATTTTGTACAAGACGTACAAAAAATCTCAAATTGATTGAAAAACTTCTGAAAAATCTTAATTTTTTCACTGAAAAATCGATTCTTTTTATTTTTTCAGGAAAATTGCGATTTTAGGGCTTTTGGAAAGCCATGTAGAAAGAAATACTCTAAGAAGTTCAAAATATAGTATATTACCCATCAACCAAGCCATAAACTGTCAAATTCCATTGGAGGATGGCTGAGATCCCGATGGATTAAAAAACATCTACAAAATCTTACTTTTTTTTAACGAAAAATCGATTTTTTTGCTCATTAAAATTGTTTTAGGGGCTGGCAAGAATATGGAAAGAAATATTCTAAATACGTCAAAATAAATTTGAAATTACTCTAAAATTCATGTCAAACTTTGAGATTAAAAGAGAGTGAATATAAAAGTGACTATAATCGTTTTTTTTTTCAATTTTCTTTACTGAGCGGCTATCAATTTTCCATAAAACACGGCTAATATTGAATTCATTTTATAAAATAATAAAGCACTTGAAAGAGCAATCATTTGAATGTGCCCATTGAAAATTATAATAATGTGCCCTAATATGAGTGAAGCAGCTCTTTTCTATTCCATCCTTTTTAGTTCAAGATTAAATTATGATAAGAAAAAAATCTATTTATGTGTATAATCTTCAAAAATTCTAACTTTACACAAAGAGGGTATATCGTTGAATTTATCACTTTAAACTTACTTACAATAAATCCGACAAAAGGAACGAGAATCCTTTAACATACCCTTCTCTGCAATATTTCCCATTCAAAACAAGAACATCACTCAAAATTATATTCTTTCACAAAAAATGTTATGCTTTGACAACCATTTTCCAATAATTTATTCTTTAGTATTGAGTCTAAGTTGTACGGGACAATATCTTGCTTCTTTATAAAAATATGTAAAACTGTAGTAGTCAATTCTTGTCCTTAATGTATTATATTTTTCCCCTCATCTACTTAAGAATCTACTTTGAAACAATGTTAACCTGAACTTTCTATTCATCTTTTAGATACACCATACACAAATTTCTAGGATGAAAGCTGATGTTAATGTTACTTATACTCGTATGTAACTTTATAGTGAACTTTGGGATTCTTTTCAATTTCGAGGATTTTATAGCATTATGTCAGTATTATTAAAGGAGGGTTCAGGATTAGGGTTGCCAGATTTTTCTTGCACCTCGGCGGGACAAATGGCTTAAATAATGAAAAATTCCGGGATTTAATCATATTGCCCGGGACAAAATAAATAAAATGCACGACTGGGTCGCACTTGCGTAAAAGACTAAGAATTTTAAAAATTATTGTTATTAAAGAAAAATTAAATATTTAAATGACTAAGACAGCTCCTAAAACAAGCTCCAACTAGTTAAACACAGGATGCCATGTGAAACAAATATTGATCAATGCAAGAACAAAATTATACTTCGTTGTAGTGATTTCTTAAAAATATGTATAAGCTTTTATACTTATACAAAATTTTTAAATAAAAATTAAATTTACAAAAAACGATATTCAGTCGTTTTTGAGGTATCGAATTTTCAAAAAAAAAATGATATTTTCAAAATTTAAAAAATAATTTTTTTTAGAGTTTTGAAATGCAATGTTTTTAAAACTTTTTAGAAGGTTCTCTTTACAAAAACTTATTAAAATCCGTTATTCCGATAATGAGAAATTCAAAAGTCGGTAATATCTTGATTTCAATTTTTTTTTTCAAATTATAGAATTCTTATATGAATTATAGAATTTGAATACACAATAATCGGTCGTACCATTACTATTAACCATTACCTAGCTTTAACTAAATGAAATTTGAAAAAAAAAATATTTATAAAATTTCGAAAAAAATCGTATTATTAAAAAAAATCGTCTTTAAAAAAAAGAAAAAACAATTGGAGGAAAAAATTTTCCATAAACTTGGTAGATATCGCAAGTTTGACGAAAATCGGCCAACTGTGATCAAAATCTCGAGTTCGATTTTTTTACGAATGCATAACTTGCCTTATAGTACCTATAAGTCGCAAGTAAAAATCATATAATGCGTGTAGATCAGAATAAATAAATTCTTTTATTAATTACTAATTAAATGACTTTTTTGTCATTTATCATTTGCAAATATTTATCTTTTGTCAATTTTAATGACAGATGTTAGTTTACAAAAATAAATTTTTCGTTAAGTTAGGTTTGTTTGATTGAAATTTTAAAAGTAATTTCATAAGGTTAAATCGCAATGTAGTGATGGTTCCTTATCGTTATCACTGAAAGATATTTAGGTACATTAGACATTATTTTTTGAGTTTGAGTCCCAACCCGGGAAAAAAGCTGTCCCGGCGGGACAGAAGAATTTATGTCTGAAATCCGGGATGTCCCGGGTAAACCGGGACGTCTGGCAACGCTAGTTCAGGTAGAAGCTTTTTTCATTGAATGTGCTTACAATAAGCATATTCATATTCAAAAAAAATTATATAATCCAATTAGTAAATAAAGTAATTGCTTACTTGCTTGTCAGCACAAAGCCATTGGCAAACGTGGATATAATGAAAAAATTTACTTTTAACGGAAAGAACATTTTATAGTTTTAAAGACAGATTAATCTCGCAAAATGAGAACTTGTTTTTGTTTTCTGATTTTTCGGTTTGATGTGTGTTAAGTAAAAAAAAAGAAGTGAAACTCATGGATAAGGTGTGTATGTAAACGCGTCAACGTTCGTCCGAGTGCCGAATTTGTGTTATCGAACGTATCAAAAAAAAAAATACATAATCAGCCTTATTGTGAGTTTCGCCCGGAAAACATTTCCCCGAAATATTAAAAGCTTTTATGATTTTCGCCCGAATAAAAATTTCACTTCGAATAAGGAGTGACAGTTCGAAAAATAGGCACGCTCAGAAAAATGAGGCCCGCAACAAATTCTCACTCCACTGTGATGGAAACGGAGAATGAAATGCAACCGACAAATTCTCTGTTAACTAAAATAGAAATATAATTGAATTTGGGGCATCAGTTATTTGTCGAAATTACTTGCAATAGAAATAAAATTGTGGCTACGCTAGCAGTGCCACTCATTAAGGCTCCCAATTTTTAATTGGATTATCTGAAATAATTTGCACACTTAATTTTAAACAGCGGACTTATCGCGTTCGGAAAATGAACAGACCTTCTTGTGAGTTTGAACAAACATATGTTTGTTTTGACAATTGTTAAATAAGAGTGTCAGGATATAAAATTGAATTGTTATTTTATAATAAAGAAAGGATAATTATAATAAATATAGCATAGCATAGCGCTATATATCTTGTCTGAGGAAGAACAAATGTTTGAGGATTGAGCACTTCGAAGGAATTTGAGGGATTAATCATTCTGAACCAAAAGAAGCAACCCAACAAAACAACACAATACAATATTCTCTCTTTTCAGTTTTGTCTAAATAACTAAAATTTGTTTAATATTTTCGTTGTCTTATAAAGAATCAAATAAACAATGCATTAATTTAAACAACACCTCATCAGCATCCACCGGGACTTTGACAGTCGACAAGCTCAATATCGAACTTTTATTTGTTATCTACATCATTCGTTATGTGGAAAAGGTCCTATTGATAACGCAGCCAAGAAAAGAGAATCTCAGGAGTGTAGTCAAAAGATCTTAAAGCTACAAAAACGTTTCGAAAGTGCTCGCAATCAAATCAAACAATTGCCAGGCATAAATTATTACAAACAGGAACAACTTTAGAAGCTAGAGCTTCTCAAGAGTCAACTTCAACTGAAACAGCAGTTGATTAGAAAATATAAGAATATTAGGTACAATTTTAGAAAATGGTTCTCCGAATCCTCTTTCGATATTTAGCTAACAATGAGCAGCTCATTCAGAAAATGTGCGAATGCTATCCAATGAGAAGATGGTACAAGACGAAGAGCATAGCCGATCGGCGTGGTTTGACTGATATGACCCCGGAGAAATTTAAGGAGTTTGTTAGAGCGTTTTATAACAATCTGAAGCAAGAGATCGAAGATGTAAAGGAAGAGCTTAAAAGGAAAAAGTAATATGTTAGGAAGCCCAAAATAGAAACTTTGTTAATAAACATGACCTAAGCAATATTAATCCTTTGGAGATGCGTGAGTGTGAAAAGGAATTAATAGTACTTATTTTTTTTTTCAAATTTCATCCAGGCAGAGGATTTCTTTGCAGAGGGTGGGTACCAAAAAGGAGTTGGCAAAGACCACGATGTTGGTTTGGCCTTATTCTTCCTTTTTTTTCCACTCAAACCCACTCTTCACTTCTCCCAAAATTCGGCCATTTTCTTCCGATTTGCTTTAAGTGAAGCCAAGCCGTTGGCAAATTCAGGGTTCTCATGCATTTTATTAAGCAGCATATCGCTTTGGTCTTTTTTTTATAGTTTTGCTCCTGCATTTTAACAAAAAACATGAATTTTAAATTCTTATCTTAAAAAAAATAAACAAAAAACTTACATTTTCCGCCTTATTGTGCTCTCGTTCGCCTAATAAAAATAAGTGAAAATTATGGCTGTCAATGGCATATCATTCCGCCCGAAATGATTGTTCACAATAAGGGGAATTTTTCGAGCATGAATAATTTTTCGGGTGAAACTCGCAATAGGCGAA
Source organism: Chrysotoxum bicinctum (assembly GCA_911387755.1). Classification (NCBI taxonomy): domain Eukaryota; kingdom Metazoa; phylum Arthropoda; class Insecta; order Diptera; family Syrphidae; genus Chrysotoxum; species Chrysotoxum bicinctum. The sequence goes on from OU426987.1 coordinate 181,738,109, forward strand.
AAGTGAAATGTCAAATTTTCCGGGTGGAATGTTGTTCGGGTGAAACTCACAATAAGGCTGATTATCTGACACTACAGCTATTTGCTTGGAGCATTAATAGGTGTGTTCACATTCTGAAATTTGTTTGACAAGTACGCCATGATGAATATTTAAACCATACAAATCATTCCCATTAAGACTTTGACCTTGGCGGACCAACTCAGATTACTTGATTTTTATAGTCTAAGTCGTCTGCAGAAAATTTAAATTTATCTAATAAAACAATGAATTATACCGCTTTTTACTTGCGCCTTACAGGTATTATAAGGCAAGTTATGCATTCGTAAAAAAATCGAACTCGAGATTTTGATCAAAGTGGACGTTACGAGGATAGCGAAGACTAAAAAAGTGGGTCTCGCAATTCTGTCTGTCTGTCGGTATGTCTGTCGGTGTGACTACAGCCTAAAGGACTCGCCTGAGCCTCCACTTGAAATAAGTGATTGCAAGAAATGTGTCATGTAGCCAATATTTCTTGTGGAGTCCGCTTATGTCTCGATTTTTTTTATTTTTAGACATAATGTTTTCTATTTATTTCTTGTCTTCGTAGAAGAAATAAATGCAGATATAAATTTTGACGTTTCGTGACACCCCAACTTCACTAGACACAAATTTCTCACAAGACATCGAGTCTTGACACAAATTCCCACATTTTCACGTAACATTCCTTCATTTCATTGACAAACTCATGTTATGTTTTCACTTCGTATAGAAAAAAAAGCCAAAATGTAATTTGACACTTATTTTTCTACCATTTACTGTCTGTTGAACTACCTGTTGTTGTTTGGTTGTTTGCAGGCCAAAATTAATATTAAAAGAATTAAACATTGAAGATAGTAAGTATTCTGATTAATATTTTTAAATTAATTAGGGTATTCAGAGACCTTCCATGCTTGTGAGTAGTCCACTCAATTATGTCTTGGAGCAAATGCTCTTCAAGATCGTGCAAATCTCTTTTGCTTCCTTTTGTATTTTTCCCGTTTTGCCTCTTCCAGCTTTTCCAATACGTTTATCGCTAAAATCAAACGACGTGATTTACTTGGTGAGATCATGGCGAAGAATGAATAATCATTACATAATTTGCCCACGGTGTTAAAGAAATATAAACTTCAAATATAGTGTCTGCCATAATGTCAGAAATAAATATTGCTAATGGAGGTGCGGCGGCGTTTAAGTTGGTAGATATCATTTTTAATTTTTTCCCCCTACACGGTTTTTTCTTTTTTTTTTAAGACCAAAAATAACGGTACCTGGCACCTGCCATACGAATTTTTTTTTCTCAAAAACTGTTCGACAGATTAAAAAAAAAAAACAAAAAAATTTCATTTAGCATTTCATGGCGGTCAGCGGCCACTATTCAATAGAATAGTGTTTTCAAATTTTCAAAAAAATTTTTTTTGCATTTCAAAATTTTGTTTTCAAAACTCATTATTTCGAAAACCTTACGCTAGATTTTTTTTTAAACTTAAAAATTAAAAGTTTCTTAACATTGGCTGAGATCGTAATTGCAAAACTGCCGCAGTCCTGCAAAATTTGAGTTCATAATTGTAAACAAACAGCATCATCTCTGCATGAGCATGGCACCACGTGTATTCATAAAAGTAAACTTACAGTCAACATGCGGTCAATTTGGCATGTGTTTTTTTTATGTTGCTGAATTTGCAGGAAAATGGCAGAGGATCAAATGTGAGTAATTTTTTTTTTGAAATTAATTTATAATCGTGCAAATATTGATTTTTACATCTTTGATAAGAAATTAATAACTATCCATCAACAGGATTGAATACGAGGCCAAAATCTGGTCCGATGCTGATATCGAACTATTTTGGCAATTATGAACTCATTTTTAACAATGTATGATGACTGCACACTAGGGTGTGTCAAAGTGCTCAACTATGGTATTTTCAAATGTAATAGCTTTTAAAAGTTGCATTGCTTAGCAAAATTAAATCCTGCGTTTACAATTTTCATTTTAATTAATATCATTGGCTCGCTCAAAAATAGGATGAAATACAAAAAATTTTGATTTTTCGAGATTTTTGAAATATGTGTTGTTTTAAATTGCACCGTGTGGATACAAAAAAATTATATAAAATATTTTTGGGCTTTCAAGTCAAAGATAATTGCAAGGAAACACTTTTAAGCTTATATTTGTTTAAACTAAACACTTGATAAAGAAGCTATGAAATAATAAAATAAGGAAGAAAAATCATTTTTTTATATAAAATCGTTTTTTTTCTTACAAAAAAAAATTCTTAAAAATCAACGGAACCACCTACAGTATCGTGGTATATCTTTTTGTAAAGACAAAAATTCTTTCTGTATTTTTTTTTTTTTTAGTATACGTAAAAAAAAAAAAAAAATTTACTGTAAATTAATTTTTTTTGTCAACTTCAACCGATTTGAGCGAGCCAAAGACGAACGATATCTTATTTTTTTCTTACATGTTCTTAAACCTCAGACCCTAATATCGTACAACTTTTGAGCACTATTACATTTAAAAATAAGAGTACTTTTTGGCGGCCGTACAAAAGTGACACACCCTACTGCACACATGCTTTTGCAATTGTGTTCATAAATGTATTCGAAGCATGTTCTAGGCAGGGCAGGGGCAACAAACATTGCAATTACGAACTCAACCATAATCTACAAGATGTATGAAAAAAAGTTTTATTTTACCTAAGAATAAAGGTACCCACCATACAAAATGTTAAACAATGGTTTTCAAAAATCGTATTTTTCTCGACAACGGCGCCTAGAATTTTGATAAAAAAAATTTTCTTTCAATTAATTTTTATGATCTTTAATATTATACCATACCAATTTTTTTCTTAAAAATCTTTTAAACATTTTTTATATAAAAGCTTTTAGTTTAAGAAACCACTGCAAGGACAATTTTTGTTCCGGCAAAAAATTCATATTTGCATAGCATTCTGTTTTTGTCTCTTACTACTAAAAGAATTTAAAAAATTATTAATTTTATCCTTATGAACAGTTTTCTCTAAGAACATTCGTTTTTTAAATTCCTAGTATATTACATAGGAGCAAGTTCGTGCGACTCAGTCGTGCATTTTATTTCTATTTATTTTCTTATGATTTGCACAGCTCGAGAACTTTATGGAAAATTAAATTTGCTTCAGACTTGACAAGCATGCTTGTGAAGCAGTTGATATATTTAAATATTTTGAAATCCACCCAGCATCCGTGACAAGCCGCTGGACGAAGCGTTCACATTATTTCAAAACCAAGCCAATCATGTTCTTGATAGTCAAACATAAGTAAGAATCGAACTCGAGATTTTGATCAAAGTTGGCATTGTGATGATAAAGAGCATGACAACAAACGGATCCCGCATTTCTGGCTGTGTGTCTGTTTGACTAAAGCTTAAGTGGCTCGATTTTCTTTAAACTTGATAGATATCATTTTTTTTTAACATGTTTTTTTTTTTAACCCACAATAACGGTACCTGCCATACGATTTTTTTCGAAATCTTATAGAATATTCTTTCTTTGCTCAAAAACTGTTCGACTTTTGAAAAGAAATTTCAAAAAATTTCATCTAGTTAAAGCTAGTTGGTTGAACATTTTTTATTTGCAAAAAATGGTTATTAATGTTGCCCCGCTCGAAACATTTTTTTTTTATTTTATCAAAAAAGATTCTACTGATGTTGATCAATCAATTTTATTTTGAAAATTGAATATCCCAAAAACGGGTCAGTATTTTTTTTTAATTTAATTTTAACTGTTGGTGTACCAAAATTTTTTTCCAAAAGTGTTTTCAAAATTTTGTATAAAAAAAAACTTATTTTCTTAAGAAACCGCTACAGTGACTTTAATTTTTGATCTGACATAAATTCGTATTTGCTTAAGAAATCAAATGGAATTCTGTTTGCATCTCTTATTACTAAGAGAATTTTTAAAAGTGAATTTTATGAACAGTTTTTTCTACTAACATTCATAAAATTTGTAGTCTATTACATAAGAGCAAGTTCGTGAGACCCAGTCATACATTTCATTTTCGTATGTTTCGTCTTTCGTCGTTTTGACTATTTGGGGGAGGGTTATAGAAACGTAGATTCATTTCGCAACACTTCTTTATCTCACAGCAAATACATATGTATGTATGTCAAAAAGAAGAAAGATGAAACAACTGAAAAAAAAATCGTGTAATCAGACTCTTGGTGCCTTATATCTGCTATAGACGGTGTTCACGCTGAATTAAATCCTCCCACTTTTTTTGACGTTTCTGTATTTTATCCCACTCCTTCTGTCAGAAATGTATACACTGATCGAAATCATTGTCATTTTATAATGGAAATTGTCAAAGTAAATATAAGCGGAAAAAACTAAAATTTTATATCCATTGGTATCGTAATCATCATCCAGTTCATGGCTTGACAGATGGAGATTTGACAGATAAGGAAGAGATTAAATTTTATTTTTTTATTTTAAATTATTCGGTGAAAGGTGAAGCAATGTTGTTCTAACTATCAATAGAAAGTATTAAAACCGAGATTTCAATCCATTGACACCATAGGCGAACTATTTTGTAGGAATCTCAATGTTTCCAATATAAATACGATCAATGATCAATGTTAACAGGGTCTTAAAAGCAATCTTCGATATGGTAAATGCTTAAAACTATGTGTAACATTTTATTCTTCATATCTGATGTAAAATTGAGAAAGCTTAAGTTGAGTCCAAACATGATCTTATAAGACATCATACATAAATGGAAGTTAGGAAGAAAAGGGAAAAATTTGGTTTTGTGGATTGTATTGAATGGAATCCAATTTTAATTATTTTGTGACTTTTGATATTAGCGAAAAAAAGGAAAAACCAAGCAAAGGTGGTAGTCATAGTTCAGTTCGATTTTAAATATTTGTTTTCATAAAAATTCATTCAAAATTTCGAAAATTGACAAAGGTCAAAATATGAAAAATTGATGTTTGGAAATTAAATTTTTAAAATTAGAAATACTGAAATTATTGTTCCTAATAACAAAAATAAGACAAATATTGAAAAATTAATTAAAAACAAAATTAAATAAAAAAGTACGTATACGCCAGAGTGCCCTTATGTTTCTTCTTCTCGGCAATATTCGCTGAAAGCATTGGAAGTGAATGCTGTTCCTCCTCTGTCGGAAATTATTCTTCTGGGATTTCCAAAAATTACTGATTGTTCCTTCAATTTGTCGATCGCCTAATTTGTCACTGTGCATTTTGTGGGATAAGGCCACATAAATTTTAAAAATCCATCAACGACAGCCAATATGTGATGTTTTTGCTTTAAAGTTTATCCCATTGACCATATGTAATCCATGTGAAAAGTCCTCAACTGTTTGTCTGCCTTATCAGCTGACCTCAATAATCCCTCCTTCTTTCTTGTCATCGAATCTGATATGATCCAAGTGGCATCCCTTGATAACTCTTCTAACTTTTGACTCTAAATGTGGAGCATAAAACTGTTGCTCCACCAAATTTTGCGTTTTTCCCTTTCTCTATTAACGATGGTATTATTACAAGCTCCTTGGCTGAATCCTGAATCTTTGATTAATATTTTATATTTTCTTTACTGTTCACATCCAACAGTCTTCTGATTGTGCCTCCCTTATGCGATGACTTAAACTTAAAACGCCCATCTCGACACTCTTACCCGAAAGTCTTTCTTCTTGATCCTCATAACGAATGCTTTACAGTCCGTTACAATTTTTGTCATCACTCCTAAAACATAACATCTCTACTTTTTAAAACCAGCACTTCCAATTGATTTTCTTAAACAAATTATTTTCCGAAATGACTATAGTCTAAGTTAAACGTGAGTTTGTTTGACTATTTGTTATATTTATTTTCACGGATAAACTCTCTTATAAAACATAAAAGATCAATACCATAGACTTTATCGGTTCCGTATTTTTGTTTATTTATAAATTCAATTTAATTCAATTTTATTTAATACGGATGTACAAGTAAGACTTAGTCTTTTATAGTACTTAACATTTGGATAGTAAGCAACAATTATTCAATTTACCTAACCTTAAAAATAGCAACAAAATATATAATAAAATACTGATATTAATATTACATATGTATATTATGTACATATATTACATTAAATGGTAAAAATAAAAACCTGTTTAATTTCCTTTGTTAATTACTAAATATAAATTATACTGTGAAGAGATTTAACTAAACACAGAAGAGATCGCATTTTTAAAGTTTCCAGCATTTATTATTATTTTAATATATAAGGAGAGAGAATTCCATAGCTTGGTTGCATAAATAATAAAGAGCCGCGAAAAGTTCAAGTAGTTAAAAGTTGGAAGCAAGAGGTTTAAAGTTCTATGGGATTGAGCGAATGTTAGTTTTTCAAAAATGTACAAGGGTAATTTATTGTGGATAATTTTGTGCAGAAACGTACAACACCTGGCATCAAGTTATTGCTGAAGGGAACATCCAAGGACAAGCCGATGGTAATGTGATATGTGCTCGTATCTCCGAAGTCCATACACATATCTAATCATGTCATTAAAAGTGACAAGGAGTTGGTACTGGGAATGGGAATCAGGCTTGCAGTATACGGTATTACCATAGGTTATTAAAGGCAAAAGTAAAGTTTTAATAAGTCTTAGTTTGGTATCAACTGGAGTTATAGTAGAAATACCCAGACTCGTAACAGTGTCCACAAACAGAAGCTGAGATTGGGAGAGAAAGATTCGGGGAAGAAGTGCGGTATCAACATGATTTTTTGATATAGAAATAAGTTGCGACTTTGGCGGATTGAGGGTAAGACTATTTTGAAGTGACCAATTTAATATTTCTGTAAGGTCTTCGTTTAATCTACATACCAAATCTTTTTGCAAGGCTATCGGACGAGATATATAAATTTGCACATCATTAGCATATACATATGTAGATGTAACAGCACGTTGGAGCAAACTTTTGTGATATCATTTATGTAAATGCAAATGTAAAACAATATGGGCCCCAAAATAGATTCTTGCGGTACGCCCATTTGCAGATTTAAAAACTCAGATTGTAGCTGACCGAAATGTACTCTTTGACTACGGTTACAGAGATAATTTCGAACGAGATGCACAGCTCTCTCATGAAACCCAAAGTAGTACTTCAACTTTTGACACAGTATATCATGGTTTACTCCGTCAAAGGCCTTTGAGAAGTCTAGTAGACAGGGAATAGTCACCTTGTCTAGATCATATTGTATCCTTATGTCATCAAGTACCTTAATCATAGCAGTTTGACAGCTGTGATGTGCACGAAAACGTGATTGGAGTGGTGACAGTAAATTACGTGTAGTGAGGTGATTAGATATTTGTGAGGCAAGAATTTTTTTCAAAGACCTTTGACAGACAAGGAAGGATACTTATAGGACGAAAGTCCAAACAAGAGCTAGCATTTGATTTTTTGGCTACGGGAATGACTTTCGCTCTTTTCCAACTTTCAGGAAAAGATGATGAGGTTATGCAAAAATTAATTAAGTGTGTTAAAGTACCCATAACATGTGGCAGAATCATTTTTAGAAAACTAATTGGCACTCCATCTTCACCATAAGCATCAAATTTGATTGAACGAATGCTTTCAAAGACATCATTTTCAGATACTACTTCAAATTCAAATACCGTTGACGGTTCATATAGGATTTCACTGTTAGGCACAAAGTTGGTTGATTGAAAGTCTCTCAAAACAAAAGTCTCATTAAGTTCATTGGGATCAGGGAAATTTTGAATATTTTCTTTTTTTCCAATTCCAATCGAACGTAGAATACTCCAAAGCTTTCGTGATGACTGGTTTGTATCCAACTTCGACATAAAAAAACTTTTTTTGGCTCTGCGAGTTACAAATATTGCATCATTACGATAACGGCAGAATAATTCCCAATTAGTCGCAGTGGGGTTAAGCTTCCACTTAGAGTATGATCTTCTTATATTCTTGATTGACCTGTGCACCTCAAAGGTAAACCAAGGACAGTTTTTGTTACGTACAGAGACAGATTTGAGAGGAACATGTTTGTCAAATAATTCAAGAATTAATGATTGAAAATAATCAACTTTTTTATTTGAATTTGAGAAACTGTTACACATATCTATGCCAGGGAAAGATGATTGCATCAACCTGTAGGTCAACGTTATTAATAAACTTTAAGTCTCTGAACTGAAAGGACAATGGTAAGAACGTGAGAAGTCAATGTTATATGTGCAGAAAATTAGGTCATGGTTAGATATTCCATCTAATGATAATTGAAGATAACGTTTGAAAGATCAGAAACGATCATGAGGTCAAGAAGACTCGGAGTAGAACTAGGGGCAAAGCGGGTGGCATACGAATTCGAAACATAAAGTTCGTTTGATGCGATTTCATCCCAAAGTTGCTTGGCGCGACTATCGGATAACAAAAGATCGGAATTGAAATCACCACAAATGATAATAATATGTTCATAAGTGGCAGAGAATTCCTGAAGAGCGGAAAAAAAGGGTTCTGGCGAAATACTTCTGTTGGGATTGTAGCAAACACCTACAATGGCCTTTGTATTATTATCCGTCACCTCTATAATGATAAATTCTACTCCACCAATCACAGACTTTACCAAAACCCTACTTCTTAGTGATGCATTGCAGTATATCACAACCCCACCCCCAATTGTATCAGTGACTCTATCGTTTCGTATTAAATTGTAGTTGTTGATGTCATATGTACTACTAGGTATATCTAGTTTGAGGCACGTCTCTGTAACACATATAACATCCAACCCTGAAGAGACGAACATATACTTCATAAAATCAAGCTTGTCCATGAACCTTCGCGAGCTTCAGAAAGTATTTTGATAACTGATTTTACTGAGACGTCGTTAATCATGCTACAAAGTTGAAATCCCCTTCAAAAAAAAAAAAAAAAAAAACAAGGAAATTAAAAAGGCTTTACAAAAAAATCATGAATAAAAATTATGAAAAAAAAAATAAAATAAATAAAAATTATAGAGAGAAAAAATAAAAGAGAAAATAAAGAGAAAAAAAATAAGAATAAATAAAAAATAATTTCAAATTCAAAAAAAGAAAATCTAAAATAAACAATTTAACTAAATTTTAAATCATTTTAAGTAATATTTTATATCATTTTTAATTCCAGGGTCTATTCTCACGAATCACATTTCGGGAGCCCGTATTTCTTGGTGGGACAGGTAACATTACCGGTTTAGCAAAACGTCTACCCGTTTATGAAGGAATGGTAGGCTGTATACGAAGATTTGTTGCTAACGAACATGAATATAGCTTTAGTGAACATCCGCTTGGTGACGTCTCGAAAGGATTTGATATTCGTAAGTTTACCTACATTATATAATGATGACTTTTGATAATAGTAGGAAAAGATTTATGAAGTTCAAATACTACGAGTATTTAAGTTTTCAATAAAACTGCGGCTTACTAAAAAAGAACTTAAATTTCCATTCACATTTTGAATGATCTATTGTGCCTTCACCTGAATCTGGATGAACTTGTTCATCTTACAGTTTGTCCTCTATTACTATATTGTAATAATGAATCAGCTCCCACAAATGACGCAAAAATTGATAATTTCTGCTTCTCCTCTGGCACAAATTCACCTATTCCATTTAACACAAAAATATGTTTAAATTGATCTGCATATTTTTCGAAATCGTCCTTATCGATTATAAATGGACCAAATTTTCCAACACACCAAATTAAAGAATTTAACGGTTATTTGCAAAATATAGATATTTAATGTGGAATTTGTTGTCGTTAAAAAATGGCAAAAAGAATGTCACATTTTTGTATTAAAATTTTCATACAAAAACCATCCAATATTCCAAATATATTTCGGTTAAGTTTTTCAAAACTGTTCAAGAAAAAATCAGCCAAATCCGTCAAGTGACGACACACGAACCATGCGGCCATTACTTTTCATTTATACAGATACACAATGTATGTTATGTATATGTCCAAACATATACATATGTTTAAGTTCTGAGAACAATAATGGTGTCTACATTAAACCCACTCTCGAACATTGGGGGCAAGAAACCTTTGAAAAGTTATTCACACCGAGCTTAGGTTACCCATTAAATTTCATCACACAATCCCCAATACGAATACCCTCTGCTAAAGAGGCTTATCACACGGCAAATTCATGCGTTTGCAAACACTAATGAGTAATGACGTATTGTTTAATGCAAACCTAATTAAAAATGAAACTTATAGAAAGACGCCCCGTAAACCAGTCAATGAGTCAAGCCAACATAATATTTACCTTTGCTTTTTTTTGTTTTGTTTTCAGAGGACTGCACAACGGACAAATGCTACAAATACCCATGTCAGCATGAAGGAAAATGTTTGCCATCTGATCAAGGTGCAATTTGCCTCTGTCCAATGGGCTTCGTCGGAGATCTCTGTGAACTTAGACTAGACTTGCAAGTAAATACAAAATACACATACTGATAACTTTTTTTCTACCCACTTGGGGGTTTTTCACAACCCCTTTTGCATGAATGTCAACCCATCACCTAAATCCTAGAGATTATCATAGAGAGTGAGTGAAGGGTTGTTGTAAAAAAAAATACAACATGCAGAAGGGTGTTAAGAGTGCACGAAACGATGCTGAAGTCATCACTACAATAATTACCCGTAAGTATGGTGCATTAAATATTCTCGATTTGTTGCAGGTGCCCTCATTTAATGGATCGTCTTACCTGCGTTATGCACCCTTGGGAGACAGTGCTCTTATTTGGCTTGAACTTCAGGTTGGCAATTTGTTCTTTCAAGCTAATTAACTGTTTTGGAAGTTTTTTTGTTCACATTTCCGCACATACACTCACCGTGCTTTTATTTTTATTGTTTGAAGGTTGTAATTAAACCTGTGGAAATGGACGGAATTATTTTATACACTGGCCATGAACATCATGGAGACTTTATTGGATTGTCTCTGGATATGGGTTTTGTGGAATTTTCTTTTGACCTGGGAAGCGGTCCAGCTCTAGTGAGGTAAGAAAAAAAATGATGTATATCGGACTTGTAGATATTTTTTTAAAATAATTTCAACTGGTTGTAGCTATTAAAGTATCATTTGTTACACATTTCGATGTGTTCTCAAAATTGTTTGTGTAAGTGGTGATACCTATGAAGAAGTAGGCAGGGAGTGGCAACTTAATTTCTAGTTTTGCGAAACCAATTTTATGTTCCTATTTAAAGTGCACTCAATGAGCTACATAATTTCTGCCCTAAAATTGGTAAAATCCTCTTGAGAAAAAGAACAGCCCCTTCAAATTTTTCAGCAACCTTGACCAAACAAACGGACACATTGACCTATCAAATTCATCTACTAGACGTTACAAAGAGCAACATGCTTCTTCGGGTCTGGTGCAGGAATGATTTCTCAAGTGGGGGTAAGGGAAAGGATCACGCCCGTAAAAGGGGACTACCTCTCATCAACCAAGGGATTATGTGGCGACAGACATTTCTTCAATGACTTAGAAGCATCCTCCGACATTTCAAGCTATAGCTAGCTGAAAGTCATTAACACCCTTAACGGGCTTGAATGACATTGGATTATCATAAGTTTTAATACATGAGAGTCACAATTTCTAGGGTATCACAATAGATTAACACTGATCTAAGTGTGACGGTAATAAGATCAAATGTCAGCCCATTAACTTTACCTAACCGTAGCCAATTTCTGACGTTTTTCATGATCCTTACAATGTGTATGTTGGTCATTTCTGCTAGGGAGTCACAACATCTAGGGTATCACAACGGATCTACATTGATCTTAGTGTGATGGTAACAACATCAACTGTCAGCCCATTAACCTAACCTAGGATGTTGGAATTCAGGATTTGAAGAGTTTTTCCACGGTTGACATAAACGTGGGATTTCAAAAACACTCCATTGAAAATCACAAGGAGGAATGGATTGCACACTCCAAATCGGCCAATATTGTAACGAAGCGCTTCGGGAAGAGTTCTCTAAGTACCGTCGAAGAGTTTGAAGTGTGAGCCGTTGTAGACTCGCCAGTATGAACAAATGGAACAGAAGGCTATTCAGGAAGAATTAACATCGATGAACAATTGAAAACAAAAAGGTTTCATGTGATCTTTTATGAGTCGTGGGACTCCAGTTCTTCGTCTTGTCACACTCTCGGTTCGTCTAAACGTAGTAAGCCATGTACCAACGGCGGCGGCGTCACATGGAAACAATTTTGGAAGATGCATTGGGCTGCGATCACATCCGTTCGAAAAGAAAGCTTCGACGCATGGTAAACGCACGACCTTCACTGTTCCAACGGACGATCGCGACTGACCTGACAGAAAACAAAACTTTATAACTAATTCCATCCCCGCTACAGCCTGAATGGGGCACATTTCAAAAAAGGAAGTTATGTTGCCGCACCTACTCAGTTTTACCCTTTCGAATAATAGTTAGTGCGTTAGACTATCATGCAGAAGTTCTTGAGTTTAATTCTCATGCGCTTTTAACACGCGCACCAGGAATGATTGAGAGCTGTAAGTCAATAGCTTTAGGCTGTGTATTTCAATCCAATGCTCTTATCTAACAAATGACCGAAATGAATATTTTTTTTTACATAATTTATGGAATGAAATTCGAATAAGTGTGGTTTTACATTCGTTTATGCGACAGTTAGATTCAGTTTTTGATCTTTGATAAGCCCAGTTCAGGTAGTGTCATAGCACTCCGGTTAGTTGAAATTACAATATACATGCAAAGCATACCTACCTAGGCGCTACAAAGATGTATGTAGGCATGCCTTCGCCTACAAAACGTAATTCTCCACTCTCGTTTGAGCAGTGACCCATATTTTAGTGGCAAAGCCTTTGCTAGTTAAAATAAATTATATTTAAGCCCACAAAAAAAAAACATGGAAAATGTTTACATTAACATTTTCATCAGTTAAACTCGTATGTATGTAGGTAAGATTTACAAATACCTAGGAACTAAGAACTTTCTTAATTTACCTACTACACGCATTAATAAATTAATATTTAAATCTTAATGTGCCACACAGGAGTGATTACCCTATTACAACTGGACAGTGGCATACGATAAAAGTGTCTAGGACTGCAAGGTTGGCTGTGCTTAAGGTATGTATGTGAATAAAGGTTTATTTTTCCCCCTTTTTCTTTGTCCTTAAAACTGAATGTTGTTGTGGGTGTTGTCGTTGTTGTTGTTCGGTGAAACAAATTTTGTTCGTTTTACAGGTGGACCAACTTCCGGAAGTAATGACCATATCATCAAATGGCTTCTGGCACCTATCCTTACCACACGCTGTGTATCTTGGGGGTGTCCCTCATTCGGATCTCTTACCATCAGTTATAAGATACAGAGGATTCTTTGCGGGATGCATTCAGAAGGTTTGTTTCAAATTATGCATTTATATATAAATATCTATATATTTATAGACCGTCACCTTACATTAAAAGACGGGATTTCAAGATTTATATTTTTGTTCGGACATTTTCAGCGGTTTGGTGGAATTGTTTTGTATGTGAAAATTTTGATAGATTTTTATTGGGAGAGGTGATGAGGTGATGCGGTTTCAAAACCAAACTCTTCCCAAATATAAACATGATTCAAATTGACGGAAATGAAATTATTTGACGAATTTAATATTTAAGGGTGATTTGTGTGGTATTTATTAACAGGAAGCTTAGCCAAACTTACTTTTTAGACCGAACATACTCGAAGGTCCGATGTTATATTTTAAATAAAATTATTGTATAGCAATGCACTAAAATGAAAAATTTCGATTGAAAATGAATGAAGAAAAACTAAATAAAAAATTATTTAATAGAACTGAAACGATAGTAGAATATCTGAATAGCTGAGATATTTTCAAACAATGATTCTGCATTTCTATTTTATTTAATAAAGCTATTTATAGTCAAATTAAAAGTTTTCAACTTAAAGACTTTAGTTCTTTAGTACAAGGTGGCGCAAAATGAATTTCTTACTGGAAGATGTTACATTTTTTGCAAATGGCGTCAATCATGTTTATTGTTTATGAACTATACAGCTGCAGTATACAAACAGACAAGCAATGGAGCTCTATACTCCGCATCTAGTGAGACACTTCTTCAGCGACTTGTAGGAGCTCTCCGACATGACAACGACGCACGTGTTACTTGTGGGAACAGCACCGACGGAGAATGGGCATCTCGCCTATACACCTGCGATTGCAACTTATACGTTGAACACGAGCATCAGTGGGTTAATGGGCCACCTCTACCTAAGATTGGTAAAATCCACTTTGGTATGGAAACAGCCTCTTCGACTTAACTAACGACCAAACAAACGAACATAAACACTGACTTTTCAAACTCATCTACCAGACGTTGTAAGGAGCCACATGCTCCTACGTGGTGGGGAGACTGATTGCTCAAGTAGAGCTAAAGGAAAGGAATACGCCCTGAGAAGGCGTATACCTCTCAATACTTTCGAAATACCCCCTGACATTTCAGGCTAAAGCTTGCTGTAACCCATCTACACCCATAACAGGCTTGATCGACATAGGATTATCATAGGTTTCAATACAAGGGGTCACAAACCCTAGGGTATCACAACGGATCTACATTGATCTGAGTGTGACGGTAACAAGATCAACTGTCAGCCCACTAACCTATACTCCGCAAGAGCATGAAATAAATGTGTCGATTCTTTTTTACTAATAATCGGTCGGTGGTGTTAACAGAGCGTGAATTTCGACATCGAATTCCTAATCGTTTCGCGCTAATTGGGCAAACATTCCGGCGCCTTGCTACTCGACTCGAAGAAACTGAAACCACGGGATACTACTCGTATGCAAGGCGTCCGCCATCGGACTGGTCGTTCGGTCGAGAATATCGTGGTTGTTGCTGCCAATGTCGCTGAGAACGAAGAAACATCAACCAGACGACGCAGTTGGCCAAGCAATTGTACATCGCCAAACGGATCCTACAGTGAATTTTAGTGAAAGACTTACACGTGTTCTCGTACAAAGTGCAACCAGTGCATCAGTTAATACCTGCTGACATCAACAACGACAATTTTGTGTCGAAAACCATCATCAGTGACGAGGCGCATTTCCACTTAAGAATTTACGTCAATAAGCAAAATCTTTGTTTCTCAGACACTGAAAATTCGCGTGTGTTGGACGTAAAGTCATTACATCCACTCAAGGCCACTGTGTGGTTTGACTTTCACGCGGGAGGAGTGATTAGGACGTATTTTTTTGAGGACGCTATCATCATTACGGTCACTGTTACTGGCGATCGCGACATGGCGACGATACCATGATAAAAGACTTCTTACTGCCGAAATTGGATGCGCAGAGCTTTGTGAATATGTAGTTTCAACAAGACACATCACAAACCACAATAAATGTTGTGAAGAAAACGTTTCCTGGTCACGTAATCTCCCGTCTTGGCGATTTGGCATTGTCAGAAAGTTCGCCTGATCAAACCATGCCAAACTTCTTTCTTTGGGACTACTTGATGTCGCGGGCTTATGCCAACAAACCTCAGGAAATCACAGCCTTTAAGGATAATATTTGACAGAAATGCGAACAGTTATCACCGGAAATCTTATGAAAATTTCATCGAAAATGACATGAAATGGGCATAAATATGTATCAACAGTGTCAGCAGCCACTTGGCGGATATCGCCTTTTCCAATTATTAGAAAATATTGGAAAGGTCCAAATAAAGATTTCCATTACTCAAAATCAATTTTTTTATTTAGTAAAAAAATACGAGTAATTCAAAAACAAAATTGGATGATTTATTTTTCGCCACCTTGTAGTTTAGTTTTTTTTTAGTTAAATTATACAAATCAAAATATGTTTTGAAGGAATAATGAACTTTGGCAAAAATATTCCAAAATGTAAATTCGGAAACCCAAAATCCCTAATAAAGCATCCCTTAATTTTAAGCATAAATTTATTGATTGATTCAACATTTGCTATTTAGACAGATGATATCTAAAAGGTTTTTCCGTAAACCTATGCGCGGTGAATCGAATAAGAAACAAATCGCCAAATCCATGTTTTATATTTAAATTCCAAAGAACTTTTACATGATCGCATGTATGTACATACTTGCTGTTGTACGTCGTGCATTTTATTTTTAATAATATAATTAGCTTAGAAATTTTTAAATTTGGAATCTAAATCTGGAATATTGACATTTGGTAGTGCAAAACTTATTAAATTTTTGTTCGGGTCTGGTAGAAGACGATTTTTAAAGTATTTAAAAGACACTGATTTAGTGTACGGTCCCAAGATATGGAATTTTTTCTTGCACAGATGATTCTTTTACATCGTTATTTAATTCCCTAAATAGTTTTAAAAATTGTAAAGTTTTATTTCTGCATTTTCTGCATTCTTCATCATCATCATACTATGTATTTAGATTTCGACCCCGATGAAATAAGACTATAACTCCGCTGTACCGGGCTCCAATTATTTTCTTTAGTTGAATGAAAAACAGTTAATTCTGCTTATCAATCCATTGGATATACACTACACAGTTAAACTTAGAGCGTCAAAGTTGTGTTTTGAGTGTTTGTGATTTTTAAAATGGTACGAGTAAGTGATTTTTGTGTTGTGTTTACAAATATTCGTTGGCTGAGAAGTAATTTCTTTGGCGTGTATGTCCATTCTGTTAAGTACAGACCAGCTGGCTATAACCTTATGACATTACTCTTTCGCCATCACGGCCTTTTAGTCTATGTTAGATATGATGCTGCTTACAAGAGCCTTCCTCAATACGGACATTATTCTAATACGAACTTTAACTTCACGTGGATTAAATTTACTGTCCGCAAGAACATCATCCAATATTGTTTCATTTATAGGAGTCCGAATGTGGACAGCAATTCAACTCTTAATCAGTTTGATGTGCTGTCTGATTCCATTTCCCGAATTGTTTTCCTGTACCCTCACACTAAAGTCATTATTGCGGGCGACTTCAATATACACAATTCAAGTTGGTTCCGCTGTTTAGGAAAGATAACACCCGAAAGAATATAATATGTTAAGATCTATGCTGAGATGCGGCACCTTACGCAGCTTGTAGATCAGCCCACTCGAATACCAGATGTTGCTGGGCAAAACAACCACACTATCGACTTGTTTCTTATTTCTTACCCTGATAAGTACACCATAACGATGAGTAATATCAGCCAATTTTTCTTGTTCCATCCAGTTAAAGAGAAGGACCGTTTGACAATATGAGAAAGCCAACTGAGATGGCCTTAGTGACATTTTTCGAATGTTTAACTGGTCACTATGTTTCCTCGATAGTGACGTTCATGTCAGTGCTGATATGATTCCTAACAGAAACAAGAGTATAAATCCTAAAAAAAGATTAAAAACTACCTTCTCGATGGTTCAGTACATGTTGTATTGAACGGTTTCAAGTCTGATCTTCACAAAATTAATGCTGGTGTTCCCCAGGGCTCCGTTTTGTCTTCGACTCTCTTACACTTTTTTATAAATGCTCTTTTTCTGAAACTTCTAATCCAATTTATTGTTTTCACGCCTGGCTACTATTTATAAGGCGTTTATACGTTCAAAACTCGATTATAACTCACATCTTTGGGCAGGCGCAGCACAAACTTCTCTCTACTTATTCGATAGAATTCAGAACAGAGCGTACAAACTGATAGGAACCAGAGCTATCATGGATTCGTTCCCATCTCTTGAACACCGTCGGAATGTTTCAAGTATTTACTTGTTTTATCGCTTTTTTTTACATGCTCATTCGAAGTAGCCAGTTGCATTCCTCCTCTTCTTCAGTTCACCCGTGATACCCACTTCGCCAGGATATCTCATAAGTTCACCCACGAGCCTAATTTTGTTCGTACCGTCAAATATAAAGATTCGTTTTTAAGTCGCACAGCACGATTATGGAATAACTTAGCTGGCACGGTTTTCCCTTACCATTTCAATTTGCAAACATTCAAAACCAATGTTCATCGACAGCTCATCCCCCCCCCCCCCCCCCCGCACCTAATTTCCCCATGGCCCGTCCTGTGTTTAACATTATAAGGGTCTCTTGACATACCGTTGAGCACGTGTACATTATAAAAAAATAAGGCCTTAAATGTATCATCTCATGGAAGAGTTTGAAAAGGTTCAAGTTTATATTTTTAGATCTTATATGTTTAGAATTTTTAGGCTTCCAAACAATGTGCCAACATACGTTATTTATGTATAAACAGCATTTTTATAAACAATTTAAAAGCATGATGGAAGACAATTCGAATCTACAAAAAAAAGAATTATTGTGAAGTTAATACGCATAACATCAGCTGTACCCCTTTTGGCTGATAAACACAATGTGTCATTGAATTCAGAAGAGGGTAACTCAGCAGAATGAAAAGTTAATCTAAGCAACTAAATCCAAGTATCGAGACAGAAGAGTCTTGTCCTACAAGATTTGTTCCGGCGATGCCAGCTACTGGTGCGCTATTTCTATTTCTATCTCACACATTTGAAAATGGAAACTACTTTTAATTCCAATAGATATGTCAATCGATGAAATAAATTATATGTATATTTCGACCGAGAACATAAATTTTGAACCTGAATTTTATGCCCTATAGAATAGATCCGACTTACATACCTATTTTCATTTATTTATTGCAGTCTATGCAATCTCAATTGAATATGGAAGATGCATAATTATGTCATACACTTTCTACGGAAATGCCCGCTTTTGCGAATTTTGACGAATATGTTTTTTGAAGAACTTACTTGCTACGAGTATTACTAATAATTTCTCCGCTTATTTTCTTAACGCTCGCATTGTGTTAAGAAACTAATATATAAAGGGTAGTTGCAACCCTACCCTTTTAGTGCGTGTCAATTATAAAAAAAAATAATAATATATTAATAAAAACACGTTGCAGATTGAAATTTCAACTAAATCCTAATTTAACTTAGCTCTTAAAATCCACTTATTTCCAATGTAAATCGCAGGGAACTTCCTGCGATTTGCGAAAAGTAAATAATTCATGTTTTATTGGAGTCAAACTTCTAAAAAAAAACTGATAAATAAAAATATTTTTGTTCGAAAAAACTATTTCGATGGCGGCTTACATATGTACAGGGTTGGCCATCCAGTGGTTTCTTTTCCAATCATAGGTTATTTTGACACTGTCAGCTATTTTCCGTTGGAAATCTTGATAGAAAATCAGTATCACACCTCCGCAGAACGAAATGATTTGCTTAACGCTTGAACAACGTTGAGCAAATATTGAAAACTTATATTTCGAAAGTGAGTGCTGTGTAGCCCAAACAGCGCCTGCTGTACGCAAGTTTCTGCAAAAAGTTCGTAAGACTGGTATGCTAGTGGACAACACTCATGGTCCCCATAGTTGTACGGTGCGCACAGACGGGAATGTTAATACTGTAACCAGTGGCGGCTGGTGGGTTGTTGAACAGAATGTGCACTTTACTTGCTCACTAAGTATTAAGATTAGAATTTTCAACAAAACAACAATTTACATATATGTTGATTTTTTATTATTTTGTATAATTGCTTGACGAATGTCGTCCATGTCTAAAACAGACACACTTATTACATTTTGGAATGAATCATGTTTTTTATTTTTTCACTCAAAAGCGTAAAATCGTTGATTCAGGTTTCTGTCCAAATCGATTCTCCGCCAAAAATAATGCATGTAAAACAAAAGTATGTATTTGTTTTAAATTTAAAAAGGGCCTTGGCGGTCCGGATAATTTTGTATTAACTTAATTTTGAAAAAAATTGTTATTGTTTTTAATATAATCAATGTTCGTTTAACCCACACCACACTGTACACAGTACAGAATCGAACCAAAACCAAAATAAAAAACAATTACTAACCGAAAGTGCTTTGCACATGAGCTGCGACCTGCGAATGCGAATAAACCTTTTTAAGCAATTTTCACAGCTAATATCAATTTTTGTTTTGTTTTTATTCTACGACGAAGTGAATTAATGATCGAAGCAACTATTTAAAAGGAAAACACTGCATAAAATAATTATAAATTGAAATATTTTGCATTTTAAAATTTTGTACGCGACCAACAACGTATCTTCTGCGAACTGTCAAATGTTAATTCGCAATCCACAACTAGTGAACGCATTCCACAAACCCGCGACTAAAAAATTCGTACGAATTCAACCTCTTTCTAGTTGAGGTATCAAAGTGAAATGTTCTTCAAATCTATGACGATTCATATTTAGAAGATGCAAATATAAGTTTTCTTCTTCTTCTTCCTTTGATTCGGCGCTGTTATGATCTCGATGTGGAGGGGATCATAACTCTCCCACGTATCTGCTTCACACTAGTGATCCGCCTGTGGGGTTCGCCGGGTTGACCTCAGAAATCGGCGGCAAGCCTCCCGGTTTTGTATTGTTCCATTTCTGAGGCCAACTGAATGCTGGTGTTTTTGCATTTGTTTGTACCAGGAGTGTTTAGGCCTACCTTTCTTTTTATTCCGAATTGGAACGTTGTATGATATTGCCTTTTTGACGGGGTTCTCAGGATCTCTCCTTTGAACATGGCAATACCAACTGAGTCGGTCGTGTTCAATTTTTTGGGAAATGGTATTCTTAACATGAAGGCTTCCTCGGATCTTCGTACTTCTAATTCGATCAAGCTTTGTAACTCCTGCTGTCATACGAAGCATCTTCATCTCAGCTGCCGTTAGCTTACTCTCATACTTTTTGTACATTGTCCAACATTGTGAACCGTATGTGAGTGCTGGACGCACAACTGAAGTGTAGAGCTTTCCTTTCAGCTTAGGGGGCATTTTTCGGTCACAGAAGATAGCAGAATTTTCCCGCCACTTCATCCACCCTACGCTTACGCGATGATTGATATCGTCATCACAAGTAGCTTCGTTATTTATCATAGACCCCAGATATTTAAACTTTTCACACTTGGGAAGCACTACTCCATTCAAATAAATGTCTGGAATAGGCCTGTGTGGATCAGAAAATGGGCAGCATAGGTATTCTGTCTTTTTCGCGCTTATGCGGTACCCACTTCCTTCTAGAACATCCACCCATACGTCAAGTGCTCGTTGTAGGGATATCGGGTCTTCACTTATGATGGCTCTATCGTCAGCAAAGAATAACTGATGTACTTTTGGATCCGTCACTTTGCCTTCAAGCAGGTAATCAAGAACTGTAATAAAGAGCAGGGGACTCAAGACACTTCCCTGGTGTACACCTACTGTGATTTGGAATTCTTCGGTGACTCCAGCTGCGCATCTTACTTTAGTAACTGCTCCATCATACATGTTCATAATTATCCGCACATAGGTTTCTGGAACTCCTCGTTGCCTGAGGGCCACCCATATTAGATCTCGTGGTTGCCGATCGAATGCTTTTTCAAAATCAACCAATACGACATGCAAATCCTCCAAAGAAGCCCGATGTTTTTCCATAATTATTCTTATACTCTGGATTGCATCCGTGGTTGACTTACCCCCGACAAACCCGCACTGGTCATCAGATAGCCTAATTATTTTTCGCAGTCGGCTACCCAAGACTCGCTCAACGATCTTCATGGTGTGTGACATCAGCTTAATCGAACGGTAATTATTACAGCTTCGAGTATCACACTTTCCTTTATAAATTGGAAGAAGGTAACTTTCCCTCCATTGATTGGAGACAAGAATCATGAGCCATCTAAACCCGATGTCTCCCATCTTTTTCCAAAACTCTGAGGGTATTTCGTCTGGGCCAACAGCTTTTCCCTTTTTGGAGTATTTTACCGCCTCACTAACTTCTTCGACTGTGACGTCGGATACTTCGCTTAAGTTAGGTGAAGCTATTGGAAATATAAGTTTTCTCTCTTTTTTAAATTTTGGTAACAAATTAAACTGCATAAAAGCCACCTTTTCTTAAAATAATTTTGCTTAGCACTCATTTTACTTCAATTTACTCACTTCTTTTTTTTTGACAATTCGCACTGTTCGGCGACCAAAGAAAATACTCATGTGAACGAAATGTCAAAATTCGCGACCATTCGCAATTCGCAGTTCGTGTCTCATGTGCAAAGCACTTAACACCTACAAACCAACATTATTTGACCAGTCACGAATAGAGCGAAACAACATGACATATACTGATAATGAGAAGTCCAATTCATCAATCATGGCCGCCGGCCGTCGCATCGCAATCGCCGCGACTCGTTTTTGTCAAACATCGGTTGCTCTCGGTAATCTTCGGTTCGATTGTGCGCCGCACGAGAGCAGACTCATTACTCCATACATTTCAATGAAATATCTTTTGTCCCACGCGTCAGGCATATTAGCTTGTAACACATATGTATAAGTTATATATAGATAGATATATCTACATATGTATAAGTTATATTAGCAGTCTTTGCAGGGAAAGTAATGTCGATTTCCTTTACACACTAGGGATCTTAGGGATTTCGATCCCTTGTCAAATTTTGTCTTTTTAGTGTGCGTATTTCGTATACATGTAAATCGCTCTCCAAATACGGATTCGAAAGATTTGATCTCTGTCAAAAAAAAAATCGATTTTTTTGGTGTGAAGGAACGTAAAATCTGTCGTAAAAGTCAAAATTTGACAAGAGATCGCAATCCCTAAAATCCCTAGTGTGTAAAGGAAATCGACATAAGTCTTAATAGTAAAGCAAAGCGCTTAGGTACATTGTTTCGTCATAATTGGAAATTTTACTTATTATATGCTCTTGTATGTTTAAAAAATAAATATTAATATGGTAATCTAAAAATAAAGATGTAGTAATATTTTGTAATTTTTAAATCTTTTGAATTGGTGGTTCAGCGCACGAGCGCACTTAAGGTACAGCCGCCACTGACTAACGGAGAGTGTGAGATCAATTCATGAACATCAACTCGCCTTCGATCTCAATTTCTCCTGAGAATAATTCTGCACAAAGATCTCGGATTATTCGCTTGCAAAGTCCAACTGACTCAGCAATTAAAGGCACATGATAATCCGCTTGAACGACAGGAACAAATTTAATATGTTAATTTTATTGCATTTTTTAAAAGGAACTTTTATTTGGCCCACCCTTTAATTCCTTATTATCTTAAATATTGTTGTATTTTATTTTCGAAAATAAATAAATTAATTGAATTTTTTTATTTATATCTGGTATTTCCCTTCTGCAAAAGCCTATCGCGCCTAAAAAATGCAATGATAAAGATGCTTAATAAAAGTAAGGTTCAATTAAGCTTTCGTGAAGAGTATTGCCGCTTACGTCGGGAATATGAATTTTTGAAGAAATTCTTAAATACTCAGTACATGTGGTCTATAGAATCTAAAATTAAATCTAATTCGAAGTGTTTTTGGCAACACATTAATTCTAAAAGAAAATCTTTCGGGATTCCTTCTACCATGACTTATGGTGACATTATCTGTGATGATCCACAGCAAATTTGTTCTTCATTTGCTAAATTTTTTCAATCTAACTTCAAAACCAGTTCTAATATTTCAGAAACTGATTATATGCTTCCTAGGATCATAGATATGGGAAATATTTTTCTCTCTGATGATGAGATTTTGTTAGAACTAAATAACCTAGAAAATAATGTAACGTTACCTCCAGATAATATCCCTTCTTTATTCTTAAAAAATTGTAAGCTTAATCTTGTAAAACCTCTTAACAATAAGCTTTTTAATTCATCGCTTGAAAGAGGACAGTTTTTAGATTGCTGGAAATGTTCATATATCACTCCGATTCATAAATCTGGCTCTAAACAGTGTATTGAAAATTATAGACCTATCGCGAAACTTCAAGTCATTCCCAAGATTTTTGAGGCTCTCATAAAACACAAAATTTATCATGCCGTAAATAAGCATTTCTCACCTTTCCAACATGATTTTATGAAGGGAAGATCAGCAGCAACAAATCTAACACTTTTTACAAACTTTTGCGTTAGTACAATGGAAAAAGGAGGTCAAATTGACGTCATTTATACAGACTTTGCAAAAGCCTTTGATAGAGTGAACCACAAAATACTTATTAAAAAGCTAGGTTATATCGGATTCAATGGCCCCTTACTCAATTGAATAGCTAGTTATCTTACGAATCGTATTCAATACGTCAAATTAGGTTCAAGTCGTTCTGAAATAATATCAAATAAATCTGGAGTTCCTCAAGGAAGTCATCTGGGTCCATTGTTATTTTTACTTTTCATCAACGATCTCCCTCTTAATATTTCTTTTTCTCAATGCTTATTATTTACTGATGATGTTAAGATTTTCAAAAGGGTTGAATCAATTGATGATTGCAAAAAACTTCAGAGCGACTTAGACAAATGGTGTGGTCGTAATGATCTATCTCTAAATATCAATAAATGTTGCCAACTCTCTTTTACAAGATCTCTCCTTCCATTAATTTTTTCTTATAAGTTAGAAACAAGCCAACTACAAAAAATATATAATCATAAGGATCTAGGAGTAATTTTTGATTCCAAGTTGGATTTTAGAATGCATGTGGACTTCATTATTTCTAGGGCTAACTCTATGTTAGGCTTTTTAATTAGAAATTCTAAAGACTTTCGCTGTCTATACACATTAAAAAATCTTTTTGTTAGCTTAGTGCGGCCAATATTGGAATATTGTAGTGTTGTGTGGTGTCCTTTTTATAAAAATGCTTCGAATAGAATTGAGAAGATTCAGAAAAGATTCACAAAATATACTCTTCGTCAGCTTAATTGGACATTTCCATTACCACAATATAAATCGCGTTGTCTTTTACTAGACTTAAAAACCTTGGAAACAAGACGAGTTTATTTCTTGATATCTTTCGCCAGAGATATTGTCATTGGTCATATTTGTTGCCCTTCTTTACATCTATTATTTAGAACGCATAACCCTTTACGCTCTCTAAGGCCAAGAGTTAAACACTTTTTTGATATTCCTCATCATTCTACAAATTATGGCTGTAATGAACCTGTCACAAGGTGCTGTAAATTTTTTAATAAATATGCAAATGTTATTGATCTTGAATGTTCTAAGGAAACTTTTAAATTCAGAATATTAAATATTATATCATTCGATTTTTAGATTAAGAAATTTTGTTTTACATATTATATATACAATACCTACTTATTTATCAATATTTTATTATGTTCATTGTTATGATGCTAAGTTCAAGTCTACGAAAGTTTATACTTATAGACAATAAACAAATAAATAAATAAATTACTTTTTTTTGAATTCAAAACTATAACCTTCAAAACCCAATTACAATTAGCCAAGAAGATTCTAAAACAATCCTTTTACATTAGCCTGTTTTGCATCTGATACATGTCCTATTCAGACAGCCATTAAAAATCGTCATTATCAAAGTTCTATGAAAACAAGTTTATTTAACGAGTTCTCTTTTAACTTTTACATATATATGTATCTTTATGTGTCTTACACTTTTTTGTAAATTCTGTGGAAAGTCTTTTTTTATAAATTTAAAATCATTTCCCTTCCACAGGTCAAGATAAATAGCCGAACTATGTCAATTGTTGGTGAAGCACTTGGAGGTACAAACGTTGACAATTGCCCTCATGCATGCAATGCCCAACCATGTGGGCCGCTTTCAGAGTGCCTTCCTCTCTTAGAAAACTATGAATGTCGGTGCGGTCAGTTTAACCCAGAATGCAATACGACGTCCGCCAACACTCAAACTCCCGATAGTATCCCTAAAACTACAGGCATAACGCCAACACATACCTCTAGCCCGCCAATTGGAAATAATCAACACCACCACCACCAACAACATCAGCAGCCCAACAAGCTCCATTCCTCCAAACACAATAAAAGTCATTACCCACAACGTCAATCAACACAATTTTCTAGTGCAAATTCACTAGACAATCTGTCGCACAACTCCAAGTCCAAAAGGAACCGGAAGACCCCCAAACCAACAGCAGTGCCTGCTAGCAAACTAACCGGCTATAAAGCAAAATGGAGTGAACATATAACACCGGAAATGTTCTACTTAGAAACCGAATCGAAGGATTCACCCGTCGACCTGTATATTGACGATGCCCCCATCAGTCATGATTTCCATTTTCCTGACAGCCACCAACATTTAGAAGCCCAAGCCGAAACACCTCCACAGAAGGACTTCCACATCGATGAAAACTATTTGCAGCTACTAGATATGTCTGTTACACACTTTCAGCTACCCATAGATTCCAAACCCCCAGCAAAAGAATACCCACAAGTGCCGTCAACCGATTCACATTATACGAAACCCCACAAACACTCCGGCAAAAAACATCAAAGGTCTCGATACAATAGCGACTTTGGTGTGGCGCTTAAAAAGGGTCAGTCATCTCAGTTTGAAGAACATAATAAGCATAGTTCCGAAGTAGATTCCAATATGCTTCAGGAAGAACAAGTAGTGTCGGCAACAGGCAGGCCCAGAAAAAGATTGCATAAAAAACCTTCGTCCCATAGGTGGAAGTACCATAAAAAGCATAACAATAACTTTGATGAAAGCAGGAGGCCTCTTCACGAGCCTTCATCATCGACAACCAAAGGCCAAACAGCCGACAATGGGATCATGATTGGATATTCTTCAGTCGTGGATGAAGGGAATTATCATACAAAAGAACTGTTTCAGGACATGGAACGCATTATGAAGAACAGCGTCGATGACCTCTCAACGACGACCATCCCATCCAACACATTAGAAACAAAAACAGGCGCAAATTACGATTCCTCCTTCTCATCATCCTCGGAGCAGGGGCCCATGATTAGAAAAAGTCTGGGGGCATGTTTCACCGGTACCGATAGCTATTTTCACTACAATGACGCCGAAACCATGAGCCAGATAATCAGCTATAAAATTGATTTGAATCTACGGATCAAAACCCACTCCAGGAATGGGGTCATCCTCTGGACAGGCCGGCAGAGTGCTCTCGACACAGATGATTACCTATCGTTGGGTATTGAAAACGGGTATGTCCATACTTTATACATATATGTTTCCACACAGGTATTCCATATAATGTTTGTGTGGTTCTTTTTTATAGCTATCTGCACCTGCGGTACAATTTAGGATCCGGCGAGGCCAATGTCCAGTTCAATGTAACTAGACTTAGCGATGGACTCTGGCATAGGGTGCGGGCAATAAGGTAGGTGAATTTGAGCTCTATTTGATTCGGTGTGCTTGAAGTGCATTGTAATGTAATCTATGTTTATGTGTATATACAGGAATTCTCAAGAAGGCTTCTTGGAGGTAGATGGCCGGAAGTCCGTTGTGCATAGGTCACCAGGGAAGCTAAGACAGTTGAACACAGACACTGGGCTATATGTTGGTAAGTTGTCGATTGGTTGTCAATACTAGTATAGGCAAACTAAACCATCAACGACTCCAGCAAACCAGCAAAAGGGTTGTTTGTTAAGTGAAGTTGAAACTACGTAGTTGGGGCGGGAATTAATCCATATAGCCTCTGTCGCACCTGCAAAACAAATATTTTTTAGGGAGTGGAGAGACTTGCCAGTGTCAGTAATGGCAGTCATAGAAAGCCATCGATTTTATATTGACTTGGGGAGGAAATAATTCGTTTTACATTTCCGTTTGACTGGCTTTTACTGTATCGTCGAGGAAGGACATATACTCGTAGAAGGCAATTTCTGTTCGATATGTTTTCAATAACTAAAGTGTTTAAATTCTTTGGGCAAAAATAATTTGTTGGGCAAAAGGGTTTATTCTGTTAATTCGTTTATAAACAAAATTGCTTCGATTAACTGCTAAGATAGGAAAATAAATAAGTAACAAAAAAGTAATTGTGTATCTTAAGCAAACAACTGATAAGACTTTGCTAAAAATAAACCAAAATTTCATGACCTTTTCAAGTAGAAGTAAATAGTCAATAGATGGTTGAGCACTTTACATTACAAATGCTTCTATATTCTCAAACTTAAATTTATCGTTGAAAACCGTTTCTGAGTGACATCGCGGACTCAAATATTTTTAACTCATTTTATTTTGATCAGGAGTACTGCCTCTGGCAAGTTAGTGACAAAACTTATAAGAGTATCTATTTCCACAAAAAATAGGTTTTTTTATAAGCCGTTTCGAATCGACGGCAAACTATATTTCGCCTCCATTCTTTCCAACAACACGTATGTACGTACATAGGAATGGTTGAGAGATGTAAGTCACTAGGCCCTGGTTCCCAGCGCTTTTTTTTTTTTTTGTATTTACTTATTATAGTCTTACACAAAAATACTTAGAAAAAAGAGTGACCGCCGGGACTCACGGTTAAGATGTGTAAACATCAACGTTCGCCCGAGTGAGAATATATGTACATAAATATATAATAATTCAATCGTAATCAACACTGTTTTTCAAAAACTGGTAGAATTTTAATAGAATTTTATATTTTTTATATGAATTTTGACAGCACTTTGGACTGAAATTCAAAGAAATGACCAGAAAATCACAAAGTTTTAAAGTAAAGGAACAAACCTATCGATTTCAAAAGTTTAATATTTTTAGAAAAAGAACGCACTACCAGACTACGCTACGTAACGTAAGACTTGTAAAGCGCAGAACAGATTGAACCAGCAACAGCACCGTCAACAGCAACAGCGGCCGCCATTAATTTAGAGCAGTGTTGGGACTTCGCAGAAGCCAAAGAGTGGTAGAAAGGATGTCAAAAAAGTGGTAGAAAAGTGGTAGAAATTAAAAGCCATTTCTATGTAACAAATCGTATATTCAATAACTTTGTTGAAAATAAATAAAATACAAAAATAAAGTAAATAAAATTTCAGTTTTCTATGTTTCAAAGATGACATTATATCTGGAAGCAAGTCGTATACATACTTATACCAATTTCATTTGTGTTGTGAACATTTTTTACATTTTTCAAATCGGAAAATTTACGTCCCGCAACAGCACTGCTATGTGGTAAGCAACAAAGCTCCAACACAACAAATTTTCCATACCATCTTTTAAACTTTTTATCAAACGTGAAACAATGTCATCAGTTTTAAAAATTTGGAGCGAATTTCTCCAATTAATTTTCTCCACTCATTATTTATCAATTCTAGGTTCGTTATATTTGGTGAAAAATGTCTCGTCAGACCTAAAACCGAAAGCTTTGTTTCATCAATGAAGTTTTTTGGATTTAAATATTTTAATAATTTTAATTTATCGTTTGAAAAGTTAAATCTTTCTCCAAGTTGAAAACATAATTCGACATGATAGCTGCACAGCACATTTCTTAATTTTATTAGATTTTGTTCATCAATGTCATTTTCTAATGAGCACCTTTCATTGAAGGCCAAAATACATTTGAGGATATGATAAATAGTTTCTTACATTTATATTTATATTAATATTTTCGGATTTTACAAAATTTTTCATTATATTTAGTTTTAAAGTATTCATACTTTCGATCAGAAAGTGTATTTTTGTTTTCTCTGATTGAAATATTCTGTTTATAACTCATTTATAACTTTCAAATTTATTGACAAGAAATTCAAATCAAAAATTTGTGAAGCCTTAGAAATACGTTCTTCAAATGAGTGCAGTATAAAAAATTAAACAAGGGATTCCACTACTCTATAATTCTTTTTAAGACCATTTCCAATAAAAGCCATTGAGATTAGCAAACCTTTAAAATTTGATGCTTATTAACCCCAAGTGCTTTTTGGAAAGTAATGAAATCTTTTGATTTTTTCGAGCTGTGGCAAAAATAGAAATATGTATATGTATATCCCTTTATGATTTTCAATTTGCCTAGGTATACATTTAGCAGCATAAGCAGAGGAGAAATTTAAATTATGACATGAACATCCAATCGTTAAAATATTAGGATTAATATTTTTTAAACGAAAAGCACCGCTTAATGAATCCGTCATAACAGCAGCATTGTCTGAAGAAAATCCAATCATGTTTTGAATTGGAATATTAGAAAGTTTCAAAGTTTCTACAATTTTATTGTAGTTTGATTCAGCTGTTGAGTCTTCTAGCTTAAATAACCCAAAAAGCTAATCTTTTACTGTTCCCTCAACTTATGGTCCTAATAAAATTTTAGGTGTGGTTAGGTCGTATGTTATATCGTAAAGTAAAAATATAGATGAAAGGTGAGTTGAAAAAGTGGTAGAATTAGAATTTTTGGTGGTAGGTTTTCATGAACTGAAAAAAGTGGTAGAAATACCACTTAAGTGGTAGAAGTCCCAACACTGATTTAGAGCCAATCACCCTTATTCCGATAGGCGTGTCGTTTTTTGTTTGGTATTCCGTAACTAAAACGCCAGCGTTTCTCTCGCTCTTACATTCCACAATACATTCCAAACATCTGACATATCAAATTATTTGCAAATTGAATAATTTGGTTTTGAAAATTATATTTGTGTGAATTTGTTTCAAACATAAGAAAAATGTACAGCGTAGAAAGTTATTTTTCTTGGAGCAGCAGTCACGACGAAGAAGAAGAAGGAAAGAAAGATTTGATACTGCAGAAGATATATGTATATTATGTATGTACATTCCATCCAAAGCAAATCCTTTTGATTTGGCTGGCACAAAGTATGTTATTAAATAAAAAAATATATATGCAGTAGGTAATTCTACCACTGGTTTTGATTTTTTATTTTATCGCATTTGTTAACATATTCAAACTTGCTGATACCCTTAGATTTTTTGCAAAAGCGAGCTACCAAAAGGGGTTGGGAACGACTTCAATTTGGGATTATCCCAGCCAAGCCTAAGCAACATTCTTAAGGAAATACCTGCTCGCGTTTTATCTTTGCCAAGTTTTAATTTCTACGAATTCTTTTATTTTCTATTTTAATCGGATAGATATGTACATATATATATATGTATGTAGATAGATCGCTTGATATAAATATTTGTATATATACATATGCATATGATGGAGGAGAAAGAAATACTTTTGGGTATGTGATTGTGATCAAATAAAAATACATTTTTGCAGGAGATGCTGCGGTACCCACTCAAGCCTTTTCTTGTAACTCCTTATAGATTTGTTATTTTCACCCTTAACAAAGAATTTTAAATTATAAAAACTAAAATAAATTTAAAAAAACTTATATTTTGACTCCTGTCGTCAAAAAATTTCTAGACGACAGATTTCGGCGTTTTTACAGACGTTTTTTGTATGGAAACGACTCACGGAATACCAAAAACAATATAGAGAACACGTTCCACAAGAGAGAATCGACAAATTGACGTTTATTTGGCGTCGAACGCCTTACGTAATACCAAATTCACACTGACGTTTTTATTTTGGCGTTCAACGCCTTACGGAATAAGGCTGAATGTATTTCAATTGTTCAACACACATAAGAACAGCAACAGCAACGCCAACAGCGTCGTTAGGCCAAAGTCCTAAATTTGCTGTTGCTGGTGCAGTGTTGTCAACTATTCCACTGCAATATTCAGTGGCACCACAATGAACATTTTTTTTTCGATATGAAATGTCAAACAGATGAAAGGACGTCGCTCGTGGCAATGTGTTTGAGAAATGTTTGCTGGTCAGTGTGCTATTTGCTGTTGACGATGAAGGGTGCTGTTGCTGGTTTAATCTGTTTCGCGCATAAGACTCATGTATAAACACGGATCTCACTTAAAAAACATTATATTGTTCCACCTATATTCAAACAGAGATGTTATCTAATACGAAATACCACAACTATGTATTTGATGAGAAACATTAGCGTTCACATTTGTCAAACATGCTGTCAAAGATTACTTCTCATTAGAATTTTGACCATAGCGAACCAGTTAAATAAGAGGAAATTTACTTGATTTTTATAGTCCATGTCTGCAGGGTGTCCCACAGTCACCGCCCCAAACGAAAACCATGGATTTCTGAGGTCATTTTAAGTCGAAAAACTTAAGAGGTAATTTTCTCGTTTTCGTCCCGTTTTCGAGTTATAACGGTTTTTATAATTTTTGCCTTAACTGGCTTTATCTTTGCCAAACTACGTCCGATTCGTAAGATTTTTGTTATAACCAATCAAGAATTTATTACAGTTTTAGTTTGTCCCAAAACTTTTTTTTCGGCGGACAACCGTTTCTCCGCAATTTTGCATCAAACCCAATTTTTTCGTTTTTTAAGTTGTTTTTTCAGTTTGATATCATTTTATTCAAAAAAACACGTTAATGAGTATTAATTTTTGTTCGCTTATAAAAAAGCTTAGTTTATTTTCATAAGAACAAAATATTTTGTTTTCCTTAAAAAGAATACTAAATGTAATTAACAAAAAATAAACAAACTGATTAAATTTAAAAAAGAACTAATTTTTAAATACAAAATTAAATCAAATGAATTAAAACTTTTTCTGAGCAGATCGTCCCATTTCACCGTATATTAATAACATTTGCATTCTGATTAGTGTAATCCATTGTTCATAAATAATTAAAAAAAAAAACATTACAACTTGAATTACAAATCCAAAATGGAGTAACAAGTGAAAGAACACGACGCGGACACTAGATCACGCGAGAAAGACAATTACAACCTTCAAATCATAATGCAAATCTTTACTGTTTACATTAGTTAACGGTCTTACTAATTAACTTTATCTATTTATACTTTTCTTAACCACAATTGTTCAGAAAAAGTTTTAATTCATTTGAATTAATTTTGTATTTAAAAATAATTTTTTTTTTTTAAATTCACTCAGTTTGTTTATTTTTTCTTAATTACATTTAGTATTCTTTTTAAGGAAAAAAATATTTTTTTTTATAAAAATAAAGTGGGCTTTAATAATAAGCGAAAAAGCGAAAAAAATGAATACTCATTAACGTGTTTGTTTTTTTGAATAAAATGATATCAAACTGAAAAAACAACTTAAGAAACGAAAAAATTGGGTTTGATGCAAAATTGTGGAGAAACGGTTATCCGCAGAAAAAAAAGTTTTCGGACAAACTAAAACTCTAACAAATTCTTGATTGATTATAACAAAAATCTTACGAATCGGACGTAGTTTGGCGAAGATAAAGCCAGTTAAGGCAAAAATCATAAAAACCGTTATAACTCGAAAACGAGAAAATTACCTCTTAAGTTTTTCGACTTAAAATGACCTCAGAAATCCATGGTTTTCGTTTGGGGCGGTGACTGTGGGACACCCTGTATAATCTATAGTATTATCACGAAGCGTGATTTTGTATTACGATCACTAGCCTGGTGGTGGCGCTGAAATTAGCGCTAGATCTTACAGTGGAGAGTAGGATAAGATACAAAACAAGTAGTAAAAAAGAGAATATTTTATTATTAAATTTAGCAAAGACAAATCTAGCAAGTACTATTTTTTTTTTCAATAAAGTGGAGGCGGGAGAAAGAAAGTTTCATTCGTGCCAAACGAAGAAAAATCATTGAAATAATTTAGCACGATATGTATTACATATATATACGTTTTTTACATAAAATATACGACGAATCCTTTTAAGCATTGTTTCGGAAAGCTGAAATTAAAAAAAGCTAGGCCAACATTTAAAAGTCGGTATATTCGAAATGAAATTTTGAAGACAAAAAGTCGCCAGAAAAACAATGGCAGCTTAAAAACAAATTTCTCTTTTAATGTTTGTGAAAGAGCAGATTAACAAGAAAAACTTAGAAGTTCCTGATTATTAAAAATAAAAAAAAATATTAACCGGTACATCAACTTGACAAATAAATTTAAAACACATTTTTTCATTGCGTGCACTACATTTCACATACGGTTTGATGTGTTAACAATGGTGAATTTCATAACAGAAAATGTTAAATTAGTATTTAATCTAGGGATGTAAATTACCAGGTCAGTTAGAGAAAAAATTATACTCTAAGCATGTCATAACTGGTTGTCTTCAAAAGTCGCTCGATATTTTTTATATGAATATTAATCAATTTTGCACAACCAAAATTAACAAAATGTTGCCAAGAATGTATAAGTCTTCTGGATGTTGTGCCCTGCATTTAGGTCGCGAGGCATAAACGAGGTTCCACCAACTCATCTCATTGCATTATGTCGTAACACTATTGAATTACAGAATTACAAGTAAGCTAGCTAACTCATCAATAGTGTTTCGACATTGCAATTGGGCACAAGAGAGGAACAACCTCAAAATGCTTCGTGGACTATTTGGTCATCGGCAAGTTTCGATTGGAAACATGAATGTTCTGTGAGTTCACTGAAAACCACTGAAAGTGCGGGTCGTGTATTTAACTAATAAAAACATAACATAACATGGGTATGGTATTTATAAAGCCGTGACTTGAACTAAAACAGCAATTTCGTGTAATCGTCTTGGTTCCTACCGTGTCGTCCCCAATGACACACTCCTTTTTTTCATTGCTCACAAGAAGAAGCCAATTTTGCTTGTAGCACTGTTTGCTGTCAATTCTTTGGTATTAGAAAGTGACAATCCTTCGTACAATTGCAAAAGTACTGACATATTTTGATGTACACAAATCACCGCTGGCAAAACTAATGTGGAAAAACTTTGTACAACTTTCACATACTCCAATAAATAATACAAAAAGTAAAAATAGAACATGACTTAATTTTGAAATTTACTTCTTTTCGCTAAGGTGGCATGTCCGACGTTTCGTACTTTACAAGAAGAAGATACTCTACGGGAATAGTTGGCTGTATATCAGAAATAATACTTGCAGGTGAACTTCAACTCAATTTCGATCCGGCAACTCTGGGAACAGCGCACAACGTCGAAACTGGAATCCTTTGAAAAAGCATAAATAGTCAAAACACTTGACGTTAGTACAATATTATTGTTTTATTGTATTAAGTTTGTATAATACCAGGAATATACTTATGTAATTGTTGTTTTATTTTTCAACTAAATAACTTATTCAATTTTGGAATAAAAAAAAAAAAACAAACAAAAAACAAGCAAAACACTAATTACCAAACTAGCCGCAATAAAACTACAAAACAATTGAGAAATCAAAGAAAAAAGTGCTACATACAAGTTCTGTTCCAATTTTTAAATAATTTTTTTTTAACGGCAATATGTTTTGGTTTTTTGCATAATAGGTTAAGCTTACTTTTTAGGCGTACTAATATACCTTTATATAAACATGAACGTAATTTCATCATAAAAAAAAGATATATAACGCTATTTGTGATCTAAAAACAGAAAAACCTATATCATTTTCTTCAATTAGTAAAATAAATTAAAAATTATTATAATAATTGTTTTTTAGAGATATTTATACAAAACAAAAAAAAAATAAAACATATAAAAATAATGTAAAAATTAATAAAACAAAAAAAAATAATAAATATTGCGATAGAATAATACAATGCGTAAACAAAATATCATTTGTAAATGTATACAGACGAAAACAAATAATAATGATAAACACTGATCAACCACCAACAATTTAGAACAAAGTAAAAAAAAAACAAACTCTAATGTAGCTTATTTATATAAAAAATATAAAATTAAAAATATTTAAATGCAAAGCTAAAATAAAATACAAGAAAAGAGGAAAAAGTTGAACAAAAAATATATTCTTATGTAATCGACGACGTCTCTGTATAAACAAACAGCACTTTTATCATTGCAAAACAATGGCCGTGTTCAATACAAGTTGCATTCTTAGTAAGTACACACTATTTTTCAATGGCTCTGATCAGACAGCTTTTAAATATCAACTAAAAGATCGTTTTTTACCATGTACTAACCAAATTCCATGTAATAGTTAACTTAAAAATATAACTTGCGTTGAACCCGACCAATTGAAAATCGCTGACATCGCTGTCAGCAGGTGCGAATAACATTAGAAAGAGAGAAAAGTAATATAAACAAATATATTAATTTATATAACAAATAAATATATATTATACTAAATAAATATGTATAGGCGACATTTTTGTACGAAGTTTAATAAGAAAACAAAATCAAAACATAATTTAAAAGCAAACATACTCTTATGTAACATAAAGTTTGTGGTGGTGTCTACGAGTAATGCATGCAAACGAAGATTAGAATAATTACGAAAACTAGTATATATCATAATGTAAACTTGATTTGTACCTATATCTTTAAAATAGACAGAAGAAAAGCTGATTCATTAAATGCGATGCGGTGAATTGACACTTCTTTCAGATCTCGCTTTGGGAATTAAATACATAATTTAAAACTTTAATTGTATAGAAACATTTTGGCAACGAAAATGTGAAAGCGAACAAAAGTTTTATTTTCAATATTTTCTCATGGATCGGTGAATTTAAATTTTATACTTTTGTTATTTTCTTCTAAAATTTTTAATAATTTGTCCAATATAAAAGGAAATGAGACAATCCGTTCTCACTTAGATTCATTATATAAGGAAGTTTTGTTTTTTCTTTTTTACTTAAGAATAGAGCTCTGAGCCCGAGCCTCTGAAACAAGCTCGCTCTGAGCGCTCTGAGTTATTTTTGAAAAATCGATACCATCCCGCAAGAATGTATTAAGCAACATTTTTAAAATTGTTCAGGAAACGAAAAAAACGTCTCATTTAGTTATGTTTTTGTGTATTTTATTGGATGAAACAAATTTAAAAATGTCGCTTAATACATTCTTACGGGAAACAAATCTGTTTCGTCCAATAAAATACTAACTAAATGAGACGTTTTTTTGTTCCCTGAACAATTTTAAAAATGTCGCTTAATACATTCTTGCGGGAAGGTATCGACATGAACCCCAGTTGCATAGTTGAAGTTTAAAGTCCGCTTTTGGTTTAAACTTCACTTCAACAATAAATTTATTTTCACAGTTTCATTTAAACCTTGAACAGAGTTCATTCTGTAGTTTAAGTTAAACGACACTATTCTGGCGTTTAAACCTCAGTTCAACAATATCTTCAAACATTTGAAAATAGAATTCATTTTTATTTTTGATTTTTATTTTCCTGTCACAGGTGACAACTGAAACAAATCAAACTTTCCTCGATTGTTTTTTATTTGATTCAGATAGAAAGAGAAAACAATTTACTTAGTCTACGTTCAATAGAACTGAAGTTCAGATTAGACTGTGAAATTCGAGTTGAACTTCAAATTTAAACTCCAGGTTCAGGTTCGGGTTCAGCTGAACCTAAGTTTAAACTTCCACTGTGAAGCTGGGGGATATCTGTCACCATTTTTGTTTTAATTTTTCACTTGTCAAATGCTTGTCTTAAGCATTTACCATAACTGTCTGCTCAGTTAAATTCTGAAGAAAAACGCCTATAAGAAGCACGCGGTTTCCCCAGTTTCGAAAAATCCAACCTGGCCCCGAGAACGATACAGTGGTTGCAACAAACTAAAGTGAACAGAAGTCCCTCATTTTGCGGGACCTTGCTCCATTTGACATTTCTGTCCCGCATTTACGAATTCGTTTTGCAATAAATCTTAATCATAAATGTCATTTGCGGCAAATATGCAATTACAAGATGTTTTTAAACGCAAACTGCAAAAGTCAACTGTTCGAAAACCCAAAACGAAATTTTTATGCGAAAGCATTATTTTTGAAAACGCCGTTTGCTAAAGTCAAATGTTAGATAATATCATTTGCGACGCAACTCTGCAGTACAAAAATCGAGTTGACGGCATAAATATTAATAGGCCAAAACACGTGTTGTGTTGGTAAACGTCAAATGTGTTTGCAAGAAAATTGATTGACGTTCATCAAAGAGATGTTGTGCAAGCGGGCCGATAACATATTTGAAGATAGCAATATCCAATATCTGCTTGAAAAAATTGACGATTATTTGTCGAAAAAAACGTTGCACTAGCTGCTGTCCTTTAATATCATTTGCTACAACTAAAGGTTCTGATCAGTAGAAAGATTCAAAGCTGTCTCAGAATCTCTTTCATTAAAAATTTTCTTGTGCCCGAATAAAATGCGAGTCTATTGTAGCAAACATATTGTTCTCATTCGCAAACCAAGTGCAAAAAAAGAATTACAAATATCATTCGTACGATTCATCCGTATTTAAAGAGGGTGAAGCTAAGTGCACACGATTGGTACGTATAGATCTTACAATATTGTAAGACCTGACAATGTCTGACAATTATCTACCAATGAGCTGACAACTAAGTTGGGTACAAAATCCACCAATCTCTTACAATTTATTGTCAGAAGTTGGCTGACAATTTATTTTCAGATAGCCGGCTTAATACCAACCAATTAATTGTAAGAGATTGGTAGATTTTCTACCAACCGTGTACACACACAATTAATTGTCAGTTTTTGTTGGTTATGGAAACTGCTTCAATTGAACCTTGTGGCTGCAAATTGTCTGACAATGAAAAAATTGTATGATGCTAAAAAACGAACATCTTACAATTTCTTCACTGTCAGAAACGTCAGGCAACGATAAAAATTTACCTTAGAATTTACCAATTTACAAATAATTGTCAGACAAATTTTCTGACAAGTAATTGTAAGACTACACGGTTGTAAGACATTGTAAGAATGTTTTTCACGGACAGATCTGACAATATTGTAAGATCTACCAATCGTGTACACTTAGCTTGAGGTTACGTTTTTGAGACTAAGGGAAACGACAACCAAGGACATTTTGAACGCAAACTATAAGAAGCTCATATTATTTAATCGACATTTGACATTACACGCCTCACTGATCGATCACAATGGAGTGCTCCAACTGGAACTGGAGCTGCAACTATATTAGCTGTCAAAAAGTGTCGTTAGTGATATTTTTTTCGTGAATACAATACTGCTGCTGTACAGATTTCTAACGTTTGGGTCAGCTGATTTAAATCTTTTTCGAAATTATCAAGCAAAGTTAATAGGTTTGTTCGTTGAGCCCTGAAGTCACCCTGGGGTCGCCCTAAATCGTTTTTTGAAAAACCTGAAGTCACCCTGGTGAGCAAATTCTGTGTTTTTTGAGACCTGGGGTCGCCCTGAACTCGCCATGAAGTAGATCTAGGTATTTTGCTGGGGCGAGTTCAGGTAACGCTCAAACTGTCAAAAGTCATATGGGATTTCATATGTATTTCTTTTGTTGTCGTTTGGCGATTCGCATGTCGCATGTTATTGCTTGTATTTGCAATTAAATATTTGTTGTACTCATCGGATGAAACATTCAGCAACATTGCAAAATTGTTTTCGTTCGTTTTTAAAACTAATTTATAACAAATTTTAAGTTTTATCAGATCACAAAATTATTTTGTCTTGCTTTTAGTTGTCAACAAAACAGTTGAAAGCACTTGGGTGTTTTTTGAAAACCGAAAACCCCAGTTTTTGTTGACAACTCTGAGGGTTGTCAAGAAAACCTGGGTCAACCCTGGGTAAAGTTCAACAAACGAACCTAATATATGAGGAAATGAAGCTCACTTTAAACTTATGAAAATCTGCTTCGAGTGGTTTGACTAGTTAGATAGATTGTGAACGTTTAAAAATACTGCACCTAAAAGTTAAACAACTATGAATAAAACTTCGTCTTCATCTTCAGCTGCGTTCTGTTTTGTGTAACTAATATTTTGACACCTATTCCAGTTACAATTCCGTCTCCATTATGTTCAGCCAGCTACCATAACTGGAGTAACCATTGTTTCTGTGTAATGTTTAACTAGAGACTAGGTCTTCAAAACTGTTTGGAAAATGTACAGGATTTTGACAAGGAGATGCAGTATTATGTGATTTTTCGTCATGAGGCAAATCTTTATATCGAGATCACTATTTTCAACAAATCTGTCCAACTATGTATTATGACACATCGGTTGTTCCGTAATAAAGTTCTCTCCAGCAGCGATTACAATCTTATAAACAAACAAACCAAAGTCTCTTACTACCGATTAGGACAGATCGTAAACTAAGACAAGATATCAACATATTTATATGAAGTAGTTAAGGAGTTCATGTGCCTTGTATAGTAACCATTAACTCTACGAACCACACTTTGGCTTAGTGAAACAAATGTGGTCAAAACTTCTGACGTGCGAAATGCAACTTCTATAATTTTCCAGCTCTGACTAGCTTAACCTGATATCTATTTAGAAGCTGGTTGAAATGCTGCTTAAGTACATTTATTATTCTCTGTGCTCCTTACCTTTTTGTTGCCTTTACTATCTTGTAGTTCAGTCCTAAAATCAGCAGATAGTTGTTTGCTTTTTGAATAAGACCTGCAAAGTTAGATTTAATCCCAAGACTTCGATCTGTTTTATCTTAAATACTGATAATAATAGAACGTGGCATAAATCGTAGTATACATATTTCCATAACTCCACCCAAATCGCTATGGATTGCACGATGTACGAAATCTGATCTAACCTAAACAAAGATGTCCATATTTCTTCATTCTGTAGATCACATGTAGAAAAGACTTCATTTACAGACATTTTACGTCTATGGAATATTTCTCTTTCCTCATATATGGTACATGCTCAACGTGTACATATTTACATTTTTGCCCTGCTAAGAACTTACTTATGGCTTTACTTACTTTGTCTAATCTGGCCATTTTACCAGGTTGGAAGCAATGCCGGCCTTTGAGTTAAGTAAGCCAAAAATTTTAATTTGAATAATTAGTTTTTGTTTTGACCCAGGTTTTATGTTTGTTCAATTAATTTCTGAAAAACATTAGCTAATCATATAACTGTTCGATTACTTCACAAAACTGTTCATTTTTAAAAAAATTAACAGAAGATGAAATTATTCGGTTATCCATAGCAAAAAATTACATTTTAGGATTTGCAGGTTAAGAGTGTGTGCATGTGTGCTGGCTCCTGGTTTTGATGCTTTATTCAAATCCTGAACCGATTTTCTCTTCTGTCTGTCATCTAGAGCCAAACCAACAATTTCAGAAGCATTCGATCAAACATCAAACGAAAACACTTTTACACAACATGTCTACAGAACTGTTTCAGCCAGCCAGAGCCTAGAAGCTTACCGGAAATTCACATAATCAGCTATTTGGAACTTTGGTAGATTTCTCGGCAAATTTTGACGCTTAAATAAAAGAGTTTCAAGATGAAATTATAGTGCACTCAAAAAAGAATTGTATGTCTTATTTAGTGGAGGATATTAGAAAAGACAACAACTTGTGTGCAGAGAAATTATTAGAACTGATTTTGATGGTAAACTAATCAACAATTCCAAATATAATGGCAGATGTGGAAATATACAGAAGTCTTCTGATTGTAAAAATAACTGGAAAATATATTTAGCTTTTCAATATCGAATCTAATAAAAACTATAGGTATGCGAGTATCAAAGGCTCAACAAAATTAGAATGCTTTTGTAATAATGGCTTTTGGGTATGATATCTTCAAACAAATCGATTTTCCAAAGTATATATATTGAGTAGTGATTTAGAGTGGGTAAGTTAATTATTGTCATAATTAATCTACAATTCCTCTTAATATTTTTGTTTTATAAATGTTTGTTGGTATTTAAAAGGTTTAAATGGTACGTACATTGAACCAAATGGTTACGTACATTAAAATTCTTAATATGAAGATGTTCGTTGGTTCAATGAATAGTCATTGATACGTCAATAGAACGTTTCACTGAATCAAAAAAAAATCGTTGACTAATGAAATAACTCTATTGATTCAATGAAACTATCGTTGGACCGGAATGTAATTTACCTAAAAATTTGGTTTAATGTACATATGAACTTAAGAAGGGAATGGACCCCGAAAACTTCATTCTCTAGATTCTTCTACATGGCTTACTCCGGCCCTTCTTCCTCTTAACCATGTTATGTATGTAGTTGTGAGAAAATACTAGCTCTCAATCTAGATATATGAATATCAAGAACTCACTTGATATGACTTAATTCATGACATCTATGCTAAATCAAATAATTTCTGAATTACAAATTTAATTTTTTTTTCTGAATCTCAACAACTTTCATTTAAATTCACCGCAAAGCATTCAATATTCATATTCAGCAATTGATGAGTGTAATTGTAAACTAAAATCAATATAAAGTAGATAATGTCAATTTATATGTAAACACCTTCATTATGTGAGTATGTGTATATTTAAACTGCCCCTCTGTTAAACTATCCAATTTCATAGTAAAATAATAATAAATTATTGTACACCGATTTCGCAACAACCAAACACAATTCAAATCAAACACTCAACACCAACTTTTTGTTTGTGTGAATCCCTCCCCACATCACCCAAAATGTCCACTTAACCAAACATTGTCCCATTCTTATTGAATATTATAAAAAAAGAAACCTTAAGAATATTAAAACAAAACTCTTACAAAAAAAAAAAAATATAAAACAAATCACAATTACTAATGCTGTTATCTATTTATGCAAAGAGTAAATATATGTCAATTCCTAAAAAAGCAA
Source organism: Chrysotoxum bicinctum (assembly GCA_911387755.1). Lineage (NCBI taxonomy): Eukaryota > Metazoa > Arthropoda > Insecta > Diptera > Syrphidae > Chrysotoxum > Chrysotoxum bicinctum. The sequence continues at coordinate 181,780,453 of OU426987.1, forward strand.
AGAAAACGCTGTAAAAAAAACTGATTGTAAAAATTGATTTATATTATTATGTAATAAGTTCTCCACATGCAACACAAGCAAGAAATCATTTAAGTATAAATGAAACCTATTATTATTTTACAATTTTTATGGCTGAATAAATTTATTTTAAATTTGTGATTTTTATTGCATTTTTCCTTACAGTACATAAGTCCTATGTGATGCAAGCTGCAAACCCGTTAAGTATGCTGATGGGTTCCAAAAAGCTATAGCCTGAAATGTCGGAAGGTACTTCTAAGTCATTAAAAAAATTGTGTCGTCACATGCCTTTTAAGGGCCTGATCCTTTCCTTTAACCCCACTTGAAAAATCATCCCTCCACCAAACCCGTGGGAGCATGTGGCTAGGTCAGTGGTTAGTGTATGTGTCCGTTGGTTTGGTCAGGATTGATGGATAAATCTAAGGGGTTGTCCCTTTCTTCAAGAGAATTTTACCATTTCTGAGTGAGAGTTGGCCCTATCAACCCACCGATACTCGTATTCCCCTGCTGTATAGGCGAGGTGCCCTTTCTTGGTTTGTTACTGCTTCTACAGGTTGATAGAGCTTATGAATTTTTAACCCATGTGGTAGCATTAATATATTTCAACAGGTTTTTGTTTTGACATTCAAACTCAAAAATTAATACAAACTTAAAATGTTCTTAATTATTTGGCAACCTACTGTTATTTGTATTAAAAAACGATTTGTTTATTTTTTTGTACGGTTCGCCATTATTTTAGGCTCGTACAGAAGCAATTTAATAAACAAAATCGCCTAAGCACGATACTAATTAAAAAATCTTTAAAATTAAGAAAACTAGTAAACTGTTATAAAACAAGCAAATTAATAAGCGATATATATTGTTAATACCCTAACACAAAGCTGTTATATTTGATTGCCTTATCTTTTAAATTATTGTATTTATAACTACAGTGAAACCTGCTAATCGGGAAACTCTATAATCGGATCATCCCGTTATGTATTCCCTGCTGTTTTCCATTCAAATTTTCCTCTATAACTGAGACACTTGCCAATAAAACCATGGACCACTACTATATCATACTTTGCTTAATGTATTTACCTGCTTAATTGAACTATAACTAATCACAATTTCGTTGACAAAAAAAAATTAAATGTTTAAACAACTTTCTGTCTTCTTATACTTTATGGAAGAAGGATCCAAACAGATTTTTGGAAATTTAGGTCAACACTGGCAATGAAGCAAATGAATAACAGCTTACGAAATGACATTTGGTGAGCTGTCAAACATATATAAAAATGTTACTTAACACTTAAACCGATATATTTTTCATGTCTTCATTGATAAAAATGTTACACCATTGTATTTTTCTGTTACATTGGGGTTAGTATATATGTAAGTATGTATGTATGTATATTAAAAGTGTAAAACTCTTTCAAGATCTCAATAAGTATATTTCGTTGTTGAAGTGCAGCTGAGCTGATCATGACAGGGTTGATCGTTCCTTCCTCTACCCTCTGTTACACATTGTCTAAAACTCCCTCTCTCTTTCTATTGTCAGAATGTGAGATTCTTCGCTCTAAAACCCATGCAGTTTTGCACAAACTAATTGTCTACCCTTTGAAATCTATAGATACTCTAACCGAAACGAATATAAATAATTCCTAGTATTAACAATCAGGAATTGTTTCCATCTTCCTTAATGGTTATCGCGATGACGATCATACCCGAACCCGACCAACTGATGATGCCCCTTGTCGGGATATACTACTAGCTATTCAAAACACACTAGATTCATCCCTAATAGCAAAATCCTCTTCCCTAATATCGACTATGTTTCCATAAAAATAACCATTCCTCGGAAGTCACTTTACGTTATATGTTGCTACATTTTGCCTTCACGACCTATGAACTTGCCATAATTGCAATTGATCATGTATGTATGTATGTATATAAAAGGTCTATGTGCGACCCCCATGATAATATCCTACTTTTCGGTTGCTTTAACCTCGCTTATCTTAAATGAACCTTATCATCATCCACCTCTCAATCTAAATTTTTATCAGGATTATTCTATACAAACTTATCCCCCCCCCCCCCCCCCCCAAATACTCGTATATAATCTTCCTATGATTTTCATAAAGATAAATTTTCTCAAATTAATGAATTATATCACCAGAGTTTCCTTTAATTTTGACAACTTTACTGTAAATTATGCAATCGACATATTTTATAGAGAAACTAGATGACCCGGTAAACTTCGTATCACGTTCATATATTTTTGGGAAATGTGGTCAAAACTTAATAAAAAATTTTTATCTACATACATTAAATACAACACAGTTATTCAATTAATCAATTTAAGACTTTCTGATGTACTATATTTTTTGTCTTATTTTGCGGTGCGTAAATATATAAGAAGATAGTTTTCCGACTCGCAAACTCGCAACTTATAATTGCCCATGCGCGAAACAGGGAAACTTCAAGTTGATTCCGTAAACTTTAAAAGACTGGCCTTGTCATCGCAAAGGCCAAACGGACGAAAAAATGGCAAATCCGTTGGAATTATCGGTATACGCGGGGAATCTAAACCATTCTCAGATCCCCTTGAACACACACAAAAAATTTCATCAAAATCGGTCCAGTCGTTTAAGAGAAGTTCAGTGACATACACACTCACAGAAGAATTATATATATAAAGATGTTTAATTTTATTTCTCCTAATGTACCGTTTTCTCGACGTAAAACTTCCTCTTTATCCCCAATTAGTATAATCACAAGCCACGGTCGTTGCGAAGCAAGAGGATTTCAGGTCAATTTTCCTTCGTTCTCGATATTCAACAGACTATTCTAATTATCTTAGTACTTATCTTAACTTTACCGAACTTTACAACTCCTTCTATAAAAGCTATTTAATTTAAATCCGATAGTTATCCTCCCTCTCTCTCTCTCTCTTTCAATAACGAAATTTTTAACGAGCCACAAACAATCGCCAACTTTTGTGAACAATCGTTTACCGACGATTCCTTTATACCTTTTATTATTTCACTTATTTACCAAATTTCTCCCTCAGCCAATTTCTACCTCTTATCTACCGAAAAAAAACTGAATCAACTCAATGATGGATGAGCATAATCCCGCCCCAGATGGTACCACCGCCATATTTGTCAAAAAATGGTCTTCAACACTCTCTCTTGCCCTCTCAGAAATCGTCGGTTTATTCCTATCTCAAGGAGAATTACCTCAGTTATGGAAGACCTCTTTCATAACCCCAATACATAAAAAGGGCCCAAAGGGTGAAGTTACAAACTATCGTCTAATTGCTAAGCTTTCCAATATTCCCTTTTTTGAAAGTATTTTGTATGATATTTTATGTTTTCGTTGTAAGGTCTCATTTTCCCTAGACAACACGTCTTTGTCAAGCGTAGGTCCACAACAACTAACCTTGTATAGAATTCGTATCCTTTAGCTTCTCAGCCTTAGAAAACGGAAAAGAAGTCGACGTTGCCTCAACTGATTTCAGTAAGGACTTTGACAAAATCTCACATAAGGTTATTATATATTCAAACTGTCCACCCTTGGGCTTGAACATATTTTCTTAAAATGAATTTCTCCCGTTACTACAAAGTTAGATTCAGATCTTTCTTCTTCGATGATTTCTTAGCTACATCCAGGCCTCTCATTTTTATTTTTACTATTAACGATATTGAAATTCCCATATTTCACAATTTTTCAAGACCATTTCTTCCAAAAATTATACCGCTCCTGTACAACTTGATCCCAAAAGTTTCTGTCTAGTTCCTGAAAAATTGCTTCGATCTAAATATTTCCAAATGTTATTCAATCACTTTTTCACGAAAATGCATCCAATCTAATCCCCGTCGATAACTTCACCATTATCAACCCATATCCGACGCTGATTCAATTCACGACCCTGGTGTCTTATGTGGTAGAGAACTCAACTTTATCACACATATTGACGAGATTATACTCAAAGTAAACTCTACACTAAGCTTTGTGAAACGTAAGTAGGTCCAAAGAATTCTCTAAGCCGATCGTGACCCGATCTTTATACATAACCTTTGTTCGCCCCTTCTTGAATATGCCTGTCAAGTGTGGTCCCCTTATCAAAAAATTCATATATCCAAAATCGAGAGCATTCAACGTCGTTTCCTGCGTTTCTTACTTCGTGGTCTGTCTTGGAATAACCCTTTTAAAAAAAATCATAACTGGGTCGCACAAACTTGCTCTTATGTAATAGACTAAGAATTCTTAAAAATAATGTTATTTGAGAAAACTGTTCATAAACATAAAATTATTTTTTGAAACTCCTTTAGTAGGAAGAGACAAACAAAATTTAGAAAACATTTTGGAAGGACAATTTTAAATTTTTATTATTTTACAAACAAGAATTGAATCTCAAAAGCCCGTTTTTGAGATTTCGAATTTTCAAAATAAAATTAAAAGAAATGCAATGATTTTCAAACTTTTGAGAAGCTTCTTTATAAAAAATTTGTATTAGAATTCGTTATGCCGATAATGGGAATTTCAAAATTCGAAAAAATGGTCGCATGGTAGGTGCAATCAGTAATATATTATTTTAAAATTGTTTTTATTGAATTTTAGATTATAAAAATTAATCACAAGAAAAATACAATTAAATACAAACTATTCAAACTTTTGACTTTAGTATGATCAAAATCGTCTGTACTGTTGTACCATTAATATCCATCTTTCGGAATTTTTTTTCAAACATTACTTAGCTTTAACTATATTAAAGAAAATCGGCCGCACCGTATTGGCTGTAGTCGAACAGAGAGACAGACAGACAGAATTGCGAGACCCATTTTTCGTCCTCATCGTTTTCGTCACCTTGGATCAAAATCTCCAGTTGGATTTTTTTTACGAATTCATAACTTGCCTTATAGTACCTATAAATCGCAAAAAAAAAAGTGCGGACAAATGAATTCGCGTTGATTTTTGTATATCATCTTTATTTATACATATACTATACAGATTGTCTTTGCAACATTCTGTTCGGTTTGCTCATCACCCACGCACTTTACCATATCTCTCCTCAGCTCTTACAATTGGTTGTTTATTTTTCAAATAGCTAAGTTGACAATTTTTGTGTCGATTAGAACGTCGGAGTTTGGAGTTCGTCCATCTTCACGATTCACTTTGCCTTCTTTTCATACGAAGAATCTAAACAATTTCATTCTTCTATAAAACTCGTAAGGTGAAAGTTAAGCATTCGTAAAAACATTGCGATCGAAATTAAAATAAAGCATGAAATAGTGATTGTAGGAAACTTTCACTACTCCTGGGATTTCATTCTGAATTCGAATTATCTAAAAGTCAAAAAAAGTTTAATTTATCGAAAAAGAATAACCATCTTAAAAAAAAATTAGTGTGATAAAAAAGCGAGTAAGTGCGACTATCGTCAACCTTTTCTCTTTAACCTCCTTCATTGATGTGCCTTGCGTTGTTTGAATGCCAGCTCAACTTATTTTGAATTCATATTCCATCCAGCTACAATCGAATATTTTTCAACCAAACGTCCATCAGCTCTAAAAAAATGAGCGGTAAATTTTATAAGAAATTTCGAGTTTTGTGGTAGTTTTAAATTATTAATTCGCAGATATGAACCAAATTTTGCTTGAAGAAGGACGAATTCCAACCTCTAATCCTTCTAATGGTGAAGTAACTTTTGAAGAATTACAAGTATTTGACTGCAACGAACGTTCAGTTAAACAGGCAGTAATATTTTGCTATGTGTTTAATTTTTGTGTTGCAATTATATTAATCGTATTTGTAAGTGCGTACAAGTTCCACAAGTAAATTAAGTGTGTGCCAAACTGTTACCAAAATAAAAATATAAATTTTAAATAATAAACGTTTTTATATCATCAAATTACAAAATAGAAGATAAATCAATAAAATGTTAAAATGATCGTATAGCTAGTTTTTTGGGTGCGAAACAATAGATGGTATCTTTATATGTATATATAGTCTAAATTAATTATCTAATTATCATAGAGCTTGATTTTGTGCTACCAACGCTATCATGGTGGTGGCGCTGAAATTAGCGCACGATCTTACAGTGGAGAGTAGGATAAGATACAAAACAAGAAGTAAAAAAGAGAATATTTCATTATTAAATTTAGCAGAGACAAATCTAACTAGTACTATCGCTATGCTTAAGATGTCACCCCAATGGTGGTATTTATAAAAGACAGTAAAATGGTTTTACTGAGGATTTTCTAAGTAAATTCTTTAATTTTTTGTATGCATAAAAATGCAGTACCACACGAGGTGGGTATGATGTGGCACCATTCTGTTGGAACCACCTGTTCTGTAGGTACAATTGAGCTTATTCGGGCACAATAATGTTTTCCAAAATTTCTTGATAGCGGTCAGCAGTAACTGTTACATTATTGCGTATGACATTCCAAAAGAAATATGGCCAAATGACACCACTGGCCCAAATGGCGCACCATACAATTACTCTGCCTCACTGCATCATTTTTTGTTGACTTGATCGGCACATGATTAACATCAATTGAATAACAATTTGAATAAAGTGATTTACTAATTTTAGCACGTTGTTGCTGCGTTGATGGTCCATACGAAAATGGTCACTCTGTACGACTGTCAAATGCCAATTGAAAAATTTGATTCACGCAAAAATGGCAACCAAATAAAATCGACTGGATAAGTTAGGTATTACTTTGCTCCGAAACTGGTTGGTTTTCCACATGGGTCAGCGCTTGGCTTTTCACTTTTTTTAGTTTACATAAATTCTGGCTCCTGATAAGGCTGCAGCCGATAAAAAATCAACATGGACCTTTATTCATTTAGTATTTGCTTCAAATATCATAACATGGTTCTTAGTAGCAAGGACTTGGAGGTTCACTCTAGTTCTGATTTTTCAGGACGGATAACTTTAATTTCGAATAAAATACAATAAATGTTTTAAATATCAATCAAATTGGCTTTATTTGAAAAATAATTTTATATCATTAATATTTGAATATGATTTCGTGAACGCCGCAGCTGAGTTGTGCATGTTGTAATCAGGAAGTCAAATTTTCACACACTTTGCACAGTAACTCAGGCTGTATTACGGCAATAACATATATGTTGTCGTCCGGCGTATACAGGTGACTTTCCGTGCGAACTGCACGAAGTCTGCAAAAGTGAATATTGCAAAAACGATCCATAGTTTCTCGAATTAATTTATCAAAGGGCACGGTAGTGCCCAGCCAAGTTTTGGCACTACACCCTTTTTACAGAAACAAACTCAGGCGATTTTTGACCCCTCCCTATCTTCACTACCAATGAAGTCAAAAACTTAAAATTTAGAATATTTGCTAAGCTAGTCAGGCACAGGCGTGGTTCCCAGGTGGAAAAAACCCTAAATGTAAAATATTTTCTAAAGTATAGTTAGTAATATTTTTCGATTCTAGATATATGTATGAGTAAGGGGTACAATCCACAATTTTTTTAAAATTTTTTTTTAGCTGAGTATGGCTTATACAAAGTGACTTCTTGCAAAAGTTCAAGATTTATAGATTTTTTTTTTAGCAATTTCAGAGTAAGAATTTTTTTACATGTAATATTTTAATCAAATTAACATTCTTTATTTTGATTAATATTGTATTTGGCTTTAAAATGACATTTACCGTTTATTAAATTTGTCTATCAATTTCGTAAACGAGGCTCTAAGTTGAAGCTACCTTTGAAGATTAACTTTTTTTCAGTTTGACGGTCTATAAAAAAAAAGCTCCACGATGCTCCACGTGGGCTCATAGATTATTATGACGCTTATAATATATTGCATTCATGATGCTAAAACAAATGACCCATTTTTGACCCATTTAGCCGCAGAAGGCTTTTAAGTGTAGCAATGCATGCCACACAAACAGCACCTGAAATTGACTTCTGGCATAACCTTATCTAAAGTAACGGCTTTTTTGGTAAAAAAAAGTTGTTTACATTGCAATAGATCTATATAGTCATCACTGCAGTTGCAGGGGAGAGTACGATAACTTGGCCGCCAAGATTTGATAACGGATTTTTGTAGGGGGGTCCAAAACAAGCACTTTTTACTATGGAAGGGGGGGGTCTATCTCCCCCCGTTTAGGAGGTAGGGGCACTTTTAGAAAAAATGGTTTAAATTGAAAAAAAAAATATTAAAAAACAACGGCAACACCTACAATAAAGTGCTGTACTGCGTTTGAAAGCCAAAAGATTGTTCTATAATCCTGCATTTAAATTTTATTACTCATATCAATAGTTTTTAAGAAATTCGCATTTAAAGTCCAAATTTTGATAAAAAAAACGTGAAAAAAATGTTTAGACCGGTTGTTTTCAAAATTCTGAAATGAAATTGTAAATTAGCTGATATGTGTTTCATGTATCTATCAGTTCTTAATCGAACACAAAAAACCGCATGGTTCTATGTCTTCTGGTTTTTGAGAAAACCTCCGTTTAAGAGGTAGGGGCACTTTTAGAAAAAATGGTTTAAATTGAAAAAAAAATATTAAAAAACAACGGCAACACTTACAATAAAATGCTATACTGCGTCTGAAAGCCAGAAGATTGTTCTATAATCCTGCATTTAAATTAAATTACTCATGTTAACGGTTTTTGAGAAATTCGCATTTAAAGTCCAAATTTTGATAAAATAACGTGAAAAAAAAAAGTTTTGACCGATTGTATTCAAAATTTTGAAATGAAATTGTAAATTAACTTATATGTGATCCATGTATCTATCAGTTCTTAATCGAACACAAAAAAACGCATGGTTCTATGTCTTCTAGTTTTTGAGAAAATCGAAAATTACCAAAACTACTTTTTTTGATTTTTGGTGGTGACGGTGATTCCATTTTAAGGATTAATGTTAATAAACATAATGAATCTTTGTTAGTTCAATACCGCAATTCATTTAGCAGTATTTTCGATAGAAAAATAGTGCCATGTATTGGTGAACATGGTCAGAAATTTGTTTTGGTTTTCAAGATCGTTTATTGTATTTTATATGTATTTAGTGGACATTGGATAAATAGAATAAATTTGAATTTTTTTAAATGCAGATTCTGTGAATGCAAAAGAAACTTTGCATGCACCCAACCTCGCACCTACCCCAAATCCTATAGTGTGCCCAAGCAGGGGGGTTGCAGGGGGGCAGCATGCCCCCCCATACATACTTTACTGTTTATATATTGTAATGTTGGAAGCTAGCAATGATTTATTTATGTAAGGAAGCAAAAAATATCAAGCATTTTGTAGAAAAGTAGTTTTAGTTATTTTCGATTTTCTCAAAAACCAGAAGACATAGAACCATGCGGTTTTTTGTGTTCGATTAAGAACTGATAGATACATGAAATACATGTAAGCTAATTTACAATTTCATTTCACAATTTTGAAAACAATTGGTCTAAACTTTTTTTCCACGTTATTTTATCAAAATTTGGACTTTAAATGCGAATTTCTCAAAAACCATTGACATGAGTAATTTAATTTAAATGCAGGATTATAGAACAATCTTCTGGCTTTCAAACGCAGTATAGCACTTTATTGTAAGTATTGCCGTTGTTTTTTAATATTTTTTTTTTTCAATTTAAACCATTTTTTCTAAAAGTGCCCCTACCTCCTAAACGGAGGTTTGCTCAAAAACCAGAAGACATAGAACCATGCCGTTTTTTGTGTTCGATTAAGAACTGATAGATACATGAAACACATATAAGCTAATTTACAATTTCATTTCAGAATTTTGAAAACAACCGGTCTAAACTTTTTTTTTCACGTTTTTTTAACAAAATTTGGACTTTAAATGCGAATTTCTCAAAAAGTATTGATATGAGTAATAAAATTTAAATGCAGGATTATAGAGCAATCTTCTGGCTTTCAAACGCAGTATAGCACTTTATTGTAGGTGTTGCCGTTGTTTTTTAATATTTTTTTTTCAATTTAAATCATTTTTTTCTAAAAGTGCCCCTACCTCCTAAACGGGGGGAGATAGACCCCCCCCCTCCTATAGTAAAAAGTGCTTATTTTTGACCCCTCTACAAAAATCCGTCATCAAATCTTGGCGGCCAAGTTATCGTACTCGTGCCCAGTTGCATATGAGCTTTGGTTGAGTGAAAGTTATAAAGCTGGTTTCATCATGGAAAATTTTGTAATTGATTATAAGGTGTTGTGCGATTTCTTTTTTAATAATGATATTAATAATTTTGAAAACTTTTTAAGTAAAGGCTACCGAAATTTACAACTGGTTCAAATTAAAAAAATTGTTTCAGATGTAAAGAGATGATTCTTACCACATTTTAAACAACGGTATAAGTCCACGCGTTTTACAAAAGCTACTTTTGTGATTAAATACAAGTCCTACAACTTAAATTTCAAGGCTTGGAGAATCACAAAATCAACATTACGTATAAAACAAGAAACAAAAAATAACATTCAAAAGGCGTTTATTGAAAAATTGGGTTTTAAGGTAGACTTTGTTAAACAAGGATTTGGTACAACGAACGCTGGCAACAACTCGCGGAGATTTTTTGGAAACCCTTCTTTAACAGCAGATATAACGAAGATAGATGTAACTTTAATTAAAAAACTCAGTGTATACTGAGGAAACAGCTTTGTTGGCCCTTGAACTATATCCTTGGTATTATATGCCAGAAACTGTGCACAAAATTTTATTCCACGGAGCAGAAATAATAAAGTCAGCAGCATTGCTCGTAGGTCCCCTGTCAGAGGAAGCACAAGAAAGCAGAAACAAGGATTATATAGGTACTACAGGATACATTACCCTAGAAAGTGTTCTCGTTTGGCAACTGATGAGGATGTTATTCATCTTATGCTAACATCTTCGGATCCGTACATTACACACCTAAGACCTGAACCAAGAACAAAAGACTCAGTTCCATTAAGTGAAGAAGCACAGTCCTTATTGCTGTATTTTTTTTTTCTATTAAAGAAATAAGAACCAAAAAATATGTATAAAATTAAGGCGCTAATTAACTAATGAGAGTTTTTAATTATTTATTTTCTAAAAGACCTACTTTTAATACAGCTTTAGTTAATAATTTAAGTAAAAGAATAAATTCACATTCGTTAAAAACAATAAGAAATAACAATAATAAATTAATTAATTAAAGTTGTGAAAATAACAGTAATTTGTAAGTAAGTTCCAAAATTTTTAAATCTTGATGAGAGCTTGTACCATTTATATCACATACGAAATTTCAAAAAGATCGGTCCACTCGTTTCATTTTTATAGGTTTTTTCCATCGTCTCCATTGAAAGGAACCACTGTGAGGCGCCTCACCAAATTTCAATTTTCTAGCATAAGCAGTTCCTGAGATATAAGTCCTCAAAAATCACAAAAACCGTAACTGACTGACTACTGACAGATCATCAAAATAATGGAGCACTTCCCGACATCGTAGAATCTTGTTATTTTGCACGATGTAGGTCGTTTCGGTAGGTTTTCCATTCCTTCCGACTGTTGTAAAACGATGAAATTTGGTAGGGCTTAAATTGCATACAAAGAAAGAAATATAAAATTTGAGGTTTTCCATTCAGGGGCGTGGTATCCGCCTACCTCCTCAGAACTGATGTAAATTATATGGCACACTTCCGATTGAAGTAGAACAATGAAATTTGGTAGAACGGTAGGACTCAAATTGCATATTAAGGACCAAAAATAAAAATTGAGGTTTTCCATTCAGGGGGCGTGGTATCCGCCCACTTGCTGAGAAAATGTTTAATTTATATGGAGCACTTCTAATTGCTGTAGAATGATGAAATTTAGTTAAGCGGTATAGCTTAATGTACATTCAAAGCGAAAAATAGAAAATCTAAGATTTTTCATTCGAAGTGTCTTTTTATTGTCATTTTGAAACTATACAATGCATCTTGAAAATTCATGACTTTTCTTAGAACTAGAGTGCTCGATTTGGTACTCTATGTTATGTTAACATGAATGAAAAAAGAAAACATTTGCATACCTGAAAAAATTATGAGTTTACATGAAAAAAAAAACTCTTAACTGTGATGTGAACTATAATCAAACCACTAATTAAGCTATTAAATGGTGGGCTACCTTCATTTAAAAAAAGGAGTTGAAATTGCAACAAAAACATCATCGCATCCTCAACAATAAATTATTTCTTTTTTATAACTTTGAGCTGAGGTACCACTAGTATTTATAATTAAGGTAGGTATGTTAGTGTAAGGTATCTTGCCAGGACAAGAGGAAACAATTAAAGCGCAAATCAAAACAACCAATAACGAAAAGAAAATATACCAAAAGAAATAGGAAGCTATAAACTAAGTTGATTTTAGTAGGTAGAGTCCACCCTTCTATCTTTGCGTATCTTTCGAGATTTTGACATGGCAAAATATTAAAATCTTTGCAAAAAGGAGTAAAATCAGACCAAAAACATAAATGTTAAAAAAAGAGCCAAATTCTTCAATACAAAAACTTTTTTTTTTTTTTTAAATAAATTTTAATAATTTGCAAATTGATATGTTATGGAAGGTGCCTGGAAGTTTTGAAATTGTACATACGTTTTATTTTAACTTACTTACTGATTTCACTTGAACACACATGACACCGGAAAAATACACTTGTATGTATTTATGAATATGAACGTAACACGATCTTAACTACTACAATTATTAATTTTATAAGTGCAGCTGTCAGGATACTTGGTTCCCAACTTCCCAGGCTACCGGCTTAAGAACTTCCATGCCAGTTGACGAGTGAGTTGCTTCGTTTATTCGTGGTATTAAAAGTGGATTTACATGTTTCTGCGAAGTGGAAGAGAATACACAGGTGGTAACTCTTTTTTACTTCATATAAACTGCTATAACTTGCTTTCCTGTTACGCTGCACCTCCATTAACAATATTTATTTCTGACATTATGTCAGACACTATATCTAAAGTTTATATTTCTTTAACACCGTGGGCAAATTATGTCGTTATTATTCATTCCTCGCCATAATCTCACCACGTCGTTTGATTTTAGCGATAAACGCAGTGGAAAAACTGGAAGAGGCAAAACGGGAAGAATACAAAAGGAAGCACAGATTTAGGGTCAATCCATTCTTGAGCGAAAGAGATTTGCACGACCTTGAAGAACATTTGCTTCAAGACATAATTGAGTAGTCCCATAAGCATGAAAAGTCTCTGAATGCCCTAATTAATTTAAAAAAAAATTAATCAAAATACTTACTATCTTCAATGTTTAATTCTTTTAATGTTAATTTTGGCCTGCAAACAACCAAACAACATTATGTATGTACTTCAACATACAGTAAATGGTAGAAAAATTACATCTTGGCTTCACAGGACGTAATTTCTATATGAAGTGAAAAGATAACATGAGTTTGTCAATGAAATGAAGGAATGTTACATGAAAATGTGGGAATTGGTGTCAAGACTCGACGTCTTGTGAGAAATTTGTGTCTAGTGAAGTCACAAGTCACGAAACGTCAAAATTTATATCTGCATTTATTTCTTCTACGAAGACAAGAAATAAATAGAAAAAATCATGTCTAAAAATAACAAAAATCGTGACATAAGGGGGCTCCACAAGAAATATTGGCTACATGACACATTTCTTGCAATCATTTATTTCAAGTGGAGGCTCAGTGTTAATACGAAACTATGCAATGAAAATTCTTCAATTTACATTTAATGTTTTTTTTTTCATATCATGCGTTCGTGAACAAAAATTATGAAAAAATGTGAAAATATCACAAATTTACAAAATGCGGACGAAGCTGCTATAATAAAGATGAACATGTTCGTCTTATTTACTATAATCTTGACTTCTGCATTTTTCGAATTTCCTATAAAGCAGAAATGAAGTTCTTCTGCATTTTGCTCCTTTTCTCTTTATCTAACAAATATGAATTTTGTATTTGGCATCCCTTTTTTTTGCAGAAATCAAATGCAGAGACATGTAAATCCACCATAAAATAATTTTTATTTATTGCAACTTGCGCGTCAGTCAGTCAGCTCATGTGCCCTCGGGGCAAGCTAACGCTCACAACAAAAAAGAATCTGAAGTGTTAAAAAAAACAACATAAAAAAACTATCAAAAGAGATTTACGAGTTATAAAAAAGCTGGATTGGAATTTGTAAACATTAAAATAACTTGGTAATTTAACAAATACTAATACTAAAAGATATTTAATATGCAGGATTATGCGTTCCATGAGTAAGACCTAAACTGGTTAACATTATTTGATTTCGGGTTCCATGAAGTTTTCCATAAGACCAGAATTGTTATCTATACAATTTTGTCTGCACCTGCTTTTGATGTAGAGCTAGCGAGTTAATAAAAAGACTGACGCAAAATTATTCTAATTGGAATACACAAACATTCTCAACACCATCCCTGTGCTTTGATTTAACAAAACGGCCATGACAGCTGTTAACAATTTTTCAACTACGCCGCACCTCCATTAGCAATATTTATTTCTGACACTATATCAGACACTATATCTGAAGTTTATATTTCTTTAACTCTGTGGCAAATTATGTCGTGATTATTCATTCCTCGCTATAATCTCACCAGGTAAGTCACGTCATTTGATTTTAGCGATAAACGCAGTGGAAAAACTGGAAGAGGCAAAACGGGAAGAATACAAAAGGACCTTGAAGAACATTTGCTCCAAAACATAATTGAGTAGTCCCACAAGCATGAAAAGTCTCTGAATGCCCTAACTAATTTTGAAAAAATTAATCAAAATACTTACTATCTTCAATGTTTAATTCTTTTAATGTTAATTTTGGCCTGCAAGCAAACAAACAACATTATGGGTGTTTTCATAAATGCATGGTTGCTTTGTTTACATGCGATCAATTGCAATCATATTAAAGTCATACAAAATATTTGCGCATGTGTTTTACGCTGCATTTATGAACACTTTTTCTTGATTTTCGTCATATGTCAATTTTTTAGAACAATATTTTAGTTTTTTGCAAACATTTACCTTTATTTTGAGCCAGAACAATGTTGTGGTGCCGTTTGTTACTGTTTTCAATTGAACTTTGAATTTTCAAGGGAAAGAATTAGACAGATGGAACAATAAAGGAAAGGAAATCATTTATATTATATACCTGTCTCTTTCATTAAGAAAGAAATTCAGATTGCATGTGAGTTTTTATAGTTGCACATTTGCGCTGCAAATATTTGCGTTTTGCTTTTATGAAAATCTGACATCTATCATTTGCATTTATGAAAGTTATGCATTCGTCAGACTTTCGCAACAATGCATTTATGAAAGCACCCTATATATGTACTTCAACAGACAGTAAAAATGGTAGAAAAAATACATCTTGGCTTCACAGGACATAATTTCTATACGAAGTGAAAACATAACATTAGTTCGTCAATGAAATGAAGGAATGTTACATGAAAATGTGGGAATTGGTGTCAAGACTCGACGTCTTGTGAGAAATTTGTGTCTAGTGAAGTCACAGGTCATGAAACGTCAAAATTTATATCTGCATTTATTTCTTCTACGAAGACAAGAAATAAATAGAAAAAATTATTAGGCCTATTCTGCCACATCTGTTATTCTGCTATAGATTTTCTTTTATGAATCATAAAAGATTTCCATCTTAAAAGATCTTTTATAATTGGTATTCGGGGGCTCGAACTTTTATAAAAGTCTGTTATGCAACTTCGAAAACGAAATCTGTTATGAAACTGAACTAAATCTGCTATCATAATCAGCTGTGATTAAATAAAATAATTCATCTGACAAAATTAAAATGGATGACGAACAAAAAAGTTATCTCTTCTCTTACACATTATTGGTGTCCTCTACTCTACTTACATATACATATGTTTATATAATACTCGTATGTGTGTAAATATATTTTCTTTCATTTGTCTCATTTTAAAAAGATTTCGTTGACGAAATATAAAATATATCGTCGTCGTTCTATGAAACGTCCATTCTTAACAAAAATGTAATTTAATTCTTATTTAATTCATTCCAGATCAGCCATATTTGCAAAATATTGTATTGCACAATGGACGACGATGATATATCAATTTTTCATTGATATACTCGTATCTGTGTATGTATTGAAATCTTTTATGAAAAAAGTCACAGAAGTTTGTCTTTTATTCTTTTATGATTTTTAACAGATTTCATAACAGATTTTGGCATGCTGAATACCAAAAATGCTATTCGTAAAAGATTTTTTCTATGTTCGAACGTTTGACAGTTCATAAAAGTTTTCTCAGCAGATTTTATAACAGATTTTAGCGTGCTGAATACTAAAATTAAAATTCATAAAAAATTTGTTGACAGCTCAAACATTTGTATGGAAATTCATAGCAGAATAACAGAATAGAAGAATAAAAGATCTCGCCGAATAGGCCTATATGTCTAAAAATAACAAAAATCGAGACATAAGGGGGCTCCACAAGAAATATTAGCTACATGACACATTTCTTGCAATCATTTATTTCAAGTGGAGGCTCAGTGCTAGTAGTTGTTTTGGCGTCTAGTCATAAGGGGAGTTCACATGGAAGAACATGGTTGTACAACATGGAAAAATAACTGTACCTACACACTACTTTGCGTTCACATAGGATACTGATGTTGTCGAACATCATTATTTTATATCTTAGAAGTGAACGGAAGCAGTATGGTGATACAAATTTTGGCAGCCGTAATTATGAACGATATTCTTGAAGAGGAAGAAAGCATGAAACTTGCATTTTCTTCCACTTCTTTATATTTTGTTAGGAGTTTTATTCTTATAAAATTTATTATTTATAAATTTCACTTTTTATTTTCCACAATTCTGGTAAATTTCTTATTATAAAGTTCAAAAATCTTTTTGAAACTCATTATTTGGTATAGATGCCATTTTTCCGTTGAATGTTTTATGGCCGAGACAATTTACAGAATGAACAAAAATATCAAAGTTGTCAACATCTGTTCACACAGGTTGGTTGGTTGCACGAACCACCCAGGTTTTCAAAATATTTTGAAAACCATGCAACATTGTTCGGTTTTGCGTTCATATGATAGAACATTGATGGTTATCGAACCATGTTGTACAAGGTGTTCTTCCATGTGAACACCCCTACAGTCAAGCAGAATTATTTAGATACTGGAGTTGTGCGATTTAGTTCATTTGACTGATCAATCAATTTAGTTCAAATCACCCTACTGAACTAGTTCGTTCATTTTAGTTCAAAATAGTTCATTTAGCAAAGTATCTAAAGAAACACCTTCACTTTTTACTTGCGATATACATAGGTACTATAGAGTAAGTTTTGCATTTGGAAGAAAAATCGAACTCGAGATTTTGATCAGAGTTGACATTACGATCATAGATAACACGAAAATGTGGGTCCGTCTATATATATATCTGTAATTTAATTTTGTTTAGCTTTAAAACTAATGGCATCTCCCATACAGTCGTTATGGAAAATCTTATTTATCTTGAAAACGGCTCTAACGATTTTTATAAAAAAAAAATTGGTGTGCTGTTTATACACTCAGAGAAAAACGTCCTGTAAAAAGTTGACAATAGGCCTGTTAATATTACAGGACAGAAACTCCATATAAAAAAAATTCCTGGCAAGAAATTTACTCGATATTTTTAACACTTTGCATAGTTTTATATTAACACTTTCAGATTGTCTACTTTTTTAAAAAGATTATTGGTTGATTTGGAAAAAGATCATGTTTTATTACCAAGAGGGTAATGTTATTTAAATACTTAATATATTACAACTTTAATTCAACGCTGTATATGCTTACTTTGACATTTTTAAACAGATCACCTTTCAAATAATTCCCTCTAAATTTTTACTTGATCGCAGTTTAAAATCAAAAGTGTCATCACGGTGTTAATTTTACAGTGTTCATAAGCTTACGTCAACATATTTTAAGAGATCATCGTGTTCTTCTATAGGCCTGGACTAAATTTAAGTCAAAAAAAATTGTGAAAAAATGTTATTAACGGTACCTGTCAGAACGGTTTTTTGATTTTCGACTTTGACAATTCTGATCAACATTTTTGTACAGGACCTCTATTGAATTTAAGAGATATTTGACCTTAAAGTTTTTGAAAAATTCGAAACGAGAACTCTTTAAAATTTTGAGCCAATATGTTTAAACACTTCGGAAAAGGAATATCATACAAATTTGGACGCGTCATTCAAGATCAAAGTGCTTCGTCTTGCACGGCGAACATGTATTCCAATGGTTCCAAGCTAATTTTGGCCTATCACAGGGCTATTCACTGAGTCCACCCTTTTTGTACACTCTTTATTATGATACGACATCACGGACGTCCTTCCTGGTGGTATCAAATATGCAGGTCTTCTAATTAAGGCATTCCTATTCGCGGATAACATTGGCGCACAATTTAAAATAGGCTATTGTTAAGGTATTATGATATAAAAATACTAAATGCGGTGGATGGCGTTTAAGTTATGAAGTCTTTAAGTAACGTTACTTAAATGTGAAAATTGATTATAGATACCGATTTTATACTTAATAGTGGCTTGGAGGTATTTTAAAGCTAAACAGCCTTTATAATTTTGGCTCTTTAAAACTTCTATCGTTTTAAGGCTATTTTTTAAATAAATTTCTTCCGAACAATTCTAAGACAATGAAATTTCGTGAAAAATAAAAACGAAAAACTGAAAAAACTTTCAACAGTATATCTTATCATAAAAAGTGCTGCTCGTTAGCCTCTTCACAATTGGCAGAAAATCGTAAGTCCCCACAATTTCTGGTAACACGTACCCAGGAATGATTGAAAGTTGTAAGTCACTCGGTTCTGATTCTCTTCGAGCTGTTTCAAAAAAAAAAATTATATTTTAAAAGTATTCATGTAAGCGCGGAAAACCCTCGTAAGCCTCGTTAACCTCGTTAACCTCGTAAACCAGATAATTTTATCTCCGCAGAAACGAGCTGTCAAAATTTGTATGGGAAAAAGTTTCTGCAAATCTCATAAAATTATCTCACAAATTTGCTGCGGAAAGTGCAGAAATAAAACTCGTAAACTAAAGAAGTATGGATTCTGACTTTTAATTTGACAGTTCACAAAATATTTCCCACATTTACGCAAGTATTTCTTAGGGGGTATTCATGAAGACATGCTGCGGAAAGTTATATCTTTCTACAAAGCGGAAAATTATCTCGTTACATGAATACCCTTAAGACTAGTACGCAGATCGGGAACAAATTTGTCTCCCATACATTGTTTTTCCTGGGACAAATTTTGTCTCGGATATTTTTCCGAGCAGTACGCAGTTCGCGCGCAAAATTCATACTATTGTGAATTGCTGTACAAAATGTATCCATTAAATTTTGCCAGGAAAAAGAATGATACAAGCATTATTTTGTGGGACAAATTTTGACAGCCACCGTATTTCCGAAAGTGATTTTTGTCAAAACTGGTTTTATGTAAAAGGTGCTGATGCTTCTCTTGAAAGCATCGAGAGGAGATTCCAAAAAGGTATGAACGACTTTTGTAAGACAACCCGTTCCAGAGATATACTTAAAAACACATTAAATTATATTTATTCTCTCCACCTTCAAACTCTTGCGCGAGATTTGGAAAATTTTGTAGAGATTAAAATTGTCTCGATCTGCGTACTAGGCTTTATTAATTTTTATATGAGTTTATTCCCAATAGGTAATGTCCCCATCGTTCATTAAAACCCCGAATTTCTAAGTGGGGCACATTCAGTGTAATAATCGTGAATGATGATAGATAACCAAAGCGAATCGCTCTCGTAGATCATCAACACAGAACAAATCGTTTTCCTTTTCGCTATAATTGAGCCCTAACACTGCTGCCACTGTTTTATTTTCATTTTTATCATGAGCGAAAATAAAATACGCTTAGCCTGTTAAATAACACCCCCACCGATACGCTCTTAAAATAAAGCTAGCTCAGTACCATCTAGTGGTGACTAGGGCCAACATTCGCAATACCATACCTGTGTTTTTGATTTGTTTTGACAAAACTTGTCTTCCACGAAACAACCATGACAGCTACTGTCAACAATTTTTCTGCTATTTGTTCTGGCTTCTAGTCAGAACGTCAGAAGTTTGTCTTTTGCCAAAAATTGTCTGTTTTTGAGAAAAAATTGAATTGCGAAGTTTTGGAAAAACAATTTACAAAATTCAACTAACCACTTCTCTTCAGTGTTAGTTCGTAGAGTGGATTTTGAACTAAAGGTTGGTAAATAAACCAATTAATTGCGTCATATCTGCTTCAATCCAGAACAAAATCCAAAAATTAAGATGCAAGCAGATAATACGTGATAATTAGCAAAAGTTATTAGTTGTTCTTTGAATCACCTGTCTCTGGAATTAGTAAGAGCTCTTCGGGGTTATTATGTTTATCTTGCTGCCTGCTATTTTTATAAATAGATATTTAAATTTGGAAATCCATTCAGAACTTTTGTTTTTATTATTGAAATAGTTTAAATGGAATACTAAAATGTTGCGCATGAAGATATTCACATAAATCAACACACGACACTATTCAGTACCTATTTTCGAATAGAAATCCAACTCGGGGATATCATACAAGAACACAAGAAAAAAAAAATGACCGAACCAGCAGCCAACATGAATATGCCGCGCCCAGACAATGGCAATGGCAATAATCCGGATGTTATCATTTCACCTCCCGTTAATAATGCCAACAATCGAAACAGGAACACTCAAGTAAGTCGAATAAGTTTTTTCATTGACCAAGTGACCACTTTAGAATCTACTTTCCAGAATGCTTTGATTAATGTACGGGACAGGCTCTTTCATGCCATTTACTTCAAGGCTGCATTGCTTTATGCTCAGATATTTCCGAAGTATATGAAATTTATTTTTAAAAAGTCGAGTTTATAAATGCTATTTAATGTCGTTCCCAGGCCGATGCAGCGAGCCTTAGAACTAATAATCCTTCTGAAGGCGCTGGGATTCTTCTTTGCATTGGTGTATATCCATGTGACATTTATAAAAAATCCAGCCACATGCCTGATGGATGTTAAGGATTGGCCTCGAGATGGTGTTCTCCGGTATTTCCTTTTTGTAATATTTGTTTCTGAAGTGGGTAAAATTACTCAAAATTGTTGTTTTAGTGTGGAAGTTCTGCCAAATCTAGATAAACACAAAGCTCAATTGGAGGCGGCCAGGATGGATCGAATGCTCATAAGGAGCCTGCAGGAAAATTTGTAAGTTGATACTACTTTAATACTGAAACGCTTGAGCCAAAAAGATGATTGCGGTTTGCCCTTAATCCGTCTTAAATGAAGTTTAGTCTGTCTTGCCAGCAAATAACAAGTTCTTAAAACATTCCATGGAAAATAGGTATTTTTTTTTTTTTTTTTGAAAAATTGTTTTTCGCAATTTTTTCAAATCTAAACAATTAGCGTTTTTTTCGACAAAAATAAGATTTTCGTAGAGGCCTAATTGCGGTTAAGTACCGCTATTCTAAGACAAAAATCAGATAAGTAGGTAGACTTTGGCCCTCATTACGTATAGCGAATCAAACTAAAAATCTTGCGAATTCAATTGATTCTTATTATGAATAGCGGTTCACTTAAATTATGTTCGGTCCAAATGTCAAAACCTTAGCGAATTTGTTTAGCGGGGGATTACAAATATCGAAAGCTCGCTAATCTAACCGCTTAAAGTGTAAAATACAATCGAAACAAGTTATTTAGAGAATGCTAGCGAATTGAAAATTGAGGTTCCTTTCTATCAATTGTTGTTTTGAAAGTAATGAGCAATAACCAAAAAAGGTAGTTGGAAATAATTATAAAAAAGAAACGAAAATAACAATTTAATTTTTCAAGAACCAGTGCGAATCAGTTTCCGAAGCTTATAAGCTTATAACCCTTGTATAACTAAGGGCATATTAGCGTTTGGAGAATAATTTGTGCGGGCTCTAGGTCAAAAAACAAGATGTTACTGGTTAAGCGACGTTTCGAGCATGAATATGCTCTTCTTCAGGCCTTTTTATTCGAAATTTAAACAAAAAATTTGTATGTCAGTAAAACATATTTTAACAAAATACAGTGTCATAAAATTATATTATATTAAAAATTTCGAATAAAAAGGCCTGAAGAAGAGCGTATTCATGCTCGAAACGTCGCTTAACCAGTAACATCTTGTTTTTTGACCTAGAGCCCGCACAAATTATTCTCTGTAATAAATTTGAGAGGTCACAAATAATTCCCACATACATATATTAGCGTTTGGGTCAAAAAAAAAAACAAAAAGATTATTGGGAACAATTTTCAATATAACTGAATTTTCTGGGTCCTACATCGAAAGAAAAGAAAACACTGACATGACTCCCCCCCCCCCCCCCCATTCTTGAGCACGTTAATGATTCTATGGGACAAATATTTTTTCGTACTCGTACCGTGGCAAGAGTCCTGAAAGATCTCAACATACATAAATCCGCTGGTCCGGATGGTATCCCTGCTATTATTCTGAAGAGGTGTTCTTCCACGCTAGCAAAACGCCTGCGTAAGCTTTTCTATCTATCCTATTCTTCTGGGCTCGTTCCGAGCAGTTGGAAAACAACATTTGTTCAGCCAATTCCGAAAAAAGGCGACTCTTCTTCTCCCTCAAATTATCGACCGATCGCACTAACGTCTCTTCTTTCCAAGTTCATGGAAACGCTGATTAATTATCAGCTTAAGAAATATCTTGAACGAAAGTTTCAATTCTGGTCCAGATGGTCTCCCTGCCATACTTCTAAAAAAAATGCTCTTCCATCCTTTCTCTCCTTCTCTCAAAAATTTTCAGCCTTTCCCTAAATAAAGGAAAGTTTCCTGAGATATGGAAATTATCTTTCATAACCCCTATTCACAAAAAGGGTCCGAAGAGCGATGTTAATAATTATCGTCCCATTGCCAAACTTTCACACATACCCAAACTCTTTGAAAGTATTTTGTATGAACCCTTAAGTTTCCACTGCAAATCTCTCATTTCCCCCTCACAACATGGCTTTCTCAAATGCCGGTCTACAACCACTAACCTTATTGAATTTGTATCCGTCACCCTTTCAGCCTTAGAAAAAGGCTACGAAGTCGATGTAATCTCAACCGATTTCAGCAAGGCCTTCGACAAAATTTCCCATAAGCTTATTCTTTTCAAATTGTCCACTCTCGGCTTTGAACCCTCTTTGTTACAGTGGATCTCTTCTTACCTTGAAAACCGTTATTACAGCGTTCGATTTAGATCTGCCACCTCATGCCCTTTCTTAGCTACCTCTGGTGTCCCCCAAGGCAGCCACCTCGGCCCACTTTTGTTTATTCTTGCTATTAATGATATTGATAGGGTCATCAAACATTCTTCTGTCTCTCTGTACGCCGATGATACCAAGTTTTTCAAGACCATTTCCTCAACACATGACTCTTCCCTTATTCAAAAGGATTTAGACAGTTTTTCAGTTTGGTGTCTAAAAAATTGCATGGAGCTTAATGTCGTCAAATGCCAATCAATTACTTTTTCACGCAAACGTAACAAATCTCCTCCCCGTCTCTACCTGCTCCATAATCAATCCATACCCACAGTTGATAATATTCGTGACCTTGGCATTTTATGTGACCAAGAGCTTAATTTTCTCACTCACATAGACGATATCATTCTCAAAGCAAACTCAGTGCTCGGTTTCGTCAAAAGATGGTCCAAAGAATTCTCCAACCCCTATGTAACCCGGTCCTTATACATATCGTTTGTTCGTCCACTGTTAGAATACGCCTCTCAAGTTTGGAGCCCTTACCAACTTACTCATATTTCCAGAATCGAAAGCATCCAACGTCGATTCCTACGCTTTGCTCTTCGAGGTCTATCATGGAACAATCCTCTGATTCTGCCTCCCTATCTAGATCGACTTAAACTAATCAACCTGAATTCGTTGGAAGAACGAAGAGAGATATCAGACATTCTCTTCATTCATCGACTACTCTCCGGTTCAATTGACTGCATGTCGCTCTACAACTCCATCTCTCTCAATACTAATCCCCGTAATACACGTAACCCTCGTCTCTTTTAAATACCCACCCACCGAACCTCTTACGGCTCCAACGAACCTGTCCCTCGCATGCTACGGGCTGTTTATTTAAACATATGCTTCTTCGACTTTAACCTGAGCACTCCTTCCTTAAAACTCCGGCTTCTGAACCGTCCTCCCCCTCACTAACCTTAGCTTAAGTTCTTAGTTTTTAAGTTAGATTAAGAATTAGCTTGTATTAAGGCGAATAAATGGGGGTTTTGCCCCCACCAAAATTAAATTAAATTAAAATTAATGACCGGCAGTATGGCTTTCGTAGCAATAGGTCCACCGTTGATTTGATGGTTTATCTAACCGAACAGTGGAACAAATTTTTACATGGTTTCGGAGAAAGTACGATTATTGCACTAGATATTTCAAAGGCATTTGGTAAAGTCTGGCACCTTGCTTTCTTATCGAAAATGCGTGTTTCCGAAGTCGACGAATCCCTTCTTCGTTGGATTAGAAATTTCTTTCGAACCATTCAATACAACTTGTATTAGGCGGTTTCAAGTCTGAAACCCACAATATAAATGCTGGTGTGCCCCATGGCTCAGTATCGTCCCCGACTCTCTTCCTCATTTTTATAAATGATCTCCCGTCTACAACTTCTATTCCAATTAATTGTTTCGCTGACGATAGTACTCTCAGCTTTTCATATTCGTTTTCAGACGCACATCCTTCTTCTTCAGATGTGGAACTGGAACGACAAAATATGTTAAGCTCATTAAATTACGACCTAAAGAGCATTGTACAATGGGGAATAAGAAACCGCTTCGAATTTAATGCTTCGAAAACCCAATGCTGTCTTATATCGTTAAAGCGAGATATACCCCCTTTGCCACTATCTATATGTGGCACTTGCATCAATGAAACATCTCGATATTATCGGTATGTGCATCACGAACCACCTCTTGTGAAACGATCACATACGCGATTGTGTATAACTCCCATCTATGGGCTGGTGACTTACTTAAGTCTCTTGGACAGTATTCAAAGAAGAGCTTTTAAAATGATTGGTGACAATAACATCATTGACTCATTTATGTCACTCCAACATTGTCGTAATGTTTCTTGCCTCACCTTTTTTACCGTTATTTTAACGGACTATGCTCTAGTGAAATCTGGCTATTTCACTCATTCCTCCCCTTAAACACAATTCAACCGTAATACTCGCACTTCTAGAAATGCCCATCAGTTTACCCTTACCCTAACGTAAAGTTTGAACCAGGCCGTTAATCCACTTTCCAATTGCCTGGACACACAAACGGCAATTGAATTAAATTTTTGGGAGCGAATGTCGAAGAACACAAACACACAATCTGAAAGAATACAATTTCACAATGCGAAATACAATTTTCTATTGTTTGAAGTTTATAATATGGGCGATTCCGCTGTAGACGATTTTTGACACCAATTTTTGAATTACAATATTTTTTACTTTTTTTGATAAATATTCAAAGTAGAAATACTATATTTAATAATAAAAACAAAAACTGAGACCTATCTTATAGAGAACATTTTTGTTTGCGCTAGGCAACATTATCATACGAAGAGTCGGTACGAACTGCAATTATTATAACTGGTAACATAAGCTCAAAATAGCTATTTCCGACAGCTTTAAGTCATGCTTTACTCAATAGACGTATGAAGCAAGATGCCATTTAATCGTTTGCATAAAAACATGTACGAATTTGTTATTATATTTTTAGCATTATTGATTGCAAATAGCCATTGTAAGTTTGTTGCACCCGCGATATAAAAGATATAAAAGTTTACTTTTTTGGCAGAAATAAAGTGCTAGCATTTTGAAACTTTCTAAAAGTAAGAAGAAAACAAAATTTAAATTAAATCAGTCGTTTTTAAGAATATACTGTACGTTGAACGACAAAAAATGTTGATTTAAATTGGTTGCACCCGCGATCCCAATATTAAGATCGCGTGTGCAACTTATTGACTACTAACATTATAACGTGATTTATTGTATTTTATTGATAAAATATGCTTTGAATAATAATTTCTGCTGTTCACGTTTTTTTTTAACTATGTAATATAATATTTTGTTCTTTTTTGTATAAAAATATATGGTTAAATGGAAGTGAAATAAGAAAAAGAGACTGCTTTACAGAAAATTGACAAAAAATTAACAAATATGCTGAGCTTCATGCAGAAAAAGGACTCTTGATTTAATGTGGAGAGATGTATTGAAAGAGAAAATTAGGGCAGATACAAATTTTAAAATTCTGACCAGAATCAGACAAAACGAAAAAATGCAGGCAACACAAAAAAAGGCAGACACTCATTACATCAGTCCCTGTAGACTGAAAAAGTCGCACAAGTGAAACGTAATCGCCCAAGGAGTCCCACTAACGTAGTTGAAGTGGTAAAAAAATTATTTAAAAAAAAAAAGCTGATTCCACCAAAGCAATGCCTAAAAAACTGAAGGATGACAGGTGATTTCTATAAAAGGGATAATATTAGCAGACAAGTGCCGGGTATAAAAGATGTGAAATCGATTAAGTCGGAAGTTAAGAATCGAGAAAAGTACAATGACCATGAGCATTCGTGAAGTTAAGTTTTCGACGTTTCTATTGAGTCAGAAGACGAAGCATTAAATTCTAAATCTCCAACAGGGTCTTTGAGCCTCCTATATTACCAGTAGATCTATGCTCTAAAATACCGTTCTGTTCTTACAGCAGCAGTATTTCCAAAAGTTATTTGCGCAGGTTTGTACGTTCTTGCACCAGGTAGGCTCCAATATCACAATATCGTTATGTGGGGTTATCCTTAACCGATATCGATGAAGATGGAGTACTTCTAACATACATATATGTATTTTCGAAAAAATATTGAAGTATTTGAAAAAAAAACAATATTATAATTAATAGAGAAGGGTACTGACTTGTTACATATGTGCCTTATTTTATATTTTTTCCAGTTTTTAAATCAGTTTACTAATTTAAGTTAGACGCGTTGCACCCGCGATAATTTGATGTTGCACCCGCGATTGATTTAAAAGTTAATATTTCGTTGCTTACTTTTGTTTTCTATCTTTATTTTTATTTATTTAGTTAATTGAATCAACGTTGTTCAATATATGTAAGAATAGCATGATAAATGTTTCACAATTAACAGAATTTGTGTTTTTTGTACTATGATCTAGAAAAGTCGGGGCGATTTTGTTGCACCCGCGATCGCACTTTAAAACCATTTTTCTGCCAAATTATTTATTATATTTTAGAATTCTAAATGGATTAAAAGTAAATAGGTGAAAATGTATTCCTTCAAGTAATAATGTCATTAAATATTTTGCTTATTTTATTATTAAATGCACTTCAAATGAGTCTAAATGTTGCACCCGCTATAATGGAATCGCCCATATGTTATTTTAATGGAATCAAATTTGGCAGCATTGATTTTTGAAGCGAATGTGGAAACTCGCTAACCATACTACCGCCATAAGTAAAATTCGCTTAATCATTCGACTTTAGACAAACGTTGGATTTGCTATTCATAACAAGAGCCTTAAGGAAAATTCATATGAGAGCGACCAACGACCGACGAATAAAAGAACAAATGGAATTTTAAACATTTTATAAGCCAAAATTCTTTACAAAAACTAGACAAAATGGTAGAAAACTTATTGAAATAAATGTTAAGTTATCTAAATATACGTTGTAAGATAACACAGGTATACACACATTTTAGTGCCGATACTTTTTGAACTGTTCTTTAGTAAATTCGACCTCCTGAATACGAATCTGTAATCGGTTTTTGCCTAGCAGCTCCCGTTTTCATGTTATGGGGTAGGGTGTTGCAAACCTGACACCACTTAGAAATACCCAAAATAATTGTGAAAAGAAGAAAGTAAAACATTTTTCTTTGAAAATCCAAGCTCATTTAGTGACATATAAATATAAAAAAATAATAAATATAAAAAATTAATAATTATATTAACAAGATACTAGCGAGTACATTTCATACACAATATATTTTTCACTGCTGATTTGATGTACTCGAACCCAAGAAGCTTCGTTTTTTGCTTGATCTGCATTTTGGTTTTTTTCGGACAATCTATTAGCAGATTCCAGCAGTAATCTGCCATCATATGCGTATCCCACTCGCCCTGGTATCGTTCTTCCATTGTCCTTATATCCTGGTGAAATTGTTCACCTTGCTCTTCACTCAAGTCTCCCAAGTTTTTAGGAAACCGGTCCAAATGGTTTTGCAAGTAATACACCTTGATGCTTATGTTGCATCCAAGCTCACGAAAAGCAGTCAGCATGTTCTGAACTAAATCCTTATAATTTGAAGCCTTCTTGTTGCCTAGAAAGTTTTCGACAACTGACACAAATGATGTCCACGCTTTTCGCTCTTTTTCATTCATAGATTCAACAAAATTGGTGTCCTTTATTAACCGTCTGATTTGAGGTCCATCGAATATGCCAGCTTTTATTTTTTCAATGCTTAATCCTTGCATCTTTGTAGATATGAAGAAGAATTGCTTCATTAAGCCAAGTTTTATTGTATGAAGTGGAGGCAGGATTATTTTATTCCGATCAACCAAATGCTCATTAATAACATTTTTTCCTCCAACAACCATGTTCTCTCTTTCAGGCCAGTCTTTTTTTACCCAGTGATCTTGTTTAGCTCTACTATCCCAAAGGCACAAGAAGCAGGGATATTTTGTGTATCCACCTAGCTGTCCAAGGAGGTTAAGATCCCTGATGAGATCACTTAACTCACTTTGGTTAAATCGTTGGGGACTTGATGCATTTTTCTCATATTCACTGTCTTCATCCTCCGAAAGATCTGCTAGCTGATGAAATGTTGGTATGGGAACTTCATCGGAATGAGGGATGGGCCGTCGAGCAGAATCTAAATCAGGATACATCCACTTGCTTCGGTTTTTACTATTGATGCCTCTGATATTCACTAGACACTAATAAGTCGTCATAGTGATTTTTTGGTTCTCTCCAAACCATAGGCACACCAAATTTCAGACTCCTCCTTTTCCCATTAGTCCACTGACAGTACATGTTTTTGCAAACTACTCGTATATGTGGTGCCTAAGATTTATCTTGATCATTCTTTCATATGAATTTCTTGCATATGGACTTTTTAAATTAGGGTAAATTGAATATTTCTGTAACTCAAAAACTAGAGCTGCTAGGGAAAAATGGTTTTCAGTTTTGAAATCAGCGTTAGAAGTACAAATAAAATTTGTTCAAATATTAAGCTGCATTTAGACTTTGGGTTTTGTGCTCTGTGTAATTTGTTCGTTGTTGATCGCATAGGGAACAACGCTAATGTAAATGATAAAAACGAACAACGGACTAATTCTACGGGGCAGATACAAAGGAGCTCGGAAATTTAGGGGTTCGTTGTTAGCCGAACAACGTGTTTTTAAATACGAAAAGTGTTTAAATGAACATTGTTTTGCAGTACCGTGCAACTCGTAGAGACATTCTTGAAGTTTTTTTTTATCAAAATACCAAATTCACTTTATTAGATAAATACAATGACAAAAATGCGATTTGTATATTAGTGAATGAAACATCAGGAAGCTTCATTATAGATTTTGTTTTTCTGGTACGATTAATAATACTTTAGACATAATAATCAGAGAAACATGCAAAAAAGCACGAATTGAGAATTTTAAGTCGTCATACCATCTTCCTGTCGCAATGAAGTGCAATGTTGCAATCAGTCGATCATGCGCTGATATGGATTTGTTTGGTTTTTTTTTACCAAACCAAGAAGTTCAATATTTATGTTTCCACAGGCATTAAATAATTTCCACTGAAGCCTTAATTCTTCTATTATATTTGAATGTGATAAACTGTATAATTTCATCAAACAAAACTAAGTGAATTGAATTCACCCTAAAACGCTTTGTATTCGAAATGTGGCCACTTTGACCTCCAACTAAAATTAACCATTTCTAAGATGATGATAGTTATTTATTTCATTTCAAACTGGCTTTTGAAAGCCCTTTATGATTTCCCAGTTGAGATGAGTCAGCTCAAAGTAAGGTCAAATTATTTATTTACTTTTTACAAGAAAATGAATATTTTTCTTAAATAATTCCTCTACTGCAAGATGACTCTTTCCTCCTGACTTATTTTAAAATTTAATGAGTTTAAATGCAGACTAACAATCTGATTTCACCTACGCACTCATGGAGTTTCGAAAAATGGTTTGTTAATTTAATATTTAAAGCAGCAATTCTGCATACCTTATTAGCAATGTTTCGTGAGGAGCATATTAAGTTAGGCTGACCTGGCTGTCAGCAGGAGAACCGACACACTTAAACCATGACTTTGAATATTGAAGACTTTCTCCCTAATCGTTCCAATTTCAATCCAATTCAACTGGAGCTCCTTAGCGAGCGAGATTGCCTATATCTATGTATATTTGCCAGATCACTAAGATTTTTGTAGTTGAAATCAGATGAAGTCTACGACTTTGGATTTAAGTATACAGCTTCTTCAGAAATCGTTAGAACAAATTCTAAGCCGTGTTGCATGCATGCTTGCCTATCAAACAGTATCCTGTTATAACGCGCTTCAGATCATGCACTTTTGGTGAGTTCGTCAGCTTTACAATTTCCTGTAATGGACTTGTGGTCTGGCACCCAGTAGAGATGAATGTTAATGTGCCGCGCCATCACCATCAGAGACGGTCGACAGTTAAGGGCTGTTATTGAGCCATCCGATAAGATGCGAATATCTTTGATTGGTATCACGTTCTCTATAAACCACGATGGGACTTCTTAAATCGCCAAAGTTTTGCCTGGAACACGCAAAAGTGATTGAGAAGACGAAAAGAAAGACTTAAGTGTAATATGTCTGAGTATACACCTCCACCAAACCAACCATTAGTTTTTGATCCCTCACTGAAAAATGGATTAATTCATCTCCAAGGAATGCCATGTCCTCGGAAATTTCTCGAGAAGCGATGGTTTCCTGAAAGTTTTTATCAAAATGAATTTTAGGGATAGTGTAATCGATGCTACATACTTGGCAGTGAACCGAATGAGTTCAGAATGATTGAGTGGTCAATTTCATTATTGATCCACTGCGAGGAGGCTTTTAGACAAATAGCTGTGTTTGCAGCCGTTTGTTGGGTGAATATATCGAAGGGTGTTATATATGGAATATCATGTCCAGTGCAGCGGAGTCGTGCGAAGTGCTCAGCCGATGCACAGTCAAGCTGACTGTTAGACCGAGCTTAGTATTAACCAATTAGTGCTTGTTGGGATGCGGAATTGATCCCGGTAGTAAAATAGAAAAAAAGAAAAATACCAAATGAAGAAATAATAACACAGTAGAAAATTAAGATAATCAAAATTTATTATTTCTTATAATTAGCGACGATATCTTACCTCGGAGAGGGTTAGTAGAAAAAGAGAATGAATAAAAGTAAAAGGGCCACAGGAAGGATCGTTTGACTAGGTTATTGCACGATAACGGGTGTATTTGCAAGTCAAACTGCCCCCTGTGGTTTCATAACGTAAAATTAAGTTAAAGCTGATAACAAAATAAAGGTAGATAATGTAGTTTATTTTTGGCTTAAACAGTGTTTGTGTTTGAAGTTTTTCAAATTGTGTCTCAATGTAACTTTAAATACAGAGTTTCCAACTTTGCGAACAAAAATGACTTCTTCAACAATAAAGTGCCAAATGGTTCAGAAGGCGAAACAAGTAATAATAAATTAAATTTATGATATTTCCGCAAAAATAATATTGAAATTTTTTGTTTTTGATTTTAGCTTATATTTTTCTGATAATAATCGCGGAAAACATCGCGAACCGATATCGATTTTCCTGAGATGCGTACTTTTATTCTTAATAAAATTAAGAGTATAAAACCTAAAGAAAAGTCTTGGTTCGATACAAACTATAAAGAAGCTACCAAATTGAGAGAAGTAAGTTTCCGCTCTTACAAATCCAACCCAACTGAGGAAAATCGGAGAAAGCATTAACAAATCAGAAACCATTGGAACTCTGATATAAAAAAGAACCAGATTCTTACATGTCCAGAAATTAAGGCAAAAAATCCTAAAATGTCCCAAAAGCAGTAGAATTTGCTGGTCATTTGTCAAGAACCTGAAAAATTCAACTTCATCTTCCGTTCCAACGCTCATCTAAAACTACAGCTCATTGTACTGCTAGCTTTACGCTGCCTAACAGCAAAATTTCCTCTCATTTACTTAAGAATGTAAATCATGTGATGATATAAATATATCCGCTGATCCTGATGTTATACCTCTCCATTCTTCTGAAGAAGTGTTCTTCATCGCTATCAAAACCATTGCGTAAGCTTTTCCATCGCTTCTACTGTTCTGGAATCTTAACTAGAAAATGGAAAACAGCATTTGTTCAGCTTGTTCCTAAAAAATGCGACCCTTCCTACCCCTATCCTATCGACCAATTGCACTTACGTCCCTTCTTTCCAAGGTCATGGAATCGCTGATAAATCATCAGCTCAAGAAATATCTCGAAGATCTAAGGCTTCTTAATGACCGGCAATACGGCTGTCGCAGCAATTGTTCCACTGGTGATCTGATGGTATATCTCACCAAAGAGTGGAACAGATCTTTACATTGAAAACAGAGCTATCATGGAATCATTCCCATCTCCGGCGGAATGTTTCATGCATTTCCTTGTTTTATCGCTTCTTTAACAAGCAATGCTCACTCGGAAGTAGCCAGTTGCATTCCTCTCCTCAACCAGTTCACCCGTGATACTCGTCTCGCTAAAAATGCTCATCAGTTCACCTTCGACCCTAATTTTATTCGTTCCGTCAAATACAGAAATTCTTTTTTTAATCGCACAACACGATTATGGCACGATTTTCCCTTGCCATTTCAATTTACAAATAATCAAGACCAATGTTCATCGAAACCTCCTTGTTCCATCTGGAGTATAAGGCAGCAACAAAATCCCTCCATCTTTCACGATTTGATGCAAGCGGTTTTAGCTGTGGACACGTACGAATATCCTTAGACGTTGCTTCTACCATATCAGTTGACTTCCAGGCTATATTTTGGTCTTCCAACATAAATATTAATATCACTTTGATACCTTTAATAAAAACACTCAACATTTTCAAACAGGAAATTTCTAGCTTTTATTGTTAGTTTCGTATTGGCTCCGCGAAATTAGGCCCCAGGAAATTAGGCCCCAAAAAAAAAATGAAATAAGACCCCAAAAAAATGTATACAAAACAACAACAATGAAAATTCTTGAATTTTGGGGTGTTATTTCATTTTTTGGGGCCTTATTTCATTTTTTTTTTGGGGCCTTATTTCATTATGAAATAAGGCCCCAATGAAAAAAGACCCCACCATAAATTTGGGGCTTAATTTCATTTTTTGTTTTGAAAAACAATTTCGGGCCTTATTTCATTTTGCATAATTTACTTAAAATTGCCAAAACAACATTGTTTTCACAAAAAGTATTAAGAAAATCCGCTAATCGAGGACCCAGAGCTAGCAAAATACCGCTTAGTGTGGTCCCAGCAATCATGTTTCAATGTAAAACCGAGGTGATGTAAAAGCTTGAAGAGAAAACCATCGTGTTGAAAACCATCAGCGAGTAACAGAATAGCTGACAAAATCGCGCGATTTTTTTCAGCTATTCTGTTACTCGCTGATGGTTTTCAACACGATCCTTATATTGAAAAGCATGAGTAAGTAACAGAAAGCTGAAAAAATCGCGCGATTTTTTTCAGCTATTCTGTTACTCGCTGATGGTTTTCAACACGATCCTTATATTGAAAAGCATGAGTAAGTAACAGAATAGCTGACAAAAATCGCGCGATTTTTTCAGCTATTCTGTTACTTACTCATGCTTTTCAATATAAGGATCGTGTTGAAAACCATCAGCGGATTTTTACTTGCATATGAAAAAATCGCGCGATTTTTGTCAGCTATTCTGTTACTTACTCATGCTTTTCAATATAAGGATCGTGTTGAAAACCATCAGCGAGTAACAGAATAGCTGCAAAAAATCGCGCGATTTTGTCAGCTATTCTGTTACTCGCTGATGGTTTTCAACACGATCCTTATATTGAAAAGCATCAGTAAGTAACAGAATAGCTGAAAAAATCGCGCGATTTTTGTCAGCTATTCTGTTACTTACTCATGCTTTTCAATATAAGGATTGTGTTGAAAACCATCAGCGGATTTTTACTTGCATATGAAAAAATCGCGCGATTTTTGTCAGCTATTCTGTTACTTACTCATGCTTTTCAATATAAAGATCGTGTTGAAAACCATCAGCGAGTAACAGAATAGCTGAAAAAAATCGCGCGATTTTGTCAGCTATTCTGTTACTCGCTGATGGTTTTCAACACGATCCTTATATTGAAAAGCATCAGTAAGTAACAGAATAGCTGAAAAAATCGCGCGATTTTTGTCAGCTATTCTGTTACTTACTCATGCTTTTCAATATAAGGATCGTGTTGAAAACCATCGCGCGATTTTTGTCAGCTATTCTGTTACTTACTGATGCTTTTCAATATAAGGATCGTGTTGAAAACCATCAGCGAGTAACAGAATAGCTGACAAAATCGCGCGATTTTTTTCAGCTATTCTGTTACTCGCTGATGGTTTTCAACACGATCCTTATATTGAAAAGCATCAGTAAGTAACAGAATAGCTGACAAAAATCGCGCGATTTTTTCATATGCAAGTAAAAATCCGCTGATGGTTTTCAACACGATCCTTATATTGAAAAGCATGAGTAAGTAACAGAATAGCTGAAAAAATCGCGCGATT
Organism: Chrysotoxum bicinctum; assembly: GCA_911387755.1. Taxonomy (NCBI): domain Eukaryota; kingdom Metazoa; phylum Arthropoda; class Insecta; order Diptera; family Syrphidae; genus Chrysotoxum; species Chrysotoxum bicinctum. Next base: position 181,815,318 of record OU426987.1, read on the forward strand.
TTTGTACAGGGAAATTTTACAGGATACAATCCAAGTATTTGTTTGATGGCTTGGGGTACCTATTATTTCATTTTTGAAAATAAACTTTAATATAAAAAAAAACAAATTGGGGTCTTATTTCATTAAAAATAAAAAAAGACAAAACAAGCTGGGGCCTTATTTCATTTATTTTTGGGGCCTTTTTTCATTTCGGTGGGGCCTTATTTCATTGGGGCATAATTTCATTATGAAAAATTACCCCAATTTGGGGCCTTATTTCATTTTTTTTTTGGGGCCTAATTTCCTGGGGCCTAATTTCGCGGAGCCTTTCGTATTTTATTGTTTTCAAAAAATACAATAAATAACAAATACAAATCAACTAAATCAACAAAAATTTGTTTTTGCTGTTGCCATTCATAATATTTTCATTTACCAGCTACTATGGTATTGGTCCCCAAAAAAAGGTGTATTACAGTAATATCAAAGAACTCCTTAAAAGAACATCTGGCCAATTTCGTCAAAGATATTTCGCTGCTGGTACAATTTTTGCGAATGATACAACAGTCCAATACTTTGAACATACTGCTCCTGATTTATTGAAAGAAACTGCATCAAATGAAAAAAACACTCAAACGGAAAACGCTGAATATGATGGTAAGCATAATATAATACTCATCATGTAAATAGAAAAAAATAAACAATTTCATCTAATTTAATTACTTTGTAGAAGATCAATACATTGTGGAGTATTCCTTAGAATATGGCCACTTAAGGCTCTCTCAAGCAACACGCCAACGACTTAAAATTCCAGTTAGAGTCGTGCAATTAGATCCAATGAACAACAAATGCTTCGGAGATTCATTTAGTAAATTCCTTCTTAAAGAATTTTTGGGGTGAGCTCTGATTAATTAAACAATTAATATGTATTTAAGAAATGAGTAAATTATTGTACGCAGATACGATGATCTACTGATGGCCTCCGTTCGTGTAATTGCCGAACAAGAGGACAATAAAGGCTATCTAAGGAACGTAATTACTGGCGAGCATTATCGTTTTGTCTCAATGTGGTGGGCCGCATGGAGTTCTTATCCAACAGCATTCTGTGTTATGTTGCTTTTCGTAAGTAATCTTCCCTAAGACAAACAAAAATAATATTAAATTCTAATTGAAATTGTTTCAGACATTCTCGATCTCAATGCTGTTGCGGTTCTCACACCATCAAATTTTTGTATTCATCGGTAGGTTAAATGATGTTTTTTCATGCAATTGGATGACTCATTATATTAGAAAATTATTTTTTAGTTGACTTGCTTCAAATGTTGGAGTTTAATGTGACAGCCAGATTCCCAATAGCTCCTTTATTGACAGTTATATTAGCGTTAGTCGGTAAGTGTTTGCAAAAAGATACAAAGTGAAGTGATATAAATTTCTTATTAGTTTAAATTAAAATGACTTAATGTATTACAAGTATTGCTGTGCTTCTATGTATTTCTTCGCTTAATTGTCCAAGAAAAAGCAAAAAAAAAAAGTATGAACAGCAGTGGCGTGGCGTGGATAATTTTAAATGGGAACCCGTTATAACATTTTGTTACCTTAAAAATGAAAAAAAAATCTTAGAACCTTAAAAACAACATTTCTAGTAGGGATATGATATCTACAAATACATTCCACACCACCCCTTTCGTCAGACATAACTGCGGCGCCTTCCTAGGAATGTTCTATTAACTTTTCCTTGCAATCATATGAATATAAAATATATGATGTGACACAGTGGCGGCTGTACCTTAAGTGCGCTCGTGAGCTAAACCACCAATTCAAAAGATTTAAAAATTCCAAAATATTACATCTTTATTTTTAGATTACTATATTAATATTTATTTTTTAAACATACAAGAACATAAACAAGTAAAATTTTTAATTATGACGAAACAATGTAAGCGCTTTGCTTTACTATTAAGACTTACTTTCCCTGCAAGTAAAAATTCTCGTGCGCTTCGGCGAGCGCACGAGGACTGCTAATATAACTTGTATGAGTTACAAGCTTACAAGCTAATATCCCTGACGCGTGAGATAAAAGATATTTCATTGAAATGTATCGAGAAATGAGCCTCCTCTCGTGCTCCTCTCGTGCGGCGCACGAGAACCAAAGATTAACGAGAGCAACCCATGTTTTACTAGAATGTGCTGCGCCTGCGAATATGTAATGTTGTTTCTCTCTATCCGTGACTGGTTAAATAGTGTTGGTTTGTAGGAGTTAGGTTAGTAATTGTTTTTGGTTTTGGTTCGATTCTGTACTGTGTACAGTAGTTGTTCCTTGTTTTACGTGGATTCCTAGTTATTACACCATAACCCCACGGGTGGCCTACCACCATTGGAGCCAGATTTAGTCCTAGCCATTAACCCCTCCGTAGCAAGCTACTTCGGTTACAAAGTTGTGATATGTTGCAGCATATGCACACCCCTTGTTTTGAGTCGAGACCTACCAACGCCTCTTGAACCCAAGAAAAGAATCCTGAGTCCCATTCGTTTCCGCATTTGGAGTAAACCACGCCACCACGATCTCCCACTAGGGGGCCGACCTCAAGATAGCAGGAAAGAGAGAGCTGACACACCCGAAGATGTGCACTGTTGCCCTCAAATTCCCGGGCACTATCACCCGTGGTACCAGTATAAGGCTACCGGTGGAGCCTCGCAACTACGTCTATTCCTTCCTAGGCGAGAACGGAAAGAGGGCAAAGCTCATTCGGACTCACTTCAGAAACACGGAAAAGAACCAGTCACTTCCAGATAGGTTCCTGCAAAACCCTGGGCCTGTCAACCCTAGGATACACATATTTGAGAAGTAAGTTGAGGGCGGTCAACAAACAACTCATGCACATCCTAGTCTTATTTAGTTCACCTTACGGCAATCAAGGAAAGACCCCCCTGTCTTTAGCCACCAGTTGGTGAGCAAGGAGAGACGCTCCTGTCTTTTGATCCCCTTTTACGGTTCACACGGGTGACGCCCCGGTCTTTGTTCCGAAGAACTCTGGATGACGTTCCACTTCTCGCTATTAACGAAGGACGCCAGGTACAAGTACCCGGAACCCAGTCACTGGCACCTCTTGAACCTTTTAAACCTTATAACACGTTTAAAACCTTTGAAGAACTCCAGCCGCTCCGATCAGCTGAAGAACTTCTCACCTCTGACACATTCAACTACCAGATCCACCATCAAAAGTCACTTACCACACGATCGCTTGGGAATTACGCATGGTACACACGGGAGACATGCCACCAAGCCTCATGTATATAGTAAGCAACCCTCAACAGCAGTCCAGCAATCAAACATGCATACCTCTCTGACACATCCAATCACCAGATCCACCATCGAAGGTCACCCACCGCACGGTCGCTTGGGAATTACGCATGGTACACACGGGAGACATGCCACCAAGCCTCATGCACCAACCCTCAATAGCAGTCCAGCAATCAGATGTGCCAGTCCCTTCTGACACCTCTTGCATACTAAGACAGATATGACATCACTGCCACATCTGCCATTTCTGACACCTCTTGACGTCCTTAAAACATAAGACCTCCTTTTACACGTCAAAAAAAACCTCCAGAAAAACTTTCGCTAACGCTACTAGCTTAACTGCCTTAGTGAGACCTAGGATCCCCAACTGCATGCCCAGTCGAAAAACCCACAGTCCCACCCAACTACCATCAAGATCGCCAATTATACCAATTGCACTCAAAAAACTCATTTTTCTGGTAGGACTTTCGGACCCCTAGTCACCGAAGCAACTAGAGACCCTCCAGCCCTACCACACACTACCAATCAAGATCAAATACTACGGGATGCATTAAGATTCCAGCTAGGCAAGTCACCAGAACCCTAACCATCCCATATCGTCTCCAATCCCGACTGTCCCTCTACCTGACTCCTGGGTTTTCTTAGTCGCCTAACACCACCTGCTTATGCTCAACAGCAGGTGGATAGACTTAAGCCCCCCCACCAACGACAAGGTGAAACCCGTCGAGGGGGCTGTACTGTGTACAGTGTGGTGTGGGATAAAATGAACAGTGATTAGGTATATTAAAGACAGTAATAAATCTTATTAAAATAAAGTTAATATAAAATTAGCCGGATCGCCAAGGCCCTTTTTAAATTTTACATGCAATATTTTTGGTGGAGAATCGATTTAGACAGAAATCTGAATCCACGATTTGACGCATTTAAGTGAAAAAATAAAAAACATGATTCGTTGCTAAATGTAATAAGTGTGTCAGTTTTATACATGGTCGAAATTCTTCGAGCAATTATACAAAATAATTCTGAACATACATATACATGTAAATTGTTGTTTTTTTGCAATTTCTAATCTTAATACCTACTTAGTGAGCAAGTTAAGTGCACCACATGTTCAACAACCCACCAGCCGCCACTGATGGGACAACTCATTTGCATTAAGACTCGCCCTAACGTCAAAAAATACAAGACATCTTTCTTGTATTCCATTCTCTGACAAGAACCGAAATATGGCACTCAGTTGTCCCCTATGACTCAAATCTGATGTTTCGTCGATCATAATCGACACGAAACGAGCTTCTATGATTTCTGTTTTAATTTCAGATTTAATAACAGCCGCGATACTATGTATCAAGTCATTTTGAATATCGTTGCCCTATAACACTACTCTAAAGAAGATTCCATTAAAGTGTCATAGTTCGGTAATAAAAGGAACTAAATCTTCACTTTACCGTCTTACTTTTCACTATTTTTAATTAAGTTTTTATCAAATTGGCTTTTCAAAACACTAGATATATTTGAAGTTATATCAATCGTGCATTTTACATTAGCATGCAAAGCAACATCAAATTCAAAACTTATAAACGTTTTAAAAATTTTTAAGAAACCAGTACAGACTTATAATTTTTGTTCTTGCATTAGCTAATATTTGCTTGAATCACATGGCATCCTGTTTTTAGCTTCAACTACTACTGTTTTAGTCTATTAAAAAAATAATTTTATGCTTATGAACAGTTTTTCTCTAATAACATTCATTTTTGAAATTCTTAGTCGTTTACAGTTGCTTTTAAATACTAAGTATTGAAGAATATTTTCCTAGACATTGAGTCTGCGATTCTAAATGGAGTAAGCAAACACGGCTGCAGAATCTTCTATACGAAAGGATTTTTCTTCATAAGTGTGTTTATTAAAAGAAAACATATGAAACCTTTGAATATAATAACTTTTATTTTTACACAATCACAACCAAGAAAGAATATCAAATCTATGTATCTCGAAAAAATATTCATTTGACATTTCGTCGCTGTAGATCGAATACATACCTTGTAACCCAGAAAAGTCTATTTTTCAGGAGAAACAAAAAACTTATTATTAAATTAATGAGAGACAATAAAATTGACCTGGTTTTGATTTAAGATATTTTAATTGATGCGGATTTATATTTCGCTACAACTTATTATAAAAATTATTATTTTGTATTAATGTCGTTGGTTACGAGTGTATTACATTTGCGAAGTATTGGAGTTTTATACGTGGTATTTTCCTTGTACATATATGTCTAACAATTATAAGAAGATGAAAAAATAAGTGTAACATAATTAAAAAAAAAACGCATTTCATTTTATTCAAAAATAATCACCCCTATCACAGAATTCGGCGAATGAGCTAAAGTGACAATTTCAATTCATTTCCAAACTTTTGCTATTACTGAATCCGACGAATGAAAGTTGAACGAATGTCGGTAACAATCCCTGCACCACTGACATTTTGTTCAACTTATATGGTATTACAGATTTCGCAATCCATTCGCACTCCATACAATTTCTATCATTTTACATTCGCACCAATTTCGAGACGAATCTGAAGTGAATTTTTGATTCAACGAAAATAAAATAAACAATGGAGAGTACAAAAATTTAAGTCAAAAGCTTATCATACTGAATGCTAAAGTGTTTGTTTAACAAATTTTAATAGAAAACGCACAAATAGCAACGCAACCAGAGAGCAAGAAATCTAAAAAAAAAAAAAAGAGCACACGGTTGGTTTTGAACCGTCCGCCATCTTCGTACTAACCACTCTCAACGATGCTTGATTTCGTTGATCGAAAACGATACTATTATCACAGCCTAGGCCAGTTGAATAAATGTTTGTTGCCGACATTGTCGATACGAAAGTTCATAAATGATAAGGTAATTTTAGAAATCGACAATGTAGTTCATCCGACGAATTTCATAATTGAGTTTTACAGCGGATGCGAATCAAGTCAACTCACCGGGAGTAAAATTCTGCGAATTCTGTAATAGACATGAATGTTTAGCATAAAATTTAATTCAGTAAGATTTGAAAATTTAAGAAAATGGAATGGAAAATAATGCAAACCAATATTTAAGTTCGTCATATATGTGGGATCACTTTTTTTAGTTCTTGCGAATGCAAGATCTTACTCTCTACTGGATATATTCTTGGGCAGGCTGCGTTTTAGGAAGACCATGGCCATCACTTTTATTGGCAGAAACTTCAAGCCATCAGGATCCCTCTCATAGCTTGCATTACAATCGGCCAAATCTAAATAAGGTTGCACATTTACGTCAGAGTAGCCAAAAAGATTTGTAAAAGTCTGTATTGGCGAACAGATTCCTGCACTGCTTGTAGGCCTATTTCCGCTATCAACGTATTCGATAGAAATATTTCAGTTCTGGGGCCAAATTACCGCATCAGTTATCGAGTAATACGTGACTGAATTATGTGACTTTGGCATTACCGCTAACGTCAACTAGCAATCGATTACTCTAATTTGACGTTTTCATTCGATCACTGATGGGACTCACTCACTCGTTCACTGATGCGGTAATTTGGCCCCTGATCTCTCATACTCTAATCGTAAATCAAAATGGGAATGAATCTACAAGACGTTTTATATTGATATCAAATAATAACTGCGTATTCCCATAGTTCTGTATGTACATACTCGTATCAATAATCCAGAATCGATCCATCAATATTTTTTTTTGGAATGCACCACATACTTTTATGTTTGCCCATATTCCTCACAGGAGCAGGCTCCATAACTTCCCGGTTTCCATTCATATTAATGGTATGCTTAGGGACCAGCGATAGCATTAACTTGTCTCTAGAGACTATCATGTCTATTACAGAATTCGCAGAATTTTACTCCCGGTGAGTTGACTCGATTCGCATCCGCTGTAAAACTCAATTATGAAATTCGTCGGATGAACTACATCCTCGATTCCTAAAATTACCTTATCATTTATGAACTTTCGTATCGACACTGTCAGCTACAAACATTTATTCAACCGGCCTAGGCTGTGATAATAGTATCGCTATCGATCAACGAAATCAAGCATCGTTGAGAGTGGTTAATACGAAGATGGAGGACGGTTCAAAACCAACCCTGTGCTCTCTTTTTTTTTTTAGATTTCTTGCTCTCTGGTTGCGTTGCTATACTCTGTCCAACAAAAATTGTCAGTACAGGGAAGATAGGACGTTTGTCTCTCATTCTGGTTGCATTGCCATGCATAAGTGTGTCGTCATTCAAAGCTCTCACAGGGATTCCGTAGTTTAAATTATAAATCGCCTCAAATTAGAGTAAAAAACGCGTAGGGCTACCGTCTGCCGATTCAAAACGACTGAAAACAATATTTAATTTACCTTTTCCCACAACGCCAAGCGGTAAGATAATAGGCGCGTTTTTTTAAGTTGAAAAGCAATACGACAACACTCAACATGCTCATCTTCTTAAAATGTGTTCTCAAAAGCTTCAAATCCCAAAAGCTCCTTAATAAAAACCACTGAAAAAGCTCTTTGCTTGCAATTGAGAATGATAATGGTAACTCTGTTTTGATGTAGATAAAGAGCGCACGATCGTATTGAGTGACACTTGACAGTTGACACTCTTGTCTTGATCTTGACAGTATCTCATCAGCAGTGGGATACGACGCACAGAGGAGTATATTGGGCCAATTCTTGGCCAAAATGGTATTTTTTTGTTTTCGATTACCAACCCTGGTTTGTTATTTTTTTTGAAGCTTAATAGTAAACAAATGAAAATTTAAAACACACAAGGCTTTATCTTGTCAAAGAGTGCAACGCGAGCAGTCGAAAGTTAACAATTGTGTAAAGTGTCAAATCACTTTTGGAGAAAGCGCCAATTGAGTGCATAATTGAAAGTTTTGTATTTTTTATAAATTTGTTTTTTTTTAATTTCAATAACTATGGATAATTGCAGACCGGGTATTTATTTAACTATGTAAAATATGTTTTGGATTTAACTCATGTGGTTTTGTGTGTATACAGGGTATAATTTAGCATTACGTGAATTGTTAGAAAATATGCGTTTCTTTTTTGTTTAAAAAGCATTTTAATATGTTTCTAAGTGTTTCTAAGCAGTAAAATTTGTTTTGTTTTGTGAAGTTATAAATATTGATGTGTGTAGAAAAGGATTCAGCCGCCCCAAAGAGCCCTTTCGTAAAATATTGTGTTTTGTTTGTTGGTACATGCCATATTTGGAAACTATTTTTTTTGCTCATTTGCTTTAAATATATAAATAGCACCTTCTGGATTGAGGTTAATCGCTCGAAATGAGTTGTATAATATTATGGAAAGCTCAAATGAGACAACATTTGATGATAAGCCCAATTTTATGCAACAGGAAATTTTAAGCACCTATACAGAAAATGATAAGATAGCCATTGCAAAGCAAAGATTATCGCTCATTAAACACCAATTTAAAGAAAAATGGATAGCTGCTCGAAAAACAAAAACAAGGTTTGAGAAAAGTAATGCGAAGTGGCTGAATGGGATGGTATCGTTACCTATTACAGGTTTGTCAAAAATATCATCTATTATTTTCAAGAGTTTAATTTTAAGATTTTGTTCTGATAGGGATAAGCCGAGGTCGTCCTCTAAAATCTTTTGTGGAATCAAGTGACAGAAGTAAAAGACGAAGAACCGAAGAGGATCAAAAGATGTAGAGGAGCTGGCTTATGCTACACAAATGAAGCTGCGCGTGACGGGCAATGTTGATGCGTCAAAAATAGTTAAAAACCTTATAAAAAGTCCTCAAAGAGCAACAAAATATATCACGGCCGTCAATACGAGTACGGAAAACCAACCATGTCAGTTATCACCTTTACGGGCTCTGTCAATGTTTACAGAAGCAGGACTTACAAAAGCCCAGTATGAGATTGTTAGAGAAACTAACAAAAACTTCTTTCCTTGCTATACTCTACTACAAAACGTTAAAAAAGAATGCTACCCAGAAATACATTCAATAACTGAGACATGTGCTGAAGTGCAAGTGCAAAAGCTGATGGATCACACAGTAATTCGTCTTATCATACATCTTCGGGAAGCTGTGGATCTTTTAAGTGATGAAGACAAAAAAACATTAATTTTAATAAGTAAGTGGGGTTGTGATGGATCCCATCAGAGCCAATATAAAATGAAATTTGAAAATGAAGCTGATTCTGATGCTAATATTTTCCAAAGCTCTGTAGTTCCACTTCAGCTAGCTTATGGGCCTGAAAAGAAAATTCTTTGGCAAAACCCAACCCCCTCATCCCCTCGTTGACCAATAAGAATTCGATTTATAAAAGAAACACACGAAATAATTAACGAAGAAATAGATTACATACAAAAACAAATAGAAAAACTTTCTTCTACAGAAGTTGATGGTTTCAATATAAAACATAAAATGTTATTCACCATGGTAGACGGTAAAGTATGTAATGCCGCAACTCATAACAAATCTACAGCAAGATGTTCCATATGTGAAGCACCATCCTCCGAGTTTAATAATTTAACAAAAAGGAGACCATGTAAAAAAGAAAATTTAAACTTTGGTCTCTCCTTGCTTGATGCCCGCATACGGTTTTTCGAGGGTATGCTACATGTAGCTTACAGGTTACCTGTGAAAAAGTGGAACGTGAGATTAACGAATGAAGAGAAACTATTAGTGGAAAACAAGAAGAGAGATATTCAAAATCAGTTCAAGCAACAACTGGGACTTTTAGTGGATATACCTAAATCAAATTTAGGTAACACGAATGATGGTAACACCAGCAGAAGATTCTTCGATTCGTACGAAGTATCAGCTGCTATAACAGGACTTGACAAAAATTTGTTATATCGTCTAAAAATTGTTTTAGACACTCTGTGTTCTGGATTCCACATAAACATTGAAGAATTTGAAAGATATTGTCAAGAAACTGCCGAATTGTATGTTCTTCTATATAAATTTTATCCTATGTCTCCAACAATGCATAAGGTTCTCATACATGGATCTGAGGTAGTTAAGAAAGCCATTCTTCCAATAGGACAACTTTCAGAGGAAGCTGCGGAAGCACGGAACAAACACATAAGGTTATTCCGATTAAGCTATTCCAGAAAGTTTTCTCGTGTTACCTGTAACACAGATGTATTGAACAGGCTTCTTTTAACATCGGATCCATTAATAACAGGCATGAGATCTTACAAATGTAAAAAGAAGCCATTATCAGCAGATGTATTAAGGTTGCTATCAGAAACTGGCTGTTTAATATTTGATAGTGATGAAAATAGTTCTTAAAATTAATAAAAATGTTGTTTCTTTAAATAAAAATACTTATCATCTTGTTTATTTTATTTAAATATGAAATTAAAAGCAATACATTACTGATAGAGATATAAAATATTTTTGGCCAGGTTTCAGACCCAAATACCACACTGTGCGACGGTCGTGTTGGGGTGTACAACTTTTTGCAAAGAATTACAACAACAATTCCTTAAGAAAAGTCAGTGGCTTGGTCTTTTTTTAGTGGCATTTTTCCTAACGCATTGTAGTGAGGGTGCATCAGGCGCCACTGCTTTAGAAAAAGCCCTCCCATAAGGCCTGTACTGACAATTTTTGTCGGACAGAATATAGTTGTGCGTTTCCTATTAAAATTTGTTAAACAAACAATTTAGAATTCAGTATGATAAGCTTTTGACTTACATTTTTGTACTCTCCATTGCTTATTTTCGTTTAATCAAAAATTCACATCAGATTCGTCTCGAAATTGGTGCAAATGTAAAATGATAGAAATTGTATGGAGTGCGAATGGATTGCGAATTCTGTAATACCATAAAAGTTGAACAAATTGTCAGTGGTGCAGGGATTGTTACCGACATTCGTTCAACTTTCATTCGTCGGATTGAGTAATAGCAAAAGTTTGGAAATTAATTGAAACCGTCACTTTGGCTCATTCGCCGAATTCTGTAATAGGGGTGTATCGGGTATGTTACGTACCAAATTTGAGAAAATTTGAAAAATTAAGAAACTTTATCTGTGGCTAAAACCCGGATTTTGCTTGGCAAAATTAACTCTTGTGCACGATGATTAGAGACTAAACGTCTTATTTTTGTTCTCTTTCTCTTTCTTTGCTCGATACCCTTATTTACTCCTTTTGTGCAAAATACAAAGGCAGGAGTATCAAAAATAGCAACATGAGAAAACAAAAGCTTTGGATAATGTGGAGTAGTGCTCCACATTACCAGAAATTGAAATTGGTATAGATTTTTCCTATTTCATGAATGAATTAGATACATTATTATTAAAAATAACATAAAAGAATTCAATTTCTATTTTAATACATAAGTTTTATGTTTTTCGGCATTTACGTATCCATTTAAATAAATACAAATAATATAAAACTCAATAAATGTATCATTTATTTCTATATAGTCTCAATTTTAATGAAAAAATAAATAAAAATCACATTTCTTTAAATAAATAAACGTTTAACGCTTATTTAATTTCAGTTTACTAAACGATAACGTAAAACAATAAGTCTTCTTTGTAATTACTTAGAAATGTTAATTAATATTTAATTAAAACAAACTTAAATTTTACTTTAAAATAAAAATAAAAAATGTAGATAGCATTTCTTGAAATAAATATCTATATAAACGTTTAACGCTTTAGGAACTTCAATTAACTTTAATATTTATTAAAATAGACAAGAAACAAAAAAACAGCCTTTTTTAAATAATTAAGATTAGGTAACATAAAAATTGCATTTCTTTAAGGAACTTCAATTGGCTTTAGATAGATAGATATCTATTAAAATAAACAATAAATTCATAAAATACAGTCGATATTTTAAAATGTATGCAAAGTCTTGGTCACAGGAACTGCAAATAAAAATAGCACTCCTTTTTGGGAGGCATTTTTCATGAGCCCAAACAATGTCGCATTGGAGACATTGAACCCATTTGTCCCCAGTTACATTTAGTATCTCTTGAATGCGGAATTTCACCAATATCATCTTCAGAATCAGCAAATAATATTTTATAAGGAGCAAGGCTATCATCTGATGATAAAGACTGACGGCGGCTGCGTCTCGATATAGATGGTTTATTTGGCTGGGTGCTAGTTAAAGCTGACTTTTGCTTTTTAATTTTTTGTGGTTTTTCATTTTTTGCTTGCTCTTTTACAGTTGGGTTCTTACAAGTTTCAATTTTACCAGGCTTTCGAAGTTTATTAAGACTTTCTTGCAACTGATTCTTATATGGTGAAACAGTTAAAATTGCGGCTTCAGTTTTTCTTCCCCTGTTTGTGGTGACCACCCTTTTTAGTTTTGGAGAAACTTCCCAAGGAGTAAAATGGGCTTCAGTTTGGCTCAAAATTGGAATTGGAATGGATGTGCTTTGGCTATTTACTTCTGCCAGGTTTCGATTTTCAATTTCAAATTGTGGTAGTGGCTCAGGCGCGCACGCTATAAAATCAGCCTCCGAGAAAATATTCCTATTGAAGGGAACAATTCCGCTGCATTTGAATCCACTAACATACAACCTGGCCTGTTTGTACTTTAAGGTAGGCGTTTTTGAATAGTTGAGCTATATCACCTAAAGCCACTTTTCGCCCAGCCTCTCTCATAAATCGTCGGATTTCTTCATTATAGTACGTCTTAAGAGGCCCCATGAATGTCCTATCCAAAGGTTGCATCTTATGGGTACAATGTGAGGGTAGGGAAATGATTATAACAAAATTTTTACGCGCCAGGTCAATTACTTCCAGGTTTATGGTATGGCTGTAGTGGCCGTCTAAAATTGAAAGAACTGGCTGCTCTTCTGAAGGCTTGGAAAACTCCAGGAAATACCTGAACCACTCCGTAAAAATGGGCAGCTGAGTCCATCCAGAAATATGGAAAGTGTTCTGCTGACGTCAAAGCCCCTATTTGCCGTTTTCCTTTCTTCGCTAAAACCTGTGGCTGCTTGCTTTGAACTATCGTTAGACCAGTTTCATCCACATTCCATATCCTGGATGCTGGGAAGTTATATTTTTCATAAACCACTTCCAAAATATGGACAAATTTGTTTACGCTTTATTTATTAAAACCCTTAGCTCTATCGATAGAAGTGCCTGTTGGTACCCGAAAGCTTAGATCATTTTTGTGTCTTTTCAAAAAGCCATGCAGCCAGGCTTTTCCTGCAGTTTTATGCAATAGCGAACATTTCGTCGCTTTTCCGGCAGAGTGGCATAAGTCAAAATTTGTCGTTTTTTAGTTTTGAACACAGAACTGAGCTGACAAAAAAACACAATTTTTCTGTGTAATCGGCGTTTACCTACCTCTTCTAGTTTCCGAGTTATGAAAAAGCGCCGCTCTCAACTTTCAAAAACATCCCTGTCATTTTCTACGTATAAATACGGCATAAATCAATTTTTGTTTTTAATTTTTTAATATTTCGTTTTTTATAAAACTTAACAAACAAAAAATGCAGTTTTTTCACGTATTCAACATTCGAGTTTTGTTTTTTATGAACAACGAAAATTTTGTGTCCAGTATGAAAAAAAACTTTAAAAGGCTCTCCTGAAAATTTGCAAATTTCGACTTATGCCACTCTGCCGGAAAAGCGACGATTTGTTGGGGATATTATTTTTTTGAGCCATTTGAAAAGCCAGACTTCGGACATCGCTCCTTGTTAAACCCCAGAAACGGTTTTCCATTTCATGCAAATATTTTACGAGCTCATTTTCTATTACATTACTTAAAATCGGTTTTCGAACCAAGGGAGTGGACAAAATATCACTAATAGGCTTACCGGATCGTGCCATACGTTGCAACGTTGTTTTTGGAACGTTATATGTTTTGGAAGCAAGCTTCACACCCATTTCTTTATTTTTGATAGCAAGAAGTGCCTTTTTCATCCCAGAGTGGTCCCATTCTCTTACTTGGATTCCCTTTTTCGGCATTTTTAGATGAATCTATAATATTTGCATAAGATTAGACCTCTACAAAAACAGGTGGCTAATGTGGAGCACTATTCCACTTTGCCCGCCCGTGCCTACTCCACATTGGCCGACAGGTATATAAAGTTAAAAAATCTAATTTATTTGTAAAAAAATAAAGCAAAACAGTAAAACTTACCTTATGTACATATATATAAAACAATATATTAGAAACGCAAATAAGAAACACTTTTTAAAATTCAGCCTTTATTTTTTGAAGTATAAACATTTAACGCGCAGCAAAAAATTACATCGACCACACATCAAAACAAAAATCATGTCACTACGCAAAATCAACAGCTCTTGAATACGTGGCAATGAAAGATTTAAATCTATATTTAAGAGAACTATAGTGTATAAGCAATAACAGATCTCTCACTCTCTCAGGAAAAAGAGAAATGCAGGGGTCCACATTAACCGCCTACTCCACATTACCCGACCTTACTCTGTCATTTCAGTGTGATGATTTATTTTAAGCGAACGTTGAAGTTGGCTGTATTAATAATACTCTGATAATCGAATTTTGCTTAAATATTCGCAATTTATCGCTACTCGTAATGAGGGCCTTATATTAGAATTTCAAGACCACATAGTTCCAGTACAAAAAACGGCTGTTACCTTCCTATAAGCCGATCACAAACTTAATAATTTTTTCATAAGAACACAATAGTTACATGATCCGCCTACACGCATTAATTTAAAATGTAATAAATCAATAAATTAAATTTACATTTAAAAAAAAGAACAAAAAGGGCTTATTTAAATTAGGGAAATGGTATTTGATGTTATCTCTTTGTTCGGTGTGGTTTTTGTAATTTTCATACAATTAGAACAAGTGCTTCGAAAATGTCCACCCTTATTAAAAAAAAAAATTGTAATGATGAAATACCTTGGTATATGTATAATAAAGTAAAAATATGTTTACACTAATAATTCAAGCTTGGAATTTAATTTAAATTCCCAATATAGTTGCAGTTATTGATTCAATTTGCAATACTAATTTGCGATTTATTGCAAATTGTCACTCCACTCTATCCACCCACCGATTCCACGTTACGAATTATACCAACCCACCAGGGCTGCTCAATCACTCACTGGAATTGTGGGAATCATTATTCTGACATAAAAGTCGAACCCCATCTCCACATGGAATGGGCCGAGTAAAATTTGAAAAGCATGGGCTATAATAATAATCAGTTTAATGAAAATATTAGCTGGTGCCAATTAAATCAGCGAATTTACACGCTTAATTATTGTAATAATTTATTTTAATTAAAGCCATGTGCTAATCAGATTGCACCTTTTGCCCTCCAGATTTGGGGTTTCGAAATGAAGAGTTGAAGTTGGTGGTGGAGTAGGAGCAGGAGCAGGAGCAGGAGAAGGAGTATTATTCTCGATAAAAGAGAAATGCGTATCACACAGAAACCTTAGCTAATTCTCATGATGCCCGATTACTCAAAACTAATCGGTATTGGTAGTGCTTACGGTTTTGTTTTGACAAGAGTTCTTTAATCAGCAACGTTCAGCTCTATTTTCAACCGCTGCTGTCGCCACGCTGCGCCGCACCGCGCCTATGATATCAAACATAATGAGATCAAACACAAATACGATAGCGAAGTCTTTTTGAATATTACAGATACACAGTTTCATGTTTAAATGGCTTGGTTTGGTTAATTAATTATTTGTTAAAATAAAACCAAAGCCATTGTGCTGTATATCGCATCGAAAATCGATTTTGTCCACCAGTTAGAGCCTGCGGAGCGACCGCTTTATGTTTACACTCCCCATCTAATGAATAAGTTCAATGTTGAAAGTTCGTTTTCGATTTTCAAATTCTTTGTCAGGAACTGCTAACCACAGAAATAATGTTTGCGATTAAGTGTAAACATTGATTAAGAAGTCGGTCTGCACATCTGAAAATGGAATTAGGGCTGATTCATTTAAAATACATTATAGCCATTCTTTTTTTTCATTTTTTTTTTGTTGAAAAACGCCTTGAACAATTTTGAATTAACTTCGTACCGTAACGTCATTTCCAAAATCGGTTTCAAGTCATGTGACTGTAAACAAGTACACTGTGTTACAGTGAAAAATTACTTTTTTGTAACCTAGTAAAGGTTGTAGGGATGATTGTGTACATCAGAATATGGCACTTGAAAGATTTCATAGACCCTCAAAATTTCAATTGGTTTTCAAAAAACCGTTTATTTAATATTTTCAGGCCTTAACGATTTTTACTCATTCATTTTTCGACTAATTTAGATTACTTGCAGTTTTGAAAAGAGGAATATTCGCCCTTTTTAAAAATATAAACTTTTGTGTTCATAGTGCCAAATTGTGTGTATATATTTTGCATTCAATCTAAAAAGTTCACGTTTTTCAAGCTATGAATTTTTTGATTTTTTGAAACAATTGGAACTTGGAATAATTTTTTTCTTTTTATTTTCATTGAAATCATATACACTGTCGCACATAAGTTTGAGACCAGTCGTAAAAAACGAATGTTATCTTTAAATACACAAAAATTACATTGTTTAAGCTTCCATATAGATAAAGGTATATCTTATTATATACTCCATTTTTAATAAAGTTATTCACAAACAATATAATTTTAACTGAACTTGTGGTTTCTTCAGCCAAGAGCTCTTAAAAATGGGAAAAACGCGAAATTAGCATTGAAACGAGATCTGCCATTGTTTCTCTATAAGAATAAAAATCAGGCTCTGGGATCTTGGCACCCCATATACACCATATATAGGATATTCGTTAAAAAAGCCATCTAATTGATCAAGAAATAAAAACTAATTTTGGAAATTGATCAGCCATAGAAAAAATAAGGCATTTGCAAGGTCACGTAAGATCAAGCACGATTTTTGTCATTCCATTTTTGGGATATTCGCAAATATATACCGTCCGAAAACTCACTCAACTATTTTTACTTGCGACTTATAGGTACTATATAAGGCAAGTTATGCATTCGTAAAAAAAATCGAACTCGAGATTTTGATCAAAGTTGACATTACGGTGATAGCGAAGACGAAAAAAGTGGGTCTGGCAATTTTGTCTGTCTGTCTGTCTGTTCGATTACAGCTAAACGGCTCGGCCGATTTTCTTAAAACTTGGTAGATATGGGTTTTGATTTTTTACCCCCGGATGTTTTTTGATTTGGTTTTTTAAGACCAAAAATAACGGTACCTGCCATACGATTTTTTTAGAAATTTTATAAATTTTTTTTTCTCAAAAACTGTCCCAACGATTTTAAAAAAAAAAATCAAAAAATTTAATTTAGTTAAACCAAAAAATGAGTAGTTTTGGTACCGCCCTTTGGACCATTTTTTTTGTTTTTGATTTTCTCAAAAACGGTACCACCGATTTTGATCATTTTTTTTTATGCTAAACCTTCCCAGCAGTTTGAATATTATTGTATATTCAAATTTTCCAAAAAAAATGTTTTGGATTTAAAACTTTCAAAATTTTTTTTTGAAAACTCAATATTTCAAAAACCCCATGCTCGATTTTTTCAAAACTTGATAAATAAGAGTTTGGAAAAATAATCTACAATACATACATATGTATATGAGAAAAATAAATTCATTTACCTAAAAATAACGGTACCCTCCATACAAATGTTAAAAAATGGTTTTCGAAAATCGTATTTTTATCGAAAACGGTTCCGAGAATTTTGCTTAAATTTTTTTTCTTTCTATTATCTTTTAATATCTGTAATTTAATAAAAAAAATTTTGAAAACAAGATTATTACTGACTTTACCTACCATAGAACGATTTTTTAAAATTTTGAATTTCTCATTATTAGCACAACGGATTTTAATGAAATTTCGTAGAGAGAAGCTTTTAAAAAGTTTAAAAAACATTGCATTTCAAAACTTTAAGAAAAATATTTTTTTGAATTTTGAAAAAAAAAAATCAATTTTTTGTTTTTTGAAAATTCAATATCTCGAAAACGGTTCAATCCTTTTTTTGTAAATTTAATTTTTATTCATACAATTATAAAAACTTCAAATTGGCGTACCAACATTTTTTCTTAAAAATGTTTTAAAATTTTCTTATATAAAACCTTATTTTTTAAGAAACCACTACAAAGACTTATAATTTTTGTTCTCGCATAAATCTATATTTGCTTGAATCACATGGCATCCTATTCTTATCTTTAACTACTAAAGAAGTTTTTTCTAGCCATTTAAAAAATGAATTTTATGCTTATGAACAGTTTCTCTAATAACATTCATTTTTTAAATTCTTAGTCTTTTACATAGGAGCAAGTTCGTGCGACCCAGTCGTGCATTTTATTTTTTTATAAAGTTTGTTTCAAGGTCACGGGCAAAATTTTTTGCAACCCATTTGGGTCCTTGAAAAAAAAAGTATGCCATTTAAAAGTTCAGCAAACGTCACAAACGGGTTTTCAGTGACGTTGAATTAAGCTTTAAAAATTCAAAAAAAAATTACTGACCAATCAGATGGCATACTTTTTTTACGAATGACCCATATATGGGGTGCCAAGATCAATGAGCCGGAGAACGAGTGATAGCATCTCAACTAAAATCATAGAAGACGTGTGTTAATCGGACAATTATTCTATAAATTACAGTCTTCGAGATCGTCCACGCTCATAAAGGCCGATAGCTAACACTTGGAGTGAGCATAAGTTTATTGTTGTTACCAGCATATGAAATAGACACCCTATAGCACCATAAATTCGCGTAAAGAAATCTCTACTGAAACCTGTATCAGTGACTACATTAAAACGACGATTGAGTGACGCGAAGTTAATATGTCGCATTGCTGCCCGAAAACCACTATTGAGAACCCTTAATAAGAACAAAAGGATGGGTTCTTACCCATCAAGATTGGATAGAAGAAGGCTTTTGTGCTTTGATCTGACAAATCAATGTTGGAAATATTTGGTTCAAAAAGAAGAATTTACGTCCGATATAACGCTGAAGAAAAGATGGTGCCAAACTGTGTGGTGCCAACCGTCAAGCACGGTGGTGGTTGTTCAATAGTTTGAGGATGTTTCTTTAGCCATGGAACTGGAGATTCGAAGAAATCGCTAGAGGAAACGCCATCCCTTCCAAACTAAAATTAATTGGCAGTGGATTAATTTTTTAACAAGACAATTATACAAAGCACGGTTCAAAATTATGTTGAGCTTATTTTGAACATAAGGAAGTGAAAAAGGTGTATGGTATGGCCACCTCAAAGCCCGGACCTTAACCCAATTTAACTTTTGTGGGAAAAGCTTGACGGAAAAGTTCGTGATCAATGCCCCTCTTACCATAAATATATTAGGGTTTACAAGAAAGCTGGAACAGTGTATCACAACAGACAATTATTGATAAATTGATTGCTCGTATGCCTCGTTAAAAAAGTCAGTCAAAAATCAGCTTAAGCTATTTTATTTTTCAAAAATTCAATATGAGAATGCAGAAAACGAATTTTAACTGATATTCTGTATCCCATTTTCTCATAGACTTTCAAGAATTCATTGGTCGATGTCAACATAATTGGGACTTTTATTGTTTTACAGAAAGTTTTGTCATCATTTTTCGGATTTGTAGTTCAATAAAAATGCCTGCAAATAATGAAATCATAATAATGTGTAGGTACGTATGAATAATTTTGTTTTCTAAGAAATTAGCCTCGCGGTCTCTATCTAGTCGTATCACAAATTGCTTTATGAAGCCTTGCTTTAAGTGTAACGTCGGCAAAATTCTATTTTTCGGTCTGCACCAGTGGCAATATTCACAACGTTTTTTTTTCCTATTTAAAATTAATTTCTTGACGGCCAGTCACACTGCGATTGTAAGGATATATGCTAGGTGACTGTCCCATTCCATTGTTAAAAAAATTTGTTTGAAAACTCAATATTTCCATCACTACATGATCGGTGTTTTTTGAAACTTAAGAATTAACAATTTTTTAATTCTATATGCAAGATGGAGAACAAAATTGTTGTTTAATATAAAAGCAACGGCACATATCATTCAAATCTTAAAAACTCCAAACATTCAAACCGGCTACTGATTTGTTCCCATGATGCATTTCAATGAAAGCTATAACTGGGGCCTTAGACGTCAAATTATTTGTACATTTATCGCCACAGAGATGGTAAGAAAAAAAAACGTTGAAATCGATTTCGTGAAATATTTTATTTCACGTCATCATCATCATCATCATCATCATCGGCTCGACAACCGGGTTCCGGTCCTGGCCTCTTTCAACAAGTCTCTCCACCTATCCCGGTCTCTAGCCGACGCCATCCAGTTGCGCACCCCAAGGCTTCGGGCGTCCTGGTCTACGCCATCTCTCCAGCGCAAGCATGGTCTACCACGCTGTCGTCTACCATAGAATGTACCACAAAGAACTTTCCGAGCAGGTTCCTCTTCGCTCATGCGAGCTAGGTGCCCTGCCCACCGGAGTCTACCGAGCTTAATTTTTGTCACGATATCTGCTTCAAGGTAGATTGCGTACAGTTCATGATTGTACCGTCTCCGGAATCGTCCTTCCTCACATACGGGGCCAACAATTCTCCTTAAGACTTTTCTCTCGAACGCAGCTAAGAGGTCGGAGTGCCTTTTGCTAAGCACCCAAGTCTCGGATCCATATGTGAGTACTGGCAGGACCATGGTCCTGTACAGCAGTAGTTTTGAAGTTATGGTGAGATTTCTAGATTTGAAGAGCTTTGACAGACTATAGTAGGCTCTGTTGGATTTGAGAAGCCGCCCGCGTATTTCTTCTTCTATATTGTTATCGGCTGCTACTATTGACCCAAGGTATTTAAAGGATTGCACCACTTCAAATTCGTGCTCCGCAACCTTGATTGTTTGACCAACTGTTCCTCTCGCATTCGACGCCACCATGTACTTTGTTTTACCTTCACTAATGTGCAGCCCCAGATTTTGTGCCGCCTGCTCGATCTGGATGAAGGAATCGTGTACAGCTTGTTCGGTTCTTCCGATGATGTCGATGTCGTCTGCGTAAGCCAGTAACTGGCTGGACCTGTTGACGATGGTCCCTCTTGTTGCCGTGCCAGAGTCACGGATTGCTTTCTCCAACGCCAGGTTGAAGAGGAGGCAGGCCAAACCGTCCCCTTGTCGGAGTCCATTAAAGATGTTGATTGGTCTGGATAGCAATCCGGCTATTTTTACTTGGCTTGTTACGTTGGTCATGGTCAACCTACATAGTCGTGACAATTTATTTGGGATGCCGAATTCTCTCATGGCTTTGTAAAGTTCTACCCTGGCTATGCTATCATAGGCGGCCTTAAAGTCTATAAACAGATGGTATGTTGGGATGTTAAATTCTAGACATTTTTCCATCGCCTGCCTAAGGGTGAATATCTGATCAGTTGTTGATTTCACGTTGTTGTTATTTCACGTCTCCATTTGAAATTTTCATTGCATAACCAGTTTTCTGAAATTAATTATTCCATCTGGAGGCGTGGGATAACCTGTTATATTAAAATCGCAAACAAAAACATAAAATGAGTGACAACTGCAGCTTAAATGACAATGTAAGTTTATTTTTAATAGAGCAATAAGAGTTTACAGCTTTTAACTTTATTTTAAGACCCTGATCAAATGACCGTGAGTGTATGTATGTGATGAAGGAACTTGTGCATACATGTATGTACATACATTTATGGGTGGCTGCGGTATTTCTGGATATCCTTGTTGTTTCAATGAAAAGCTAAATACAATTGTTCAATAGATGTTTTCGATGTCACGTGATATCATGTCTGATATCAGATTTTAGTCCAATCACCGCTTTTCCCCCAAAACCTCCAACCTATCTATGTATCGTACGTTTTCATTTCATTTCACATTACCATATGGGAATTTGGATGCCATTCATGATGGACAAAGATTCACTGCGAATACGTAATTAGGATGGAAATAATATTTTCGAACAGTTTGATTGAATTTTGGACCTTTGTTTAATTTCATAAATGTATTGTCTGAACAATTGGTTGAATCAAGCCCAAACATATTCTTGAAATGAAAGTGTCTATGTTGTTGTTAAATGCTGCACTAGGGCTGAACATATCACAGAGTAAAAATAATGCAGTTACGATTGTACTGAATATTTTGGATTGTGCTTCTCTTTGAAAAATAATGTCCAAATTGAACTTGTTGTTGCAGTACAAAAGATTTTATGAACATATTGCACAAGATGCATGAATGTACATTGTATGTGTGTATGTATTTTCGAAATCTAATCAAATTAGAATTTCATAAAGTTTCTTACGGAACTAATTCAAAATATTTTTGTTTTCTTGTGACGTAAATCAGGACTGGAAATTTTAAATACATTTATTTCGCCAAACAAATTTTAAAAGTTTCCTAGGATTATTCTTCGACAAATCTCCAATTAAGTGTCGTTCGAGGTATAAATGTTTACTCCAAGGCAGATGAGCTCCTTGATTAAGTCTTATTTCCTAGATATATACTTTGACACTTAATTACTTGTGGTAATGGTCTTCCTTCTTTTCTAATTGATGACAAATTCGTTGTGGTGTTTTCAAAAATCACAATCGTTCTGGAAATCATCAAACTCCGATTCGCTACTCGACAGTTCCAAATCCTATTTAACAAACCTTATCGTTTTCTGAATTGCTTCCACAGGCATTGAGAAATAATTTTTTTTTTTTGTGGGTAGGTGAAGAATCTTCACAGACACTATGAGCCCGGTACTCATAGTAGTGTGAGATTCTTACTCACTAAAAAACAATTTCATAATATAATCACGTTTGGAAGGTAGCTCCCCACTGAGAGGAGCTGCGGATACCGCATTTGAAAGCGGATACTCCTTATTTTCAAGTTGATCTCATTTCTTTTTAACGTGGGTTTTCCATTTAAGCTTAGCGTCTAGTGTCATTCCTAGGTACTTTGCTTCATAAGCATATGGAATTTGCACCGAATTAATGTAAGTGGGCAGATTGGTAATATTTTTGTAAGTAAAATTAACCTGTGTTGATTTGGACTCATTTAGAAGAATTCGCTATTTCTTAGTTCATACCGAAATTTTATCTAGAGCTCGTTGGAGCTTCTCGATTGCAGATTCAACTGAATCGGATATTGCAAGTATGGCCGTATCGTCTGCAAAAGTATGTATTATGGTATCTTCTTCTTAAGGAATATCGCTAATGTATAGTATGAACAGAATCGGACCAAGAACACTTCCCTGGGGAACACCAGCATTGATTTCCTTTGTAATCCGAATATTCCCTCCCTTGCTAAGCTCGAAATGGCCTATTTTCGAGGTAGGACTCAATGATGTAATATATTTGATCCGGAAAGACCTTTCGCACTTTAAACTTAAGGCCATCGTGCCAGACCTTGTCAAAGACTTTAGAGACGTCTAGAAATGCGCTTGAACATAGATTTTTCCCTCTAGTGATACTAATGCAAACGGATTTATCTTAAGTAACATCGTTGGAACTAAATGTTATTTAAATGTTCTTTTACAGCTATGAGAGGGTTAAATGTAAAGTGCTAACTCTATTTCAAAACTAGTTGCAGCTCTTGGTAAACGAATCTTAAAATCTTTCTCTATAATGGAGTTTCTTAACAATCTTTAGCTCTTTTACGTTTAAAAGCTTTCTGCTCGGTAAATATGCTCCATATTAATGTTCTTATCAGCTGTCAGAAAGCATAAATGCATTTTTATTTTGTACCCTTTAAAATAGTTCTTTAACAGCAAAAGATTTTGTTACGGTGTTCTTTAAGGGCTATAAGCTATATATTTTTATATCTTTAAGAAAATGGCGAATATTAAAGAATTTTTATAAAACCTGAACAGAAAATATTTACAGTGCTGTGACTATATTTTCAAAAGAATCAAGGAAAAGAGAAGCTTTACCAAAAAGAGTTCACGAGAATAATAAATATATTTTTTCCCAAGTTCAAAATCAAAATAAAATAAAATGCACGACTGGGTCGCACGAACTTGCTCCTATGTAATAAACTAAGAATTTTAAAAATGAATGTTATAAGCATAAAATTCATTTTTTAAATGACTAAAACAACTCCTTTAGCAGTTGGAGCTTAGCACAGGATGCCAAAAAAAACATTGTGATCCGTTTTTAAGATATCGAATTTTCCAAAAAAAGGGTAGATTTTTTTTTCAAAGTTCAAAAAAAGATTTTTTTTTTTAAGCTTTGAAATGCAATGTTTTTTTAACTTTTTAGAAGTTTGTCTATAAAAAGTTTCATTAAAGTCCGCTATGCCGATAATGAGAAATTTAAAATTCGAAAAAATCGTTCTATGAGATCTATTACACTAGTTTACACAAAAAAAGTACCTCAACAAAAAAGTATTTTCTAGACTAATTTTTGCTCTCTGAACACGAAAATGGCAATCATTTATTTTTCCAAAGAAGCGTTTTCGAGATATGACCAAAAAACGTGTTTTTCTGCTCCTTTTCCATGTATAAGCCTAATTTTCAAAAACGGTCGAACTAATTAACATATACTTTATAGTTTTGAACAGATATTTTGTTTGTCTTTCCAACAGTATACGACTTGTGTAAATCGGCCCAACAATCATCAAGAAAAAGCCGTTCAAAGTTTCAAAAAACACAATTTTTCGCCGTTTTTTGAAAATCGCTTGTTTTAAGTCATTCCGTAAGGATAGAACAAAAAATATTTAAAATAGTTTTAAGATCTCAGGTGAAAGATATTGTTTTTACAAAGCTAAAACGCACAAGATCAATGAAATCGGATAATAAATGTGGAAGTTATGAAACATTACGTGAAGGCAGATCATTTCAGGTTTTTTTCTTTTTTTCATAATTTTTATTGCAAGTATGAAGTATTGTTTACACTTCTTCTTTTATTTTATGTGGCGTTGAATCTTCGCGGAGCTGCATCCAGCAGTAGTCACTCATCATCCCTTGGTCCCAAAAGCCCTCATACCTCTTTTCCATGACAGCCAGGTCCTGGTGGAATCTTTCACCTTATTCATCGCTTTCAGCTCCTAAATTCGAGGGAAAAGTTTCCAAATGGCTGTGCAGGAAGTGCATTTTCAAAGACATGCGAGCACCTGAAAGGAATACAAATATTTAAATCTTAGTTGTCAATAGAATTCCTTATTTTTGAAACACTAATCTGCTAAATACTCACCAATAGCATTATATCTAATCATAATTTTTTCGATCAATTGACGATAGTTTGGACTTCTGTGGTTTCCCAAAAATCCATGAACTACGTCTTGAAAAGCATTCCATGCTCTTTTCTCGTTTTTTTTTAGACAATTCAAAAATCCGGTGTCACTAAACAATTTTTTTATCTGTCGACAGCTTGGGAAACTTTGTTTTCAAATATGTTAATCCTTTGTTTTCGGGATCTTTTGCTAAAGCTTTTACAAAATTTTTCATAATGCCGAGTTTTATGTGCAATGGTGGAAGTAAAGGGTGATTTTTTTGAGGTTAGGATTTTCATGCATTAGTATATGACAGATCACGCGGGATTTCAGACATGGTGTCAAAGAGAAAGATGCTCAGTATGCTTTGACATTTCATCATGAATAGACTTACTAACGAGCAACGCTTGCAAATCATTGAATTTTATTACCAAAATCAGTGTTCGGTTCGAAATGTGTTTCGCGCTTTACGTCCGATTTATGGTCTACATAATCGACCAAGTGAGCAAACAATTAATGCGATTGTGACCAAGTTTCGCACTCAGTTTACTTTATTGGACATTAAACCAACCACACGAATGCGTACAGTGCGTACAGAAGAGAATATTGCGTCTGTTTCTGAGAGTGTTTCTGAAGACCGTGAAATGTCGATTCGTCGCCGTTCGCAGCAATTGGGTTTGTGTTATTCGACCACATGGAAGATTTTACGCAAAGATCTTGGTGTAAAACCGTATAAAATACAGCTCGTGCAAGAACTGAAGCCGAACGATCTGCCACAACGTCGAATTTTCAGTGAATGGGCCCTAGAAAAGTTGGCAGAAAATCCGCTTTTTTATCGACAAATTTTGTTCAGCGATGAGGCTCATTTCTGGTTGAATGGCTACGTAAATAAGCAAAATTGCCGCATTTGGAGTGAAGAGCAACCAGAAGCCGTTCAAGAACTGCCCATGCATCCCGAAAAATGCACTGTTTGGTGTGGTTTGTACGCTGGTGGAATCATTGGACCGTATTTTTTCAAAGATGCTGTTGGACGCAACGTTACGGTGAATGGCGATCGCTATCGTTCAATGCTAACAAACTTTTTGTTGCCAAAAATGGAAGAACTGAACTTGGTTGACATGTGGTTTCAACAAGATGGCGCTACATGCCACACAGCTCGCGATTCTATGGCCATTTTGAGGGAAAACTTCGGAGAACAATTCATCTCAAGGAATGGACCGGTAAGTTGGCCACCAAGATCATGCGATTTGACGCCTTGTGGGGCTACGTCAAGTCTAAAGTCTACACAAATAAGCCAGCAACTATTCCAGCTTTGGAAGACAACATTTCCGAAGAAATTCGGGCTATTCCGGCCGAAATGCTCGAAAAAGTTACCCAAAATTGGACTTTCCGAATGGACCACCTAAGACGCAGCCGCGGTCAACATTTAAATGAAATTATCTTCAAAAAGTAAATGTCATGGACCAATCTAACGTTTCAAATAAAGAATCGATGAGATTTTGCAAATTTTATGCGTTTTTTTTTTTTAAAAAGTTCTCAAGCTCTTAAAAAATCACCCGTTATTACATTTTGTTTTTCAACAAGTGCTTTTTCAGCAACGTTGCTCTTTCCTACTACATGATTTTCACGAAGGGCCAATTTCGTTGGATAAAATGCTTTTCATCTGCTCTGCTATCCCAAAAACACAGAAAACAGCAGTATTTTGTGTAGCCACCCTGCAGGCCAGTAAGTAAAGCCACGACTTTTAAATCACAGCAGTGATAGGAATTGTATTTCACAAGTTGAAGAAGTTTTTCCATGGTCATGTAGTCCTCTTTTACATTTGTGGAGTGACCAATCGGGATTGATGGTTTCGTGTTCCCTTTATGAAGTAAAACAGCCTTCACGCTATACTTGCTGCCGTCGATAAAAAGCCGCCAATCCTTAGCTTTGTGGTGTTCTCCAAATTCAGCAAATAATCCTGTCACATCATTGCAATAACAAAAGTCACCCGTTTTTGAATAATACCTTTCAAATTTCTTATTCTGATTTCTGTAATAAGTGACTTTTGTTTCTGCTTCCAAGCAGTTAAATTACTGCAATCTCGAAGCGAGCAACTCAGACTTCTCTTAAGATAAGTTGAGATCACGGCATAAATCATTGAGTTGGAATTGATTAAATACCTAGCTTTAGTTTTGGACTTTCAATTTCCAAACTGTTGATGATACTGGAACTCAAATCTGATACTTCTCCGGCTGTTATTTTTGTTCCTGGTGGTTCTTGTTTTGGATACCGAGAAGAATGTGGCGCCGTCTTTGTTACTGATTGTACTTCGGGATAAAAAGGTTCCGAAATTTCCCTCCTTGTATTTTAGTTAAGCAGAAGTAGCAGTCAGTCACATGATCAATTGGGTTTCTCCATTCAACTGGCTTTCCAAACGATAAATACTTCCTATTTCCGTTTCCAAATGCAATTAACCTCACAAAGCACGTAGCACAGGTTGACAATATAGCATTACTTTACTATAAAGCACTACAGTAAATGCTCTGAATTTGTATATTTTTTTAAACAATTCTTAAACAGGTAGATAAAACTAAAAAACATTTTTTTTTTGAAAAAAACTGAAATGGTCTGCCTTCACGTAATGTTTCATAACTTCCACATTTATTATTCGATTTCATTGATCTTATGCGTTTAAGCTTTGTAAAAACAATATCTTTCACCTCAGATCTTAAAACTATTTTAAATATTTTTTGTTCTATCCTTACGGAATGACTTAAAACAAGCGATTTTCAAAAAACGGCGAAAAATTGTGTTTTTTGAAACTTTGAACGGCTTTTTCTTGATGATTGTTGGGCCGATTTACACAAGTCGTATACTGTTGGAAAGACAAACAAAATATCTGTTCAAAACTATAAAGTATATGTTAATTAGTTCGACCGTTTTTGAGAATTAGGCTTATACATGGAAAAGGAGCAGAAAAACACGTTTTTTGGTCATATCTCGAAAACGCTTCTTTGGAAAAATAAATGATTGCCATTTTCGTGTTCAGAGAGCCAAAATTAGTCTAGAAAGTACTTTTTTGTTGATGTACTCGCCAAAAACCGAAAATTTGTAAACTAGTGTTATAGATCGTAAAAATTAAGCAGAAGAAAAAAATTTTAGCAAAATTCTCGGAACCGTTTTCGAGAAAAATACGATTTTCGAAAACCATTTTTTAACATTTGTATGGAGGGTACCGTTATTTTTGGGTAAAATGATTTTTTTCTCATATCTTGTAGATTATATTAATAAACTTTTATTAATCAAGTTTTAAAAAAATCGAGCATGGGGTTTTCGAAATATCGAGTTTTGAAAAAAAAAATTTAAATTTTTTTTAAAAATCCCAAAATTTATTTTTGGAAAATTTGAATTCACAAAAATAGTCAGACTGTTGGAGACCCTTAGCAGAAAAAAAATAATAAAAATCCGTCGTCCGGTCGAGCCGTTTAGGCTGTATAGTCGAACAAACAGGCACACAGACATTCGCTATCATCGTAATGTCAACTTTGATCAAAATCTCGAGTTCTATTTTTTTTCCGAATGCATAACTTGTACCTAAAAGTCGCAAGTAAAAATGTATTATTTAGTTAAAACAACTTAGTTTTGAAGAGAAGTACAATATCAACATTTCTGATAAGAATTGAATCGCACTTAAAAATACCGCACTTAGAACGTATTATAGCTTTTAATTATTACGTTTACTCATTGGTTTATGTAAATAAAAAGAAGTACTGAGATGCATTTTGATAATTTACCAATGCAAATGATAATTTGTTTTCGTGTTTAGTAGTATGATTTGTATTTACTAAAACTAAAAAAAAATATAATTTATAACTCTATGTAAAAGCACGCAGCTCTATGGCAATTTTAGAGCGTATATTAAAGCTCTTAATGAGCTCAAAAGTGTTCTTAAACTCAATGAATTAACTGCAAGTGACCTCTATTTTTGCTCTAAAGGCGCACCTAGAACGTGTTTTTGAATAAACAAGCTTTTAGATTAGCTCTGATAGCGCCTTTAAAGCTTTTATACAGCTAAAAATGTTTTATGTTTTTATAATACAAAGCCTTCAAGTAAAAAAAATCACTTTGTGAAAAATTTTGAAATCAGACTTAAGACCTTTTACCTTTTGGCACAAAATAAATTATTTTTTATAATAAGGTAGGAATTAAGTTACTCGTATTTCTGAAAACTAACTTAACCTTAGATTTAATTCTTACATTCAAAAGTGCATAACTGAACAAGTCCTTGCAACCACTGTTTCCCCCTATAGTTAGCTAAAAGCTCAAAACTATGTTAAGCTTATCAATTGACAAAAATGCCGACAATTTCGTTCTACAAATGTTCCTTCCTTACCGTGTTCCCCGAGATTATGGTCAAGTGTTTCGTGTTCTCTCCTATTCCAAACCGCGTCAACCTTTTAAATCTTCAATATTTAGATCAACTAAATCGTAAGAAATACAATTTCTTCTTCTTTAACAAAATTCCCTTAACTAAACCAAAAAATTGCCTTCACCTTCGTTTCACAGATCATCTAATGAAAACCAAATGAAAGTTAAAGAAGCATCTATACCGTGCTTACTTCAGGTCTTACATACAAAAAGCAACAACACGTTTGTATGGCAAAATGCAAGAAGCAACCTTGCGGTGTGGCAAATCCACTTGGGTAAAATAGCAAAAGTGAGCGCAAAGTTAAATTGAGTGCACGCTTTTGATCTTTTCTGGCACCCTCATTCTTTCACCTCGGATGAATGCCAATGGGCTCTATTCATACTTTGTTGTCTTTGTTCTCATCAAAAGCCGCCCACCTTGGCAACCACTGCTTCTCCCTCCCCTTTAGGTACTTTAATATATACAAAAAAAAATACAAAAAAAAAAGTAGCAGCAGCAGGACCCATCCAACTTGAATAACAAATTACCGACTTTAAATTATAATTTTCACCGGCAATATTCTTTGAAAGTTGCCAAAGCCCAGCCGGGAGAAGTGCTATAGTCATTCCCCAATGCCCCGCACCCACCAGCACCCAACTCAACCCCAATGGTTACCTTCTGCTTCTGCCATTCCGTTGTAGAGATGTTTATGTGTACTGACAGTCATCTTTATCAACTTACTTTGCACACTATTAATTTATACAGCCACTGGAAAATCCTGGTTTTATCTTATTTACTATACGAACAACCGAGACCCGGGTAAACATGCAAACAAGCCATTCTTCAACATGCTTAGTTTTGCTCGGGCTCAGGTCCATTTAAGCTTCCAGTGCGTTGAATGGAAGGTCGGATTGCATCGTTCGTTCTTTTTTGTGTATCCACTTTGCTTGTCCAAGTCAATCGGAAAATGTAAGATACTTGATGAACATTGTCCTCTTAACGATGCTTATGATCTGAATGTTTTCATAGAGATTCGTTTAAAGAGCCATTAAAAAAAAACAAGAAGTCGGGGAACACGGTAATATTTGCCTTCCATAAACCGTCTTGCACTTGAAATGTGTAATTTTATTTTATGAGCTAAAATTATAAAAGAAAAAAAAAACAAAAACAGTATTTATTTATTCAGCTTATCATCTCGCCGGGACTGTAGTTTAAACCTTCCAAAATGAAGCGAATTCAAGGATAAATATTATGTTCATGTTTTATAAATCAATTCCATGTACGTAACATACAGGGCAATTTTCATAAAACGCGACCTAAAGTAAAGGTATAAGCATAGTCTAGGTCAAGGTTGAAAACGGGGTCTATTTTCTTCAGATATAATTTCTTAAATAAATTTAGTGCTGCGACAGCTCGTGAGATACAGAACCTAGTGATTTATA
Organism: Chrysotoxum bicinctum; assembly: GCA_911387755.1. Taxonomy (NCBI): domain Eukaryota; kingdom Metazoa; phylum Arthropoda; class Insecta; order Diptera; family Syrphidae; genus Chrysotoxum; species Chrysotoxum bicinctum. Next base: position 181,846,571 of record OU426987.1, read on the forward strand.
CTTTGTGAGTCGGCAGAAGTGAATGGGCCCTAAAATTTTCTGTCGAATTCAAACGAAGAAGATTAGAATTATTTCATCATTATAAGAGATGCTCTGATCTAAGACAGATACTCTGATCTAAGACAGATATTCTGATCTAAGACAGCTTTGAGTTTTAGAAACACTAAATTCCACACGGTTAATACCCAATTTTGAAAATGCTGCTTGGACCTAAATTTAATAAACTCAACATATTCTGCTGTTTCAGATCTTGATCCAACGAACACGGAGGTAAAACTTTCAGCAGTAAAACAGTTAAATGGACTAGTAGTTTCAGATAAGAATTCATTTATGAAGATAATAAATAGTGTCGGAGACAGTACGGAGCCTTGGGGCATTACTCAAACAAAAAGTATTTCTCTCTGATTCTTAGTGGAAAGTGGATTCATGAAGAGAAAGATGAATACACTTTAAATTACAATGTGATATACAGTGCCTTGCATAATCGCACCTGTAAAAATGCGTTTTTTAGAAAATTAAAATGGGAATGACACCTTACTATTTTTTGTATTGAATGGCATCACAAATCAAGTCAATTGAGAAAAAAAAGTTCCGTTAGTTTCTCTTCTGATGTTTAAAAATTAAAAACAGATTTTTATGTATTGCAAAAGTATAACCGCACAATGCAAACCTCTCTGAAGCTTCATTCAGTTATATGCTTTAAGATGACAAACAACAATGCCGCGTGGTACACATTTAAGCGACACGGAAGAAGACAAATTCAAGCTTTTCGGTAAAGTGGCCTAAGCTTAAGGGCTATTGGTAGGAAAGTTTCAATATCCGATCGTGTCGTCCGAAATTTCCTACAAGATCGCGAATCTTATGGGACAAAAAAAAGACCCGGGCGTCCGCAGAAGCTGACACTTGGCTATAAGAGGCGTTTAATCAATGCTTGATGAATTGGGGTTAGGAGTTTCGGTTTCAACGGTTTTTCGTGCCTTAAAAAGAAGTGGAGTGATTGTTCGGGGCAAAATGGTGTCAGCTCCAAATCTGACAACAGCCCACAAACAAAAAAGGTTAGAATTTGCCCGTCAAAACATGAACCGGAATTGGAAAACCGTAAGTAATATTCCATTAAATTACACCCAACTCTTGTTATTAAAAATGACATAATATAATGAATGTTTTTTTTTTTTTAAGATTATTTTCAGTGACGAAAAAAAGTTTAATCTTGATGAGCCAGTTGGTTTTAACGGATATTGGTACGATCTGAGAAAGGAAAAAAAGTTTTTTTCCAAGAGGAACTTCGGCGGTGGCAGTTGTATGGTTTGGGGGGCGTTCTGCGACCGTGGTAAGGTTGCACTCGCCTTCACCTCTACAAGTATGAATAGTTCTGCTTACACCCAAGTGCTTCAGGATAATTTGGTACCATACTTAAGACGATTTCGCCGAGTTCGGCATGTCTTCCAGCAAGATAATGCCCCAATTCACGTTATTCGTCAAAGTTTGGAGTGGTTCGAATCCAACAACATAAATTTGATAGAGTGGCCGGCACGTTCTCCAGATTGCAACCCTATTGAAAATCTTTGGGGAATTTTGACCCGCAAAATTTATGCACATACTAGACAATTTGTCAGTCTTGCTGAGCTTCGAGAGGCTACTGTGGAAGAATGGAACCTTGTCAACAGTATGCCAAAAAGAATTTTTAGCTTGGTCGCAGCAAGGGGCAGCAAGATCCCTTACTAATTTTTCCTAAAAAATTACTTAAAATAAAGAAAAAAATAAAAATAAAAAAGCGGTTATACTTTTTCAATACAAGAAAATCTGTTTTTAATTTTTAAACACCAGAAGAGATAATAACGGAACTGTTTTTTCTTCTCAATTTACTTGATTAGTAATGCCATTCGATAAAAAAAATAGTAAGTTGTAATTCTCATTTTAATTTTCTACAAAACGCATTTTTACAGGTGCGGTTATACTTATGCAAGGCACTGTATGTATAGTTTCATTTGATAGGGTTTCATTTGTCATGTTTATTTGGTATCTAGTGCTTTTGGTAAAATTTTTAAAAAGGAAGATGGTTGGAAACATGTGATATGGACGTTACGCCACTGGTAAATACGCATATATGTACTACTATACTATATAAAGAAGCCAGAAAAACTGCTAAAAAGGTAAAAGATTTTACTTCCTCAATAAGGGTGGTCTTAGGTTGTATCTTTTATGTCGAAATTGTACGTTCGAAATGACAAAAATAATGTTCTACTTGCCATTGTCTCCAAGACCATGGGATAATTTTTAATAAGACAACTCTTTATTTCGGTAACTACCCAGAAGTGACCCATTTAAAACCCCAGACGACCAGAATTGTTGGCCCAAGTACTCAAAACAAAATAAGTATTCAATCACAAAACTGTTTTTGTTTGAATTTCAATTCTTCAAAAAATAATTCATAAAATTAAATGTTTTTAAAAGAATAATAATACTACTTGTAGTGAAAAGTCCGAAATGTTATTTCTAATCCAACGAAGAAGAAATTCATCGATACCAAATGCACGCATTTTCGATGAGAGAGCTTGATACCAAACTCTATCGAATGCCTTTGAAATATCAAATGCAATAATCTTACTTTCTCCAAAATGATGTAAAGATTTGATCCACTGTTCGGTGAGATAAACCATCGGAACATCAGTGGACATATTGGTACGAAAGCCATACTGCCGGTAATTGAGAGTCTTTCGTTCCTCAAAATATTTCTTAAGCTGAAAATTGATCAGCGTTTTCATGACCTTAGAAAGAAAGGACGTAAGTTTAATTAGACGATAGTTAGAAGGGGAGGAGGATTCGCTTTTTTTAGGGACAGGCTGGATAAATGCTGTTCTTCATTAAAACGGAAAACCTTTTATAGGAACATAGTGAAAATAGTCAAAAATAGAAAGATTTTGTTTTTAAAAGATTCTTAACAAACAATTTGCATGAATTTAGATAGAGCCATTTTGGTTGCAAGGCACTTTACAACAATACACTTGGTTTCTCAATATATAGGAGACAGGGAAACGGATATTTTAGTGGAAGAATCAATTGAAAAGTTTGATGCTTCCCAAGAATTTACACCTTCTTATGCATTCGTTGCGTTTCAAGATATTAGAAGTGTTATCAACAGCCTTAAAGTTAAAAAACCGGGAGGGTTAGACCAAATTAAAAGTGTTTACTTAAAACATCTTCCAAAAACAGGTATAAAATATCGCACTTTTATTAAAAACGCGTGTTTAAAATTGCAATACTTTCCGGCCACTTGGAAAATGGCGAAAATTGTACCTATCTCCAAAACCGGAAAAGCTTCTGATATTTCTAGTGGCTATAGGCCAAATAAGTTTGTTAAGTAGTATAAGCAAAGTTTATGAGAAAGTTTTGAAACAACAAATCTTAAAAGTAGTATATAACGAAAACATATTCACCGATCAACAATTTGGTTTTAGAACGTTTCACAGAAACCAGGTCAAAAGAATTTGAAATCACGTTAAATGCAAACGTACTCAAGGTAAATCAACGGGAATGGTTTTATTGGACATAAAAAAGGAATTATTTATAAAATGTTAACATTCAAAATTCCGCTATATTTATGTAAAATAGTTCAAAGCTTATTATTGTCCGATCGATGTTTAAGTGTTTTTGTTGACGATGGTGTTTCATCATTAATGTACTTCAATTTTGATGTCCCACAAGGTTTTGTTCTTCGCCCATCCTTGTACAATCTAGATTTCAAACCACATGCGGACTCGTAACTTATTTTCTCCGGTGCAGTCAGGAATTCGAGCATTTCACTGTTGCTCTTCGGCTATTGTTAAGGTTCTTTAAGATATTCGAATTCAGTATGGCCAAGGCATGTTAACGCTTCTCTGTTTACTGGATTTTACAAAAGCATTTGACCGAATATTCTGTGCAAGAAACTAAATCCTTACTTTGGCTTTAGTGGCAGTTCTCTTCAGCTTATACAAGACTATTTAAGTCATCGATCTCAAAAGGTTCAATCAGCTTACTTGCTGGCGTCCCACAGGGTTCCATCTTGGGTCCTATTTTGTTCTGCATGTTTATAAATGACTTACCACATGTTTTCAAAAATGTCATGTTACATATCTACGCAGATGATGTTCAAATTTATCTTTCGGGACTTTTTAACTTACTGGAAGATATTACCTGCAAAATCAATGAAGATCTGGATGAGATTCACAATTGGTCGCTGTGTAATGGCCTTACGCTAAATCCAGCGAAATGCCAAATAATTGATATCTTTAGACGAAAATTTGCAACGAGCAATCTACCACCTGTTTTTCTAGCACAATTTCAAATTGAGTTTTCGAGTACTACTCGTATTTTAAGTCTAGGCTTTGCTGATGACAGCAATATTTTGCTCGCTGTATCCATTCATTAACCGCAATTCTACGCTCACTAATGAAAATAAAATAATAATATTCAAGGTTATCTTCCAAGCAATATTACTTTATGGAAGTCCTGTAGGGGGAAAAGCAGCTTCATGTCACATAAAAAAACACCACCAAAGTTCTATGCCACCTATCGACTATTCCATTTGCTTGAGGATGATATGGCGGGCGTGGTCCTGTTTTTGCGAGCTCCAACTAGACTTGCCAGTGCCGAAAACAATGCGGACTCAAATTGAGATCCTTGATCCGAAGTCATTGTTGTTGGTGTTCCGTAGTGTGCAACCCAGTTGTACCAGAAAGCTGTCACAATTGTCTCAGCACTAATGTCTTTAAGATGAACTGCTACTGGCCATCTGGAGAAACGATCGAAGATTGTCAGACAATATTTAAATCCTTTATAATCAGGTAACATGTTAATGTCTAGATGAATTTGAATTTTGATATGCTCTGCTCGCAGTTTGTTTTGATATGCTCTGCTCGCAATTTGTTTTGTCTTTGGGCTTTTGACTTTTGGCAGGCTAAACATATCTTTTCTAATGCCAGGCCAGGCGAATTTTTCTCTAAGGCCTTTTGAAGTACATCTACCGCTGGGATGAGAAAGATTGTGGACGGTGTTAAAAGCTGTAATTCTTAGTGATTTTGGTATGTATGACCGAATGGCTCCTGTTGATGCATCACAGTAAATTTTGACATCATTTTCAATAGTAATTTCTTGAATTTTTAGCAACCTCGAATTTTGAATCATTTCCTTCAACTCTTCATCATCTGCTTGTTCTTGTTGAATAGTTTCGGGGTGCAGGGCTGTTGGCATATTGATTGCATTAATGCGAGATAATGCATCTGCCACAAAGTTTTCTTCTACCTTCACATAAACAATTTGGGTTGAAAATTGAGAAATGAAATCAAGTTGTCTCAGCAGTCGGTCGGAAGCTTTTTCTAATTTTTGGCTGAATGCTCTTGTCAGTGGTTTGTGATCGGTTTTGATAACAAAACCACGAATTTCTAATAAATGTTTGAAGTACTTGAGTCCAGCGAAAATAGCAAGAAGTTCACGATCGTAGGTACTATACCTTTTCTCCGAATCCGAAAGTTTCCTTGAGAAAAATCCAATTGGTTTCCACATATCATCTTCAAACTGCTCAAGAGATGAACCTATTGCATCATTGGATGCATCAGTTGTAATAGTGTTTGGCGCTGTTGGTGATGAAAATGCCATTAATGTTACTTCAGCAAGGATGCGTTTACATTCATCAAGTGCTGTGTTGGCTTCTTGTATCCATTCGATTTTAGTTTTGTCGTTCTTTTTAGAATCTTTCATGTAATTATTCAGTGGTATCATTATGCTTGCTGCATTTGGTAAACTTCTCCTATAATACGGAGGCTGTTTGAAAAGTTCTCGGCCTAACATAGAAGACGTTGTTTTAATAAATAAATTTTAATTCCTCAAATAGCCTTTATATAATAATTGTATGTAAAGTTTCATTAAAATTGCTCGCGTACTTATGTATATCAGTGAAATTTTTTGTTTGAACGAACCTATTGCTAACAACGAAAATGGAAAAAAAATGAAATTAGAGCCGTCATTAAATATTTGGTCAAAAAGAATATGACACCAAATCAAATTAAAGATGACTTCGATGAGAATCGAATCTGCACCTTCGTATTCCACGTTCAAAAAGTGGGCAGCCTTATTTAAACATGGCAGACAGAGCGTCGAAGATGATCGCAGAAGCAGAAGGCCAACAACATCCACCTCTTCAGAAAACGTCGATAAAGTTCATAAAATGGTTTTAGACGACCGAAGGTTAAAAGTGCGAAAAATCAGCAACACCATGGGGATCTCTTCTAAAAGGGTTTACCACATTTTGACCGAAGAATTGGGGTTGAAAAAATTGTCCGCAGGGTGGTTGCCGCGTTTGCTGAGCGAAGAACAAAAATTCAATCGAGTTGAAATCTGTAGAGATAATCTAGCTTTATTTCGGAGCAATACCAGCGATTTCTTGAGAAGATTCATTACCACCGCCACCGACGAAACATGGATTCATCACTATATTCCTGAGACAAAAGAACAATCAAAACAATGGAAGCATAGCGGTTCTCCTCAACCGAAGAAAGCCAAGTCGTGTGCTTCAGCTGGGAAAGTGATGGCGTCAGTCTTTTGGGATTACAAGGAAATTATTTTTATTGATTACCTTCCCAAGGGCCAAATTATCACTGGTCAATACTATGCAAACCTGTTGGACAAATTGGCTAAAAAAGTTGCCAAAAAAAGACCAGGATTAGCCAAAAAGAAGATCCTTTTTCATCAGGATAATGCTCCAGCACACAAGTCGGTTGTTGTCATGGCTAAACTCCATGAACTTCGATTTTGTGTACTGAACCACCCCCCTTATTCACCTGATTTGGCACCATCAGACTATTACCTCTTTCCTAACTTAAAAAAACATTTGGCTGGACGCAAATTCTTCACCAACGAGGAGGTGATTGCTGAGACGGAGCGGTTTTTCGAAGAGTTGGAGGAATCGGCCTATAAAAAGGGTATAGAAACACTGGAATACAGATGGAATAAGTGCACTGATATAAGAGGAGAATATGTAGAAAAAGATTAAAAAAAAGTTTTAAAATTTATTGCGTTTTATTGGTCAGGCCGAGAACTTTTCAAACTGCCCTCGTAATTGATCATACCCAAAAATCTGCGGAGTTCCATGACTGTTTGAGGTTTCGGGTAGTTAATGATTTGTTGAAGACGTTCTTTTATAGGTGCAAATCCAGACTCATTTATGCTGTAGCCTAAGAAATCGACTTCTTTTTTGCCAAATTTGCACTTGCTGACGTTGATGGATAAAGCATTTCTCTTCAACCGGTCAAAAACCTTCGTAAGTAGACATGACCAAAATGTCATCTATGTAGACAAACACAAAATTTAGATAACGAAAAATTGAGTCGACATATCTCTGGAACGTTTGACTTGCGTTTCGCAAACCAAATAGCATCACAAAGTACTCGTATAACCCCCATGGAGTAATGATTGCGTTTTTTTTTATATCTTTCTCATTCATTGGTATTTGATGATTTGCTTTTTCTAGATCAATGGTGGAAAATATTGACTTACAATGTAGAAGTGGAAACACATCGGTTATCATTGGTGGAAAATATTTGTCAGGAACCGTTGCCACATTTAGCTTTCTATAGTCCCCACAAAGTCGCCAGGAGCCATTCTTTTTCTGTACCATGTGGATTGGGCTGGAATATGTACTACTTGACGTTCTGATTACTCGTCGATCTAGTAGTTCCATTATTTCTTCTTTTCCTACTTTTGCTTTTTCGCCGGCTAATTTGCGGCACTTTTCAGCAATTGTTGGTCCAGAGTTAGTGATGTGATGGGAATCAGCGGCGTTTATTTTCTTTGTATTAAATATTAAAGGCTTCGTTATTTCAACATATTGTTCCAATAACGCTGAGTATGGCATAGTGGAATTGATTGTCGAAATGCTATATGTTGGGGTTTCATACATGCCTCCATTTTTAGTAATTTTAGTTGTTGCTTCAATAAGGCGTTGGTTCTTCAAGTCAATCAAAAGCTCATAATTAGTGAGAAAGTCGGCCCCGATTATAGCAGAATGTACATCCGCAATGATGAAGGGCCATTTAAAAGCTCGACGAAGTCCTAATGAAACGGTGATGGTTTGAGATCCAAACGTTTTGATTTCGGTTTGATTTGCAGCAAAAAGTTTCAGATCATTCACATCCAACGGCTTCTGCGCAGTGAATTTCGGAATGACCAAAACTGCTGATCCAGAATCAATGAGATATCTTGTATTTGTTAATTTGTCGAAGATATTTAGACGGCTTTCTTTGATTTGGATAGGGCTGGTTTTGGAATCGGTATTGATATTACTGTCGTCAACCGATTCGACTGGCGACAGCATCTTTAGTTTTACGAATCTTTGATATTGTCCGGCTTCCAGGAACATGGTTTACTGCATTTGAAGGAATTATTTCCAAACCTCCTATGCAAATAGCATATACGAGTATTACTTGGATTGCTGAGATTACCGTTGGTGTTATGTTTTGAGTTTGATCTTTCTCATGAACGGGATGAGTTACGCGATCTTGGCCTGGAAAAACGGATGTCGTTCTGAATTCTGTTGACCTTTTCTTTCAAATTTTGAATAGTCTTGCTCATCATTTCGAATTTTTTTTAGAATTTTCGTTCAAATAAATAATTGCACAAATGATTGTTCAAATTAAATTAGATAATGTTTCAGTTGTAGAGATAAGTTTAATCAAATCTCTGAATTGTAAAATGTGCGGTTACACTACCTTTAAGTTATTTTTTGCGAAATAAAATCTATCTATCCATCCGGTAGTGTGCTCGTATGTATGTCAGTTGTTATTGGTCGAATTTTGACCTACCGACCACCTAACATTAACAATATTTTTCCGCAAAGCAGTACCTAACATTTGGCTAGAGCTTAAAAATTAGAAATGTTGCTGCACTTCATTTTGCATATATACCTTGTTTAAGGAAGTAAAGATGCATCCTATCTGATCTATGTATAGTCTAATTGGATAATAAGTTTAATCCTTATAATAATTATAGTAGGAAAACAAACTTACGGGGGAACTCATCTAATTAATTTTAATGAATGAAATTACGAAGAATTTGTGAACACTTTGTATCGTACCTCGAGAAATCATCTTCCTGAAGATTCTTCCATACTAAATTGAAACCTATATTGCAAAAAAAAAAACAAAAAAAAAAAAAGAACATTGTTGTGTTCTGACAAAAAAAAAAAAAAAAATCTTGAAAGATATTCCAGGACTTTTTTTTTAATTTGTTTCAGTTATGTGTCTAAGACAGTGTAAATGAACATAAATTGAGTTTGTACACGCAGGGAGAAGATTAAAATTTTGTGTCCATTTATCATGAAGGAAGGTTAACTTAAAATTGTTGGGAAACAGTAAGTTACACGACTTTAAGTACGATTTACGAGTGGGTAATTGTTCTGATACAATCTAATTTAGGTGCTTTTATGTCAAAGCATGTTGTTCTTATTTTTAGAGAATTTCATAAAAACTTCGAAATAGATGTTTGAAATCGTGTTGTGGCACGGGCGTTGAGGCACTTTGTTGAAAACACATGTTGTCGGTGCCAATAGCATCCAATTGTGCCAAAAGAAGTTGGTTATCATATCCAAAGTGCTCGCCGTTGACAATGATGGCCAGCGTCGTTCTCAAAGAAGAACGGAACATCAAACAGTGACTTTCTCTGGATATAATATTGCAATTTGGTGCATCTGGCGTCGATTATGAACGTCCCAAATTCGACTATGTTGCATGTTGAAGAATCCATTCATCCAGAAATGATTATTATGATTTAAATAGTATGAGTCGTTGTCTATGATCGATTGCTCTGAGCTCTTGGGTCAGTTGAAGTTTGTAAGGGTGAATGCCCAAGTCATGATGCAAAATTTGCCAAGTTGTAGTGTGTGAAAGGCCGAGTTCTTGTGCGCGGAGCGGAATTGACTACCACGGATTCCCGTGTCGAGTCCGGGTGCTGGGTGATTGTTCAGCTAATCGGTTGATTCGAATTGATAAACCACGTTGTGATTAATCCTCACGGAACGACGATTATAGGAACTGTAAGTCGGGCAACTTTTATCACGCATTTCTAAAAGGCAAAGTGACAATAATTGCCGAACCTCTTCACAGGCTGCTGAAAATAAGTGGAAATGGAATTCAAAGCATCAAACAGCTTTTGAGGAGCTCAACAATGAAAGTAAACTGATTCATTATGACGAAAAATTACAACTTGCTTTAGTTTGTGACGCTTCTCCATATAAACTTGGGGTTGTGCTGTCGCACATTTTACCTAAGCACCAAAAACGTCCAATTTCATTTTATTCTCACCCTCTTACGTTTTCTGAGAGGAACATTTCCCAGATCAACAAGGAGGCCTTGGCAATTATAGCAGGTCTTAAAAAATACCATAATTTTTTGTACGAAAGAGACTTTCAAATAGAGACGGATCACAAGCGGTTGTCTGATTTATTTAATCCAGAGAAACCAACACCAATTATACTCTCGCCGAGAATACTTTGATTGAGCGTGTTTTTAAATGGGTATAATTTCAAGATCGTGCACAGACCAGCTGATCAGAATTGCAACACTATGCCGACTGTACATTTCTTCACCGTTTGCAGACGAATTTCAAATTAATATGTTAGAGGAGTGTGATGCAAACATCCTTCAATCAAGTCATGAACGGTAAAAAGGTGAATCACTTGTGAAGAATCTTGACCCGAGAAGTCTAAGTCACCTATTGGTGACTTGGGAAGAAACTTCAAAACTATCGTCACGCCTACATGTATACTTCGTTGGCCCTTTTTAAGGTAAGACGTTTTTTTATTCTGGTAGATTTCTGTTCGAAGTCGCTAGAAATCAAATTAGTATATACCACAAACACAAGTTGTGCGATCAACAGACTTTGTTCTATATTCGCAACGCATGTATTACCAGATTCAATTGTTTCTGGAAATGGTACAGCCTTCACATTTGAGGCGTTCAGTCAGTTTTGTAAGAGTATTATAATTTCGCGTATCCTTTCTGCTCCTTTTTACATACATATATTCCAACGGACAGGCTGACACGTACTACGAAGGATTATCTCAAAAGAATTAATACCGGATGTGTAAAGCTTCGCCTGGCAAGGTTCCTGCTACCCAGCCATACTACACCATCAACAGTTACCGGCAGAAATCTTGTTCAAGCGGCCAACCACTACGTTCATCCAAAAAAGATCACGTTATAGGTAATGATTTTCAACTACATATCAACGAACCTGAAAAGGACCGGCAAAGATAACCAAGCAAACGGGTCCAGTATTATAGTAACTGAAGAGGGTAATACTGTACGCCGGCATTCTGACCAACTTCGACATAGGAGTCGAAAGACTCATCAAGAACCGGATACATTACAACAACAATAATCAAAAGGACCAGAAGCTGCATCACAATTCACAAACAGAGCAAGACTTACCTACATATATTTAGACGACCCGAGAGGCTTCGGAAATTGTAAGTTCAATCTAACAGGGGAGTAGTGTGATGTTTGAACGCAGCCATGCTTTGTTGTCAACATTGACAGCTTACACTAAGATGCAAATGATTGCTACGATTGAATGCAGACCACCATTTTATAAAACTTAATTATATCTTTTACTTTAACCTTACTATTAAGTGAATTAATTGAGTACAATACTTGTCCTTCTATTAAAAGATTTCTTCAAGAACACTTAAAGAACAAAAGACCAGTTTTAACGATGTTCTTTTATTTTTATGATTTTGGGCGACCTAAAGGGAATTTTACTACCCTTAATATGTTTGGGAACAGTGCAAGCGTTTAGGAAAATTTGGAGAGGATTTAAAAGGATATTCTGAGACACATTGGATTTCAATGTCTGAATATCGTAATGGGAGGGTAAAGCATTCCACATTCGTGTAGTGCGGCTAAAGAAAGAATATCTTAATTTAACAGTACGTCCGAATTTAGGCTCAATAGTAACCTGATGGGCACTCCCTGAAGCGTGATGAATACGGTTGAATTGTTTAAGGGTAGGCCAGATTAGGTTAGGTTGATTTGGAAGTCAGCATATTAGGGTCGACAAACTTAGACCATGGGTTGGTTCATTGTGATACTACATGAATGAATGAATGAATGAATTGTATTGGGCTTAGTGCACTGCGACCTGTAGATCTATTGTGCCCCCGTTTTAAAATGATGAGCTGGCTCATCCTATAGTTCCTCCTCCAAACCTATTGCTTTTAGGAATTTTAGTATTTAGGGCACTTTTAGAGAGGATAGGTTGCTCCCTTCTACCTAATATTGTCCCAGATGTGTTTTCCTTTGGTGCATGTTTGGGCAACACTTTCCGAGTATATGTTTAGGTGTTTCCTCATGCATGTTGCAGAATCTGCAAGTGGCACTGCTTACCACACTAAGTAAATTAAGGTGTCTTCTAAGTTTGCAGTGTCTTGTTAGAATACCTGTTATTATGCTTAGGTTATTCCTACTTAAGTTAATACAATATTCGAAACGATGCCGGTTGTAATTGCCCAGTAGTATTTTCGCCTCAATTTTGGGAGTTCATTCCAGTTTTGAACCTGTTTGCCTACTTTTCTTGTTTAATTTTGGTTTTAATGACATTTTCTCCTATGCCGCAATAGGGTTCAGGCCCTGCTAGAGGAGTTGAAGCGCCTATTTTTGCTAGGGAATCTGGCTTTTCGTTTTCATGAACACCAATGTGACCAGGTACCCAGTAAAGTGTGACCCTGTTCTTGTTACCAAGCTCATTTAGCGTGCTTATGCACTCCCACACCAGCTTAGAGGTGATGGTGTATGAGCTTAGTGCCTTGAGTGCTGCTTGACTATCTGACATTATGGCAATGTTCTTGTTACGATAATTCGTTTCGAGATTACGATCCACGCATTTCCCTATTGCGTTAACCTCCGCTTAGAAGATGCTGGTGGACTGCCCCATTGGTATGAAAAGGTTGGTTCTTGGCCCAAAGATTCCTGCTCCAGTCCCTTCGCTTGTTCTCGATCCATCAGTGTACCATTTGATGGTATTTGTTTCGAGTGTGTAGTTTGTTTCCCCTCCTACCCAGTCTTTCTTGTTACTAATCTGTGTAAGAAAGTTTTTCTCGCAATTATGTTGTTTGATCATTCCATCTTTTGGGATCTCAATAAGGTTTGTTAATGTGGACCTGTCAATTAAGTTCCTTTCTCTGAGACCAATAATTTTGCCTGTCCCAGTGCCTTCCTTTGAGTACCTCATGATACCTCCAATTCCAGCACTTCTAATGACCTCGTGTAAGGGGGAAAGGTCCTCATTTCTCCCGTAATATAGATACATGCGAGCCTTTGGACTTTTTATAAGGTTTTTCTAGTTGTTGTTAATTCGGTTTATTACGCCATGCAACCGCACCATAGATAATGATGGGTCTTACCATCATAGTGTACATCCACCTAAGGATGCTCGGCTTGCATCCACATGACTTACCTGCAATTCTTTTACAAATCATTAGGGCTTTTGTGGCTTTTCCGACTATAGCATTAATTTGTTTGTTCCAGAGGAGTTTACTATCTAGTATAATTCCTAGATATTTTAGATTTCATATGTGGTAGAAGTCTTTTCCTGGTAAATGGTATGATTGTTGTCTTGGATGGGTTTATTGAAAGCCCTACAGACAGACACCATTTTCTTATAATTGTTAGTCCTCTTTGGATAATATCGCAAAGAGTTTCTTCAAACTTACCTACTACAATGATAGCGATATAATTTGCAAAGCCAATGCAGCATATACCTTGGGAGGTAAGATTTTCTTACAATTCATCTACTACTAGACTCCACAACAAGTGTGATAGTACACCGCCCTGAGGGCAGCCTCTCGTTGTGATTACTTTTTTACATTTTGTCCTGCTTCTGCCTCTGAATTTCTAGTGCCTAACATTTATTTTATCCGTCTGGTTATGGTGATGGGTACGCATTTCCTAAGAAGAGCTTTGCCTACAGCCTCGTAGGACTTGTTATCGAAGGCTCCCTCTATGCCTAAGAAAGCAACTAATGCTGTTTCCTTTACATCTATGACTCTTTGGATCTTATTTGTTAGTTCGAACAAGGCGGTCTTGTTGATCTGTCCTTATTAACACTTCTGAACTTATGAAGTTGTCGATTACCTTTTCCAAAGTTTTCAGTATAAAAGATGTTAAGCTTATTGGCCTGAAAGACTTCGGATGGGTTGTGTCTTTTTCCCTATTTTGAGAATGAAGATTACCTCAGCTGTTCTCCATTGACTTAGTATGTACCCAAGAGCAATGCTTCTCCCAAGAATATTAATGAGATAGGGCATAAGGTATTATTTTCCCTTCTGCAAAAGAGTGGAGAAGATACCATCTGCACCTGGTGATTTGTAGGGTTGAAAGGTATTAATTGCCCATTCAATCCATTTTCCTGCGCAAATGGTTGTGGCTATTTTCCAGTTCTCTCTGTTTGGTACGAGAGGTGTTCTTTCTACCAAGTTACCATCTAATGGTAAATTGCCTGGGAAGTGTGTGATACTACATTGATTCTCGCTATCTCGTTAAACTAATTGGAGTGAGATTGCCTAAATTTATATTTGACAGATCACTAAGATCATTGTAGTAGAAATCTCCCAAATGTAGTCTACGTCTTTCGGATAAAGCAGACCATTTACATAGAAGGTGAGGAATCGATTCCTGCTCTTCTTCATCCATGCAGATTCTGCAGAAATAGTTAGAATAAACTCCATGCAGCGTTACCTACGTGCTTGCGGAGCAGCGGAGGGATTCGAGTAAAGTGCTCCGGCCATGTACAGACAAGCTGACCTTTGGACTTTGTTTAATATTAAACAATTGTTGTTTTTTTTTTTTTCTAGAGCCGTCCACCATACGTTAGAAGCGATTTAGGGACCCTTTTTTCCCATTTTTTTTGGCATGAGAAGTGTGCCACTGTGGTCTTTTTAACTCTTTATTGAATGTTAGGTTTCCAACTTAACTTCTCATCTAAAATAAAACCCAAATATTTTGCTTCGTCGGAAAATGTCAGATATACCTTTAATGGAAGGGAGTTTATATGGGGAATTTAATGTTTCCTAGAGAAGACGACAAGATCTGTTTTGTGAGGGTTAACACTCAGTCCACACCAATCGGCCCAGTTTGTTAGCTTGTTAAAAGCATATTGTAAGAGAAAACCCACACAGCTTTGGAATAAGAATCGTGACAGTAAGTATCTGATGATTAACTTTCTACATTCAGGGATGACAGTGCAGACTCGATTGCAGATGTGTCGACATTGTTAAAAGCAACCATAGTATACTCTTTTTGATGGTTCTTATCAGTTTTATGTAGAACTGTTTCCATTGATTTCCCCATTTACAGTGGCCGTATTGAGCCGTAGGCAGAAGTCTAGTATCAACACTTCTTCTTAAATAGATAACAATCAGTCGCTCAGAAGTTTTGAGAAGGAATGATGATACACTAACCGTTCTGAGATCTGTCGGTTCTTTATGTGAACATTTGCCCGCTTTGGGTATAAATACAACTCTAACTTCTCTCCATAGCAAAGGAATTTTAACGAAATTTAGACAACTATTAAAGAGCATCGATAGGACAGGCAGAATAATATCACTTGTTTTTTAGGTTCGGCTGGTACTATTTTTATGGTGTGGAGGTGTTGAATTCCAAGTGCAGTTTTTTCCTTGTAATCAAACCTTGTGGATAAGTTAATATATTATAAGACGCACTATTGCCATTATCTCTAGAAGTGGGTTGATCTATTTTTCCATGAATTTCTCCTGATAAGTTGATGTGGACTTCAATATAATTGTACCTGCCTACATGCTTATTTCAAGGTCCAATGTTTGTTACCTCTTCAACTGGTATTTCCAAAAATGTTGATGTCTCGAAAAATGTTAATAACGATTTCCAATTCAATAAAATGATGCGGGGTGAAGCTGCATATTATATTCCTATCATTGACTAAAACCAAATTTTTATTTTAAAGAACTGTTTTTTTCTTTTTTGTATACTTTCAGGAATGGAAGCCATAATGTCGGAGTTCTTTAATGACACCTCCACCGCTTTTTATATAATTCTAATTGTTTGGATGGCAGATCAATACGATGCTATTTGTTGCCATACCAGCATCACAAAACGCCACTGGCTTAGGTAAGTGCAAACACACAAAAAAAAAGTTAAATCAAACATTTCATTCAGTTGAAGAAGAAAACAGAAAACTTACGAGTCTATAAGGCAATTAGAAAACGAAAACAAAGTCCTTCAAAACTTTCAAGTATGAGCGTAAGCCGCGACTTCTGATGGAGGTATTTGTTTGGCTTTTGGTTCTGTTCACTCCAATTCGTTATGATACTGCTAATTTCTGCTTAATTGTTTCAATTCGTATTTAAATCCGCGTTTCAATGAGTCCTTCAAAAGATTAATTCTCTTTGGAAGTTTGTTAAGCGATACTGGCTTTGAATTCAAAGAAAAGCTAAGAAGCCAAATGATTTGAATTCTTCCATCCATGATTCCATGAGGGAAGATTTTTTAATTCTTAAGCTTTATTCGTTTTGATAATTGTTGGTTGTTGTTTTTGTTGCTTTGGCAGGATTTACTTAGACTCAAGAAATGGTTAAGACGATGCTTGTAGCAGAGAACAGAAAATCCAAAGGTGTTGTTATTTTTTTTTATTGTTTCAATTAAAATCTTGATGGCAATCAACGTAATTAGTTGCGTTCGGATTATGATTATTGAGGTGGGAGTATAACATTCCATTGGCTATGTAAATGTAAGTACTTGAATTCGCACTTCCTAATTGTGTGCTAATTAATTTAAGTAGGTGCATTGGTATAACGGATAAGTAATGATATGCAAACAAGATGGAAGTTATTAGTGAGTATGCCTTTGAAGTGAGGACGGGTTACTACAGACAACACAACAAAGTGCTAAAGTTGGTTTTCTCGTCGTAGTTGTCTTCGAAGTCGTTTTTTAAAGAGTTATAAAACTTTTTGGAGGGACCAAATTTTCGGATGAAAATATCCTTGTGTAGAAATTAAAGTAATTTAGAGGAATGTAACTTAACAATACAAATAAATAAGTATGTGGAAATAAAAGTGCGGGTAAATATTTATATAAACACTTATATAAGTTTGAGAGTCATAAACCTGAAAACCACTAAACTTGGTCCGCTGAAATTTTGAGAGTTTCTTACAATTATGGTTATAAAGTGGTTTTAGTGAAATCTGCTTTCTGCCCTGTCTTCTCTTTTAACTGTGATATTCATCCTTAGGCCGTTATGATAAAACTGCTATGTTAGACGCTTCGGACATGTCAGTGAACTAACGTCAGCTATTCACAGTGCTTACGAAAGTTCTTGCCCCATTACAAAAAGAAAAAGCAAACTCAACCCAGAGGGCTCTACAACAGGGATCTCTGCAAAATCAGTAAAAACGAATATAAAAGCAGAACTACATATGTAGGTATGCCAAAAGAGCAGACTGTCCGGAATTTTGTTTGTAAAAATATAGAGTCTACTAGTGACGCTGCAAAGCTTAGAACAGTTCTGTCGAAGGTCCACACTTCTTCTGGTTTTATTTAAAGACCGGATGGAACCTGGACTAACTCTTGCTCTGAACTTTTGTACTTTTGATACATCTCTTATGGCTAGGGGCCTCAACATAAGAGAGACTTCTAATATTGGGAGTCAAAAAGTAAATTGTCGAAAAGTGGCGTGCGCCACAGACCCCTTTTTACCGTATAAGTCTGCAGGGCCTAAGGGAATAATTCAAATTATACTCTAAAGCTCTAAAGACGTAATTGTACCGTTTCTGGTGGAAATATTCAAGGGTTGTTCAAGGTCTAGTTGGAGCGAAGTTAGTGTCATTTTTATTCACAAGGCCACTCACAATGAACCGAAAGATTTTAGACCAATTAACCTATCTTCCTTTCCTCTTAAGAACTTAGAAAGGCTGATAGAAACGCACATTGGCCTCAAGCTTAATGATAGTGTTCTCCATTATGCATAAATGAAGGGCAAACCCATTGAAACGGCACTTCATGAAATCGTCGACACGAATGAGAAATCAATCCACTTTAAAGAATTTACATTAGGAGCATTGCCTGACATAGAACAACGTTGAAGTCTGTCAGCATCTATCAAACTGGATTGACTGAATAGTTCAAACTAGAATTGTTAATGCATTAATAGGTGAAAGCAAGCTAAAAGTTAGGACGCCACAGGGAGGTGTCTTAAGTGCTTTGGCTTCTGGTCGCAAACCAGATTTTAGTTAAATAAGGCCAAGGCGGCATTAAAGTCGTGGCGTACGTATTTGCACCACGAGTGCCTTGAGAACCACGCTAACCGCCGCCCTAGAAACTTTCCTCTCACTTGCCCCACATGATCTATTCAAGAGTTGCTCTTCGACTCAAAGAGTGTAAAAATTCTAAAACGGGTCGTTAAAATTAGTAACAGAAACATTTTTAACTTCACTGACATAGACATTCAAACAGACTGTATTTCAACGTAACATAGATTTTAACTCAGTCGCACTAACAAATATTCCAAAAAGGAGATATCGATGGAAAAGCGGGTCTTTACAGACGGTTCCAAAACAGAAACGGGTCAGGCATCTTCTCAGATAACCCACCTATAAATATATCATTAAAGCTCCCAACCTTTGGAAGTGTTTTTCTCGCAGAAGTGCTTGAAGTTTGCGAGAACGTAAAATATTTTTCCACATGTGAACTGACGAACAAGAACATTGATATCTTCATAGATAGCCAGGCCGCAATCAAAGCCATTTTGTCAATTGTCACGAAATCAAAACTGCTCTTGTTGAATTAAGATTGCTCGGCGAAACAATTTTAGTCGTTGGTACCCGGGACACTGTAATTTATGGAAATGAAATGTCTGAAGACCTGGCCAATAACCGTTCATCACTTGAACCGAGCCAAATTGTACCCTGGCTACTTATGCCACTGGAGCAGGAAAAATATAAAATTCACCAGTTGTCTCGAAACTTTAGTTTGATCGCATCACAGCTTGTTGCAAACGCTTGTCTTCGAATGACAGTCACTGGCGAGTTCAGACTTTTCGCTGTTTATCTTCAGTACCCATTTGAGATGGTATTCCCATAGGTTTCCAATGTGCTCTTTCATTCTCTTGGCATACATTTCTGGTGAAAAAGCGGTGGCGTATGTGATGTAGTCGTCTGCATAAAGCTTCATCTTTTACTTGGTATGTTGGTTGCTTGATCAGCAGTGTAAATGTTGAACAGCAGTGGTTCAAGTTTTGATCCTTGAGGAACGCCAGCTTTCATTCCCTTGGTTGATAATACGTGTGTGCTACCTGTTCTGTGGATTAGAAAATGTTTGATTATTCTTACCAAGTGATTAGAAAGTCAATCAAGTAATCCTTTAATCCAAATGCTAATTCGTTGTAGAGCAAGCACGCTAAAGTCGTTTCCTCTTTCTTGAGTCCAAGTGTAACATCAGTAGTGGATGTAGAGTAGGTTGTTTATTTCGAAAGCCGTACTGGACCATCTGAATGAATCTCTTTCTCGGCAGAAAACGTTGAATTTCTTCAATATTAACGCTCCCCAGTATCATGCTTGCAAAGCAGAGCAACGAAATTGGCTGATATCCTTCCACATTTGCGCGGTATCGGTGGTAACTGAGTCAAAGCGAGTTTCTACTTCGATAAAGTCAGGGAGGTGTATAGAAAATATCCTCAAAGTGATTAGTAAACGCTTCAGCTTTCTCAGCAGAAGCTGTTAAAACTTCTGGTTCGTGAACAATTGCTATTTGGCAAAATTGATTTGCGAATAGTAATTTGCAAATATGTACTGTACATATACAATACAACCATTCACATACTTGTGCGTGTCTGGAGTCAATATCATTCTTTCAAGTGCTAATGAAAAAGTTAACCACTTCCAATCTTTAGTTCTTGAGTTATTCGAGAAGCATGCTCCTATTATAACTGTTTAAGTTCGTAACAGGAATTGTTCTTGGTTTAATTCGAAGGTTTGTGCTGCGATTAAAAATCGATGACAAACGTACCCAAAATGGAAAAGTAGCCCATCGAATTTGAATTGGGAGCTGTTTTTCCGTTCTAGTAATAAAGCTATGTTTAATACTCCTAGAGCCAAAGCTGGACACAAACCAACCTTCTCGTCGACTCTGGAATAACATTCTCTCTATTGGAATAGGAAGAAAGCAAATAGTTCATTTTTTTTCCGACCCAGATACCCTAAATCGGAGTTTTATACCAAGTAAATTTCCCCAAAAAATATTTTACCCAACTATGAAGCACTTAATGTCCTATCAACAAACCTCGAATTTGATATATGAGTATGAGGTATTTGAAAGCTTAAATTCATTTAAGTCTGATGCTGTTGGAAAAGATGGGGTGCCTTTAAGCTTCATAAAAATGTTTGTATGTCAAATTTTACCATCATTCACTCATCTGATACATTTTTGTATTACATCTTCATCATTTCCCGATAGCTGGAAGTTGGTTAAGATTATCCCCGTTGCGAAAAACACTAACCCAAGTTCTTGCTCAGATTTCCGAGAGCTCAGATCTCTAGTCACCTTGATAGGTTCAATTTATTGCCCCCATTTCAGTCTGGATTCCGTGCTGATTAGAGTTGCCAGGCTGTAATGATCCAGGTGCTATACTAGTTCAATATGACCTGGATAATGTGACTGCTCTCTGCTTGCTGGATTTTTCAAAGGCATTTGAGAGAGTTAATCATAAAATTCTCTGCATGAAATTGAAGCGTTTCTTTGGCTTTCATGATAAAGCGATGAATCTTATTAAGAACTATTTGAATAATAGGTGCCAGAAGGTAAAAGTTAATCAAATTATTTCCGAAAGTATGAATCTGCGAATGGGATTCCACAAGACTCTATGTTGGGACCTATCTTATTTTGCCTTTTTATCAACGATTTTTCAATGTATCAATTCATTTGTATGCTGACGATGTTCAATTTGTAGAATGAATGAGGACCGTCAAGAAATCTACTATTGGTCCTTTAGCAAAGCCTAACCCTAAACCCATCTAAATCCCAATATCTAAGAGATATCTAAGAACCAGATTAATACCTTACTTTTACCACCGGTGTATCTCTCACAATTACAGCTTAAGTTCGTGAGCCATGTCATTAGCCTTGGTTTAAGGATCAACACTTCTCTTTCGCCAAAAAATCAGATTAACCATACCATTGGAAGAATTTACAGTGGGTTGCGTAAGCTTTGGTTATTTTAAAATGTAACTCCTGTTAATACCAAACTAAGACTTGTTAAAACACTGCTAGTTCCTTTAATTGACCATGCCAATGTTATATATTGTAAACTTAATTCTCATTCCCCACATGAGCTTCTTGTAGCATTCAATGACATGTTAAGTTAAATTTAAAGACTTAGGAGATATGATCACATATCATATTTTCATAAACTGTTTCTTGGGTGCTCTTTTTAACAGTTCCTTGATGCAAGATGCAAAACAAAAAAACCATCATGCATTTACCATATAACCATCATAAGTTTACCCAATCAAACAGAACACTCAATCTTTTAACACCTTCTTACAACTTTGTAAATTCTTCACGACTGTTTTTTGTTCATGCAACAAAGTTATCTCTGTCTGAGTGTCTGTTACTATTAAAAAAATTATTTCTACTGCTACACTTCACTTTAACTAATAACGTAACAGAAATAATGCAGGAAAACGGTGTGATGGAAGGTGAAATTGAGAAATGACGGAAAGGGAGAAATTTATAGGGATCAAATGGCAAAAATCTTTAATACAAGTTATAATTTATTATTAATAAGTGTATGACACAGGCTTCATCTTCTTTTTATTTAGTTTTTGTAGTATTAATTTTTATTATTATTTTTTTTTTAAATATTGTAAGGAAATATATTGTATTACTAAATTTTGTCCAAACATGTAACCATTTTTTAAGGTACTGTAAAAGACTAAATCTAACTTGTTCTCCGTTTTTAAAAATAAATTGAAATTAAAACTTGATATATGTATGTATATCGGGTCACGTAGTGGTCAGAGAATCCCTTGGACCATCGTCTAAGCAAAGCGTAGTGCAGAGTTTGATTTACGAAAAATCTAGTCAGAGTAGTAAATATGAGTTGATACTGGTGAACGTACGGACGCGGGGAGATTGGATGCTTTTTCATGAAAAAGTGATTGAATGACATTTGAGAATATTAAGTTCTTTCAAACACTTGACAGAGAGATCCAGTCGAAGAAGAGTAGAATCATGTGACGAAGAAATGGTCTTGAAAAACTTGGCGTAGAGTAAGATATAGGAAAATTCGATGAGCATTTCAATATAGTTAATAGTAAGAATAAAAAGGAGAGGTCCTATGTGACTGCCGTATCTAAGAAATCATCAGAGAAGGTAGATCCGAATACAACTTTTTAGTAACGGTTTTTCAGGTAATATGAGGTCCATCTTAAGAAGATAGGTTAAGACATTTTGCACGAGAGAATTTTGAACATATTTATTTCACGGAGCCGATAGGCGAACACGGGTGTCAATGTGATCAAAGGGCACGGTAGTGCCCAGCCAAGTTCTGACACTACACCCTTTTTACAGGAACAAACTCAGGCGATTTTTGACCCCTCCCTATCTTCAGTGCCAATGAAGTCAGAAACTTAAAATATATTTGCTAAGCTAGTCAGGCACAGGCGCCTCACCAAATTTCAATTTTCTAGCATAAGCGGTTCCTGAGATATAAGGCCTCAAAAATCACAAACACCGTAACTGACTGACTGACTGACAGATCATCAACATTATGGAGCACTTCCCGACATCATAGAATCTTGTAATTTTGCACAACGGTAGGTCTTGTCATGCAAGCAGAGGAAAAAATCGAAAATTTGAAGTTTTCCATTCAGGGGGCGTGGTATCCGCCCACTTTCTCCGAATTGATGTTGGTTGAATGGAGCACTTCCGACTGCTGTAAAACGATGAAATTTGGTAAAGTGGCAGGGCTTAAATTGTATACAAAAAAATATAAAATTTGAGGCTTTCTATTCAGGTGGGTGGTATCCGCCTACTTCCAAAGAACTGATGTAAATTATATGGCACACTTCCGATTGAAGTAGAACAATGAAATTTGGTAGAACGATAGGGCTCAAATTGCATATAAAAGACCAAAAATAAAAATTGAGGTTTTCAATTCAGGGGGCGTGGTATCCGCCCACTTTCTTATAAAAAGTTTAATTTATATGGAGCACTTCCGATTGCTGTAGAATGATGAAATTTGGCGGAGCGGTATAGCTTAATGTACATTCAAAGCGAAAAATAGAAAATCTAAGATTTTTCATTCGAAGTGTCTTTTTATTGTCATTTTGAAACTATACATGGATTTTAAAAATTCATGACTTTTCTTAGAACTAGAGCGCTCGATTTGGTACTCTATGTTATGTTAACATGGATGCCTAATTCGAAAGGTTTTAAAAACTTGACAAGTGAACCCATCAAACTTTAGTCAGTTATTATTAAATAATAAAATTTCTCTATTACATTGTAGCTGTTTCAATATTATTCTACTTTAAATATTCAGTATTAAACCTTCATGAAGTAAGAACTTGGCTACTACTAGATCTCAGTACTTTTCACGGCTGAATTGTTACATAAAGGTTTTTGTATAGAAGAACTTGGCTCTTTTTTAACATTTATGTTTTTGGTCTGATCTTATATATACTTCTCTGAAGCGTTTGACAGGGTTGATCATACAATATTAATTGTCAAACTTCATAATTTTATTAAAATAGTTTGAATCCTATCTTACTGGTAGGATTCAACACTTTCGAATCAACAACTTGATTTCCGCCCCAGTTGTTGTAACTTCCGAAGTTCCACAAGGAAGTCATTTAGGACCCCTTCTCTTTCTGTTATTTATCAATGATATTCCAGTCCAAGTGTTTTTAGTTGTACTCTTTGTTTAAGGTATGCTGACGACCTTAAATTGTTCCTACGAGTAAGATCTATTTCAGATTGCACAAACCTTAAAAACGATCTTTATAACTCATCTGTTTGTTGTACTAATAACGATCTGCATTTGAATTTTTCTAAATGTCATAGTATGATGTTTTCCCGTGGTACGTCTCTAATATTATTTTCTTACAATATAAATGGTTCTTCTCCATACAGAAAACAAATTTTTTAAATTTAAAATTCATGTTTTCCAACCACATTGATAACATCATTTCTAAGGCCACTTCAATGCTTGGATTTATTTCTCAGGCCCAGAAATTGGTAAATACGAGTACCTCACACTCAGTTTGTTTTATTCCATCTCTACATCTACACGTCCTTATTGAAGAACCCTTCAATTAACTAAACAACTAATTTATTGGCCAAATAAGGCAATTTAAGTTCAAATTCTATAAGTTACTGAATACCGTTTATGCCTCTCTGGGTTTCTCTACCGCTTCGTCTTCAACAGGACAAGAAATTAGAACTACTTAAAGTTACTATACTCTGTCCAACAAAAATTGTTAGTACAGGGAAGATAGGACGTTTGTCTCTCATTCTGGTTGCATTGCCATGCATTAGTGTGTCGCCTTTTAAAGCTCTCACAGGGATTCCGTAGTTTAAATTATACGAGTAAATCGCCGCAAATGAAAGTAAAAAAACGCGTAGGGCTACCGTCTGCCGATTCAAAACGACTGAAAACAATATTCAATTTGCCTTTTCCCACAATGCCAAGCGGTAAGATAATAGGCGCGTTTTTTTTTAAGTTGAAAAGCAATACGACAACACTCAACATACTCATCTTCTTAAAATGTGTTCTCAAAAGCTTCAAATCCCAAAAGCTCCTTAATAAAAACCACTGAAAAACCTCTGCTTGCAACTGAGAATGATAATGGTAACTCTGTTTTGATGTAGATAAAGAGCGCACGATCGTATTGAGTGACACTTGACACTCTTGTCTTGATCTTGACAGTATCTCATCAGCAGTGGGACACGACGGTCGTGTTGGGGTGTACAACTTTTTGCAAAGAATTACAACAACAATTCCTTAAGAAAATTTAGTGGCTGGCTCTTTTTTTAGTGGCATTTTTCCTAACGCATTGTAGTGAGGGTGCATCAGGCGCCACTGCTTTAGAAAAAGCTCTCCCATAAGGCCTGTACTGACAATTTTTGTTGGACAGAGTATAAAACATACTTTAAACCTAGAACAGCCACATCAAGAAGTTTAAGGTTCATTATTTTTTGTTTTAAACTAATATCTGGTTTCAATGGAACCTTGTCATAAATCACATACAAAATCGGGCGATATTTAATTGCTTTACCATTTCAAGATATCGAAAATGTTTTCGACTTTGTTCCTTCGATTTCTACATCAAGAGCTGTGCTTTGAATATTTAATTTCACAAGGTACTTTCTCCACAAATACTCCCGATGAATGTTTTGCAGAGAAAAACATGCCTTCAAATTTAAAAAAGAGCATGCCCTGCTCTATGTACAGAAAAAAAAAACAAATAATCGATTAAGTTTGTAAATTATACTTGCGCAACATACAAAGTTGAATATTTCTTTCATTAAAGTTTATTAAGTCCCAATTACACTTACTACCTTTGCCAGGCTTAATTTCAATTTATCCATTTTATATCTTGTACAAACAGCACATAAAAATGCGCTTAAAATTACCATTAAATTTTGTCCTCCCTCACAATGTCACATCTTTCATTCTCCAAAGGTATAAATCCCAATATATCGTATCCAGGCAACTGCACCCTCTGCAATTTAATATTTTTTTTTTTTTTTTTTTTGCAACAAAAAAAGCATTCCACAATCTATAATCCCAAATTAGTCAAATTACTTTGTATCGCTAAGCAAATGGCATTCCATCGATATTGAGGCCTAATTAAAGACAAATATTTTACTCTGCGCAAAAAAAAAAATATAGATATCTATAGAGAACCATCTCCTTTTAGAAGGAAAAAATTAAAAAAAAAAGAAAATAAGCTTACGCAAATTTGCATCTTTAGAATACGAGAAAAAACCTACCCCTTTTCCATCATCCCACGAATTATTCAAATGGGTTTGTAGTAGTAACGGCGGCGGCGGCGGCTCAACAATTGCAGAAAGTGGCTCCATCAAAACAACTTATTTACGGGAAAGGTAATTTAGTAGAATAATACATTCAAAACACCGAAAAGTCGAAAGCCAACATTGAGTACTAATATTTGCGCTGCGAAAAGGCCTTCTGCTATACATATATATGTAAACTCACTCTTACCTGATGTTATTATTTGCGGCAGCATCATCAAATTATTCATTTTAATTTAAACGCCCTCCACTACCGCCGCAGCCGCCGCGGTATGTAAAACTCTTCATCAGGAATACATCATTTAGAAACCTTTTAAAGCATACTAAGCGGGAAAATAAGAAGCAGGATGCGCCCACTTGCAGCTATGACAACACACTCCAACAAAAACAACCCCCTGAAATTAACTTATTGGGCTTGAGATATAAAATACCACAAATATGGCAATCACAGAGGGTGAAAGTATCCTACAAAAAAAAAAAAATTAACAAAAATACAAAATAAAAAGAAAACAACAAAATTAGGAAGGGATAATAAAAGGAAGAACCATGTTTTCCTCTGGATTCCTTTGATGTAGTGTGCAGAAAATAGAGCTAAAAAGAGTCTTTGATTCCTGAGTTCTTATAATGGAAACATTATAAATGTATCTATATGTTTGTAAGTAGCCTGCTTGGAGTTCTCCCTTGGCTCTTGGTTTTGCCATCATACACTTGACTATTACTTGACGTCGAGCTATACGAGTACCTTTAAATAAAGTACCTACTGGCAGCATCATCCCCCTTTCGACTCGAACTTAAATATACACAAATACAGTGTCGGATTGAGCACAAGGCAAATAAGGTAACTTTATATTGAGTTATATGTTCGGGGCGTGATGCGCCGCACTCTGGTGTTCAACGGCTGACCCTATATAACTGCATTAGATGAAGATATTTAAGTTTTTGTCATTGCAGCTTTATAAAGTACTCGTAAAAGTTGAATCGTGAGGGTCAGGAATTATTTTTTGCAAAATCAATTTTTAAATATAGAATTTCTGACTCCAAAGTTGATAGATGAAACTACATGCGTCTTGTCTTGAAAAAAAAATGAACTATAAATTTTAGAAATAAAAAATATAAAAATTTGATTTTTAAGTAGGATATTTGGCAGAGGCAAAGGACCAACAGCAGAATTATATCCTGTACTAGCTTTAGTTCTATGTTGCCTGATAGCAACATTGCCCCTTCTGTACTTGTATATTTTCGCACTCATACAGTTGCAAGGGCCCTTCGAGATCTTGACATACACAAATCCGCTAGTATTTGATATCCTTGGATTAGAAATTATTTTCCAGATCGATCTCTTCCTCAATTTTATAAATGATCATTTGTCTGAAACTTCTAATCTACTTCATTGTCCTGCCGATGACTCTACCTTGAAAGCTAGTATTTTTAAATTTTTCCGCTACTTTTTTTACTTGTGACTTATAGGTACCATAAGGCAAGTTATGCATTCGAAAAAAAAATCGAATTCGAGATTTTGATCAAAGTTGACCTTACTGTGATAGCGTAGACTAATAAAGTGGATGTCGCAATTCTGTCTGTTCGACTACAGCCTAAACGACTCGGCCGATTTTTGTCAGACTAGGTAGATATAGTTTTTAATTTTCCCCCCCACACGTTTTTTTTTCTTTTTTTTTTAAGACCAAATATAACGGTACCTGGTATATGATTCAAACCTATACACATTTTTGACACATTAACAATTTTTGTTTCGATTCTTTCATGTCATTGTCCTTCAGCTGTTGTTATGGCCATAATATTGGAATCGAACTCACGGCGGCGTCGCTGGAGTGACGTCAACCTGTAAATTTTGTGTTACATCTAAAACTTTCACTCTCATCATTTTTTCATATCGCGGTAATAAAAAAATATTTATCATTCTATTGGGACTCGAACCCACGTCGTTGCAGTGACGTCAACCTGTGAATTTTGTGTTATATACATGTGCATCATCATTTTTTCATAACGCGCCTAAAGAAATATAGCTAACTTCAAAAATATAAATTCAATTTACTTTTGTAAAACTTTTTTTGTTTGCACATCGATCGGCCAGCTGTTTATTGTCAACAATAAATGACATAAATGGAAGTGTTCCAAAAATGAGGTAGGTTTGAGCCCTGGAACGCATTCAGCCATGGAGATTTAAATTTGTATCGTAAGTCATGTTCGTCCGAATTTTTGACGACGCGACGTCTCACGTCTGCATTTTCTATTTTCTCTCTTTCCCTGACAAATACATTTCGAGTATTTTGCATTATCTTAAAATTTAAATGCAGACAAATGTTAATAAGTTTTGAAAATAATTGACTTATACGCAGAGCTTACACTTTTGCATGAATACCCCTATTATTGTAAAGCCATAACTGCAATGAACTTGAAAATTGAAAATGTTAAAAAAAAACTGCTCTCCTTTTCCAACTCAAAAAACGTTTCGAATGTTTCACTTTTTGAAAACATTAATACATTGAATAAATTGCTTCAGAAAATGACCGATAGATGTCGCCAAACTGAAAGCAACAGATGTCGCTAATGTATGTGTGTATTCTTTTTCACTTTTTGCAAAAAGTGCCGATTGTAGTTAACGCTTAATGTTTTAAAAATATTATTGTAAGAACTCAACTACTAAAAAAACACATGCCTAATATTTATATTGATAATATTTCTTCACTTAGGGGGGTTCACATTCAACAACATGTTCATCAACTTTTATTATGTTGGCGGATTTGTGTAGTGTGAATCCACCTTAATGTTTCGGGTTCTGGCTTTTCGCTGAATGCTTTCATTTTTCATATTCTGGATTTGACCTTTTATAAGTCAGTCGATTTGACATTTCTAATTGTTTTTGTTTTCCGGGCATTTTTTTTGCAATTTTTATTTATTGTTTTAAACAATTTCTGTGTAGTATATTTAAATAATTTTGACATTCTGCACATCTATGCAAAAATCGCTTTCGTTTAATATGTAATTTATGCCCTTCGGTTTTTGTGGGCCGCGAAAAGTGTACCACAAAAAACATGTTCGCCGTTTTATTAAATGATTTTTTTTTCCAAAAACTGTTCTGCAGATTTAAAAAATAAAAATACAAAAAAATTTAATTTAGTTAAAGATAGGTAATGGTTGAAAAAAAATTCCGAAAAATGGTTATTGAGGGTACCCCCCATGGAACCATTTTTGTTTTGTTTTTGATTTACTCAAACACGGTACAACCGATTTTATTCATTTTTTTATGCGAAAGCTCACCGAAAATTTTAATAGTATTGTATATTCAAATTTTCAAAAAAAAAAATTTTTGGATGTTTAAAAAAATTTTCAAAATTTCTTTTTCAAAATTCAATATTTCGAAAACCCCATGCTAGTTTTTTTTTTTAAACTTGATAAATAATAGTTTCTCAATATAATCTACAAGATGTGCGAAACAAAATTTATTTTATCCAAAACTAAAGGAAGGTACCCACCATACAAATGTTAAAAAATGGTTTTCATAAATCGTATTTTTCTCTTTCTCGAAAACGGCTTCCTGTTCAGTAAAAATAAGAAAATAACAAAAATCAAAAAAATATGGGCTTGGTACTGGGCGGATTTTACAAAAGCTACTTTCAAATGTTTTCACCGGTAAAAGAAAAAAACTGTACAAATTTCATCCAAATTGTTTCAATAATTCTTTCTCCAACAAATTTTGTCGGCGTACCAATTTTTTTTCTTAAAAATGTTTTAAAAATTTTGTATATAAAAGCTTATTTAAAAAAAAAAAACTACTACAACGCCTTATAATTTTTGTTGTAGCATAGCATTCTGTTTTTATGTCTTACTACTAAAAGAATTTAAAAAATTAATGTTATCCATATGAACAGTTTTCTCTAATAACATTCGTTTTTAAAATTCCTAGTCTACCATACTAAATAGGAGCAAGTTGTGCGACCCAGTCGTGCATTTTATTTCTTTTAATTTTAAGTCCAAAATAACGGAATTTGTCAAATAAACTTTTTTCGAAATTAAAAAAAAAAAAACAATGTTTTCAAAATCTGTTCCACACATTACAAAAAAATGAAATGAAATTCATTTTCAAATTTGAGCTTAAAAAATAGAATGCCGTCTGAATTCATGTTTTTAAAATACAATACAATGTGGCGCAAAATTATCCATCCAATTCTGTTTTTGAATTACTTTTTTACTAAATAAAAAAAATGATCTTGAGTGATGGAAATCGCATTCGCATTCCTGTCGAATAATATCCGCTGCGATTGTCTGAGAAAGAAATGAAAGAAGTCTAGGATGGTTAAATCGGGGGATCTTCCTGGCCATGCCAAATCGCCAAAAGAGGAGATAACGAGACCAAGACATGCTTCCCTTACAATATATATTGTGGCTCGTGTCTTGTTGAAAACGCATGTTCAGCAAACCTCGCTCATACGATTTCGCCAGTAAGAAGTCATTTATCAGGGCCTTGTAGCTTCGCCAGTAGCAGTGACCGTATTGCCGATGGATGGCGTCCACAAAAAAATACGGCCCAATCCCTCCTCCCGTGTGAAATAGGCCTCGTCCCTCATGATGATTTTCAACACAAAATCGTCCTCTTCGCTGTTGAGATTGAGGATGACTCGAAAGTAATTCACAAACAATGGACAGTCAGGCATTAACTGATGCACTGTTTGCACTTTGCATGTGAACATGTGTAAGTCTCTCGCTAAAATTTGCCTGCTGATACTCTTGGACGAACGACCAGTCCGGTGGCGGCCACACCCTGCATGGTCTCCTGTGGTTCCAGTCTGTTCCAGAGTTGAGCAGCTAAACGCCGGAATGTTTGTCCCGTTGGGCAATCGCGATTTTATTATTTCAAATGCAATGAAGCTTCTCTATAAAATTTAAGATCAAAACCTCTAACTACGGTTCTGTGATGTAATATCTACTTAGTCACTTCAACATTTCATATAGTTTATTGTAACTTGTAACCCTTCCTTATGGACATATAAAAAGCTTAGTCCGGCCCTGTACGCCAAACATCATGTGAACAACTTGTACTCGTACTTCAACTTATGTTTTCAGCAAATAAGTATTGTGTGACAAAACAAATTATATAGGATGTAGATTTTTACGGATGCTTCCTACTTTTATATATGAGCTGGTGTGCTTGTTGTCGGGGAAACACATCATTATTTTTTCAATCAGCTATCTGTTGTTTTTTTTGTACCATAGCATGACATTGCATTTTGACAAAATGAATGGGAACGTTCCCAAATAAAAGAGGAGTTCCTCTTTACTTTCAGCGCCGCGTCGCATCCTCATTTTGGTTCGAAAAAATCGTCCAAACAATTTTAAATTTAAACCAATTTACGCAGTCGTAGTGTTTTATACCAAGCAAAATGATTGAATTATATCAAAAATGTTTGTTTGTATCAAAAATATAAATATAAATGCTTTATAACTTTTTTTCGTTACGAAAAAGTATGACGCTATGTTTTGGA
The DNA here is from genome assembly GCA_911387755.1 of Chrysotoxum bicinctum. Classification (NCBI taxonomy): domain Eukaryota; kingdom Metazoa; phylum Arthropoda; class Insecta; order Diptera; family Syrphidae; genus Chrysotoxum; species Chrysotoxum bicinctum. Next base: position 181,878,165 of record OU426987.1, read on the forward strand.
ATGTAGTCTCCTCGAAAATACGAGCATATCATATCGGTGCAATATTTTTTTGGCATAACTCACCAATAAAACGCGGATACTGACTTGTATTTTAACGAACGAAACTTTGCCATGAATGGGTGGTACAGGAAAGGAAAAAATTTGTATTGATAAGTTTATAATTCTTTTGTGAAATAAGCTTGGTCTTTTTGTTAATAAATATAATATAGTAGATATAAGAGAAAATAAATTTCTACCTTTTGTTCTTATTTTGTTAATTATGATGACATAGATTTGTAGTTATGTTCGTGGAAATTTTAGGAATTTAATCAATATTAATTTAACGTTTTTAGTATGGACATTTAAAAGTTCGTTAAAAATCGAAAGGGTGTGCTAAAAATTTAAGATACATAGTTGGATAGAACCTTAAAAGAGAGCGGAGTTAAGCAAATTTGATTTGGTTGCGATGTTTGAGTGTTTGATTTTTTTTTAATAAAACATTTTTGAAAAAGCTATTTTCACTTTATTTTTAAATACATTTAATCATATTTGCAATACGCATTTGTATTTGTAATTTTTAAAGTTTCTGATATCAAAATTTAAATTTTTTCATTCAGGGCAGAGTGGGGTTAAAAGTAACACTTTTTACTTTGATTTTGAAAAAAAAACTATCCGCGTCTTTGTCTTTTGTCTTTGACTCAGAAATTTTCCAAGATTGCCTTAAAAGGTCACAAGAATGACTCGAACACTTACTGGCCGATTTCCCTGCTTTGTCTGTTTTCGAAGGTTTTTGAAAAAAAAAAATTTCCTTTCGTATATGGTAAAATTCATTGATAAATATGAGCTTCTAAATGATTTTCAATTTTAATTTAGGAAATGTTAATCAACAGAAGAAACTATTATAGTTTTTTATAAAACATCTATAAAACATTAGATAAATCTCAATTTTCAGCTAGATTGTTTCTAGAACAAATTAGACAGAGTACACAAAATGGTTGAACGAACGCATCGAACCTCCAGAGGAAGAAACGCTTTCAACAACCTCAATCATTGACACTGCTGTTCAAAACCTTACTAGTAGACTGAAAACGGCCTTTGTAAAACACAAACCAACATGGTGGAACAGTGATCTCAAGAAACGAAGAACAGCGGTTAGAAAACATTTCAACAAAGCCAGATTGAGCAAATCAGAAGAGGGCTGGAATTCATATAAAAGCCGAACTTAACTCATACACCAAAGGGCTAAGAAGGTCCAGAAAGGATTCATGGACTAGACACTGTGAATCCATTGAGAACACACGTGAGGTGGCGAGACTTCGAAAGATCCTGGCATTGAATCCCACGATTCTGGGATATATTAGGTATCCTTGAACTCTTGAACTCTGTATGAGTCATCAAGGACTAGGTTTTACACAACCAGACACCTTAGATATCTTATAATCAGTATCAGAATTGAAACAGGTTATCACAGAAAAGAAGATTATGTGGGCAATAAACTCGTTCAAACCCTATAAATCAGCTGGACCAGATAATCACCCCATGGCTTATGGTAATTTTCAAAAGTCGTATTAAATGGAGATACGTCCCCATCAGCTGGAAAAAACTTAAAGTAGTCTTTATTCCAAAAGCTGGAAAACCGACACACTCGATTGCAAAAGATAACAGACCGATATGTCTCTCTTCGCTTCTCTTCAAGACACTGGAGAGAATTATTGATCTGCATGTTAGGGACCTTCTCAATCCAAGCAATCTGTGCAACTACGAACACGCTTAACTTAAAAGTAAGTCAGTGGAGACTTCGTTGCACGAGGTCGTCTCACAAATTGAGAAAAGTTTCGAGCACAAAGAACATACCCTGGCAGCATTTTTGGACATCGAAGGAGCGTTTAACAACGTAAAAATTGAGTGTCATTGTGGAATGGATTTTTACCATGCTCAATGGCCGAATCATTAGCTCGCAACTTGGGGATGTAGAGAAATGTAGATAAATCAGTAATGTAGAGAGATCAGTTACAAAAGGCACTCCACAGGAGGAGTAATCTCACCTCTCCTCTGGGTCCTTGTTGTTAACAAAATTCTTAACAGATTTAAGAATCAGGGCATTAAAATAGTAGCTTATGCAGACGACATAGTAATTTTGATATCGGGTAGATATCTTGCCACCATCAAAGATATTATGGAATCTTCACTTAAAAAACTATCAGAATTGGCAGAATTGGTACGAATAAAAAAACTGAACTCGTCGGAGATCATATTCTTTGTGGACAGCCAAGCTGCCATTAAAGCTTTAGCCAGTGAAACTATAAGATCCAAGACAGTAACAAAATGCCGAGACATGCTGAACAATATTTGTAACACTAACCAAGTCAAGCTCTGCTGGGTTCCTGGACATAGTAATATAGAAGGGAATAAAATAGCAGATGAACTGGCAAGGAAAGGGTCAGTATCAAATAAAAACAGTAGTCATTTAAATATGGGACCTATCAGAATTCTGATAGGTGTACTAATGGCCACTAAAATGGGTGCATTTGCACCCGATTTCTGTAGGAGCTGTCAGCATGTCGAGGAGATTGAAACTATTAAACATCTGCTCTGCGACTGTCCGAACCTCAAAACAAATCGCCTCCGTTACTTTGGAAACAGTTTTGTTTGAGAACTGGACAATCTAACGCAGGTCTCAATGGCAAATATGAGAAATTTCATAGTTAACGCAGGCTGGTTCGCAAATGAACCAGTGTATATAAGAAATTAGCTTAGGAGCATCTCTGCTTTTATTAATAGGAGATCACATTGGACCAATATAGGCCCCCGTGTACGCAACAGCCTCTGTGCTGAGCACGGCCCTCCTAACCTAACCTAACCTAGATTGTTTCTTGACCTAACTAAAGCATTTTACCTGGTAAATCATAAAATATTGTTACGAAAACTTAATAGATTTGGATTAAAAAATAAAATACTCAATTGGTTCTCGTCGTATCTTTCGCAATAGAAAGTAAATTTGATAATAAGCGAGGTATTGCTGGTGTTCCGCATGGGTCATTGCTTTGCCCTTTAGTCTTTTTAGTTAACATAAATTATGTTGTTACGAGTAATTTGCCACTAAATTGAAATATTGTTAGATTTGCGGACGACCTGGCTCTTGCCTACGCTAGACAACACGGACCGGGAATCATTGAAACTGGTTCAAATATTATAACATGGTTCTTAGTAGAAAATCTAAAGTCATGTCATATTCGCTTTCAAAAACGTATAATCTGTATAATCTGGACGAAATAGAACACCACACCGAAGTTTGTGATTGATTAAATTTGCGGTACTTAGTGGCTGTCAGGTTGGCTAAATATATTTAAATAACTAACTAGCGTTGCACCCCGGCTTTGCACTGGAAGCACTTATTATCTATAGCCAGATAACTTCTTCTGGAATGATCAAGGCGGTAATGTGGCTAAGTCTTAGCTGATATGAATAGAAATGGTACAGTACATTGCTGCGCCCTAACCAGCTAAAAAAAATCACCTTTATTTAAGCTGAACACAAAATATTTTTTTTGTACAAAAAAAGCAAACAAAAATTCAGTTGATCCAATGGCTGATCTAATCTTAAGATTTTCTGAAAATTTCATCAAAATCGGTCACGATGTTTTGGAATTCATAGGAAACATACATACACATAAACGTATCGATTATCACGTACAAATATTCATTTTTTGTAGGAATAAAACTGTAAGGACTTGGAGAAATGCTTTTGTTTTGATAAATGTTCCTCAATTCAGTAGAGTCTAAGGGCAAGCAGTGGGATGCTGATTGCAATGCAAAATAAATTGCACAATTGAGTCAAACGAACCTGCTCTTATGTTTTAGAGACTCAAATTAAAAAAAAAGAGTTTTATATAAAAGAATGGATTTTTTAAAAGTTCATTTCGTCTTTAGCAGTAACATTTGATGTTGGAGCTTATAAGCAAATAAAATTAAATTGATATACTTATACACTCACAGGCACAATTATCCGACCACCTTAATTTTTCGTCACCCTTACTCTTTCAGTTCACTATAATTTATCTGCTGATTTGTTTTTTTGTTTAACAGATATTTTCGCAAAAAAATAAAACAAAACACTAAAACCCTAATTTTTTTGCAACTTGAGCGTTTTTTTTTTAATATTGTTTCAGTTACTCAAACTTGACTACATTTCTTGTTCTTTTCTACCAAAGTAAGTAAACATCGGTAAATTTAGGTTTATACTGGTAATTTATTATTTGTAACTCTAGAAAAATGCTACTTGATGTATACCTGGTGTAGCTAGAGCAGTGGGTTTAACTGATGCCGAATATACACATGTGGTCATTTAAATAAAATTGTTGTGCTCTTTCAAAGACTATGTTTTACCTTGTTTTTATAAGTGGTAACACTTTTTTGGTGGAAATATAAAAATTGCCGTTATTAAATCTTGTTAATGTTGCATTGACAACACAACGAACACATTCGAATAAAAATTTATGTAACTTAACAACTGTTGCATTTTTTATTTGATCCAAAAGAGTTCCTATTTTAATGACCACATATGTAGCCAACGTGTCGCATTGCTCGTACGTTTGGAGTACCTAAAACTACGATTGGGGATACCATCAAACGATTTCAGGAAACTGGCTCATACACGAAGAGGCCAGGTCAAGGTCGTCATCGATTAACTTCAGCTCGGGATGATCGCTTTGTCGTCAGCAACATACTGAGAAAGTGGTTTTACACCGCTACTGAAGCTCGTACACGTCTTTTTGAGGAGAGGAATGTTAGTGTGAGTGAACGCACCAACAGAAGAAGATTGGCAGAATTGAATATCAGAGCTTTCCGACCAGCGCGCGCCTCCGAATTGCTCCCACAGCACCGTACATCAAGACTTCGTTTTGTGCGAGAATATTTTAACTGGACTGCAGAGAAGTATGGAAGGACGTCCTATTCTCCGACGAAAGCAGAATAGGTCATCAGTTATGAAGCTCGCACGGACCTTGTTGTGTCCGATAGAGGCAGTGTGAACGCTCAGATTTACGTGGAAAACGTTTTAGTACAAGAAAATGCGATGCCTTTCGCACCATTTATTATTGACGACTTTTGGTTAAGGCATGACAACGCACGCTGCCATACCGCAAATTCTGTAACTGACTACCTTAATGAGGTCGGGATTCCAGTTTTGCCATGGCCATCACGCAGTCCAGATCTATCGAGCATATTTGGGAGAACCTCAAAAGACGTGTCCGAGCGAGAACACATGGCCCTACCACTCTAGAAGAGCTTAAGACAGCTGCAGTAAAGGAGTGGCACAATATCCCTCAGTCGGATATTCAGGACATCATTGACGGATTGTCAAACCAGCTCGACGAAGTAATTAGAGCCCGCGGTGCCAAACATCCATTACTAAAAAATTAGTTTTTCAATAATTTTACACATTTTAAACAACGAAAGATAACGCCATTTTCAGTATTTTTTTTTTTTTTTCAAAAACTTGTTTTTTGTGTTAATTTTTTAATAAACGTTTTTTTCCAGATTTTTTATTTTTTGTTTTCTCAAAGTTTGCTTTCAACAATCTTTACACTCAATGTGGTCTAAACTTGACGGTTTCTTTAAATTTACATAAATAGGAAGTGGTCGGTTAAATGTGCGTATGAATGTATATTAAGATTTATTTTATTACATAAGTGTTATGGTTTTTGTTAAAAAATAATTGATAATCTTCCCATTTTTATATAATTCTTGTTACAACTCTCCCTGGCTAACTATTAAAATTTACCCCATAGTCGGGGTCAGTTGAAACAGCAAGTTCTAGTATCAGGTGTTACTTTTAGCCTCGCTATCCTTAACGGAGTTAGTGAAATCTGTAATAAGTTAAAATTTAAATCCGTTTTTGGAGCATTCCATCCTGTTTTGAAAGTTTGTCCATGCTAAGCATAAGCAACTTGGATAATTCCAAACGCCTTCCTACTCTTATGAGAAAAACAAAATAAAAATTGTGAGCCCTTATTTTAAACCCTATTCATATAGCTGCAAGCAACCATTTTTCATTGTACCAATAACTTCAAAACAAGTTCTGTTTATTTGGCCAACCCTAATGTATATAGACTGTTAGGAAAAGATTATCAAATAATAAGAGTTTATATTAAGCGTTGGTTCATTTCTCAGGTATATTTATGAATCCGTAACTTGCCTTTATCATCATCTTACTATATCCCAAAGACAAAAAAAATAAATATACAAATGTACCAGATACAATTTTATGTCACGTGCTTGTGCTTGCCAATAAGATATCACCCATCTTTTGTATCTTTTTGCTTTGAACTGTTTTTGATTTACTCACAGCAAGGGTCTATTCAACGACAATGACGTCCAGTTGTAACGAGAAAGAGATCCAACTGTAATCGACAGTTTTAATCTCATGTCGGATTAAAATAAAAAATGAAATAAATATTCATCATTGTTTCCTTTCATTGGCTCCTTGGTCCTTAGTCAAAGACATTGCTCTATTTGTTTTGGGATATTCTGCATTGCTTCGAAGTTGGAAGGAGATATAACCTGTCGCTTCAATATGAAAATAGGAACAATTATGGGAGGAGAATATAAGGAAGTGAGACTCCTGAGAAGCTACAATCTCGTATAACGAACTGTTAGAGATCCATCTTGAAGTTAGTGACAAATATAAAGTTTGTTAGACTTCAGCGCACTTTTTTGCACTTTTCAAAAAGTGCTCCGGATTCGACTGAAACATCAAGTTATTTTTTTTTTGCTTTATCAGTTCGATTTGGTCACTTTATATTTTTACTTGCAATATAGGTACTATAGGGCAAGTTCTGCATTTGGAAAAAAAATCGAACTCGAGATTTTGATCAAAGTTGACATTACGATGATAGCGAAGACGAAAAAAGTGGGTCCGGCAATTCCGTCTGTCTGTCTGTCTGTATGTCTGTACCTCGAACTACAGCCTAAACTACTGGAGGAATTTTTTTCAAACTCGGAAGTTAAGGGTCTTCGGTGATTCCCTAGAGGGGAAATTGAAATTTTTTTTTTTAGCTCCAAAACTAACGGTACCCCCCATACACCCGTAATGCAAAATCTTATTTATTTCGAAAACGGCTCTAACGATTTTGATAAAAAAATTAGGTGTGATATTTTGGACATGGTCTATTTTTTGCTCAAAAAAAAATTTGGGGGGAAACGATATTAGGGGTACCTGTCATAGAACCGTTTTTTTGATTTTTAAATTTCTCACCAACGGCTCTAACGATTTTAGCCAAAAATTTTCACCAGGAGCTCCCTTAAGTTTAAAATAATATTGTATATAAAAATATTCGAAAAATTATTTGTTGGGTTTTTTTGAAAATTTTTTTTTTTGAAAAAATCAATGTTTTCAAAACCTATGAACGATTATTTTTTGAAATTATTTCCTAAAATCATTATTATTAAATACTTAAAATTCGCATCCCACATTTTTTTCTTAAGAAATTTTAAAGAAATTTCTTATATAAAAAATATATTTAATAATAAAATGATTTTTTAAAGTTTGTTTGCATAAATTCATACTTTGCTAGAAATCAGACGGCAATTTTATGCATTTGAACATTATTATCTCATTAAATCCATGTTTTATATATATAAAATGTATCTTAAATTCCAAAGTACTTTTACATAAGAGCAAGTTCGTGCGATCCAGTCGTGCATTTTATTGTTGATTAATTTTGTATCAATTGTCCACTTCTTTAGGTACCATACGCTCCCAATCCATGACGGGTCTCTTCTTGAGGCAGCCTTCCATCCTCTGCGATCCCGAGCACGCTGCTTCCAGTGATCTAGTCCAGGTGCTCTGGCATCCGCGATGGCCTGTTCTTTAAACCGGAAATTCGGCCTTCCTTGTCGCCGCAAACCTGCGGGCTGTGAATCAAAGATTTTCTTACCTGGAGTATTGTTGTCCATTCGCTCAATGTGGTCGAGCCAAGGTAGTCGACATGTTTTGGTTTTCTGGACTATATCCACATCTTAGGACAATTGAGAGAGTTCGCGGTTATATCTTCTCCTCCATTCACCCTCCTCGAAAACAGGACCAAATATCCGTTGAAAAAATGTTCTTTGGAAAGAGCGCAGTATCATCTCACCTTTTCTGCTTATATTCCAGCACTCAGTGCCGTAAAGCAGGACTGATTGCTTAAGAGTCTTGTAGAGCATGCACTTCGTCTTACGAGTGAGGAGTTTTGAACCCATTTGTTTTGCTAGACCGGAGTAGCAGCGTTTTTCTAGGAACTCGTCGTCGGATATCCACCAAGTTGTCGTTCGTGGAGTTAATGTTAACTCCGATGTAGATGAACTCCTTAACTACCTCGAAGTTTTTGCTATCAATAGTGATGTTTTGTCCTAAGCAGTGGACAGATGTTTATTTATTGATAGCATATACTTGGTTTTTTCCTGTACTTCAAGACCAACAAGTCTCGCCTGATTTTCAACAGCCGTGAAGGACTCTATTACAGAACGTTGGGAACGGCCATCATGTCCAAATCGCCCGCATACAAAATTGTTTGTTGAATATAGTGCCCTTCTTGTGAACGCTTGCCTTGAGCACCATCTGCTCTAGAACGAGATTAAAGAAATCACATGATAGCCCATCTCCTTGCCGAAATCCTGTGCATGCGACACAGTTGGATCAGTTTTCCCAGGATCCCGAGTTCTGCCATCGCCATATGAGCTCCTGCCGTCGAATGCTATCATATGCGGTTTGAAGTCGGTTGAAAGATGGTGTGTTGACTTAAAATTCGTTTGTCTTTTCCAGCATTTACTTCAATGTGAAAATTTGGTCTATGGTCGATCTGCCGCGAGCCACAGTGGTACTTGCCACTGAAAGGTTTAAGACGTTGACATGACACGTTTGATAAAATCTTATATGCGACATTTGGTAGGATATGATTTTTATTGCAAGGTATAGGATCACCTTTTCTTGTAGTTGGAGTATATCGAGCTGATGGTCCAGTCAACGGGCATGTTCCCGTCCACCCATATTTGGTTGTTGATGTACCCTATCAAAACATCATTTCCGTATTTGAAGAGCTCTAGAGGTATGCCATAAGATCTTGTGACCTTTTTGTTCCTAAACTTATTCATAGCTAAGCCTACTTCTTATATTCTGGGTGATAAAACTGGTTTTTCATTGATTGGAAGCGGGTTGTCTTCTTGCCCTATTAAACGCTCTACATGATTCCCGTTTAACAGCTGCTGGAAATGCATCTTAAAAGCATGCACATTTCCCTGTGGTTCGATGACTAGATTACCTTCTTGGTTTCGAAGAGCCTGCTTTGCGGTCTTGAAACCAGCAGTCAGTTGCTTATCTTTTTTTTTATAAATCTTCCGAGTGTTTTTGTGAGAGTCTTCGATCTCCTTGAGCTGTGAGGCTGCCTAAACTCTCTTCTTTCTACGCTAGATCTTCATTTCCTCTCTCCTCTTTTCTCGACAGTCTTCTCTCGCTGCTCTTGTTTAGCGCTGCAGCATATTCGCATGAGCATTTTCTGTCACTCGTTTCAGTTGAACGCATTCATCATCATACCACTGATTCTTTCTCTGGGTTGGTTGGTAGTCTACCGTGGTTTCGGCTACCTCTTTTATTATATGGGGATACTGGGACCACTGATTATTGGCGTCTGTTGTAGGTGAATGCACAGCGAAGAGCTTCTGGTTCAGGTGTTCTTTGTGTTGCTCTGGCACCTCCAAGTATACTGAGTCGCTCAACGTCAAATTACTTTTTCTGAGCGGTTTGCAGGTTTTTTCCGTTTGACAGCTGGGCTCTGAATTTAGCCACAGCTTAGAAACGTCAAACGCACCTCTAAGGTGTCATAACATGGTCAACTTGGTGTGTGGTTTGAATATCCAGAGAGCGCCAGGTTGCTTTTTGGATCCTAAGCCTTGGAAACCTAGTGCTTCTTTTCACCGTATTACTAGCTACTGCAAAATCTATTTGTCGGAAGCCGTTGCTGCTGTCCCTTATGAAAGCTATGCTGACCAACTAATCCGCCGAAGATGTCTTCCTTTCCGATTTTATCGTTAAAGTTCCTGAGCATAAGTTTTAAATCATACTTCGGGCAGGCTCCCTAAAGGAGGTCATAAAACTTCTCCTTCATCGATAGAGGCGTGTGCGCTTATTAAGCTTATTCTTTGAAAGGTGGCTTTGATGGAGATCACAGCCAGGAGATCAATTATCGGCTTAAAGTCAATAGCCGATTTTCCACGAAAATCCGCATCCTAAATGTGCAGTCTTTGCAGTAACTGAGGTAATATCTACCTTATACCGCGTGAGGACAGATTCAAGCTTTTGAGCAGCACCTAGGGTATAAAGAGTTCTCACGTTCCAATGACATTCTCTCAGAAATTATTGTTCTCTGACGTTCCGGGTCTTCTTGTCATTTGAGGGTTGTCATTATCCGAGGCTGCTCGTGTCCCTCTCATAACCGTTAAATTGTATATGTGGTAGGGAAATTAACCCGACGACATAACCCCCATACCCGGCGGAAAGAAGGTCAAATAATCCGATGTCAGTAACCACTTTATGTTATATGAGTGCTGCCGTTGGCACATACCCGGTTCATTCGCCACCATCTCTTTTTCAGGAACCTGGCTAGTACTGAAAACGAACTACTATTTGCTTCGTATTAGTAGTACCCTTTGGGGTTATGACAAGTGCGTTGTACTGTCAGGCCGGAGGCTTCGATTCGCAGGCACTGTCAGGCCGGACATTTTTTTTTTACGGATTCTGCCTTTCACGAGGAAATGATAAAACCTCCAAGATTATCCCTTGTCATGAAAGTCCTTCCCATCTTAGTCTGTCGGAATAGCTAGAAATCTATAGCCCCCTTCGATTTATGACAAAAACGTGAAAGTGTACACATTCACAAAACAAATGATATGGTTTGAAAAATTTACTTTTGCCTCTCACCCCTCTTCAAAAGCGACTATAGAAAATTTCAATAAGGCGATTTCGGCGAACTTTAGATATGCAATGGAGAGTAAAATTTTGCGTGGATACCAAACCATTGCATCCTTCATAATAAAAAACAAATTTTGTTTCTAATTTTTCCAATTTTGTTTTTGAAAACTACAGGACTATATCTACATGTATACATATGATATTTGCACGAAGCCAGCTGGAATTTGCAATTTCGTCAATAAAAGACCAACATTGTATTGATACATCCATGATGTAATGTCAATTTCACGTAATTTCAACAGAAACTTAATTAAGCTTTACCACCCTCACAATAGCTAAAGAGCGGGGACGGAAGAACTAAGAATATAGAAAAGAGAGGAGTACCCGACTTGAGTCGATTTTAATATGTTTACACTTCGGGCACACCCAGTTGAAGTTGACTTGAGCTCGATTACGACGACGGCGACGTACCCAAAGCCAACAACAGTCAATTAGATTTCTACGATGATGGGAGTGAGGTGTGGTTTTCCTTGCTTGTTCAAACTTCAAAATGTATTTCAAAAGGATTAGTTTGTGCCCGTTGTCGAATATTGGCGGGGTATCGGAATCGGGTATGCAAAGTTACACACAAGTTGAAAATAGCTCAATTATCAGTTGTGGATTGGAAATACATACCTTCGGTTGACTCTTGTGTTTGTCGAAGCAAAAGAGGGTGTGTTTTGGGAAAACCTAAACCACAAGCCAAGTCGCTGTGTGTAAATAAGCAAGCAACTTTTTTTGTTCGTTTTGTTTGCATACATTCGTGGGGGCTTGAAAGGAACTGGGTGACCCCGATTTGAAATAGATTTGTCCGTGGCAATATTCTACCTTAATTTAACACCATTATTCACATAAATGTTCGGAATCTCTGAACAAATTCAATTACCTTTTTCGATACCTTAGAGTTCTTTTACGATTCGGGGTTATGTGGCAAAAGTTTTATTTTATTTTGTTTTGTCAGACGTGTAGTAGTTTTCGACAAAACAAAAATTAACTTTAAACGAGGAATAAAATACATTTACCCCCAGTTTCACAGTGGGAGTTTAAACCCCACTTTTAGTTTTAACTTCAGTTCAACAACAAATTTGGTTTCACAGTGTCATTTAAATCTTGAACAGAGTTCATTCTGTAGTTTAAGTTTGAATTTCAGTTCAACAACCACTTCACACATTTGAAAATAAAATTTATTGACATTTTAATTATTTTTCCTGTCACAGGTCACAACTGAAACAAAGCAAAATTTCCTCGACTGCTTGTTCTTTGATTTAGATTGAAAGAGAAAACAATTTAGTTAAACTACGTTCAATAGAACTGAAGTTCAGATTAGACTGTGAAACCGGAAGAGTTGAACTTCAATATCAGATAACCCCATAATGGGTTCTTCTGTTTTAAACCGTCCCTACGGTCCCGACGAACACAGTCTTACTGAACCAAAGGTGCTCTATTCCTCCTTCTATGAGGCGAGGACGTCTCTTCTATAAAGGAGCCGCATGTTCACAGACGACGTGGTAGATTAACAGGACCGCCATTTTAGCTTAGATCTATCCAAGTAAAGGAATGAAACGCTCAAGATAAAGCTATCTGTGCCTCTCAAACACCTGAAAGTTTTCCATTTGAGATGGGCCAACGTTCAACCATATCGGGCACCGATAGACAATCCTCGGCTGGATGAAGACCATGTAACAAATTAGGCCATCATGCTGCAAAAGAGTTCTGTTGACGTTGACTTTTGGAGCTGTTCTGTATGCAATTAGATCGTCGGCATATGCAATTGCCTGAGCTAGACTAACTAAATATCAGATGGCTGGTGCAAATTCTGGATATAATCGTCTACTTGTCCGCTCCTTGCTGAACACCATTTTTAATATAAGAATACTCGAAAAAGTTGCATTACCACCAGGGTTCGGACTTATGTTTTAAATTTTCGAAGTAGATACGGAAAAAAACTGAAGTAGATCTAAAATTTTCGAAGTAGTTTTAGAAAATTAAATTATATAATCATAACATATATAAGTAAATTCTGAATTCAGACTTTTAAAAAAATTTTAACTAAATATAACTATTTTAAAGTAAATTTTCCATCAACGAACTTGTACGAATTTTATCAATTCAATACGTGGCTCATAAATATTTTATTACGTTTTACTATAAGTGATCTCAAAAACATTAAATTTTCCACGGTGCTTACGTTTAATTAATTTATAAACTTGTTTTTTATGTAATACAGAGTGATCAGCGCTGTCTTTAAATATGTTGGTTTAGAATTTCAAAGAGAAGTAGATCATAAAAAAGAGAAGTAGGGAAGTAGATTGATTTTTTTTCTCAAAATCGAAGTAGATCTACTTCGATCGAAGTAAAGTCTGAACCCTGATTACCACTTTTGACATCAAACTTTTTACTATTTAACATGTTATAAAGCATATAAAGGTTTTCCCAAGGGGATTTCTCAACTATGGCACGTGATTGCGGACATATTAGGTGTGTTTTTTTCGCAAAGCTATCCGTAGTGAAGTAAGATTTTATACGTATTACAAATACAAAGTCTTCACTGCCGATAAAAGTAGAAGTAGGATCCAACTGCGGATAGAATGTTGACGTTTGCTCGAGTCTCGAATACAAATGTTGGTACAATTGAAAACTCTTTTGTATCTCGAAGGCATGTTCGTAGAGTACGAAAAGTAGTTTGCTGTTTAGCATTTTCCATTGAGAGTTTAAGTCTTTATTTTACAAAACCATTTTTATAAGAAAAACGCTGCATTTTGTATCGTGTTGGTGTCGAACTCTTATAGAAAGCTGTTTAATAACTAACTCGTTTTTGTAGGAGCGAAATGTCGTGGTCAGCTGTTATACTTTAGTTAAATAGCGACATTTAAGAGTTACTAACGCGACAAAGTCTTCTTATGAAAAAAGCTGTTGAGAAATCCAAAACTAACTAAAGTCTGCGAACAGATCCCTTGACTTTTGTGGTGGTGATAATTGTCAACAAAAAAAAAATCACAAACAAAACTTCTGCTTTATGAAGAATGGCTGGTGAACAGAAAAAGTAAATACAAAATGATTTAAATTGAAATTCATAAATAAAAACCTCCATACATATATATTTTCAGAAACATGAAAATTACTTGGCAAAAAGTTATTGGTTGTTTTTTTTTTTCAATTAAATATTTGACAACTAGTCAGTGGTACCAACTTTAAAGTAGAAAAATCGCACAACTGCGGATACGTTTTTTTGGGAAATCCTACTTCACTACGGATAATTTTCCCAAAAAAACACACCTATTATTGAAAATACACTTATAAAATTGAAAATCATTTATTAAATGTCTTTCCTATTATTTTATTTATGAATGTGGGATCTTCTCTTCGAGCAATATGTCACGCACTTCGCCTATTTTACGGTGACCATAATCGACCTTCTAAGAGATCTATTCTGGATGCGTTCGAAAACAAGCAATAATGTCAAATTTGGAACGATCACAATTCACACCGCTCATAGATTGCGATTCGAGCTAGGTCTGTTTGAAAAAAGAAACACAACCCGAGCGCTCTGGTGTGTCAGAACTAAAAAAGGAACAGATTTTTTTGACAGCTCAGTTCTTTGCTAAAAAGAAAAACCTCTAATAAGAAAAAAAAGAATAAATTACTAATCTTTAACACAAGTTTTTGAGTTCACTTAAGACTGTCATCTATTATTTTATTACAAATTAAAAATAAAATATGTGCTCTTTCGAATTTCAAAAACATCACTCAAAGCTCTACTTCAAAAATATATGTTATTTTTTCTGCTTGTCTATTGTATCAGTTCATTAACCCGTGGTTCTAAATTATCTATATTTAATGCAATTTCCTTTTGGTCGTTTTAAATTTTGTCAATTTTTACTTGCGGCATATTGATACTGTATGGCAAGTTATGGATTCGTAAAGAAATCAAACGCGAGAATTTGATCAAACTTGACATTGCGATGACAGGGAAAATGGAAAATGGGGTTCGCAATTTTGTCTGTGAGGTCGATAACAGCGTAAACAGCTCGGCCGATTTTCTTTCAACTTGGTAGATATCATTTTCAGATTTTTTTCCCTCAAGCTTTATGTTTTTTTTTTCAAGATTAACAAACGGTACCTGCAATAACCATTTTTTTCGAAATTCTAGGAAATATTTTTTTCTCAAAAACTGTTCCACAGATAAAAAAATTCAACTAATCGTAAGTAAAATCTAGCTAATGGTTTTACCCGAAAAATGCTTATTAATGGTGCCCCATAGAACCATGTTTTACGACTGATTTTGATCATTGTTTTTAACAAAGTTTCTTAAAAGTTTGAATAGTTTTGTGCGCAAAAAAAAAAATTGAAAAGCCCATGGTCAAATTTTTTTAATCTTTCTTTCGCTTAATTTCTACAATCTATTATTCGATAAGAAATCATGAAATTAAGATATTAATGAATTTTTGACTTTTTTATTATCTGCATAACGCATTTTAATGAAATTTTACGAGTATATCGTCGCTGTAGAACGAATACCTCGTAACCCAGAAAAGTCGATTTTTCAGGAGAGACAAAAGAGAGACGTGTTGTTAATTATGCGCGTGGCTCTGCAATTATAGTTTTTAGGTTCACAGGATATTTTTCATTCACCCCAATTACCGATGTCGTCTCGTTTTTTCGACGTCTCTCGTTTTCTCTGTCGTCTCGTTTTTTAAATGGCATTCCATTTTGTAACAGATTTAAAAACGATGAAAAAGTAACAAACATCTGTCAAATTCAAAGCAAAGTCTGCATCAGTGTTGGGACTTCGCAGAAGCTAAAGAGTGGTAGAAAGGTTGTCAAAAAAGTGGTAGAAAAAAAAAAGCCATTTTTATGTAGCAAATCGTATATTGAAAATAAATTTATTGAAAATAATTCAAATACAAAAATAAAAGAAGTAATATTTCGGTTCTTTATGTTTCAAAGATCACATTATTATCTGGAAGAAAGTCACATACATACATATTATACAATTTCATTTTAAACTCGTTCCAAACCAAAAACTTAAATGTCATTTTCTAATGAGTACCTTTCAAAGTAAAGGCCAAAATACAAATGAGAAAATGGTAAATAGTTTTCTGGGTTTCTCACATTTGTGTTTATATTAAGATTTTCTGACTTTACCAAATTTTTCCTTATATTTAGTTTTTTAAGTATTCATACTTTCGATCAAAAAGTGTATTTTTGTGTTCTCAGATTGAAATATTCTGTTTAACTCAACTCATTTATAATTTTAAGATTTATTGACAAAAATTTCCAAGAAACTTAATTGCCTTTATTTTAAAAAGAATGAGAAATTTGTGAAGCCTTAGAAGTAGGTTCTTCAAACGAGTGCAGTATATATTTAAAAATCAAACAAGGGATTTCACTGCTCTATGATTCTTTTTAAGCGAAGAAGTTTGGCAAACCTTTAAAATTTGATGCTCATTAGCGCAAAGTGCTTTTAGAAAAGTAATAAAATCTTTTTGTTTTTTTTTCGAGCTGTGGCAAAAATAGAAATACATATTTATATCGTCCCCTTTCTGCGTTAACCTCGTAACTACATTTTTCGGCAAATTCGTTTTTTTGTATAAAAACACTGTCTAGGGCTCACAGAATAATAGAGCTAAGTATGAATGTTAAAATGATTCATCTAATCTATTTTACCGTTAATTCTTTTTCCTCGTAACTACGCTCATGTTGTTAAGTTTCGATGAGAACCTCGTATGTACTTGGTGAGGCCTTAGTTTCTTCATTGTTAATCTTTTTTACACTGTTAACGACAAGTCAAAAGTACCGTTATTCAGATTTAGCTTTGGAGTGAATTTAAGCTTTGTATGTGGCGCAAGCTTTTTGAGCATCAGTTTTATAAATATTGGATTTGGCTTAGTATTAAGGTAATAAATTTAATAAAAATATAAAATAAAAAACACAATATGGATCGGTAAATAATATATGTATGTATGTAAATTAATCTCTTTTTTTTTTCTATATGAATACTCTTCAAAATGTTCTCGTTATCGTGTTGAATTAAAAGTCTTAACAAAGAATTTTAAACTTTAAGGCCCCTGTTGGATGGCGAATTTAACAACAATAATAATATTACTGAACCAGGCACTTCTAAACCAGCAATTTTAAATAAACATGTTTTGGTGTTAGATGAAGCAAAAGGTGAACTGAAGTTTATTGAATGTGAAATCGAAGACAATATTCCTACATTAGACTACGAACACGAAGGCTTCATCCTTGATGATCAGACCGGACTATTTATTGAAATAAACGATAATCAAGATTCCATTACTTCTGATTTATCAAGCCTCATCAAAATCTTCCTTTGGTGATTATAACAGGTCTTAACGCAGAAACCTTGATCTAGATGAAAATTTCGGTCTTATTTCTAAAAAAGAAGGAAGAAAGGACAGGGTAGACCGGAGAAATGAAAGAAGAATATAGTCGCGAAAAGGAAAGCAATACTAATGTTAAAAAGAGAAAATGGAAAGATAGTCGGGAAACAAAAAAGACAAAAACGTGGGCTCAAGCCTCGTTGTGATTCCGCTAAGTGTAAAATGAGCAAGCATTTTAAATCTTATGAAATACCTGAATCGCAAAGAAAACAATTATTTAATTCTTTTTGGGAAAACATGTCTTGGAAAGAGCGAAAAGTGATGATTGGAGCTCTTGTAGAAAAGCAGTCCATAGCTCGCCGTACAGGTGGTGATAATTCAAGACGGAATTTAACTTTAAAATATAAGTTCAAAGTTGAAAATATTGCTTTACCGGTCTGCAAAAAAATGTTTTTAAATACATTTAAAAAATGGACGGTACGAAATTGGGTTTTAGAAACCAATGACTTTGGAATTCCTTTTCAAACAGAAAAGTCGAAAAAGAAAGAATCCGCTATCAACTTAAAAAAAAAGAACATGTGAAAGATTTTTTTAGCGGGCCTACCTACGCTTGAATCTCACTATTGTAGGCAGAAAACTGACAAACAATATTTTGATTTCAGTTACACATCTTTTAAAGATGTTTACAGAATGAATGAACAGTTTGCGAAGGATACAAATATTCCAAATAATGAAAGATCATCGTATTTATCCATTTTGAAGACAGCACATTCTTCTAACATTGGATTGTATAAGCCAAAAAATATCAATGTGATGTATGCTATAGTTTTAAGAACGGAAACATTGACCAAGACAGATATAGTCAACATATTAGCAACAAAAATAAAGCAAGGTTGGAAAAAGATAATGACAAAGAAAAAGCGTTAAAGAATGAAATAAATGCTTATACTTTAGACGTTCAAGCTGTCCAATCGGTACCTTTCATAGCTGCATCAGCTACATACTTTAAGCAAAAGCTTGCTGTGCATCAGTTTACTTTTTTTAATTTGAAAACATCAGAAGTTCATTGCTACGTATGGCACGAAGGAGAAGGTGGAATGGGTTTTAATGTTTTTGCTTCATGTGTTTTTCATGTTTTGGAAAATGTGTGTGATCTTGGTCTTCCGACAGTCCTGTTTAGCGATGGATGTAGCGCACAAAATCGAAACGTCAACTTAGCTAATCTTCTACAATTCGTGGCGATAAAACGTAATACGACGATTTATCAAAAGTATTTGACGGTTGGACATACCCAGATGGAATGTGATTCTGTCCATTCTGTGATCCGCAGGTAACAGATCTTAAATGCATAAGATATGATTCCACGGGTATGTATTATAAGCTTGATTTCGACAATGATTGGATATTATCTCCGCAAAGGAAAGCGAAAATAGATATTTCAAAAACTATTTTAAAATCACTTTATGAAAATTCCAAACCTTTGGCGTTAAAAAAATATAACGACTTACAGAGTTTAAAGAAACTACTTCTGTTAAGTAATTGAAATGCTAACAAATTCAGTTTTTATACCAATTTAAAATGTGGTCTGTACTGTATTCTCAGTAACTAAGACCAGAATAAATCCAACCTTTGCAACAAACGGTCGTGTCTGCCTTTCAATAAAACGAAGTTTCAGGGAATCAACACCAAGGAGACTATCGATAAGGAATAAACGTGAATTCCTAGGTGCTGGAAGCGTGAACAACTTCCAAAAGATTATCACGGATTTTATGATAACCTTAAATTTAATTCTAATAAAGAATAGAAAGATTTTGAGATTTAATTTTGTTCCCTTTTTAAGATAATAAAATCTGTTACTTTTATTGAATATATTTTTTAGTTCATAAGTTACTTGTAAATACATGCTTATAAATTATGTACATAAATAACATGCATATGTATTTAAATAACATATCCTTTGAGTTGTATCTTAATATTTAATTTAACAAACCATTTCATCAAACATTGAATTCGCTTTTCAAATAATTTTAAAATTTAATATATTTTAGATATAAGATTTTATATGAATTAAAACAACAGTATTTCAGATTAATCTGTGTATTTTTTTATGCTTCAGCTATTTTTCTAACCTTGAGTTTAAAATTTCAATTATTTGAATTTATTTTAAATAAGAAAAAGAACCTCGTATCTGCATTTCGGTAAATCAAAACATAAGAGACGGATACTCGTATGTAACAAAAACAGTTAAAACAAGTACTTTTGTGATGTCCTAGCAAAATTAAAACTAGGAAATACTTACAACTGTAAAATATAAATAGAAAACAAATAAAGTATCGTTATTAGGTTCCATTGACGGAAACTACACGTTTTTTTCGTTTCCTGAAAAATTGTGTTTTTGTAGATACGAGGTTAACGCAGAAAGGGGACGATATATTCCTTTAATGATTTTTCTGTTTGCCACGGTATACATTTAGCAGCATAAGCGGAGCACAAACTTAAATTATGACATGCAATCGTTAAAATATTAGGATTAATATTTGGGATACATTTTAGGAGTGATTTTGGTCGTATGGTACATACATATATGGTAAAGTAATATATACGAGTAGGTGAAATCTGAGTTGCAAAAAGTGGTAGAATTAGATTTTTAGGTGGTAGGTTTTCATGAACAGCAAAAAGTGGTAGAAATACCACGTAAGTGGTAAAATCCCAACACTGGTCTACATACAATATTATTGCTCGATGTTCAATTAATGAACAAATGCAGTTTTTTTTTTAATTATTAGAAAATAAATAAGTAATTAAAATGATAAGTGTTAAAATGTATTACATTTATTAGTTTCTTTTCTTTCCATGCCATGTTTATAAATTACAAGTGTTTCCTCTTGGATCTTAAGATGTGTTGTGTCTTTCCTAGCAGTGTGCTCCTTTAATTTGTTTGACTTATATTTCTCTTTTCTTCCTTTGTTTATCTTTCATTGATACAATTTAAGTTTATTCCTTGGAGTACACACTGCTTCTTCGAAAGCGTAGCTCTTTTTTGGTTAATAGCGAAAGCTTGCCGTTATAGAATAAGCGATTCAAAACTTTTGCCAAGCATCTCCATCTCTTACTGGAGAACGTTTTTTGTATCCCCTTCAAAAAAAAAAACCCTAACTGCTCGTCTTCTTCCTCAAATCTACGAGCGTCTGGAATTGGTTTTCATTTGTTAATTACAACATTTTAGTATATGTATAGTATAGTACATCAAATTTAGACAAATATGTACTTGTTTTATTTATCGTAAAAAAATTCGATAAAATAAATTATTTAACAAGAATACTTGCAGTTTTGCGACCTTCTATGTCTCTGTCGTGTGTAAATTTCTGAACGAGAGATATCGTGTTTTTTTTTCTTAGTCGTCGTATTTTTTCGTCTTACAGAATGCAGAAGGAAAGTGTTCAACGACGTTTGACATTTACAGACGACAACAAAACGAGGGACAAAAGATGGAAACGACTTATGGAATGCAGATCGTGTCAGGTCGTATATTTCGCTGTCGTTTACGACATCGGTAATCCGGAATTTTTTTCACAATATAATTGCATCATTACCTAAAAATCGTTTTTTTCTGGGTTACGAGGTATTCGATCTACAGCTACGATATACTCGTAAAATTTCATTAAAATGCGTTATGCAGATAATAAAAAAGTCAAAAATTCATTAATATCTTAATTTCATGATTTCTTATTGAATTATAAATTGTAGAAATTAATTAAGAATAATTTTGTCCCAATTGTCCAAGAAATTCTTCTTCAACATTGTTAGGTTTCCTTCGAAGATGCCTGATCTGACTGTAATCTAAGTTCTTATTCCTATATTCGTTCAAAGCTTGAGTATAATACCCATATTTGGGCAGGTGCTCCATTAACCCACTTGAGTCTCTTGGATAGAATCCAATAAAGAGTTTTAAACTTGATAGGTGATAGAAGTGTAACAGAAACATCTGAATCGCCGCAATGTTTCTTGTCTTTCGCTATTTTACCGTTATATTTATAAACAGTGTTCTGGGAAAATAGCAAGTTGTATTTCACCCCTTAAAAAATGTAACCGTAATACTGGTGCTTCAGGGAATGCCCATCAGTTTGTACTTGAGCCCATCTTCGGACGTGTTGTCAAATTCAGAGATACATACTTTAGCCGCACTACACGAATGTGGAATGCTTTACGCTGCCCAATATTTCCTTCCCATTGCGATATTCAGTCATTCAAGAACAATGTGAATCGGTATACCCTTTTAAATTCTCCCCAACTTTCCTTAACTCTCGAATTGTGCTAAAACATAATATTAAGAGTAGTCAAAATCCGCAAAATATTAAAAAAAAAATTATTAAATCCAACAACCTTGGCTTTTTTTGGAAAAGAAACCATTTCACTTATAACCAATTTAGTTTTTCCCCAGTTACAGATTTAATCTTGTTTTTCACTATAATTTAAAGATTCAGAATTAATAAAGTCATTGTACGTGAGATTAGGAACATTGTGCTCATTTCTATTAACAATTTGTACTCCTTAGGGGAATACAACTTTTTTGACTTCCGAGCTCTTTCTATTGTCGCATGAATGCTGTACGCTTCGAGATAACTATGCCCTTTTTCCATGAATTTTAAATCAAGAATTTGCAGATTTGCGTAAAACATTGTAGCGGGGACATTTTGATTTCGGCCGCAAGTATCAGCATACAAAACTAGGAGCTCAATAGACGAATTCAACGTTTGTCAATTTCGATAATTCAAATAATGTAACACACGAGAACCGTACAGTAATACACAATTTAATAACTAAATTTTAAATTATTCATTCTTTGAGGATAGAAGTTGGAAACTCAACAGAAAGATTCAATCGAATACTGTCATAAATGACAGTTATATCACCTTCTTCGATTTCTAAAATACGTAAAGTGCACAAAAATGCTATGTCCGTACATAGCATAAAATATAAAATATAAGTTGTGTTCATAAAAATAGCAGTGCTGGTCACACTTTATTAAATAGTCAATAATTTCAAAGACGAAGATTCTTACAAAAAAAATCTAACGGTCTTTAATTTTTATATTTGAGGCTTTAAGTTTTTAATTGAATCTTACTTTTTCCGTTGTAGACGCATTTTTTCAAGCTCTCTGAATATAGCATGTTCATAAAAATAGCGTGTTCATAAAACTTTCATTTAAAGTTAAAAAGTGTTAAACATTCTCTTTTTACTTGCGACTTATAGGTACTATAAGGCAAGTTATGCATTCGTAAAAAAAATCGAACTCGAGATTTTGATCAAAGTTGACATTACGATGATAGCGAAGACTAAAAAAGTGGGTCTCGCAATTCTGTCTGTCTGTCTGTCTGTCTGTTCGACTACAGGCTATACGACTCGGCCGATTTTCTTTAAACTTGGTACATATCATTTTTAATTTTTCCCCCCCACACGTTTTTTTCTTTTTTTTTTTAAGACCAAAAATAACGGTACCCCCCATACGAATTTTTTTTCGAAATTTTATAAACATTTTTTTTCTCGAAAACTGTTCAACAGATTTTAAAAATAAAGATACAGAAAAATTTCATTTAATTAAATCTAGGTATTGGTTGAAAAAAAATTCCGAAAAATGGTTATTGAGGGTACCCCCCATGGAACCATTTTTTTTGTTTTTGGATTTTTAAAAAAAACTTCAAATTTTTTTTTTCAAAACTCAATATTTCGAAAACCCCATGCTAGATTTTTTTTAAACTTGATAAATAAAAGTTTCTCAATATGATCTACAAGATGTGGAACAAAATTTTTTATTTTACCTAAAAATTAAGGTACCTACCATACAAATGCTAAAAAATTAAAAAAAAAATGGTTTTCAAAAATCGTATTTATCTCGAAAACGGCACCTAGAATTTTGATAAAATTTTTTTTCTTTCAATTAATTTTTACGATCTTTAATTTAATAAAAAAAAATTTGAAATTAAGATATTACAGCTTGTACCTACCATAGAACCATTTTTTCGAATTTTGAATTTCTCATTATCCACATAACGGATCTCAATGAAAATTTTTATAGAGAAGCTTCTAAAAAGTCTAAAACACATTGCATTTCAAAACTTTAAAATAAATATTTTTTGAATTTTTGAAAAAAAAAATCTATTTTTTTCTTTTTTTTTTGAAAATTCGATATCTCCGAAATGGGTCAATATTTCTTTTCGTAAACTTAATTTTTATTCGAACAATAATAAAAACTTTAAATTGGCGTACCAAAATTTTTTCTTAAAAAGCTTTTAAAAAGTTTGTATATAAAAGCTTCTTTTAAAAAAACCACTACAAGGACTTATAATTTTTGTTCTTTCATAAATTCATATTTGCATAGCATTCTGTTACTACTAAAAGAATTTAAAAATTAATTTTATCCTTATGAACAATTTTCTCAATAACATTCGTTTTTAAAATTCCCAGTCGATTACATAGGAGCAAGTTCGTGCGACCCAGTCGTGCATTTTATTTTTTATTTTTTCGGTAAGTAAAAATTTTACTATTTGTAGTGTTTAGTATTCTTATATTGCAACGAAGAAACTCGAAGTTTAATGAGAAAACTACGTTTGGAGGGGAAAACTTACCAGGATATTCAGGAAATCCTAGGATGTTCAGCAAAAAAGATAAGTTACGCTTTAAAATGGCAGAATAAACCGGAAACACGCGGCCCAAAAAGGATGACGAGTGTCAGAACTGACAGAAAAATTATTAAGTTAGCTAAACAGAACCCTTCCATAAGGTCCAGAGAAATTAAAGATAAGCTTGAACTGTCTGTAAGCGCTGTAACCGTACGAAGACATCTTTTGGATGCAAAATTACCAGCCCGAAGCCCACGTACCATTCTTGACAAAAAGGCATGTTGCAAACAGAATGAAGTTTGCCAAAGCGCATCGAGATTGGCCACGAGAGAAATGGAGGAATATATTATATGAAAGCAAAGTCGTTCTTTTTGGATTCTAGGGTCGTCGGGAGTATGTGAGAAATCCATAAAATGCAGCAAACGATCCACGATACACTGTGAAAACAGTAAAGCATGGCGGAGCGAAAAATATGACATGGGCTTGCTTTTCTTACCATGGAGTTGGGTCTATCTCTCCCATTAAGGGTATAATGGATGCAGCTGAATATGTTAAAATTCTCGAGGAGGTCATGTTACCCTATGCTTAAGAGGAAATGCCTTTGGTTTGGGTATACCAACAAGACAATGACCCAAAGCACACTTCAAAAAGGGCAAAATCATGGTTCCAGGAGAAAAAGTTATGCGTTATGGAGTGGCCGATCAATCCCCTGACCATAACCCCATTGAAAATTTGTGGGGGGATGTTAAGAATGCGGTTCATGAAGCGAAACCGAAGAATTCGAAAGAATTGTGGGAAGTAGTGCAAGATTCGTGGAACGCAATACCAGTCGAAAGGTGTCAAACTTTAGTGGACTTAATGGTAAGCTAAAATATCAATGTAGTTTCATATAACTTTTTTACTGTTTTTCTAACTTTTTGCGTTATAGATTCAGAACATTCAGATGCACTGCTATTTTTGTGAACAGCCATAAATTTTAAAAACGCTTCTTACTGTGATAAAAGTAACGGTAAAAAATCAATCTTAATTTTTTCTGTTAATATAAATGAAATAGGTATCTTAAATTGTTATTAGAATTTAATTGAAATATATTATAACGTTGATAATGAAAGCCATTTTGTTTTATTTGGGGATCACTGCTATTTTTATGAACACACCTGTATATAATGGGTGTGTTTTTTTTTGCTATTTTCTTTTTGGCAACACTGGTTTTGACAGCTCGCGTACGTTTCGTGTTTTTTGTCACTGTCAAACATCTTCAGTTTGGTCTATAATTTAACCAGGAATCGTCTTACAAACGCACAATGCTTGCAAATTATTGAATTTTATTATCAAAATGCGTGCTCTGTTAAGAAAGTTCATCGGGCGCTTCTTCCA
Source organism: Chrysotoxum bicinctum (assembly GCA_911387755.1). Lineage (NCBI taxonomy): Eukaryota > Metazoa > Arthropoda > Insecta > Diptera > Syrphidae > Chrysotoxum > Chrysotoxum bicinctum. The sequence goes on from OU426987.1 coordinate 181,903,468, forward strand.
TTTTATTGTCAGATTAATCGACATACTGAGGCGGTTATTCGGGCTATTGTGACTAAAATTTCGCACCAAATCTACATTTTTGGACATTAAACCTCCAACACGCTTGCGTAGAGTGCGAACTGAGAAAAATATCGCAGCTGTATCAGCCACTGTTAGTGATGACCGTGAATTATCGATTCGGCGTCATTCGCAGCAATTGGGCCTCTGTTACTCCACTACGTGGAAAATTTTACAGGTGTGAAGCCTTTCAAAATACAGCTGGTGCAAGAATTGAACCCGAACGACCTACCACAACGCCGAATTTTTGGTGAATGGGCTCTTGAAAAGTTGGCCGAAGATCCACTTTTTTATCGAAAAATTGTGTTCAGCGATGAAGCTCATTTCTGGTTGAATGGATACGTGAACAAGCAAAACTGCCGTATTTGGAGTGAAGAGCAGCCGGTAGCATTGCAAGAGCTACCAATGCCACTGTTTGGTGCGGATTATGGGCTGGCGGAATCATTGGGCCGTATTTCTTCAAAGATGATGCCAATCACAACGTTACTGTGAATTGTGAGCGCCAACGTACGATAATAACAAACTTTTTTTGCGCAAAATGGAAGAGTTTGACTTGCATGACATGTGGTTTCAACAAGACGGTGCCACATGCCACACAGCACGCGTACCAATGGACCAATTGAGAGGCGAGTTCGGTAAACATGTTATTTCACGTTTGGAGCTGGTCAATTGGCCGCCTAGATCGTGCGATTTAACGCCTTTAGACTATTTTTTGTGGGGCTATGTTAAGGCTCATGTCTATAGCGACAAGCCCGCTTCGATTGACGTACTGGAAGCCAACATTGAAGCATTTATTCGTGAGATACCGGCCGAAATGTTAGAAAGAGTATGCCAAAATTGGACTAAGCGGATGGACCATTTGGAGGCGCAGCCGCGGCCAACATTTTCATGAAATAATCTTCAAACATTAAATTATATCGACCGTATTCGTACTATCGATTTAAATAAAGATTTCATGAATTTTTCTGAACTGTATGTGTTTTTTTTTTTAATTTCCGCTAACTCTTAAAAAATCACTCGTTAGAACAATCGCCTTTTTTGTAAATTTAAGCAATCAGAACACATGTGTGCATTAAAGTAATTTTGAATTTTAGAAAAAAAACTACATATTTCTTTTAAATTCTATATCTCGAAAATGAGCCAATGATAAACATTAATAAAAACGTTAAAAGGCAGTACACCCTCAAAATCTTTTTTTGCAGCGACTGAGAATCGAACCCAAGACCTTGTGCATAACAGTCCAACGTACTAACCATTATTCAAAAAAGGAATGCATATTTGCTTATGGCATTCTGCTCCTACTACTGCTCCTCTACATTTTTCCATAATAACATTTTTTTAAATTTAAAGTATCTTAAACAAAAGAACAAGTTCGTGGAAGTTTATTTTAATTGAATAATTGCTTCTTGTGACGAATGGTTAGGATATAAATGCCTGTGTAAACAGTAGGATGGGATAATCTTTATTTTCCAAGCATAAACTCTAATGCTATGTGCAAATAATAGATTTTAACAGGATTTTTCTCTGGATTTGTTAAAGTAGATTTGTATGAAGTTTTCCATAATCCTTGAACTCTTTCCTTAATATATTTTGACAACCATTTTTTCAATTCCTCCTGCACCTTTTGACAAATTAAGAGTTATTCGTATAAATTCTAAAACTTTAAGTCTAATTTTTAATTTCGATAGCTTCTATCAGCTTCCCGCTACTATGTATTTAAAAATAAAAATAAATAATTAAGATACCATTACGGCTCTTAGAGAGGGCCTAAATCTAGTGATTCTCAACCATTCCTGTGTGCGTGTTACCAGGAATGAAGGGGACCTACAATTTTCTGTCGATTCCAAACTGCTAATGTATTTACCAAAGTCTTTGTATTAACACTTAAAAATTGTAAAAAGTATCGGCTTACTTTAAGAAGGCTGGGTGTTTCAAACAATGTTGTCAAAGTAGCATATGTATTTTATCGCTCGCACTATTAGCATTGGATCCCCAATTTATTCAAACCTGCTGTGTCATGAAACACAAAGATGCTCGGTTAACACCACCATATAAATTGCAATTCCGGCTGAGATCATCAGAAGCACACAATGAACACTGAACTCTTTATATTTGTTTATACAACCGACTTATTGGTTTTCAAGTTGAAATGGCCTTTGCTATGGCTGTACTTTTACTAACAATAAAAATATGCAGATTAATATGAAGAAACCACTCGATCCTTGTAACACATTTAATTGCAAATAAATTTGTGAGACCAAGAGAAAATGTGGTCGGACACACAAATATTATATAGATGAAACCATGTTAAGGACAGAATGACCATAAAGGGCTTGAAAGTCATTCTCCATTTCCTTGATAATAACGTTGCGGTTAAGTTATGTCCTTGTCTCTCAGTTTGGTGTGTGGTTTGAATATGACTTGAGCAATAATCTATAACAGTCTTTAGCTCGTATATTCAGAACTTCCCTTCGTTGGTGGTATTTGTTAAGTTTTGTTTGATATTCCTGTTAGGAGTCAACTAAATTAATATTTAAATAAATATTAATTAAGCCGACTTCTAACCTTAGGAACAAACTGTTATTTTAAGTTGTCGTTTTAATATACGTGTTTCAAATAAAAAAGGTTTTCATCGTGTATCAGAGGTTTTTTCAAAAAATTATTTTGTATGCGGTGGTCACTATTGACAACAAGGTGTCAAGTAGAGATGCCGCGAATATTCGGCCACTATTCGGTATTCGGCCTATTTTTTTGATATTCGGTATTTGGCCGAATAGTTCACAACATTCGGCCGAATACCGAATATTAAATGGAGAATATAAAAAGATTTATTATCTTACAAAAAATGTTGTATTTTTATTAAATTTTTTATTTTAGTATTTAAAATCTACTAATGGTAAGTTGTGGTGAATAAAAACAGCTTTCAGCATTCGTTGGTAGCCTACGTTTTATGTAACGTCTATATTCGAGATCAGTTACAGCTTCTGCAAATAACCTCTCACTAATACACTTGTACCAGAAGACGAGAGGTAGATTTCAGCAAACGTTGTCAAATTGGGAAACAGTTTTCTATTTGTTGGCCACCACTTGTAAGGGGTCTGCCATCCGATCTTGGCGAAAAGTTCTTAAAAAAAATCTATTTTGTTTTCAATGGCAGTTTTTTCAACATCTTTATCATTTTGTCTATAGCAACGTCCTTGTCTATTGCTTCGTCAAAATTCACGTAGGAGGTAGGAGATAGATACACAACACATCGTGTCGTTGGCCGAATATTCGGCTGTCGAATATTCGGTATTCGGCCGACGAGTGTGGCCGAATATTCGGTATTCGGTATTCGGCCGAGTCACTATTCGCGGCATCCCTAGTGTCAAGAGTGGCGACCGCGGTTTTTCTTTTTTCCTATAAGTGATTGCGGTGGTATTTGCCCCTTGGTGTAATGGTTAGTGCGTTCGACTGCCACGCCAAAGGTCTGATGATCGATTCCCAGTCGTTGCCACTTAAAACTGGGAGTGAAAAATCTTCCAAAAGCTTTGCTTAAAAAGGTGTCTTTTTCTCGCCGGTTAGGTGGGAAGTATGATTTTCTCTGAAAATACTTACAATAGAAAGTGATATTATTGAAAATTATTAACAACGATTCCAAATATCTTTACTTGTACTATAAGGCAAGTTATGCATTCGTAAAAAAATCGAACTCGAGACTTTGATCAAAGTTGACATTACGATGACCAAAAAAGTGGGTCTCGCAATTCTGTCTGTCTGTTCGACTACAGCTAAACGGCTCGGTCGATTTTCTTCAAACTTGGTAGATATGGGTTTTAATTGTTTCCCCCCCGAATGTTTTTTTCTTTTTTTTAAGACCAAAAATAACGGTACCTGCCATACGATTTTTTTTTTTCGTAATTTTATAAATATTTTTTTTCTCAAAAACTGTCGCACAGATTAAAAAAAAAAATTCAACAAATTTCATTTAGTTAAACCTAGGTAATGGTTGAAAAAAAATATCCAAAAAATTATTGTTTTTGGAACCCCCCTTGAAACCTTTTTTTTTTTTGGTTTTTGATTTTTCTAAAAACAATGCGGCCGATTCTGATGATTTTTTTATTGTTAAGGCTCCCCAGCAGTTTCAATATTATTGTGTATTCAAATTTTCAAACAATTTCTTTTTTGGATTTTTAAAAAAATTTTTAATTTTTTTTTTTTTGAAAACTCAATATTTCGGAAAACCCACGCTCGATTTTTTAAAACTTGATAAATAAAAGGTTCTTAAAATAATAATCTACAAGATATGAGAAGAAAAAATTTATTTTACATAAAAATAACGAAACCCTCCATACAAATGTTAAAAACTGTTTTTCGAAAATCGTATTTTTCTTGGAAACGGTTCCGAGAATTTTGCTTAAATTTTTTTTCTTTCGATTAATTTTTAAGATCTATAATTTAATAAAAAAAATTTGAAAACAAGATATTACTGACTGTACCTACCTTAGAACGATTTTTTTAAATTTTGAATTTCTCATTATCGGCATAACGGATTTTAATGAATTTTTTTTAGAGAGAAGCTTTTAAAAAGTTTAAAAAACATTTCAAAACTTTAAGAAAACTATTTTTTTTTTGAATTTTGAAAAAAAAAATCTATTTTTTTGTAAATTTAATTTTTATTCGAACAATAGATAATAAAAACTTTAAATTGGCGTACCAACATTTTTTCTTGAAATTTTTTTTTGCAAAAGCTTATTTTTTAAGAAACCACTACAAAGTCTTATAATTTTTGTTCTTGCTTAAACCCATATTTGCTTGAATCATATGGCATCCTGTTTTTAGCTCCAACTACTACTGTTTTAGTCTATTAAAAAATTAATTTTATGCTTATGAACAGTTTTTCTCTAATAACATTAATTTTTGAAATTCTTAGTCGTTTACACTGGAGCAAGTTCGTGCGACCCAGTCGTGCATTTTATTTTTTTTTTCGATTCATTCATTTAGTTATTTTTTAAACAAGTTATTACAATAAATAAGGGGCCCTTGGCAATTATGATGGATTTTTTTTGACGGAAATAGCAAAAAATAATAATTTTCAAAAAAATTACTCGTTTTTGAAAATCCTTTATTAAAACCAAATGTACAGAACCCAAGCTATGAGCCTTTTATGCGAGTGACATCGGCTATTTTTTATATTTTTTTTTTGTTGAGGGTTTGATAATACAAACTCTATGCTACTGAAATAATCTTGGTTGGATATAGTTCACATTAGATTTTTGTCAAAAAATTGATGTAAGATGAACTGATTTTAACAAAAATTGCTTATTGACCAGGCCCTTACAGTCAACTGATGAGTCCATGTGAGATCGCCGGGACGAAACGCCAATTCTCGTGGCCTAAAGTCCAAAAAAGGCTAATTTAAATTAATGGGTTTATATCTTGAGTTCTGTAAATCGGATCAAGACTAAAGCTCTAAGGCTTAGGGAAAATGACCGAGCATTATAGTGTTTTTAAAAAATATAATTAAATCTCTTATACCCTGACACAAAACTAGGAAAATCGCTATTTTTAGCCTTGTTAATCGAAAAAATAGAATTTGAGCTATTTTTACCATTTTTTCTTTAAAGAGAATTATATTTTTTTTTTAATAATCTAATGAAATCTTTGACCAGGCTTCTTTAATTGCGGCAGTCAGCCCTCACAGCTTTCATACTGCTTGTTTTCGTCATAATTTGATGCGTGAGCCACTACCCAAAGGTTTTCATTGATTTTAAGATCAAGTGAGTACGGTAGCCACTGCAAGAATTCCATATTTTCATGGGTAGGATATGCTAAATCGACGTGAGTGTTGTGGATCGGAGCATTATCTTGTTGTGAGATCCACTGGAAAGGTCTAAAAATCTCTCTCAATGCTTTAAAAGGCGAATGCAAAAGGGCTTTTTAAGAAATTCTCGTCATTTGTGGCGAACAAAATCCAACTCAAAGCTGCCGTAGTATGAAATGGCCCCCACACCATTGCTTCATTTGTTTTAGAATAACTCCAGTCAAACATCCTGGAGGGATGTTTTGATATTTTGGCTTTATGACGAGCATATTTGAGAATGTGAACTCTTGTTTGTCAAGCCTAAAGTAAATGAAATTTTCCATAAACTTCTCGAGCTGTGCACATCGTAAGAAGATACGAGTATATCAAAATGAGTTTTATAAGAAATAGCGTTAATTCGGGTGAATCAAAGGTCACGGGAGTGCCCAGCCAAGTTCTGACACTACACCCTATTTACAGGCGATTTTTGACTCCTCCCTATCTTCAGTACCAATGAAGTCAGAAAATTCCTAATATTTGCTAAATGCTAAGCTAGTCAGGCACAGGCGCCTCACCAACTTCCCGACATCGTAGAATCTTGTAATTTTGCACATCGGCAGATCTTGTCATGCAAGCAGAGGAATAAATCGAAAATTTGAGGTTATCCATTTAGGGGGCGTCGTATCCACCCACTTTCTCCAAATTGGCGTTGGTTGAATGGGGCACTTCCGACTAAAATTACTTTGGTAAAAAAAGTTGTCATGTGGTGCAAATTTGGTTTTAAGCTTTTCTCATAAGCACTTATCGATCCATAAAAAAAAAAATAGACCATGCCTCTGCGCGCAAGGTCAAATGACGCTTTGACTGGACTATCATTATAAATAATAAAATTTCTCTATTACATACATTGCAGCTGTTTCAATATTATTCTGCTTTAAATATTCGGTATCAAACCTTCATGAAGTAAGAACTTGGCGTACTTTTAGATCTCAGTACTTTTCACGGCTGACTTGTTACACAAATGTTTTTGTATAGAAGAACTTGGCTCTTTTTTTAACATTTATGTTTTTGGTCCGATATAAGTTTTCTACAGACTTTTAATATAAAATGCAAGTAAATTTTCTCATCTTAAATTGCACCTATGCTCTAAGTTGGTCCGCCATGGTCAAAATTTGAATGAGAAGTGATGTTTGCCAGCATGTTTGACGAATGTAAACGCTCTTGTTTTTATCTATCAAATGTTCAACATAACACAGTAGGACGTCAACCAAAAAGATGGAGAGATGAGCTACATGTTTTCGACAGGCTGTTGTTCCAAAAAAAAAAAACTTCTAGCAGAAATTCAAAATTAAATTCAAAAGTATTTATTTAGCGTAATTTTAGCTATTTACAATTTACAATAATTTAAAATATGATAAATATATAAATATAATTTGTTATTTACAATGGCATTGACTTTTATATATATTGAATATATTGATGTTATGAAATATTTTGTTTTACATAATTAACTATTGCTTGTTTAAACTCAAATTTATTACTTATTTGTTTAATGTTATTTGGCAATTCATTAAAAAGCTTAAATCCTTTATATATTAAGCTATTTTGAGATCTTGTACTTCTAAATGCTTGTAGTCTTAAATCATCTCTACTTCTTAACAAATACGGTTGAACATCTCTGACGTAACGAATATGTTTTGACAAATATCTTGGTAGTAGGTTATTTTTAATTTTGAATGCAAAAAACAAGACATTGAAATAAATACGCTGTTTTACATTCATCCACAATAAAATATTTAACATAACTACAATAGGAGTATATTTATTACATCTAAGTATTGCACGCATTGCTTTATTTTGCAGTTTTTGCAGAGTGTTCATTGAACTTCCATTTATTAAGTATAATATTGTAGAGCAATATTCAAAATGGGGTTTAATAATTACATTATAAATATTTATAGCCGTAATAGTGCTTACTTTATTATGAATTCTTCGCAAGAAACCTATTTTTTTTATACTTTTTTTGAAACATATTGCACATGGGATTCAAATCTTAATTTATAATCAATAATAACTCCTAAGTACTTAATTTCAAATACTTGTTCAACCATTTCTTGATCTATTGCTATATTAACATTAATATTATAATTTAAAACCATACATTTAGTTTTTGTAACATTCAATTTTAGTTTATTAGCTTTAAGCCATAAATTCAAAACATCACGGTCTTCATTTATTAGTTGTTCACATTCTTGGATTGTTTCGGCTTCAACATACAAAAGTGAATCATCTGCAAACAGTGCCAGTTCACTATTTTTCAAAATTTTGTTCATATCATTGATTAAAAAGTAGTGGTCCAAGTATTGAGCCTTGGGGGACTCCCAGATCAATTGCTTCAGGATCAGATAAAACGGCGTTAATTTTGGTTTGTTGTGAACGTCCCAATAAAAAGCTTTTAAACCAATCATGCTCAATGCCAATAATTCCGTACTTATTAAATTTCTCCAGCAAAATAATCGGATCAATTGTCTCAAAAGCTCGTTTAAGATCAAGAAAAACTCAAATAACTTTCTTACCTTTCCACCCTATCAGTACCATGTTTACGGCAGATTCACATGAATGTGATTGACGAAACCCAGATTGATTTTCAATTATTATCTTGTTATCATTTAGGTATTTTGAAAGTTGTTTATATGCAATTTTCTCAAGTACTTTTTCGTAGACTGGCAGTGAGTTTATAGGTCTAAATTCTTCACACTTAAATGTTTTTTTTTATTTTTTCAATGGGTGTTACGATTGAGTTTTTCCAAGTGTTTGGGAACTGTCCTTCTTTAAATGATGCATTTATAATTTTTAAGAAAGGGAGGCCCACTACATCAAATGCATCTAGTAGCAACTTTGGAGAAAGTAAATCACTGTCTTTTTTATTGTTTAATTCTTTAATTGTGTTCACTAAATCGTTTACCGTTACTACATTAAACTTAAAGGGATTTTCAACAACAAAGTCTATTTGGTTAACATATTCAACATAGTCAATTTCATTATTAATTTTCTTAACACTATTAATAAAAAATAAGTTAAACCGGTTTGCTAATTCTTTGCCATCTGTAATAAATTCCCCGTCAAATTCAACTTTATTTATTTCGCTTTTTCGTTCACGAAGCACTAATGATTTTAGGGTTTTCCACATAGTTTTTTGATTAGAGCAATTAGATAGAGATCTTTTAATAAAGTTATTTTTCGCGAGGTTAAGATCTTTAGAAAATGCATTACGAACCATTCTAAAGTCACGCCAGTCATCAAAACTATTTGTGAAGACAGCTTTTCTTTTAGCATTACGTTTTAGAATTTTAAGTTAATTTAATCGTTGACTAAACCACGAATTTTCACTCTTCTTTATGGCTTTAATTGTTTTAAACTGATTAAGTACGATATACATTTTATTTTGAAAGATTTTAGCATAATGGTTAATATCAGTTACACTATGAAATCGCATTCCAATTTGTTCAAACGCTGACAATAAGTTTTCTTTACGATACTTTAACACTTGCACTTTAGTGGGTTTACATTTTAAGCACAGCTTTTCCTTAATCGGAAGCTTTAAGCAAATAGCTTCATGATCTGCAATATTAAAATTACTATCAACATTTGCTATTAATTGCGAGCAATTTGAAACAACGTACTAGTTATTCTTGTCGGTTCAACTATCATTTGTGTACACCCACTTTCAAGAATTGTTTTGTTACAATCACTCCTATAAATATTATTTTCATCAAACCAGTCAATATTAAAATCTCCAACCAATATTAATTTACTATTGTCACCAAAATTATTACAAAATTCTCTTTTTGAAGACGATGGAGACCTGTATAGACCAGCCATTACAAAAGAACAGAACCCACCACGCACTTTAATAATAAGACACCAAACATCCATTTCCAATGTAATTGTATGCAATTGTTTACACTGCATGTTTTCATGCACATAAATAGCAACTCCACCTGTGTGCCTAGATAAACTATCACATCTAAAAATATTATAGTTTTCAATATGAATTTCATTATCTGAAATATTTTCAGAAAGGAGTGGAGAATAATATCTTTGCATACCATATATTTTATTTATTTTTAAAACAAATTTTTATAGAAATCAATTTTATGAATTTGAATATTAATACAATGAACAATGGAAGAGACATTAATTATAGTATTAAGGTAGTTTAGCTAATAAATACTAATAATTTCTTGTAGACCTTTTTTTTTTTGGACTCTTGGGCTTCTTACCAAAACTTTATAAAGAGTTGGTGAGTTGTTTTTGAGGGTACTTGTTTTTTGTATAGATTTGCCGTTTTCTTGGTATACTTCCTAAAGTTTACTGCATTCATTACTTCCCTGCGGTTCAAAACTTTAAGTTTTATTTTCATCATAATTATAACCTCTCCATTGACTCCAGCTATTCATTAAGTGACTCCTTTTGCTTTCCTCTTGATGACCTTGATATACATAGTTAAAAGATCACGCGATTCTTCTGTTTGTCCGGTTTTGGTGTAGAGATTAGAAAAGCCAGTCCTCATTTTTTTTGAAAATGAGTCCCTATCCATTTTTGTTTATATTAGGTGGCGCATAATTAATCACCCCATCGGAAGATGGGGAAGATGTTCGGCCCTAGCGAGGTATCCGTTCAGAGCGGAAAATTCTCCGATTTTGTACGATTCGGAGGATTTTTGCTTCGAGGTATTCTTCCAAACAGCTGTTCGGAATATATATTATTATCATTATATTATTATTATCGATATTATTTTAACGCACCCGACGAACTGCGTTGAAGTGCGATCAAGTGCTTTATTTGTGAGATTTTTGACAGCTTAATGCAATTGTTTTTCCGATTTCGTCCGACACAAATGTGTATTATTATTCTTTCCGATAGGATACCTCGAAAGCAATTTAAACCTCCGACAAAGTATGTACCTATGCGTTGCGGAAAATTTTCCGCTCCGAACGGATACCTCGCTAGGGCCGGTTATAATTTTTACAAATGGCGTCGTACGTCAATAATATTTGGCATTTGTGAACTAGACAGCTGCTATACTCCGCAAGAGCATGAAATAAATGTGTCGATTTTTTTTTTTACTAATAATCGGTCGGTGGTGTTAGCAGAGCATGAATTTCGACGTCGATTTCCTAATCGTTTCGCGCTAATTGGGCAAACATTCTGGAGCTTAGCTACTTGACACGAATAAACTGGAACCACAGGAGATGCAGGGCGCCCACCGCCGGACTGGTCGTTCGGTCGAGAATATCGTGGCTGTTGCTGCCGATGTCACTGAAAACGAAGAAACATCAACCAGACGACGGGCCACGCAATTGGACATCACAGACGAATTTTAGTGAAAGACTTACACATGTTCACGTACAACGAACAAATACTGGATCGGTTAATGCCTGCTGACCGTCCGTCGCATGTGAATTACTGTCAAGCCATTCTCGATCTCAACAACAAACAGCACGATTTGTGTCGAAAATCATCATGAGCCTTGAGGCACGTTTCCACTTAAGCTGTTACTTCAATAAGCAAAATATTCGTTTCTGTGGCACTGAATTTTCGGCTTGTGGTACAAGAAGAGCCATTTCATAACTCAAAGCCACTGTGTAGTGCAGCGTTTACGCGGGAGGTGTCATTGGGTCGTATTTGTTTGAGGACGCCATCGGCAATACGGTCACTGTTACTGGAGAACGATACAGGGCCATGAAAACGACTTATTACATGTATTTTCAACAAGACGGTGCAACCGCACATACAGCACGAGCCGCAGTGAATGTTTTGAAGGAAGCTTTTTCTAGTTGCGTAATCTCCCGTTTTGACATGGCCAGCAAGATCGCCCGATTTAACCATCCCAGACTTTTCTTTCTTTGGGGCTTCTTGAAGTCGCAGGTGTATTCAAATAAGGTTCAGACTATCGCAGCCCTTAAGGAGAATATTCGACGGATATGCTAACAGATATCACCGGAAAACTTGAAAGTCATGGGAAATGCGATAAAAGGGCACACATGTTTATCAACACTGGCGGATATCATTTTTACCACTTAACATAAAATTTTTAAAAAGTCCAAATAAAGACCTCCATCACTAAAATCAGTTATTTTTATTTAGTAAAAAAGTAATTCAAAAACAAAATTGGATGTTTAATTTCTCGCCACTTTGTATTTGTACAAAGAGTTGTTAATTTTGTTCCAATTGCCGATAAATTTTCATCGGATGCTCGATCGTTCGCTTAAGTTGTAGATGATAACTTCACCTAATGAATGTTTCACTCTTTTTCACTTTAAAAATAAATACCTGCACCAAAAATATTATTTTATACTTAATTAAGGTGTCGCTACAGTCCGTGATGGACCAGGGCCTCAACTAACAATCCTCTTTAGCTACCACAGTCTCTAGCTAGCGGTCTTCAGTTTCGCACGCCAAGTTGGCTGAGGTTTCCTTCCACTTTGTGCCACCCCCTGAGTCGCGGTCTTACTAACTTTGATAACACTTGTAGTTTGATGACATCCTAATTAGACTAACTGTCTACCTATTAAATTTAAATATTAAAAAAATTCGCTGATCCCGTTAAAAGCAATTATCAATAAAACTACCCGAACATAATCATGTAATTCCCATATTTGGGGAGGTCCTCTAATAACCCACTTGAGTTTCTTGAAAAAAGATAGTTGATAGAAGAACATTTGCATCTCTCGAGCATACTGTTATTTTTATAAACACGGGAATAGCCAGTTGCTTTCCTCCCCTTAAAGAATTCAACTGTAATATTCGCCCTTGAGCCCTTCTTGGGATGTACTGTTAAACTCAGAGATTCTTTCTTTAGCCGCACTGCACGAATGTGGATTGCTCTACTAATCTCTGCTTTCCCATCTCAATATTTTGCGTTCATTTTAAGTAAGTGTTAATGTTTTAGAAAATTAAAAAAATTAAAACGAATGTTTTCTCAGAACATTAACTGGAATAATAGAAAAATAGAAAGTATTAGTCATTATCTGGAAAACACCCTGTGCTCCCCTCTTGGATTGATGTATTACACTCAAGTAGAAGCTCAATCCATAAAAAAACCATCACAGTTTTTAATGAAAAAATCCCTTTAATTAAGAGCAACATTCTCAAAATGAACTATTCAACCATTTACCTTGAATAACCTGAAGAAGACTGAACACTGAATTGTCTCAATGACAAGCTTAAACTACGAGACCCTTTAATAAAGAATTATTTCATTGAATTATTTTTAATATATGTACATGCAAATATGTATATATTTACACTGTACATAAATACGAATAAACACTGACATTTATTTCTTCTTGCAGATTCTTCTACCTTTATCACTTCTCATTCTATGCCTACCATTATCGATTTAGTGGACAAAACCGAAGTCTGGCTCTGGTTTCATCATGGCTCTTCATCCAGGTAACTATTGGCACATCTGCATCCCTTCAAATTGATTTGTTTTGTTTTGTTTTCTTCTAACTAATTAAAAATGAGATACCACAATATGCACACACAACATAAATTTACGACAAGTATGTGTTATTATCGCCTATTCATTGGAATTGGGATTGCATTTCCTTTATATTCACCATAATTGCATATTCGCTCAATATAATGGTTGTATATGCATTAATATAAAGGTAGACATAAACTATCAGATATAAAGATAATAATTTAATCGTCAGATCAGAACAGGAAACGCAAACATACCTGTGTTGTGGCAATCTCTCCATAAACATAGATAAATTTAACTTTGTAAAAGCCCAGCATCCTTTTCCGTTCGAAAAATGTAGCTTTATTCCTGTTTGCTGCTGTTCTATATGAAAATAAAGCGAAAACTCACTCGCCCACTTATTCGGGGTCGGGCGTGTGCGTCGGGCAGTCTGAGAGGCTTGAGTTCTGGGGATATATAAAACTGTAGAGCTATGTTACAATGCGCATGTACAGTCAAATGCACTTAATTGAAGCCGTATATTGTAAGAACCTTGTTCGTAGGGATTCGTTTTTGGGTTTTAAAACCTGAAAACCTATGTTTTCTTTAGTAATTCCCTCTACTCAATTATTAACCAAATGGATTTTTTTAAATATGTCAGTGTTTCTAGTGCAGTGAGGTCTTGAGACCTTGGTGGTCACCGAAATGTGGAGTTCCTTGAAATAGCTTTTTGGGGAATTTCGTTGTAATTCTGACATCGGTCCCTTCTTCGTTGGATTAAAATGTACCTTTTGATCTGCTCAATACAAGTTGTTTTAAGTCTGTAATTCATAATACTATACATGCTGGTGTACCCCAGGGCTCCGTTTTGTCGCCGACTCTCTTTCTCATTGTCATCAATGATCTTTTGTCTGAAACTTCTTACGCATGTATTAAATTGTTTTGCTGCCGACAGTATTCTCAGCTTCTCGCATTCGTTTCAAGATTCCTGTCCTTGTCCTTCGGATGTGGATTTAGAACGGCAGCATATGAAAAGTTCATTAAATTAAAGTCTGATCGTTATAGTGCAAATAGTATGGTTTTGATGAAACTGTATATCACACTGTGTCTCGAGTTAGATGCAGTTCCTTCTCGTAGAGTATTTCCAGGGTAGAGTTATCCATGTTAGATAATTTTATTTATTCATATTGACGTTTAAGTCAAAATGGGCCCCGTCTTGCATAAGAATATAATAAATGATGGTTTCGTCCTTCCTCGTTCACCAATTGAAAAAAACGTGTGCAAACAATTCTTGTATAGGTTGACCTTGTATAGCTTTTCCAGTTATTAAGTTTCAGCAGCTGTAAAAGTTAGTAATAACATCAAGATCTAGCTGTCAAAATACTCAGGTTTAATATTTCATCATAAACAAACTTTGTGTGGCTGAACTCGACAACATCGATATATGCGAGCTGTAGTGCCAACAAGGTGCTACATGCCATACAAGCGAAGCGGGGCTCGAAGTTGTGAAGGAGAAATTTTGTGACTGGGTCTTTCCACGCCGAACGTTCATCAATTGCCTATACACAAACAAGTCAACCACTTTGTTCAAGTTCGAGGGCAACATTCGAGACGTTGTTGTCGGAGTAAAAATTAGGAGACCATTTGAATGTTTCGACACATTATGGCATGAATGTGGCCTCAAACCCAGAATCAATTTTACATCTTACACCGTTGTTGTGTTTTATTTAAATTAGAGATGCCGCGAATAGTGACTCGGCCGAATACCGAATATTCGGCAGCCGAACATTCGGCCAACGATATGTTGTGTATCTATCTACTATCTCCTATGTGACTTTTGACAAGGCAAAAAAGTTTCTGGGTATGTTTTGCTACAGACAATATTGAAAATGATGAAAATGAAATTAAGAGACGACTTCAATATTTGATCAAAATGAAGCATTATTTATTGGACTATATAACTGATCATATATGTATGCTACATTTTATTTTTTAGGTGCCTTACGAGGGCAGTTTGAAAAGTTCTCGGCCTGACCAATAAAACGCAATAAATTTTAAAACTTTTTCTTAATATTTTTCCACATATTCTCCTCTTATATCAATGCACTTATTCCATCTGTGTTCCAGTGCTTCTATACCTTTTTTATAGGCCGATTCCTCCAACTCTTCGAAAAACCGCTCCGTCTCAGCAATCACCTCCTTGTTGAAGAATTTGCGTCCAGCCAAATGTTTTTTTAAGTTAGGAAAGAGGTAATAGTCTGATGGTGCCAAATCAGGTGAATAAGGGGGGTGGTTCAGTACACAAAATCGAAGTTCATGGAGTTTAGCCATGACAACAACCGACTTGTGTGCTGGAGCATTATCCTGATGAAAAAGGATCTTCTTTTTGACTAATCCTGGTCTTTTTTCGGCAAACTTTTTCAGCCAACAGGTTTGCATAGTATTGACCAGTGCTAATTTGGCCCTTGGGAAGGTAATCAATAAAAATAATTCCCTTGTAATCCCAAAAGACTGACGCCATCACTTTCCCAGCTGAAGCACACGACTTGGCTTTCTTCGGGAACCGCTATGCTTCCATTGTTTTGATTGTTCTTTTGTCACAGGAATATAGTGATGAATCCATGTTTCGTCGGTGGTAATGAATCTTCTCAAGAAATCGGTCGTCTAAAACCATTTTATGAACTTTATCGACGTTTTCTGAAGAGGTGGATGTTGTTGGCCTTCCGCTTCTGCGATCATCTTCGACGCTCTGTCTGCCATGTTTAAATAAGGCTGCCCACTTTTTGACCGTGGAATATGAAGGTGCAGATTCTCCCAATGTCTCATCGAAGTCATCTTTAATTTGATTTGGTGTCATATTATTTTTGACCAAATATTTAATGACGGCTCTAATTTCGTTTTTTTCCATTTTCGTTGTTAGCAATAGGTTCGTTCAAACAAAAAATTGCACTGATATAAGTACGCGACGAATTTCAATGAAACTTCACATACAATAATTGTATATATAAGGCTATTTTAGGAATTGAAATTTATTTATTAAAACAACGCCTTCTATGTTAGGCCGAGAACTTTTCAAACAGCCTCCGTACAATAGTTCGTTCATAATTTAGAGTTCACAAAAATATTAAGTTCATAACATGTATGGCTAACTTTATAGAGCTCTGTGCATAATGGTCCATTTCACTCAAATATTAAAGTCGTCTCTTAATTTGATTGTTTATAAGGCTCGTTGAAAAAACTGCCATTGAAAACGAAATAGAATTACTGTTCTCCAAGATCGGACGGCAGACACAAAACAGTATCCCCATTTGACAACATTATTTGCTAAAATCTACCTTTCATCTCTCGGTACTAGTGTATATAGTGAGAGACTATTTTCAGAAGCTGGAATTGTTTACGAAGTTAGACGTATGTACATACATACATAATCATTTGCTACCAACGAATGCTGAAAAAGCAGTTTTTATTCACCACAACTTGCCCTTAGTAGATTTTAAATACTAAAATAAAAAAAAATTAATAAAAATAAGGCATTTTTTGTACGATATCAAATCTTTTTTTATTCTCCATTTAATATTCGGTATTCGGCCGAATGTTGTAAACTATTCGGCCGAATATCAAAAAAATAGGCCGAATAGGCCGAATACCGATTAGTGGCCGAATATTCGCGGCATCTCTAATTTAAATATCTTTTTATATCGTACTTATCTGATAAAGCTATAAGATTTTTATCAATGATCTCTTGTCTGAAACTTCTTATCCATTCAATTCAACTCTCAGCTTCTAATATTCGTTTCTAGATGCACGTCCGTGTTCTTCGGATGTGGATTTAGAACGGTAGCATATGAAATTCTGATCATGTCATGTTGGAAACACATAATAAATCTATCGATATCGATACCACATCGCAGGGAACATTCAATGACTTCTTTTATACCAAAGATATTTCAATTCAATTCAATTTTCAATTCAATTTTATTTATAAAGGTGCACAATAAGAAATAGTCTTTTATAGTACTTAAAGCTAATACAAGTTAGATCGGATAGATTGATGTTACAAATGAGTGATAAAAAAATTGGAAATAAAGAGCTAATAATTAAAAATAGTAAAAATAATATAATAATACAAGCAAAAAATTTAATGATAATAATTAAGAGATATTGAAGGCAGGTATAAGAATTTTTATTTACTTTTGATTTTATTTTTTGAATTTGAATTTAATATTGAATTACAATTTTGAATTTCGATTTGCTGTTTGTTTCAGTACTATTGAAAATTCAGAAATAGAAATAGTATAGAATACAGGTAGGGAGTTCCAAAGTCTGATGCCATATACAAAAAAGAGTCTCGAAGAATTTAAATAATTTGATGAGTGTGTTGTGAGATTCAAGGTTCGGGTAGACTGCGCGAAGCGAAGCTTATCAAAAGATATTTTTTCAAAATTAAATATAACCTCGTGATAAGCACAGTACAAAATTTTGATACTACCATTGCAGTCACACCATCAAATGCATTTGTTGTGGAAGAAAGCATCAAAAGTATTATTGATAGCCTCCAAATTCGAAAAGAAGAAGGCGTGGAGCAAATAAAAAATGTTTATCTAAAACATCTACCACGAGTTGGCATCAAGTTTTTAACATTTCTTATTAATGCATGCCTTAAATTCCAATGTTTTCCTTATGCCTGGAAAAAAGCGAAGGTTGTACTCATATCAAAAGCGGGAAAACCACCTGAAATGTGTACAAGTTACAGGCCTATAAGTTTACTGAGCAACTTAAGTAACATTTACGAAAAAGTCATAAAGGAACAAATTTTCAAATTCGTTACTAATAGAAAAATATTTCCTGATGAACAATTCAGCCTTAGACGCTTTCATAGCACATCTCATCAGATAAAAAGAATCTGTAACCATATGTTGTACAGAATAGGTCACAGGGTCAGTCAACAGGAATGATTTTAATGGATATAGAAAAGGCTTTTGATACTGTTTGGCATGATGGATTTATACATAAAATAATCAAATTTGATTTTCTCTTTTATTTGTGTAACGTAGTTCTTGCCTGGTAGAAGTTTCCAAGTTCATGTTAATTGTGGTATTTCTAACTTATTATGTTTTGATTTTGGTGTTCCCCAGGGTTCAGTCCTAGGTCCATCATTGAACAATCTACATATGTATATGTATATTAGACTGGGCCAAAAAAATTGACTATTTTTTTTTTGAAAGATATATCGAAAATATCATTCAGAAGGACAAAAAAAAAATTTCGTAAAAGTTTGAGCCCTTAATATCAATTTTAAGAGGGCTATCATCGCTAATTTTGATTTTTAGTCATAATTTCATGTTTTGCGTCAGAACTGACAAAACATTGAAGTAAAAAAAATTCATTTTGACTTACTTTTATATAAAATTAAATTCCCTACAAAAAAGGTCTGATTGAAAATTTTCGTCAGACAAGCCGTTTTTGAGTAATTAAGCTTAATAAATTGTTATTTTTCGTTAGTTACAAAATTCCAAATTAAAAAAGTAAAATCGAAGAAAAATAACAATTTATTAAGCTTAATTACTCAAAAACGGCTTGTCTGACGAAAATTTTCAATCAGACCTTTTTTGTAGGGAATTTAATTTTATATAAAAAGTCAAAATAATTTTTTTTTACTTCAATGTTTTGTCAGTTCTGACGCAAAACATGAAATTATGACTAAAAATCAAAATTAGCGATGATAGCCCTCTTAAAATTGATATTAAGGGCTCAAACTTTTACGAAAATTTTTTTTTGTCATTCTGAATTATATTCTCGATATATCTTTCAAAAAAAAAAAATAGTCAATTTTTTTGGCCCAGTCTAATGTATGCAGGGTTGCGAATTTTTGAATTAAAAAATCCTTAAGTCATAAATCTATAGATGACTTGTGAATTAAAAAAATTTAATTCATAAGATATTTGGTGACTTATGAATTAAAAAAAAATTAATTCACAACCCCCAAAGTGACTTATGAATTAAAAAAAATTTAAATCCTAAGCTACTAAGTGACTTATGAATTAAAAAAAATTAATTCACCACCTACCAAGTGACTTATGAATTAAAAAAAATCAAGTCATCCGGTAGTAAGTGACTTATAAATTAAAAAAAATTTAAGTCATCAGCAGCAAAGTGACTTATGAATTAAAAAAAAATTAATTCACCACCTACTAAGTGACTTGTGAATTAAAAAAAATCAAGTCATCAGGGAGTAAGTGACTTATGAATTAAAAAAAATTTAATTCACAAGTCAGTTGGTGACTTGTGAATTAAAAAAAATTTAATTCATAAGTTAGTTGGTAGATTGGAAATTTTTAAGCTTGTTTTGACTACATAATTATTTAATTATTAACGAAAGCTTTCAAATCTAGTTTTTAAATCATAAGATTATCACGCTAGCTTATAAATTATCCATTTCATAATTTTTCTAATCAGCATTTATCCATTAACTTATGAATTAAATTTTTTTTAATTCATAAGTCACTAAGTTGGTTTTGAATTAAATTTTTTTAATTCATAAGTCACTTACTTGCTGATGATTTGAATTTTTTTAATTCATAAGTCACTTACTTGCTCATGACTTGAATTTTTTTTAATTCCTAAGTCATTTAGTAGCTTGGGAATTAAAATTTTTTAATTCATAAGTCACTTACTTGCCCATGACTTAAATTTTTTTAATTCATAAGTCACTTAGTAGGTTCTGAATTAATTTTTTTTAATTCATAAGTCACTAAGAAGCTTATGATTTAATTTTTTTTAATTCACAAGTCACCAACTGACTTGTGAATTAATTTTTTTTTAATTCATAAGTCAGTTCGTAGCTGCTGAATTATATTTTTTTTAATTCATAAGTCACTCACTAGCTTGTGAATTAAAGCCAAGCTTAAGCTAACAAGTGACTTAAGCTTTTGCAACCCTGAATGTATGTTTATGTATGTACATTAGACTGGGCCAAAAAAATTTACTATTTTTATTTTAGTTTATTAATTTATTACCACTTTTGTTATTATTGATTAATTGGTTTACTAAGATGTTAAATGTCCTATTACTTTCTATATGTTAATTTATTTTTTAATGTTTATGTGTTATTTATTAATTATTATTTATGTAGTATTTATTACTACTTTTTTTTGTTTTGTTTTTTTTTTTCTTTTTTGTTATTAATTTATTTTATTACATATTTATGTATTTATTTATTTTTTTGTTTCTTACTAACACATGCATCCGTCCATTAACGCTCATTAGTTAAATTGTTAATAATAATTATTTATTTAGTTATTTATTATTTAATTTACTTATTTTTAATATTTGATTACTAATTTTTCCCTTATCCTGATTATATTAAGAGCATTCCTTATTTATTTGTTAGCTTGTAAACCACATCTTTTATTGTATTTAAATTGTATTATATTAACAATTATTTTTTTTTATAGATACTCAAATAAAGGTTTTTATCTTATTTTCCTTTTAATATAATTTGTATACTTGTAAATTATTTTTTAAAATATAAGATAATGTTTAAGAGGTAAGATAATAATTGTCAAATCTCTGAACTGTAAAACGTGCGGTCATATGCTTTGTATAAAAAATTATAACGAAATAAATCTACATATCTATCAATTATAACCTCAATCAAATTACACGGAGTGTAAACTCTCTAACTATGTATCTTGATTTCAATCCATATACGAGTACAATATGGTCGTATTTCGAGGATTGAGTTCATTGTCTTTTCGTAGTCATCGTATATAGTCGACCCCCTTTCTGGTATTCTTGCAATATGGTGACACGTGAATTAATTAAGTGATGTTTTATCACGTGAACAGCAATGCACCCAGAGAGCGCACCCACGTGATGGGAGTTTCAATTAATTTTTGTTTATAAAATTTTCGGTTATAGGATTTCCGTTGCATGGTGTCCTTTTTCTGTTTATGAGTTTTGAAGCCTGTAGTTTGTGGAAGTGAATTTTGCAAAAGTTTTTTTTTTCTGCAAAAAACTTAAACCTAACGTTCTGTTGAGTAAGATTTCCTTTTAGTTCAAACATAATGCATAAGCTTCGTTGTTTATGGTTTCGTTGGAATAATTAGAAATGAAGAAATAGAGAACGGGTAGTTTGGTTTTCTTATTTTTAGGAATTTTTTAAGTTCTTACCAAAAACAAAAATGCAAAAATGATTAGTATATTAAACAGCTGAAATTAAAATGATCACAAAAATCATGAAAATTATCGGGACACTAGTTTTTGAAGTCACAAACATTAGTATCAGACTGGAATGGTTTAAGCTCTTTATTGTTGCTTAAGAACTAAAGCATTAATACAAATTGGCCCGTTCCCAGCAGTGGTTTTCAAGTGGAAGTGCTTGCAGTTTGCGAGACGGCAAAATATATTTCTACATGTAGATTGATGGATAAAAACATTGATATCTTCATAGATAGACAGGGGGCAATCAAAGCCATTTCGTCAATTTTTTTACGTAGTGATTTAAGATTGCTCGATGAAATAAATTGAGTCACCCTTCGATTGGTCCCAGGATATCCTGACATTTATGGAAATGAAAGGCTGATGAACTGACCAATAACGGTTCATCACTTAAACCGAGCCAAATTGTACCCTTAAGCCGCAAATGACAGATGATCCACAATTGACACCTGTCGTGTTTCAATGAATCTTTGACCAGATATTTCAAAAAAAAAAGGTTATCTACTGAAGCTTAGCAGACACTTACTATCTCTATAAGTTGGAATCCTTACGGGTCACAACTCAATCGGAATTCAAAGGGTGTCATGATGAAGAGGAGATGCCCTCGGAGAATATTTTTGCGACCAACTTGATGACGTCTTACTTTTGACACTAAAAAGCATCCTTAACTTCATTCAGAAATCAGGAAGGTTCAGGGAGTCACACCATACTTAAGACTTCCACTAAATCTCTTCTCCAACCCTTTCCATCCTTATATTACCTCAGTGCCGGATTAAGCCAGCGAGGGGCCTGTAGCAAATTCTATCAAGGGGCCCTTAGACTATTTTAGGTTAGGCACTTATCAAGTTTATGGTATTAAATAAAACAAAACTGTTACAAACAAACTTTTCTTGATTTAATTTGGGAAAATTTATAAATAATGCTGTTGATATCGACTTCTCTGAGTAAATCATGTTAAATATTCATTAAAGTGAGGAGATTAAGACGTTGTTGGCTCATCGTGTTCCTCAATTCATTTTTAACACGTTTTAATGTTAAGAAAGATCGTTCACCACTGCAGTTGGTGATCATGAGAGACAAATAAATGCGCAAAGCAATTTCAACGTTCGGGAAACAAGATTGTAAAGAATTATTTATCAACAGCTTGTAAACCTGCATTTCCAGAGCCTCATGATTCCTGCTGTCAATAATACCAGCCACATCAGAATTGAGCATTGAAGCGAATTGCACTAATTCGTTGCCCAGACTGTCCTCCAAATCATCTGCGTAAGCACTTACTATGGTCGCAGATTTTTAATTTCTTCTGGTGGAAGAGATTTTATATGAAGGTTTTTATAACAAATTCTATATACTACTGAAATAAATCAGCCAAGTAGAAGACTTAGCACTATTAATGGACTTGTTGAAATATTGATTCAAAATAGCTTTTATGGCTTTAAGTCCACAAAAATTGGCGTTTCGTCCGGATGATCGCACATGGACACATCAGTTGGCTGTGAGGACCTTGTCAGTACGCAATTTTTATTGAATTCAGTTCATCTTACATTGATTTTTTGACAAAAATCCAATGTGAACTATATCCAACCAAGATTAAAATTGTAATCATTAACGTTGAAATATTTTGCTATTTTCAACAAATTCAACAAATCCATTAATAGTGCTAAGTCTTCAACTAGGCTGATTTATTTCAGTAGTATATAGAATTTGTATTATAAAAACCTTCATATAGAATCAATGCTCGGCCACGGGCAAAATATTCCAACGTTAATGATTATAATTTTAATCTTGGTTGGATATAGTTCACATTGGATTTTTGTCAAAAAATCGATGTAAGATGAACTGAATTCAATAAAAATTGCGTATTGACTAGGTCCTCACAGCCAACTGATGAGTCCATGTGCGATCACACGGACGAAACGCCAAAAAAGCTATTTTGAATCAGGAAGACATTTTAGCTCTCGGAATATTCCGAAAATGCCAGCAATTTTATGATAACTGTTCATATACGTTTACCTAAAGCAGTGAGTACGTTATCAATGGTGACAATAAATACCTGAATTTCATACCGTTGTCCAATTTGCGTTTGGTGCGGTGCGAAACATGATTTTTGGTAAGACCAGCAGATAGAAAAATAAAATTTTAGTTGATCATTTTGATGCAAATATTTTCTTCTTAGTAATTGTGACTAAATCTAATATGTAAATAATACTTTTTTATGGTCAGAAAAGGTTGGTGCGCGGGGCCCCCAAATGCGCGGGGCCCGTAGCATTTGCTACTCTTGCTTCGTGGCTAATCCGGCACTGTATTACCTACAGCCTGGGGACTACAATGGATCCATTGAGATCCAGGGTAGGTTTATACGGATTGCAGCATCAGCACCACACCTAACCTAACCTACCTCAAAGGAATGTCAGATCTGTCGAAAAATTGCCGCTGTACGTGAAAGTTTGTTGAAAAATTCAACGCAGTCGATTCCTCATCATGCACAAGAAATCGGCCTTTCGCAGACTTAAACTTCGTGAATTTTGCATCAGGACATGGGCCTGCACTCGTATAAGATCAAACTGATCCAGGTATCACAATACAAATTCTACATAAATGATTTGACCGCGTTAGACTTTTTCATGTGAGTTTACTGAAGTCGCAGGGCTATGCTAATAATCCGCAATCAAAAGATGTCCCCAAAGAAACCATAACTTAGGCTATCGCTCAAATTCAGTCGGATGGATGTAGCAGAGTCAGTTGAAAAAGGAAATGTTTTTTCAGGGGTGCTCCGTCTATCGAGAAAGTGATCAATCCTTAAAGAGTATCCCTTGTCATCCATTCGAATTCGGCAGAATATTGTAGGTCATCTCCTTTCCTGCCAACCACATCAGGCACACAGGAATATTTGAGAGTTGGAAGTCACAAGGCTCAGTTTACCTATAGGTGATGTGCCCCTAATTTACTTAATTAATTTTAAAATCTCTGGGGCAGATAATATCCAAGCCATTGACGTGAAAAGAAGAGTTTTTTCACGCAGTTTTCCGATCCGACAAAGTCTCCTTATGGTCTCTTTCCAAGTGATTGGAACATTGTAAATGGAAGACATCATTGGCTCAGGCCATTCCAATAAAAAGAATTTTCATTTTTCTCTCTTTTTTAACAAAAGCTTCTTAATGACCATCAATACTGCTTTCATAGCACTTGATCACTTAGTGTATTCAAAACAGACAACACCCGAAGGAAGATATGTTGAGATCTTTTCTGAGATGAACCACCTTACTCAGCGTGTAGATGAACCCACTCGAATACCAGATGTTGCTGGGCAAAACGCCCACACTCTCAACTTGTTTCTTACTTCTAACCGTGATAAGTATACCATAACGATAAACTCTCCACTCTCCCATTCATCCAGTTAAAGAGAAGCATCCCACTAGGACTGTTTCAACTGGGACGGTCTAAATAAGTTTACTCGAATTTTTAATCGATCACTTGTGTCCTCGATAGTGGCGTCGTCGTCAGTACTGATATGATCACAGAAGTGATTTTTCGTGGGATGCGTACTTTTGTTCCTAACCGAAAAATGTGACCCTTAATCCCCCTCCTTCTAGGGACCAATTGCCTTTACGTCCCTTCCTTCCAAGGTCATGGAATCGCTGATAAATTATCAGCTCAAGAAATATCTCGCAAGATCGAAAACTTCTTAATGACCGGCAATACGGCTTTTGCAGCAGCCGTTCCACTGGTTATCTGATGGCATATCTAACCAAAGAAGAGAACAGATCTTTACATTGTTTTAGAGAAATTAGGATTATTGCGCTTGATATTTCTAAGAAATTTGATTTGGCATCAAGCTCTCTTATCAAAAATGCATGAGTTTGGCATCAACGAAACCCTTATTACCTTCTCTATCATTCAATACTAAATAAATGCTGGTGTTGCCCGTTTTGTGTCCGATTCTCTTCCTCATTTTTATAAATGATCTCTTTTCTGAAACTTCTAATTTACTGCATTGTTTTGCTAACGACTCTACTCTAAGCTTCTCATACTCGTTCTCAAATTCACGTCCATCTTCATCGTAAGTGGATTTGGAACGGTATCGCATCATTAACTCATTAATACAAAATCGTGTGGAGTTAAATGCCTCGAAAACTCAATAATGTCCATTGTATATGCCATTTTCCTCTCAGTGCTCGGTATGTGTGTCAACGACGATCTTCGTTGGAATGACCATGTTCTCGAGACCGCCAAAAATGCTGCTAAATACTTAGGATTTCTATATCGATGTAAGATATTTTGCACCTTCTCTGAACTGGCTACAATTTATAAGGCGTTTATACGTCCCAAACTCGATTATAACTCACATCTTTGGGCAGGCGCAGCACAAACTTCTCTCTACTTATTCGATAGAATTGTGAACAGAGCGTTAAATCTGATAGGAAACAGAACTATCATGGATTCGTTCCCATCTCTTAAACACCGTCGGAATGTTTCAAGTATTTCCTTGTTTTATCGCTTATTTCACAAGTAATGCTCACCAAGTAACCAGTTGCATTCCTATCCTTTATCAATTCACCCGTGATACCCGCTTCGCTAGGAATGCTCATCAGTTCACCCTCGAGCATAATTTTGGTGGTACCGTCAAATATAGGGATTCGTTTTTAAGTCGCACAACACGATTATGGAATAATTTACCCGGCACGGGCCATTTTAATTTGCAAACATTCAAGACCAATGTTCATCGGCATCTTCTCCCCCGCTCCTCTTATTTCCTAATCACCCGTGCTGTGTTTAACATTATAAGGGTCTGTGAGCATGTGAATTATAAAAAAAACTCATAGATATTGAAATGTTTGGTTAAGTAAACGAACACACCTTTATTCTTCTTAGGCATCGCAATAAAATTGAAAAATTCAGCCTGTTGAGAAGCTGTCATTTACTTCTTTTTTTTTGACATTTCTGATTTCAATTTATTCAAGAAGACTTCTAAATGATGTTTTTCGGTTGCAGATTGCATCTGTTTTTTTCCTGATGTCAGTAACGCAGTACAAAATCCAAACAAGAATAAGTTAAACGAATCGTTCCATTTCGCAATGACAATTTTCTGATACCGAAAAACAATTCTCATCAGTTAAATTAATAGTGCAAACAGTCTAGTTTAAAATAGTTTACTAACTTTTTCTTAATTTTGATAATTTTTGAATTAGTATCGCACTTAAACAATTTTTTTTTATTTAATTGTTTCCAAACATACCTAAAACATTGACAGTTCGTTCAAAAACACGAATAAGGTTTTCCATTGACAAATTAAGATTTCAATCGAAAATTTATTTTTTTTCGCTACCAAAGAATGAGTTTTAGAATTGATTTCATTTAAAATTACTTCCATTTTATTTAATTTTCACACTTATAAATTAAACAAAACTAAAACCACATTTGCAATGTAACAGTTCAAAATAAGTAAAGAAAAATGTATATTTGAGAAATCGATCAATTTGTTTGCCCAAATGGAATGGTATGAAAAGAAAAATGCCAAAATCATCATTTTGACAGATCTAAATCGAAAATAAATTGATTTATTTTACCGATGAAAAACCACATATGTAAGTAAACTATGAAGTTAACGCGCTAATTAAAAGATCAAATAAGTGATCGATAATTTTAACTTTTAATTATAAATGTTAGAGAAAGTATGATGCTTAATTCGATTGAAATTCGCAAAATCGTCAGCTTAACCTAGTATCACACTACAATTATCTGAAAGACAACTTTAATAAACTATTGTCTTATGTAAGTTGTATAAACCAGCATAATATTGTTTTTATAACTATTTATCAAGGAAATACAATTATTGTATCTATTTATCTATCTTCTAGAAAAGTTTTAACATCGAACTAATTCGATTAAAGTCTTGCGCTATAAGTCCAAAAAAAAATTTGTTTGTGAAAAAATTATTTCAAGTTTAGGAATAATCTGTGACCAAAGGTAATAACAACTATTTTGCAAGGTAGAAGATACAGCTAAGCTTGCACGAAAATTAATTAATAAGAAGAATTGAACCGCTGAGAAGAAAAAGGAAAACATTCCACAAAAATGGGAAATTGAAGTAATGATGCAAAAGCGTAGCTATTTTTATAGCGCACATTTTAAGCCTAAAAACGAAAAAATTCCGTGTAAACCTTCTTTTTAAATGCGATTATAAAATATCATTGAGTGGAAAAAGGAAAAGATTCCAGGAATATTTTCCTTTTTCCTTTCCATTTTTGGATAAGATGTTATTAACGGTACCTGTCATAGAACCGTTTTTTGATTTTTTGCCTTTCTCATCAACGGCTTTAACGATTTTAACCAAAAATTTTCAGCAGGAGACCCCTTAAGTTTAAAATAATATTGTATATAAAAATATTCGCAAAAATTTGTTTTGGAATTAAAAAAAAAATTCCAAGTTTTTTTTTGAAAAACGAATATCTTTAAAACGTGTGAACGATTATTTTTTGAAACTATTTCTAACATCTATACCACTAAATACTTAAAATTTGGCACCCCAAATTTTGTTCTCGAAAAATTTGAAGAAAATTTGTTATATAAAAATTACTTTAATTTTAAAAGGATTAATCAGACGTCAATTCCATACATTTGAAATTTTTATCTCATTAAATCCATGTTTTATATTTATAAAATGTATTTTAAATTCCAAACTACTTTAACAAAAAAGCGAGTTCGTGCGATCCAGTCGTGCATTTTATTTCTGTTTATTTTTATTTCCTTGAATTATTTTTAAAATATCGTTTTAGTTTTCATTTTGCAGAATTATTTAATATTAAAGAAATAAAATGTTTTGAAGCCATTATTTATATTATTTGAATAAAAAAACTTAATTTAAAATAATTTATTTGATTTTTTTTTTCAATTAGTGGAAAAAGGAAAACATTCCACTCACTTTAACAGGAATTATTAAGCCAGAGCTTAAAGTTTTTAATTTCAATTGTTTTGTATGTTACTCTTCTTTACTAGCTTTACATTTGTCCTTCAGAAAGTTTTGAAGAATAACTTTCAGTTTCAGAAATAAACAGTTTTCTTCGATTTCCCAAAAACTATGATTAGTAGAATGTTTTTCTTTTTCTTCTCAGCGGTTCAATTGGAAGACCATAAAATGTCGATTTGTTTCAACCATCAACTCATAATCAAATAAAACTCCTATTACTACTTGCTTTAACCTGAAGCTTTTCAATAATCTTACCTAGTCGAACTTTTATGCTCTTTGTTCTCAATTCGCATATAAAAAACTTTTCCAACTAAAGAAATGCTAGGTACCTTATTTTAATTTGTTTTGAATTGCATCAAACCTATTTAGAAAAAAAGAAATATTCCAACAGCATTAATATATACATACTATGTAGGTACATTTCATTCAACAAACTCAATGGTACGCATCTTTTTTTTTTTTCATTCCAGCATTCAATGTTTTACTTCTTCCATCATTATGAGCTGCCAGTTATAATTCAGCAAGCTCAGTTCCTTAACATCGCACGAAATCAAACCGGGCAGAATGCACCCGCCGGTGCCGCCGGTGTAGGGCTGGCAAATCGCATTGGTCTACTCCGCAATAATGGTCCGAATAATCAAATTATCCGAAATCAAATTGCCAACAACATGCTCGGTGGGCTCCTGCGGCAGTTATTTGAGACAAGAGCACATGCCATAAATACATTACGGCGTGTACTCTTTGGAACAGGGTGGATGGCACCCGTACGAGTTCGAGTTGAAATTGGAAATTTGCAGCGAATTAATTTGGATTCAATTCAAATAAATCCGGCAAACTTTCCCATTTCACTAAGCGCAACAAACGCCCCGCTGACAGATCATAATCGTCGCATAGAAACAACCGACACACCTGCTAACACCTCAAGTATGTATTTTATTTTTGTTGATTATCCAAGGGAATTTATTAAAGCTCACTCTTTTTAGGTAGCCCTGCAAACGAGACCAGAAGTAGCTCAGAAACCGAGCCGCAAACACTTCAATGTCAAAGTACTACCCTTACACCAGAAAACAACGAAAGTCAAATTACACCTGAAACTGCGGCAGAAACTTCTAAAACCTATAAAAACAACCCCATTTCACCACATAAAAGCGAACCATCACTTTTACCAAAGGAACCAGAGGACGGAAAAAGTTTGGTGACAACGCAACCAACTGGATATCAATTTTTGGAACCAACCGAAAGGAATACCGACGTTGAGGTTGAAAAACCAAATTCGTACTCCGTAGAGAGGGTCAATTCATTACCCCCATGTCGAGGAAATGACAAACAAGTTTCTACTAACCTATCTGTAAAGAACTCCCATGTAAATTCCAGCGGCATCAACATCGACTCACAACCGAATGTCGATTCAATGAAAATCGCTGCCACAAGTCAGGAGAGTGCTCCACTCCGAAGTCGGGAATTCGAAGTTTCCCCCAAATTCAATGGAAAAGGATTCCATTCCGTCTGCGGTGGACTCAGTTCTGTTGCACCAAAAGAAGAAGGAGCATCCCAGAAACACTTTTCTGACATTGAAAGCAGTGAAGCACCTTCAACAATAGAAGCAAATTACTCACATGAGCATCAGCAATCCTATGAAGGGCGCATCGGTGATAAAACGGCAGCAGGAGAGGCGAATACGAACACAGGAGCAGTTACAGCGGAAACCAATGAAAAGCACAGCATAGGCAAGGAAGTGAGCAACTTTGCTCACAATGATTCCAATATAATGGTGGATGAGGATTCAAGCTCGACTGCACCCCGGACAACCCTGTCGGAGTAAAAAAAAAGTCAAACAGAACATTTATAACGGCGACGTATTTTAGATATGCTGGCTCTATTTTCCATACTTTTTTATTTTTGTAATTATTTCGCCTTGCCAAAAACGCATGGAAATTAAAAAGCTCTGCTCGAATGTTTCTTCGGAATTTTTCATAGCAGACTTTTGTAATTTTTGTCTCACTCTCGTTCTGATGTTCTGAAAACTGAACGTGAACAGATTGTATCGGAAAAAACTAGCAGATGGTTTCCCCATTTTATTTAAATTTGGAAGTTTTATATTGTAACAACTGTTTATAAAATTAGATTAGTGAATTTATTGCGAGTAATGTAGCTGCTGGTTCTATTCCATCGACTTGTGCTCACTTTATGTTTTGATTTTAAGTTAAATTAAATTAGATATGTATTAACGTTATGATGATCTTGTTGGCTTTTTTTGCGGCCAGCTTTATGATGATACTAAATATTGATAGTGATTCAATGTGTACCTATTTAATAAAGAAAATAAAATAGATGTTTTTAAAAATGATATCCCTTGAAATGTAATAAAGAAAACCCAATGTTGTCTGTATTGGACTTCATTATGATCAAAACTATGAGTACAGTGTTTATAGTAATTGTATATACTCCATTTGGAACAATTATGTAAGCCTTTTTCCGGAAGGGTTTAGGTGTTGTAAGAAAATCTTTCCAATTATCTGTAGGATTCACCAGTGGATGTCATAAAACAAAATATTAGTATGATACTACTAAGCAATTTGGCAACCTTAAAGTATCTTATTAACTCATTCTCAATTTTAATCATTTCTAACTAGTATCGTACTAAAGCAATTTTCTTAATAAATTGCTTCTGATTTTAAAATGATTTTGACTTTAATAAAAGGGTAGAGGAAGTATGATGCTTTATTCGATAAAGAATTGCAAAATCTTTAATTTGTATATGAGTAATTGATTACATAAATTTAGTTTTAAGAACAAAAACAAAGTTTTACACTTTTTTCCGAGAAAGAAAAACATAATAATTTTGTTTATTTTTGTAGTTAAAACTTTATTGGATGCATTTCGGCGGCGGTTAACGTGCCATCATCAGATTCACACTTATAAACGCTTTGATGGCACAACACGTTAACCGTCGCCAAAATGCATGCAATAAAGTTTTTTTGTTCTTAAAACTAAATTGTTGTAATCAATAAGGAACATTACTCATATACAAATTAATAGCAAAGATTACAAACATGGTTCAGTGTAGAGTAAGTACACTCAAACATTGCAAAATCGTTTTTTTAACCTAGCTCCATACTAAAACAGTTTTAACATTGTACTAATTGAGCTAAAATTTTGCGCAATTGTATTTATCACATATGTTAGCAAGTGATTGCCTGGCTGCGACCCTTTTAAAAACAACCTTCCTCGTAAATCTAATATGTACCCATGCTACTACTGTTTTAACTGAATGCAATATCATAGAGGAATTTTATGATCTTCTAAACGCAGCCAAAATTAAGTCGGAATCGAAATCATATTCGTTGAAGAAGTTGATAAAATGACAAAATACAGTAATTATGACCGATTTCCTAATTTCTCACTTTGAATCGTTTTGACGGTCATATACTCTCCTTTTGAGCATACTCCAACAATTTTCTATCGGGTTTAAATCCGGAGAATTGCCAGGCCAATGCAACACACTCATTCTTAAATAGTCAAGACAATCCATGCTAGCTCTGGACCTATGGCAAGGAGTTCCGTCTTGCATGAAAGTTTATTTATTTTGTCTATGTCTTAAGGTACTCAGATACGGTGTAAAAACCGAGTTTAACACGGTAATATACTGCTCAGAGCGAAGTTCAGAAATAAGTACACAAAATTGGAATGGGACTTAATAAATTGGACTTACCTTGCCCCAATATTTAGAAGACATATATATGTAATCTAGCCCACATTAGTCGTTTGACACGCGTGGCTTTAGTGAGTTTTGGCTTTTCAGCCTGCAAAAAGAGCATTTTCTCTAAGGCGTCGTCGCACTGTTCTGGCGGATATATGGATATCAGAAGTGTTCAGCTGCTCTGCGATCATTTTGGATGTTGCGCTTCGATTTCTCAGAGCAAGATTCACAATTTTTCGGTCTTCTCGGGCTGTTGTTTTTTTCTTCCGGACCATTTTTTTTCTCTTGCTCATAACCAAATCGTCAAAATTGTTCATTTTCTTTAAATCTTTTGCAATTTTGACCACAGAAGCCTTAGAAATCCCGACTTTTTGCGCAATTTTTGCATAAGAAAAGACTCTTTCTCTAAGAAGAGTTGCAGCTTGAATTTTTTGGGATGGGGTAAGGTCACTTTTTTTTCCCATAATGCAAGAAAACAGCAGACACCACGAAAATAGAAAATTCGAATGAAAATATGCTAAATGACACCAACGATCGCCAACCAAAGGAATACATTTTTCAAAACGAACTGATTTTTTCCCTTACAATATCGTTTGTTTAAAAAATGGCACCTCATTCGACAAATTATGGTCATGAAACTTTTTTTGTTACTAAACATTACAGTAATAAGTGTTTGTGTCACAAGATAACGGTTTAAAAAGATGATAAAATACTGTTTGTTGTATAGAATTATGTGGTTAACAGAATAAAAATATTATTGGACCTACAATTATATAGACAATTTTTTTTATAAGAGATATGTAAAAGAATTGAATTAATGAAAATTTTCATTGGTCATATTTATGTGGCCACCCAATGTACAAGGAGCTCACAGTACGGTGATAGGTTGCTAGGCTAAAGATTCAAACAGAAACAGAAAAATAGCATTGTAACATCGAACTAATTCAACCAAAAATTTTGCTGCGACGACTTTAAAAACATTAAAGAAGAAATAACTTCTGAACATATATTGGTGCTTATTTTGACATTCTCTTTCGTTCGAAAGTGAGTCGAATTCCTTGAAACTTAATTTTGAGACTCGGCGATTAGAATGTTAATCGAACAAATCGAAAGTTCACCCAATCCATAGAAAGTTCATTCATTTGCGAAAGCTAATTCAATTTTGACACTCGAAAGACTAGAATTAAATGTCATTTTTGTGTCGTTTAAATTTTTCTGTCGAGTAAGCAACAAAACATGTAAGTTTTTAATTATTTCATGGAAAATAAATTACTTTCATTAATTTTTTTTTGTTGTTTTATGTTTAAAGGTCGCATTCCAACTAGACAAACCGTGAAAAGTTGAAAAACTGTTCAAAATAACCAAACAAATTTCTTGCAGGTTCTTTATGGTTAAACTTTACTTTATAATGAAAAAGTGTATTATTTACTTTGTTTCTTGATTCTTTATCCAACATCTATAAAATGTTTAGAAACAAACAAAATGTAAAACGGTCATACTAATTCCAATAAAAATATAGTAAATGTCAAACAGCTGATGATGAAAATGAATCTTTTTTGAAGTTCATTTTATGCTATCTTTCGCAAATGAATGTTATTCGTTCGAATCTCAAAATTAAGAAAGTTCATTCGAAGGAATAGAATCATTCTAAGGAATAGACTATTCATGAGAATGTCAAAATAAGCATGATTAACTTTTTCTAGGAAGCGAGTTTTCAAAAAAAAAAGTTTTCAATCTTTTACAGCATATATGAAAGATCATCACTTGAGAACGGCTGGACCGAATTGGCTGAACTATTGATGTGTAAACATTTTTGCCGGCGGTAGAGTGAATCGAAAACGTGTGTAAAACTTATACGTTCCGTGTAACCCGTTACGCTTACACGTTACGGTTACACGTTCCGTGTAGCAACCTACCTTACCGACGATTGCATTTAACACCATGTTTACATTGGAAATATTACGTACTTAGGACATCGTGTTTACATTGGAAACTTTGAGTAGGTACTGAAATCTAGATTTTATTACTTTCCATTGCTGGCTAGAACTTAATCCAATCTCTCAACATTTCTTCACCTCTCGACCAATATCTATATCAAAAAGACAAAAGACATCAACTCGTGTAAAATTTCATAGCTGGTTTATTTAATGTCTTAAAAAAATCCACTTCACGTTAGTGATGGACGATAACATTTTATTTTATGCTCGCAAAAAATGCATTTTCAGAGTTGAATTTTAAAAATCCAAAAAATGTTGTTCTGGTTGACATCTGCAACGAAATTTTCTCGATACGTCAAAATTTAATTCGTCCCTTATCTGTCATACTATATAATTATTTTAATTATCGAATTAAATATTCTCTATTATATCAAAATACACTTTTAGCATTCACTATATCAAAATATAGATCGTTCTCCATCTGTCAAGCTATGAACTGGATGATGACTACGACTTCAATGGATTAAAAAATTAGTTTTTGCCACTTATAATTCCATTACAAGGTGGGAATGATGTTAATCGGTTTATAAATCTCTGACGGAGAGAGTGAGATAAAGTGCAGAAACCTAAAAAAAAAAAGAGTTAAAGGATTGGTTTGATTTTGATAAGGTGACCGCTCCATTTAGTGGATTGTCAAAAAAAAAAAAGTTTTGACTTTTTCGCTGCATGGCAAGTATATTTGTTGGCGGCGTTAAGTCCGATATATGTACACTTATTGACAAAAGTCTGCGTACACCTTTTCATTTACAATTTTTTTTTTTAAATATGCGAATAAAATTTCTTGCAAAGAAACAGTTATGCATTCATATTTTTCTCAATGTATCCAGGCTTACGTTATTTTTTTTTTTTTTTTTCAAATTATGCACATTTCAGAATAACGGTTAACTAATTGATCAATTTCTGAGTTTATATGGTGACAAAAGTCTGCGTACACGATTAGTTAGTGTTATCTCTTTCAGGTGTAACGGTCTAAAAATATTTTTTTTCAGTCCATTTGATTTTTACGTGCTTCTACTTTAGTTGTTAGTTTTTTTCAAAGTCTAGTAATCTGTGTGCAAGATGAGCGAAAAAAAACAACGAAATAAGCAAAGGGAACTTATTATAAAGTACGATTCAGAAGGGAAATCATTACGTGAAATTGGGAATCTTATTGGAAGACGACATTCCACAGTGCAAAAAATTTTAAAAAATTATAAAGAAACGGGATCGTTGAAGTCTAAATGGCGATCGGGGCGTCCACGAATATTTACAGCTCGGGAAGAAAATTGTATAGCACGAAAAGTGGTCAAAAATCCGAGGCTTACCGCATCTGAGACAAGAGCTGAAATGCTAGAGGACACTGGTAAGTCTTGTGATGGAAACACGGTGCGAAGAGTGTTGAAAAGAAAAGGCTTTCGTAGTAGAGTGGCAAGAAAAAAACCCCACATAAGCAAAGTCAACAGAAAAAAACGGCTGGACTTCGCTAAGACTCACCAAAACCTTGGAACTGTGTTCTGGAAAACGGTTATATTCAGCGATGAATGTAAATTTAATATTTATAACAATGATGGCAAGGTACGAGTATGGCGTAAGCCTAATAAAGCCTTAGAAAAATCAAACATGGTAGGTACAGTGAAACATGAAGGTGGAAATGTGCTCGTATGGGGTTGTATGTCAGAGGCGGGGGTTGGAAACCTTGTCTTTATCGACTCAATAATGGACCGGTATGTTTATTTGGATATCCTTAAAACTAACCTGAAACAGAGTGCTCAAAAGCTAGGATTAGCTGGGTCGTTTGTTTTTCAGCAAGACAACGACCCAAAGCACACATCGCGCCTGGTACAAGAATGGCTCGTATACCACACAAAACAATTAAAGACACCACCCCAATCCCCTGACATGAACCATTTAGAGCACCTATGGGACGAATTGAAAAGGCGTCTTAAAAAAAGACACATCACCAGCAAGAAGCTCTTAAAGGAGGCACTTCAGGAAAAATGGGGTCTAATTCAGCCTTGCATAACAAAAAAACTTGTGGAATTCATGCCACGAAGGATGAAAGCAGTTTTTTGTTTTCAATTTTTTTTTAAGAAAATTAATTTTTTATTTCGTTTTCCATTGTATTCCTTTAGGAATTTTTTATTTTTCAATTTTTTAAATTCAAATTGTATGAAATAAATGATAATTTTCTATTAAGTTAGTAAAAAAACAATAAAAAATCGTTTAATAAACAAACACAACAAGTGTACGCAGACTTTTGTCAATAAGTGTACATTTTTCAAAAGCATGACAAGCAAGTGCAAGTCTATTATATCAGTGGCGAGAGAACGTTGCCCTTTGTGTGTTTTTTTCTACAAAATTGTGTTTTTTCGAATTTCTTTTAGATTTTTGTAATTTTATCCTAGTAATTGATTTTATTTTGTCTGTCCATTTCATTTTACAACAATTTTCGTTTGCTGTTTAAATATTTTAATCAGTGCTTATGCTGTGCTGTGTTCACATCTCTTCAATGTACTATACGCAAATGAACCAATAAATACATGATCAGTCATCAACCTTGCATACACAATATTTCTATGCAGTACGCTAGATTGAAAAGATTTTGATTTTTCTTCAAGCCTACATCCAATCTATACGTGTGACTTTTTTACTAATACACTTATACGTGCTTGTCATGCATTTGAACAATGTATATCTAACTTTAAACGCAATTGCTGAGGTTGAGAAAAATGCGCAGTTATCATTCATTTTTCTTTGTGGTTTTCTTTTTTATATTTGGCGTTCGCTCAGTGAAATTCGCTTAACTGAGTAGAGTAAGGGGTGCCAAAAGATGACTCCTTTTCGCATGAACAAAGTTAACTTATATTAAAAATCGCTGTGTTTCAAAGCACAGAGGCACTCGAAAGGAAACCAAAAGAAAAACAGGGGTCGAATTACCGTTTCAGTGACGAGTGAGTGAGTCCCATCAGTGATCGAATGAAAATGTCAAATTGGAGTATTTTATTGCTCGATAACGTAAGCGGTAATGCCAAACTCACATAATTCAGTCACGTATTACTCGATAACTGATGCGGTAATTTGGCCCCAGATATTAAAATCGGATTCGTGTCTATTTTATATCTCTGTTTGAATATGAGTGTAAAAATATAATACTGTCTCAAGCAATATCCCTGTTTAAACATACGAGTAAGTGAAACAAACTTTACGTTACGTAGCGGAGTCCACTTACTCCTAACTTATGCCACGAACTACTTGATCGAAGCATATTGTCGATAAGGTTTTTGGGTCGTGTGAACTGAATAAGTGTCGACATGGCAGTGCGAACTCTGGGAATCGAAGTAGTATTCCGACATGGCGTGTAAAAAGGACCGAAATAGTTCGTCGACACATTTTTTTATGTTGTTATTCGGTTTTAGTTGTTAACTAGTGTTTTTGATCCCATTAATCTTAAATTTACTTTATAATTTTTTGATTATTACATTAAAAGTATCCTTAACACTAGTAATAATGGAAAATGAACAAGAAAAATGTGTTTGGAGTCGTTCCGAAAAAATTATTTTACTTATAAATAGGTACAGACAACAAAATAGTTGATTAATTCAAATCGTTTTTACAGGACATGGTGCAAAAATACATGTGTTTAGGTTGAAAGCGTTATGTTCAGCTATGTAGACATATTTTTGTATTTAAGTATAAGTGGAAGGGATAAATTGTGGGAAAAATAGTGGCTTTCATTTGAATATATCTAGTCACAAACTAGTTTGATTGCATTGTATATTTATTTGGTGCGTTCGATAACAAAAATTCGGCACTCGGACGAACGTTGATGTTAACACATCTTAACCGCGAGTCCTGGCACTCACACTTTTTTTTTTTGATTGGTCGGCCGGCCGGTAGCATTCCGAATACTTCGGTGTCGCTGTGGTGCCCCAATAGTTCAATGCACACATGTGGGTTTTTCTCGCAGGACTCAAGGCTCGGTCAAACAGAACGCGTTTCCAACGCAGTGTTAAGATTTTTTAACGCGATGGTAAGATTATTTTGACGCGACGTTGCAACAGCCGCGTTAGAGGACGTCAAACAGAGAGCTGTTAAGCAATGAACAAACAAAACAATCATTCCTTAACTAAAATAATGCCAAGCAGCTCAGATTCAGAAGAGGAACTATTGCTTCTATTTGCTATAATTACGAAATTCTCGTTAAAGAAAAAGAATTTGGGTACATACCAATTAACAAAAAAAGAGAAGAAAATGGCGAATATCACCGGCTGTGCCGGGAGCTAGAGGGCGATTCTATTATAGCGGGTGCAACATTTAGACTCATTTGAAGTATACATTTAATAATAAAATAAGCAAAATATTTAATGACATTATTACTTGAAGGGATACATTTTCACCTATTTATTTTTAATCCAACTAGAATTCTAAAATATAATAAATAATTTGGCCGAAGAATGGTTTCAAAGTGCGATCGCGGGTGCAACAGAATCGGCCCGACTTTTCTAGATCATAGTACAAAAAACACAAATTCTGTTAATTGTGAAACATTTATCATGCTATTCTTACATATATTGAACGACGTTCATTCAATTAACTACATAAATAAAAATAAAGATAGAAAACAAAAGTAAGCAACGAAATATTAACTTTTAAATCGATTGCGGGTACAACATCAAATTATCGCGGGTGCAACGCGTCTAACTTAAATTAGTAAACTGATTTAAAAAAACTGGAAAAAAATATAAAATAAGGCACATATGTAACAAGTCAGTACCCTTCTCTATTAATTATAATTTTGTTTTTTTTTTTCATGTTAGAAGTACTCCATCTTCATTGATATCGGTTAAGGATAACCCCACATAATAATATTGTGATATTGCAGCCTACCTGCACAAGAACGTACAAGCCTGCGGAAATAACTTTTGGCAATACTGCTGCTGTAAAAACAGTACGGTATTTTAGAGCATGGATCTACTGGTAATACACTCAGAGAAAAACCGGTGTAAAACTAACCTAAATCAAGGGTAAGCCTTACCTCGGGCTAAGGCCCGTTTGAGCTTACTAAGATTTAAGGCAGAATAACCTTTTTTCCTTGCGTAAAGCCTTTTTTGCTTGCGTAAGTCCATCTTGCGTAAAATTGCCTTAGTTCTATGTTAATTTGCGTCAGATTTGCTAGGTAATACTTACCTTAAACTTGCATGATTTTACCTAATCCATTTACCTTATCCTAGTGTAAATTGCCTTAGTATATAAATTGCACTTAGGTGTTTTTACCCTAGCAAGGTGTAAGACTGCCTAAGTGTTTAAGGTATTCCTTCAATTATTTTCCTTATATCTACGGCAATTTATGTACGTTTGCTAAGGTAATTTTACCCTTTGCTAGGGTGATTTTTTACCAAGTTTTTACCTAAGCAAGACGTAAATTTGCCTAAGTGTTTAAGGTATTCTTTCAATTATTTGCCTTATATCTAGGGCAATTTATGTCCGTTTGCTAAGGTAAATTTACCCTTTGCTAGGGTGATTTTTACCTAAGCAAGACGTAAATTTGCCTAAGTGTTTAAGGTATTCTTCCAATTATTTGCTTTATATCTAGGGCAATTTATGTCCGTTTGCTAAGGTAATTTTACCCTTTTCTAGGGTGATTTTTACCAAGTTTTTACCTAAGCAAGACGTAAATTTGCCTAAGTGTTTAAGGTATTCTTTCAATTATTTGCCTTATATCTAAGGCAATTTATGTCCGTTTGCTAAGGTAATTTTACCATTTGCTAGGGTGTTTTTTTACCTATCACTTACCTTAGTATAACATAAAGATGCCCAAGTATTTAAGGTAGCATTAGTTTTTCCACGTATTAACTAATTAAAAACTTAAACGTGTTTTTTTTTTTTTTTTTAATTATATTCTAAGGATAAAATACAAATATAAACTTATACTAGTTATTATTACAGTTTTTATGTACAAAGGATATATTTTGTAAGGATAGTATACAAACATATTTTGTAAGTCAAGTAAAATTAATTTTTTGAATGACTAAACCAACTTCTATAGTAGTTGGAGCTAAAAGCAGGATACCATGTGATTTCTCAAGCAAATATTAGTTTATGCAAAACCAAAAATTATGATTTTTTGTAGTTTTTTTTATAATTAGCACAAACTCAAGGGGTTATGAATACCCTTATAATAGGTGCGTTTTATTATTCACAAATCTATCTGGATCCGGATGTGGATCTTCCCTTGAAAATAAAACGATACGGATCTTAGTGACAACAGTGTTATAAGTCCGTCTCTTTTTATCCTTGGGTTTGTAAATTTTCAATTATTTCTTGTCTTTTTTCTTTACACTATAGCTTACACTACCTTACCATAAAAAGCCATCTATACGTCAGTGTAATAACTGATTTTTGGATCTTTGAAATAGATCCCGATAGAAAACAGGATCCCAAATTGTTTTTGTAATACATGTTAAAACTTAATCCAGATCCGGATTCAGATAGATTTGTGAATAATAAAACGCGCCTAATGTTGTAAATAACACAGCGCGAGCAGTTATGAAATGAGGAGGGGATTAAAAAGGAGATGCCGATGCACTTTGGTTTTAAATGCTTGTACATCAAATATTTACATATTTCATCCAACACACTACCGAGAATTTCACCTCTTCAACTTTCTAATCGCTAATAACACGGTTCGTGGATTCGAATAATTTAGCAAATATCTAAACCACTTTTAATTAATATTCAGTGTACTGTCCGAACAAACAATATTTTTTATATCGTAAAGAAAAAAAACTAAAAAACAATATTAAATATTTTAAAGCGAAAAATATCAAATTCGTTAATTAATACTCTTTCGCCTGCAATAATGGAAAATTCGTGTGACTCAAGTATGTGCATCCTAGATAGCAAATACACCGAACGTTTGACATGTCGTGGTATCTGTGGAAAATCTTTTCATCCGCTATGTCTAGGGCTAAGCAAAAAATCGTGTACTTATCTCAAAGACTATATGAACCATTTTGTTTATCTCTGCGACGAATGCAAAACTATCTCTATTTCACATGTTCTTCTCGCGGTCAAATGCTTAAGTGAAAAAACAAACTCTATTATCGCCGATAATAACCGATTTCTGTAGTTTCGATAATATTAAAAGTGTAATTCGTTCTACGCTCGAATCAGTTTTCAACTCTTATCCGTTAGACAGCATTTACGACACTGTCAAATCCATTCGTTCCGATCTCGAAATCAATTCGCAAAGTTCCTCGAACTCCATGACTTCCGCATCTTGTCATCTTACATCTATACTTCTTGACATGGGTTCCAAGATTAATGAAATTAGTAACGACTTAATTACAACGCGCTATTCTTTTAATGACATTATAGATGAAATCAAACAAACCGCCTGCAAAATCGATCAAATTCCGGTTAACGTTCAATCCATTGAACCAAATTTTAACAAATCTATACTCGCTGAAATTTCTGAATCCAATCAGAGCCTACCACCTTCATAGCCACTCCCCGCTCTGCCCTCTGTGGAAGACCTACAATGCATTACATTAAATTCCATTAACTCTTCTACTCCGGATGTGCCTACCATTAAACGCTTTGGAACAACTTGGACTCTCGACGAATGGAACAGTAGGCTGTCAAAATTAAAAAGCCTAAACGAATATGAACCTTTCTTATTAACAAATACACCCAGCAACGCAGATGTCTCCTGGATCCATAAACTTTTTATAGAAAGATTTAAGTTCAATATTGGAGAGTGTTTTAAAATTAATAAATCTTGTTTTAAAATTTTTATTCCTTCACGATTTGAATGGTTATTTTGCTCATCCTATACTGATATTTACTTACTAGGAAAAATAAAAATCTCAAAATGGGTTAATAAACCAATTCGAAAACATTCCATTACAAATGTATCTAAAAGAAAAATTGTTACTAGATTAAAGGCCAATGTTCCTAATTCCTACCCCATTCATAATCCTCAAGATTCAACCGCCCGGTATCATAAAAATCTATTAATCCCACAAAGCAAACATGTTCATCTTAGTACTGCACAAATTGGTTCCAACCAACACAAAATCAGTTCCTCTGGCGGGCATTATAGTAACTTCATACACTCTCATACCCTAAATCCTTCTTCTTCGTCATCTAACATCCCTGTTTCAACATCTAACAACTCTTTTCTTTCCCCACCTGTATTTGATCCAATGTTCCCTCCAAAAGTCAAACTTACATCCAAATTTGTGGATCCTAAAATAACAACTGATACGTTCAATGGTCGGTATTTAATGTCTAGATTGCGAGATACCAAATTGTATGAAAACGTCCGTCTCTATCTCTCATACTTACATAATAAATCTGACTCTGTGTGCATCAATGGTAAAACTAAAATTAATGTAATTGTATCAATACAAAAGGAAGGCCTCCCAACTGATCCTGCTGCACTTAATAGAATTTATACCCGCTTTCATGAATCGTTTAATATTTCCTCTTCGACTGTATCTAAGGACCTTGCTACATATGCTTCACATTTGGGTTCCAAACGACTTCCACTCGCAAAAAATAAGCAGAAGCCTCGTCTTTAACTGCAAAACTTTTTTACAGACAGCATCTTTTGAATTATCTTCCTCTACCTTATCTATATATTATCAGAACGTAAGAGGCCTCCGTACCAAAACTTCAAGTGTATATCTTACATCTCAAAAACTCCCTTTTGATATTTTTGCCCTCACTGAAACCAATCTTTCTTCCGGTTTTCTTGATAATGAATTATTCACTTCTG
This sequence comes from Chrysotoxum bicinctum, assembly GCA_911387755.1. Taxonomy (NCBI): domain Eukaryota; kingdom Metazoa; phylum Arthropoda; class Insecta; order Diptera; family Syrphidae; genus Chrysotoxum; species Chrysotoxum bicinctum. Next base: position 181,946,423 of record OU426987.1, read on the forward strand.
ATTTCGTCGTCTTTCGTGCGGATGGTCAATCTTCTGATCTCGCTCCCTCAGGTCGTGGTGTCCTTTTGTCCGTGCACATCCGTTTTAATGCATCATTAGTGGAAGTCTCAAAATCGCCATTCTTTGAATTCGTCTGCATAAAGGTAATTATCTGTAATCGATGTTTTTATCTAATTTGTTGCTATATTCGTCCTTCACAACCCACTCAAGTCTATCAAGAATTTCTCAACTCAATAGATTCTTTAATTGAAAAATCAGCATCATGTGACAATTTTATAATTATCGGTGATTTCAATTTGCCAGACTTACACTGGATCCCCTCTGAGGATGAATCTTGTTTTGTTCCTTCTAATCCTACTTCTGAAAAAGAATGTATGTTAACTGATCGGTTACTTGAATCAGGCCTCTTCCAACTAAGTGGGATTCGTAATAGTTTACTAAGACAACTTGACCTTATGTAATGATGCATGTGCAGGAAATTAGAACGATCAAAATTGGACAAGTGTAACAATTTGAATTTTGATTGTTTTACGTTATATTGTACGATTTAAATATAGAAAATATATCGTTTACTTGGCTACGTATTTTGAGAAGTTTATTTAGTCAAAAATCTCGTGGGCTCTTAAATTTAACAACATAATTTATTTTAAAGAAAGATAGTGATTTACATCGTTTAAAACAGTTTGTACGGGTGGGATTATATCACCATCATCAATTTCAAAAAAATAAAGCTGTATAAAAGTCCACACCGAAAGGCATTGTGGACGATATTGAATATTAAGAACATACAAAGTTTTAATATAAAAATCTATGCATTCCAAACACGACTGCATTTTATATTTGATATTGTCTATCGCTACGTAAAATTCTCTAAAACAAAGTTTTTCACCGACAATAATTATAACTGGTTGTAGTCTTACTTTTTTCTGGATGCACTCCTCGCGTCTTTGATTCAGCAAACTATCTATGTCAGCTGCTTGCTTCACCTCCAAGGTGAACGCTGACAAGGAGTCATCAATTGTGAACTTTTTAGATTTCCCCTGAAATTTCCTGGATGCCGGGGTCAAAACTCCATGGAGAAGTGTGGCGTGTCCAATATTGATATTATCTGAAATTAAAGTACATAGAAATTAGTTTTTTTTTTATATGTTACAACATATATGCATTAGAAGAGTGTTTGGCAGATAATAAGGTCTAGAAAAAGAACTTCCCAAAAAATAAATTCTAAAAAGTGGAAAATACCACGTGAATCATTCATGAAATTGACCTTCATTCTATTTTACTTTACTCATTGTAATGTCATATAAAATTAGTATGCAAGTGAAAAAACTCAACTAATTGTTTTTTTTTTGATATATCACGCTGTATAAAAGTCCACACCGAAAGGCATTGTGGAGGATATTGAATATTAAGAACATACAAAGTTTTAATATAAAAATCTATGCATTCCAAAAACGACTGCATTTTATATTTGATATTGTCTATTGCTACGTAAAATTCTCTAAAACAAAGTTTTTCACCGACAATAATTATAACTGGTTCTAGTCTTACTTTTTTCTGTATGCACTCCTCGCGTCTTTGGTTCAGCAAACTATCTATGTATGTATGTCAGCTGCTTGCTTCACCTCCAAGGTTAACCCTGACAAGGAGTCATCGATGGTGAAATTTTTTTAAAAATTGATTTTCTACTCAAATATCTGGGCCGAAGGAATAATTGACCTCAAACTAATTTCATCTTATAAAAACTGCTGTTATCTATTGATAATTTAAAATATACCTAAAACTACAAAAATTACTTCACTCAATTGGTATATGGGGTTTGTTGCGAACCAAATATTTCAAAACTTAATCAAGTAAATAATTAACTTTTTAACTTACCGATATCAAGCAGATCCACTGCATCTTTGAACGCTTTAATACTGCGTTTCCACTGAACGATAATCTGAGATTTACTCAAATCTACTTGAAATCTTCTTGAAATCACTAGATTTACCATACAAAAATTAATCATCTCGATTCGAGATTTCAAATAAATCTACTTGAAATCTACTGTACTGAACGGATTCACTTTTCCATTTCCAATGAATCTGACAGATTGATGGAAGAAAACAGAAAAAAAAACAGTCTGTTGACAAACTGAACAAAAAAAAAAAAAAACATCGTGAGATCCAAGTTAAAATACTTAATCTGACCAATAGATACAAGTAAGGTGTTTTTGTTTTGCAATTCTTTAGTTAAACTTTATTATTTCCAGGAAAGAAAAGAAAATGATTGGCCCTTCTGGAGGATGACCATCTGAATGGCCTCTTCATGCCAGAGTGCCTGACCCACATGTTTCTCGTTTTCAATCTTTTATGCAGTAACATTTTTGTTTTCCTCAGAGCAATTATTTTTAAAATATACATTTGGCGTTTTTCCTCTGGCGTTCTTTTTATTTATTTAAATAATTTTAAACTAATATTTTAATTTCAGTTGAGAACATTCTTATTCTATTTTTAATAGCCAACAAAACTTTCAATTGTGACACTGCTTGTAATTAAGATTTAAGATGTCAAAATAAATCTAACAAGTCCAGTGGAAACACTACTAGATTATTTTAAATCAAACTGGAAAATAATCTAGATTATCATTCAGTGGAAACGTAGTATAAGATATGTTTTTAGAAACCCACTTTTAATCCTCTCCGAAAAAAAGTCTAAGGCGTTTCTACCAAAAAACTCCCATTTCTCGAATTGGAATTTTTTCCCAGGCTTCAGGAAATTAAAGTCTATTTCGATCTGAAGAGAATACAAAAAATATATATGTATGATTGAAATAAGAATATGAACAAAATAACATATCTTTTTAAAGTAGTTGCTCCTCCTTGGATATTTATTTATTAAATAATGCACCATGCACAAAAACACAAACTTGAATATTTAACTTGATTTTTTTTGGTAAATTTCTGGAACTTTTTATATTTTAAAATTTTTCACAATTATTTCTCGTACTGACCACTTTAAACTGACACTGATAAATGCGAGCAAATTAGGAAGACGTTTAAGTTTTGACTTTTGAAATACGGTAAACTTATACATTGATACATGGATGGGGAAGATCACGCAAGATGCTTAGGCAAAATAACACACACACTCATTATTGCAGGGAACTACATTGCCTAAGTGTCAAGCTAGACGTACACTGGGCAATCAATCTATACGTGTAACTTTCTTACTAATACACTTTCAAAATCTTGCCATGGAATAAAGCAGAGATGTCATAATGTCTGAGTGCAAGTGAACAAAAAAATACAATTGCAATTGGTTTAATATATTTCAACTCGCATATTTGCTACAATTTTATTTTAAGACTATTCAAGGTGAACTAATGAATTTGATTGGTTGAAAATTGTACTGAACTGGTATCAATTGCATCGAAATCGAATTTCCTTGAAAAAAAGGAAATAATGTATATTATATTTTTATTTTCAAAAACCAAAGCAGACTACAAACAATTATCAGTTTGTCTATTTTCGTAACAAATATAACTGAGCATATACCTACATACCTTGTTTTGTTAAACAAAACATTTTACATTAAAAATGTGTATACAAAATTACAGTAAGTTAGTTTTTATGAAAGTCAAGTCAATTCAAAGAAAAATCACAATTTTTTGATTTGCTAGCTAGTTTTTATTTCAAAGCCTTTAAGAATTCTCAACTAGGTTTACAAAGCAATAAAATGAAACGCAACTGAATTCACCTTTTATTCTCACCTATCAGTCAATTTAAACATTTTATTTTATACATGAAAGAAGTTAATTTTAATTGTACTGAATTCATACAAATTGTTCTTCTTTACTTGTATCGAATTCGAAAGTTGCATCCCTGTGTATTTTTAGTAACTCTCAGATTGCGGTAAATTTATACATGCAGCCTGAGAACACCCTATACACATAAGGCATTTTTACCAAGCTAAGCTGAAATAACACATGCATATACATTTTTGCAGGGAACATAAATGAGTGAAGTAACACACACATGCATTTTGGAGGGAACATTACCTTAGCGCTAAGGTGGAACTACAATGGCATTAGCTAAAAGTTTCACAAATTATTATACAGGGTTGTCTTCAGGTTTGAGCAAAACCAGGTTTGGTATTTTTTACTTGCTAACTTGTTAATTTTAACAAAATAAATGATCTCCAATAGTTAATGCGTTAGAAAGTTATTTACTTAGCCACCTCGAGTAAACAAATGAGTGAATGTTAAATGAGAATGAATGGGAAGCAAATTTTAAATTATACTTCAGACTCACTGATTTTGTATGATGAAAAAAAGAATAATGCTGATTTATCGTATTTCAAAGTATTGTATGTTCAAAACAATAATTATTTATTCTTTTGTTTTAAACCAAGATTTCTGTGAAATCTCCCAGTCAGATTGAGAGACCACGAGAATGAAATATTCTTAGCAGTCAAATTAGATTTTGTAATTCTATCTTCTTGTGATATACACGGCTGTTCTGATTTCCGACCGAATTCAAAAACGGAAACGAAAATCAAATCCGTGCGAATTAAAAAAGGTTGTTCTGATTTCCAGTCGAATTAAATTTGCAGTGTAGACAACTTAAAATCAACAAAACGTTTTCGAAATCAGCTGTGAAGTTGTCAAACAAGTTTCAATTTTAAAATTATTAAAATTCTATAATTTAAGTACATAATTCTCTTGTTATAAAAACAAACATTTGAAGCTAAACAAAATTTTTAAGAAAAAAATCGGTAAATTAATCCATTCCCATAGTCTTACACGAAGTTAGAGCATTTAACTATATTTAGAAGATGGATGTACCAGTTTGGATTTTACTAGAAGAAGACACAATAGAAAGGCGAAATGCTCTCCTTGCAACGCGAAGATATATCGTAGAACGCTAAGGGACCATTCGAACCCCTTAAATATGGAAAACAATTTGTAATAATTTTTAGTTCCATGACTAATAGTAAGCAGGTCTTATTCATATTTTATTTTTATTTGTTAAAGATTCATTCAGGCGTTCAGATTGAACAAGGAATCATTTAAATATGTTTTAGATGAATTGCAAAATCGTTGGAACACTAGTGGATCTCTTATCCCAATGACCAAGTTATCCGCCTGCCTAAGGTTTTTCGCTGAAGGTGGATACCAAAGAGGAATTGGAAATGACTTCCACGTTGCTATGGGAAGGTCAACTTTTAGTAAGGTTTTGAAGGAGTTTGTCAATTTAGCAGAAGAGCATTTGTGCCCTAAATGGATACAAATTGAAAAATCGGAAGTAAAAATACAAAGTACCAAGCGAAATTTTTTTGATAAGACTGGATTTCCTGGGGTAATTGGATGCGTTGATGGTACGCATGTGAAAATTGTACAACCTATAACAGACAAGCATCTTTTTTATTGTAGAAAGCAATATTTTAGTCTAAACGTTATGATAGTAAGTTAAAAAAAACTCTGATATACATTTCGTTAGCAGTAATATGTATTTACAATACATTTTTTACCTCAAGGTATGTGATGACCAAATGCGTATCATGGCAGTAGATTCAACGCATCCAGGTTCCTGTCACGATTCTGCTGTGTGGAATGTTAGCAGCGTTAAATCATATTTGGAAAGAAAATACCACAATGGAATGAGGAATTCTTGGTTATTAGGAGATTCGGGCTACGGGTTAGAACCTTACCTAATGACACCATACAGAAATACGATTCCCGAGAGTGCCGAGAGGCGATTTAACACAAAACATATAAAAGCCAGAAATGTTGTCGAGCGAACTATTGGTGTTCTTAAAAATCGATTCCGGTGCACTTTACAGGATAGAACACTGCACTATGATCCTGGAAAGGCTTCCTCAATAGTGAATGTTTGCTGTGCCTTACACAACATATGCATATACTATAAAGTTCCGCATAATGAAGACTATGCATTCTCAAATGAAGACGAAAGTGACGATGATAATGAGGCCTTTATTTCAGCCACATCATTACACAACGAAGCTCTTTCTAAAAGAAATGAATTAAAAAATAGCTTTCGGTAGTAACTTTTATTAAAACGAAAACATAAATAAAAAAAATATCACTTCATGTTGTTAATACCTACTTTGAACTTAACTTGAGGACTAGATACATCGAATTAAGGAAAACTAAAATCATTACAAAAATAAATAATTTAAAAGTATTATAAAAAAACAACAACTCAGTCGCCTTTGAACATTTTCTAAAATCTTTCCTCTTCCAACAAGAGCATTTTTTTTTTAATTCAATTTTTTGCACTAAAAGCTCCCGCTTTCTTTTTTGATGGGCTCCATTTTGCTCAACATTTTTGTTTAAAATTTGTTCTTTTTCCAAATGATGAGCAGCTTCGTTTTCGATTTGTTTTTTTAACAGATCATTTTTATTTTTTTGGATATCACACATCTTTTCTGTAGCACGATAACTTCTTTTCAACGATGAATTCACATCCTTATTGCTTTTTATTATTTCATCGAACTTCTTCATTTTTTTAATATGGAATCGTTGGTTCATTTCCATCTGCATTTCTAGCATTTTATGTGTTTTTGATGAAGTGCTCTTTTGCGATGATTCCGGCGGAACACTGTCATTGTGATCCATGGGAGAACTTTCATTGGTAGTAACTGCAATTTGTGTTGAACTTTTATCAGGCGATCTACTTTTTTCAGTGTAGACACTGTATCGGCTCCGTTTTGGTGTGGTCGAATCATAAATTGGCGAACAGACAGTTATCTCTAGATCATCGTACATCTCAATAGTTCCATTGTTCTCTTGGTTTTTGGAGTCAAAGGACTCATGCACGGACGTGTGGTATGTTTCAACTCGTTTCTGAGGTTGCTGTTTTATTCGTTGATTACCATTTATTGAAGATGTAAGTGGCACAGAAAAACTGTTTTTCTCTTTGACTCCGAATGTCTTAGAGTTTTTGATTCCATGGACAGCTTTTTCCATTGCTGTAATCCTGACCACAGTTTCTTCTAAGGGCGTCAGATATAATTGGTTGCATTCGCCACCACCAGTCGCATCTACTTCTTTTTTGTGTTGAATCAGCTTTTTTTTAATAAACACTTTGTAGTCCGACCACACCTGTAAAATACATACAAAAACGTTTTTAAAATGCACTACAATTTCGAGGCAAATTATTTACTTTCTTCCATCCGGTCACATCTCTCTTTGGAAGTCCTAAAGCATTTAAGTCTTGCGTCAATTCTTCCCACAATCTATCCACATGCTCGGCTCTATTGTCTGTCTTAACCCACCCTCTTCCTAGGTCAGGATACTTCTCCATAAATGCAACTAACATCGCAAATTGTTGCTGTGTTGTATGCTTTCCCCTAAGTTTCATTTATTATTTGTAAAAATATGTTTAGTTAATTTATTTTTATTAAAAAACAATAAAAACTTACATTTTTGTTTCACCGAATCTGTTTTCGCCAACAAAAAGACAACCGAATTGAAAACGTCAAATATTTGGCGTTTTGCAGATCCGTTTGTTTTTTAGAACACCCTGAAATACGTAAAACGTCAAACAATACGGAAAAGAGAACTGAAAAAATTCGAAAACGGTCGGTTTGGAATTTCGAACGAAAATCAGAACAGGGGTGATAGAGAATAATTGATAAATCGAATCAGAAAATTCTATTTTCAGAGTATTGACTACAAAAACTAAATCAGAAATTTTTGAGATCTTAGGAGGATGAACCGGACAATTGGTCAGTAACGCGTGAATCTTAGTTTATTTTCAAATTATTAAATTGTATTAAATCAATACAAATTTTACTTTTGTACTTGTACAAACAAATTTTATCCCTAAAAATTGACTATTGTAGGTACTGAATTTAGTAATTTTTCATTTCCTAGTTGAAAAATATGTATTTTATGTTCTATAACTAATAATTTTGACTTGAAACAACGTGAGTAAATAGCAAAGAGTCAAAATTAAGATGAAAATCACGCCTCATTCATAATAATTACTGATATTGTTTATGCATTTATAATTTGCTTTTGTTATTAGTTAACTAATTGTCATACTGAGTTTGAAATTTTTCTTCCAACTCAAAATGAGAAGTTCTTAAAGAAATTTTCGAAGGGCTGCTTTACTAATTAGAAAATATCGTAACTTATTAACTATAAAATATCCAACAAAACACTTTTCGATCGTTTTATGTTTTTCAAAGTGAGAAGAAAATAGACAAAGCTCTTGATTTTCGTTTTCGGTATTGTATTTTTGTACAATGGGGGAAATTTACGAAATTGAAAATGTTAAAAGAACAAGCCATTAATTTTTGCTTATTGGCAGATACTAAATAAAACTGTTATGAATTAAATATCAACGCATTAAGTCCAAAACTTTACGTTGAGCTAAAATTGATATGTTTTGGAAAGAAAGCAAAGAGAAAAAGCAAATTCAACATGAAATTTGTGATGATTTTGCTGTTTGTTATTGGCAAAATAAAATTCTCCTAAGAAAATAATGTTTCATACATAAAAATACCATTTTCAACACTGGGATTTCAATAAATTTAAGCTATGATAAGATAAAATAATAATTATTTAAAATAATTTGTAATCTATTGGAGGGAAAATTACCTTAGCTTTAAGGCAGATTTACCATAGCGCTTGCGTAAATCATGTTTTTTTATAAAATTGGAGGGAAAATTGCCTTATATTTAAGGCAGATTTACCACAGCGCTTAGGTAAAGTTGGGGGGAAAATTACCTTACATTTAAGGCAGATTTACCAAAGCGCTTAGGTAAAGTTACACTGATTTAATTGGAGGGAAAATTACCTTAGCTTTAAGGCAGATTTACCATAGCGCTTGCGTAAATCTGTTTTTTTATAAAATTGGAGGGAAAATTGCCTTATATTTAAGGCAGATTTACCACAGCGCTTAGGTAAAGTTGGGGGAAAATTACCTTACATTTAAGGCAGATTTACCAAAGCGCTTAGGTAAAGTTACACTGATTTAATTGGAGGGAAAATTACCTTAGCTTTAAGGCAGATTTACCATAGCGCTTGCGTAAATCTGTTTTTTATAAAATTGGAGGGAAAATTGCCTTATATTTAAGGCAGATTTACAACAGCACTTAGGTAAAGTTGGAGGGAAGATTGCCTTATATTTAAGGCAGATTTACCGAAGCGCTTAGGTAAAGATACACTGATTTAATTGGAGGGAAAATTACCTTAGCTTTAAGGTAGATTTACCCTACCGCTTGCGTAAATCACCTTGTATTTGCCTAAGAGCGTTAGGTGAATTTACCTAAGAGTAAGGGTGAAAAGCAGAGTTACCTTAAATATAAGGCAATTTAACCTAAGTTTTAGGGAAATTTTACGCAATCGAAGGAAAAATAAAACACGCTAGCGATTTAAGGCATTCCACCCTATATTTCTCTACCTAAGTCGCACATAAATTGTCTTAAATCTAGGGTAAAATTAAGCTTGACTAGCAAACTCCATACAAAATTTTTTACCTAAGTCGGTTAAGGCAATTTTACACAGCATTTTTCTCTGAGTGTATAGGGGGTTCAAAAGACCCTGTTGGAGATTTAGAATTTAATGCTTCGTCTTCTGACTCAATAAAAACATCGAAAACTTAACTTCATGAATGCTCATGGTCATTGTGCTCTTCTCGATTCTTAACTTCCGACTTAATCGATTTCACATCTTCTAATATTATCCCTTTTATAGAAATCACCTGTCATCCTTCAGTTTTTTAGGCATTACTTTGGTGGAATCAGTTTTTTTTTAAATAAATTTTTTACCACTTCAACTACATTAGTGGGACTCCTTGGGCGATTACGTTTCACTTGTGCGACTTTTTCAGACTACAGGTACTGATGTAATGAGTGCCTGCCTTTTTTTGTGTTGCCTGCATTTTTTTGTTTTGTCTGATTCTGGTCAGAATTTTAAAATTTGTATTTCCCTTTCAATACATCTCTCCACATTAAATTTCTACATCCTATTTGTTAATTTTTTGTCAATTTTCTGTAAAGCAGTCTCTTTTTCTTGTTTCTCTTCCATTTAACCATATATTTTTATATAAAAAAGAACAAAATATTATATTACATAGTTAAAAAAAAACGTGAACAGCACAAATTATTAATCAAACATATTTTATCAATAAAATACAATAAATCACGTTCTTCTTACTTTTAGAAAGTTTCAAAACGCTAGCACTTTATTTCTGCCAAAAAAGTAAACTTTTATATCTTTTATGTCGCGGGTGCAACAAACTTACAATGGCTATTTGCAATCAATAATGCTAAAAATATAATAACAAATTCGTACATGTTTTTATGCAAATGATTAAATGTTGCTTCATATGTCTATTGAGTAAAGCATAACTTAAAACTGTCGGAAATAGCTATTTTGAGCTTATGTTACCAGTTATAATAATTGCAGTTCGTATCGATTCTTCGTATGATAATGTTGCCAAGCGCACACAAAAATGTTCTCTATAAGTTAGGTCTCAGTTTTTGTTTTTATTATTACATATAGTATTTCTACTTTGAATATTTATCAAAAAAAGTAAAAAATATTGTAGTCCAAAAATTGGAGTCAAAAATCGTCTATAGCGGAATCGCCCTAGAGTAAAACATCTCGAAGGCCCCAACAAACAGAAGACCTACCAATGCGGAATTTATGATAAGAGACAAATTTCTCTCAAATTTCAATAATAATAATTACATGTATGTAAGACAATGTTCTTATACGATTTATTACCCATATCGTATAGACAAGGGTAATTTCTCAGCAATTCAATTAATTTTTCCATCTTGAAAAAATTTAAAATTTCTTTGACTGCCGCAGCGTTAGAAATAATCTGTAATTTCACACAACGTCGCGTTTCACCGCCGCGTTGCAACGCCATGGTGAATTCAAAGCGGCGTCAAAAACGCGTTCAGTGTGACATAGGACATGTATTGCAATGTAATACAACGCTTCGTTTGAACGCGGCGGTGAAACGCGGCGTAAAAACGCGTTCTGTTTGACCGAGCCTTCAATCTGCAGTTCCTGTTTCGCCTGCAGCAATGCATAAAAACTATGTTACAACGTTATTGGGTAGATACATCATTTTGTTGATCAAAGGAATATTCTATACATCATTTAAAAATATAAGAAAAAGTTCTGACAAGTTTGTAAATATTTTCAAATGAGTGTAAAATCATTTGATGAGTTCGAAAAATAATCGGCTAACACATACCTATCCACGCAGCTCTTTTCTTTTGCCGGTCATGTTTTTCTCGAAAGCAACACTCCATGTTTTTGGAAATCTTTTTATCTCATTGATAAATAATTGTTTATCAAATTCTTCCATGTTTGACATCTTTCTTTCGAATACAATTAGCGTCAAAATCACGCAGATGTGCACTGCTCAATAACAAACAATGTACTTAAAGACACAACCGCGTTTGCGGTGATGCAGCGGTCCCGTGGAATCCTGAGAGTGAGAGTCTTTTTACCCGCAATAATGACGCGCGATACAGCAGCTTCATGGCAAGTGTGTGTGCACCACTCAATTTATTTGTAAGTACTGTAATGCCGGATATAAACTGTTCAAATGCATGACAAGCATATGCAAGTGTATTGGTAATTTGGGCTTGAAGTTGCATATACACATATCAAGCTTGAGTCTTCAATCTTTTATTTTTACATCGACGGTCCTCTCACCACGGACGTTGCGCTTTATGAGTTTTTTTTCGGCAAAATTGTGTTTTTACAAGTTTCTTTGGGATTTTTTCAATTCTATACGAGTAATTTGTTTTATTTTGTCTGTCCATTTCATCATACAATTTTTGTTTACTGTTTTAATAGCTGTGTTTTATTTTCCCCGAGATCTGATCCAGATTAGATCTTCATTCGAAATTACATGTATAACAAAAACAACACAAGGCCCTATTTTGTTTGTATTTGTTGTTTTACATGTTATTTTGAAAACAAAATCCAATCCGGATCAGATCTCGGGGAAAATAAAACACAGCTAATATTTAAATCTGGGATTGTTGTGCTGTGTTCTCATCTATTCAACGTACTGTACGCAAATGAACCAATAAATGCATGATCAATCATCTATCTTGCATACAGGGCCGCCGCTACCATATGTGCAAAATGTGCGGCGCACAAGGGCGCCAACGTCTAGGGGCGGAAAATTAAGAGATCGATCTAACTCAACATATATATCATGCTCCAAAAGTTTTCCTTAAGTTATTGGAACCTGTTTACATTTGACCGTTCACTATGTAATATACTCGTACCCACACACAATCTACTACCAATCTTTATTCATATTTTGTTTCTGACTGTCGCACCTCACAACAAATAACCTCTTCGATTGCAGTCGTAGTCTAAATTGCTTAACGCCATGTCGCCATAGATTGACACTTGGGAAATAGCTTTCCACGCAACCTACATCTCAGACCTACTCGTACATATAAACTCGAAAAGTATATTGATTTTTGTTTTAATTTACAGCGCATGTATTTCCCATAAAATAAAACGAAAACAGTGTCTCGAAAACATTAATTTTACTATTTACTCGTATTTTTGTATAAATGGGTATCAATACATATTCTGATTGCAATGATATAGCTAAATATCTTAAATCTAAGTTGGTAACTTTAGAACAAAATTAATAGAAGGTGATTTAAAACATTGTTTACAAATGTAAACAAACCACCTTCACAACGGAAAAAAAAAACAGCGACAGGGTCTTAGGTAAAAGGAAAAAAAAGTTTTGTGTCTCTAAATATTTATGTTTATTTTTAAATAAGGATTTATGAACAGTTTTTGATTAATTTTAGAATTGAATTGATAAATAACTTAAATGTCAACGGATTGAACAAAATCAGTATAACCCCGAAATTTAACGTTTCATTGGTCGTTCGAATTTGAGCTTTCAATTGACATTCAGAGTTCAGACTCTATTTATATCAAAATATAGTTCGCACACAATTCACAAAATGTCAAATTCCATCAAAGGATACCTAAGATGTCAAGGAATTATATAACTATAATACTTCCAGATCCAGTAAATGATTAAGGCCCATTTGCTGATACAGAACATAAACACTTATGTTCCACATAAACTCTTATGTAGTAAAACATAAGCCCTTAGGTTGAACATAAATATTTAAGTTTCGTTTCAGCAAATGGCTTAAGTGTCTTAAAAAGAGAGTTGAAAACAAAAACTTTTAAAAATATCAAAAACTACTTTGTCTTCGTTCTGTCAAGCTATAAACTATTGATTTTTACCAAAGGATTGATTTGACATACATAAATTAAAAACTGTGATAGGAACTCGAATCTTTGCATTTTATATGAAAATGGTTGTGTTGAAGAAAATTATTCGCAATCGCCAAATTTTGTGTTTCCTCTTAAAATAAAATGCACGACTGAGTCGCACGAACTTGCTCTTATGTAAAAGACTTCAAAAATTAATGCGATTAGAAAAAAAAACTGTTCATAAACATAAAGTTCATCAATTAAATGACTAAAACAAATCTTAGTAGTAGCTGGAGCTAAGAATAGAATGCCATGTGATGCAAGCAAATATTAGTTTATGCAAAAATCTAATCTAAAAAATAATCTATTAAAATCCGTGAAGCCGATAATAAGAAATTAAAAAATCGACAAAATGGTTCTATGGTCGGTACAGTCAATTTTTTTTGTTTAATTATTAAAGAGCGTAAAAATTTATCATAAGAAAAAAATTATTAAGTTTTTTGGAGACGTTTTCGAGAAAAGTACGATTTTCGAAAACCATTTTTTAACATTTGTAGAGTAGGTATCGTTATTATTAGGTAATACATTTTTTCTCTTTATATTAAGAAACTTTTATTTATCAAGTTTTTAAAAAATCTACCAAATCCAAACTAATTTTTTTTTTTTGAAAATTTTGAAAAAAAAGAAAAAAAACGTGTGGGGACAAAATTTCGAGACCCACTTTTTTTCGTCTTCGCTATCATCGTAATGTCAACTTTGATCAAAATCTCGAGTTCGATTTTTTTTACGAATGCATAACTTGCCTTATACATAGTACCTATAAGTCTCAAGTAAATAGAGTAAATAATCTTAAGAGGATGCAAATATTGTATATGCTATAACAGAAACTCTCAAACTCATTTACAGTAGAGACCCCCCAAATCCTAGTCTTCGTTTTATAAGAATTTGATGTAGATTGGCGACAACAACAATGCACGTTTGCTTAAATTTTTCAACTGCGAAATGGAGAATAAATAAAACTTCCACTTATTCAACGTATATACACCCGGCACCCAAGATATGGTTCTTGCACAAGGGCGCACGAACAACCAGCGGCGGCACTGCTTGCATATACTACACTACTTCAATGCAGTACGCTAGATTGAAAGAAAATCAAAAGTGTATATCCGGCATAAGACGCAAAGGCGGTGCCGCTGCGATACCGCGCGTTAAAAGAACGCATGTGTACACCGTGCCACAGAGTCTCGTGTCATGAAAAGTACTGCTAGGAAATTGTAGGTTCCCTTCGCCACCATTCCTGGTAACACGCACACAGGAATTGTTGAGAATTGTATGTCAGACTTATCCAGTTTTTAGCTGCAACTACTAAAGGAGTTGTGATTTAAAAAATTAATTTTATGGTTATGATATGAACATTTTTTTCTAGTAACATTAATTCTAAAAATGTTTAGTCTCTTACATAAGAGCAAGTTCGTGCAATTATTATGAATAACCGAAACACTTCGTTTCTTTTCTGAAGGAGTTTACTTAAAGTAAAAGACCTCTAGTGGAGAAATGACTGGAATATTCCTCGCAAATAGGATCAACATCCTGGAAATCAGTTTTCGCCTGAGTACAAGTAATTAATAATGAAAACAACTTCAATTTTCCATCTGTATGAGACTTTTAACATGTAGGTGCGAGTATTTATAATATTTTATGAAATACGAAACGAAAGGCAGGAAAAATGAAACCTAGCAATACGATAGTCATGGTGTAAAGCGATTATGAGAAACATAAATGCAATCAAAGAAATGTTCAAAAAAAAAAAATTCAAAATAATATAATTTTTTAAAGCGCAACAGACTTCACACTTATTAGTAAATGTCAAAATACAAGTGTTTATTAAATTTTGTTTGCATCACTCCAAGAAAATATTTTTGAATTCTGAATACTTTTTTGAAAGCGAAGATGAATACTCATCTGACGAAGAAACTCGTGTAGAAGAAACTCGTGTAAAAACAAGACTTATTAGAGATTAATCGAACCTTATGAGCCTTCTTAGTTCTACGTAAGTAAAGTTGTTTGGATTGGTTTCCATAAAAGAAACGAGCAATTGTTTGGCCTAGAAATATAAAATACTATGTATGTATATGTTTTTGTTTTTCACACTTTTATTTAGGTACTTCATTTGACTCAAATTTTGTAATTCCAATTAAAACAAAACAGCCGAGGACCAAGCAAAAACACAATATTTTAACAAACGACAATAAGCCCAAAACAAAAGCCAAACGAAAGTAAATGTCACTCGTTAATTTTAAACGAGTTTCGCAGTATTTACGAGTCTCGTTACTCGTAATCGCAAATTAACGAATAGGCGGTAATACTTACGATTATAGGTTTACATAATAAGCCCCCTGAACTAAAGATCTTAAATCGCTTAATGTTTATTCAAAGATATAATATTTGTATTTGCTTTTTGATTTAAAACTGCCAAGACAATAGATACCTTTAGGCCATTCATAATCTGGTGTAAGAGATCTAGTGAAAGTGAAGCACTTTTTCTAATCTGTAGCAAAACTGAAGTAAATGTCAAAATTTAACAATTGAAGGGTCCACAGAAAAAATGATTTAAGTCCACTTTTTCTTTAAGGAAAACTTATGCTGAAATCTTACAGTGTTACAAGTGTATACTACTCGTAATTATTGACATTTTAAAAACAAACATCTAAAAAGCGTTTATTTTCCTTTATCCATTTTCGGTTCATTAGTAATTCTAACGAATAAGCTATCTTATATTTGGGTTTTCGGAATAAGTTTTAGTGGACTAAAGCCATTTTTCCCGTGAACACTTTCTTTGTTATTTTCATTTGTTTAAAATTTCAAAGCAAAAGAAGAAACAAATAATACTCGGTCAGACAAAATTAAAAATTTTACACCATTGTATTTTTCTGTAGGCTATAATAAAAGTTCAAAAGTCTTCTAAGATTTCAATCACTATATTTTGTTGTTGAAGTTAAAGAAAATGTTAAAATTTAACAATAATTTAAGACTAGTTACACTGGATCGTGAATACCCATATTCATTGAAGTAAAATTTGTTTTTATGAAGTGTTAAATTCAATTTACAATGCAATTTAATAAATTTGAAGTTTATTTAAATTAAGGTTCACAAATTACATTTCATTAATAAAATCAGAAAAATCTAAACGAATTACATTTATTTCTACTTTCATTTATCAGAAGAAGATGTTGAACAGTATTCCTCCTAGAACCTCGATAAAATTGGAATGTTGCCTTACGCCTTCGACTAAATGTATCCCAATTAGCCCAGTTGGAATAAACATTTGAAAGTGAAAAAATAATATTGTACCTACCTTTTTTTAGTAATTGTTAGAGTGGCTTATAAAGTGAATTTGTGATGATTTTTCTAGAAAGAAAACTAAGCAAGGCATTTGCCTTCGAAATTAAAAAGTCTACACGTAGAACAAAGCTCAATAATTGAGAATCGAAAATAACTCTCAAATCCTTATGCATCGATACCAGCGTTGCCGATTTTTTCTGGTGGCACGGTGGCACGAAAAGTTTCAGTATGGCACGTTTTTTTTCATTATTTTTCCTAAATGCGTTTAAGATAACTGACCCAACCTTTTTAAAAAATAATCCAAACATACAAAGTATTTTGCCACAGTTAAATTTTTTGGTATCAGAATTTTCTCATCTATTAGAGTGCGAGAAAGATGTTCTTTTTTCCGAAATAAGAAAAATTTTTGAGATTGGGCTAGCCGAACGTATTTTTCTTGAAGATTCAAAAACGTTCTAGGTTAAGTTGTACAAATTAAAAAACAATATTGACGAAGGAAAGTTCATTAATATTTCAAAATTTATGTTGATTCTCCTTAGTTTGCATCACGGAAGTGCATCAGCAGAGCGAGTGTTTTCAAAGCTAAATAATATTCAAACAAACAACAAAAACAGACTGTCATACAAAATAATTAATGCTATAATGTCACATAATGAAATTATTAAGCCTAATAATTGTTAAAATTTCAAACCTCTAGCTAATTTATTTATTTAACTTATTATAACAAAGCTTTATTACGTCTTTATATTTTTAAATAATAATAATAGGTACCCATTATGTGATGTGAAATAGGTAGGTACATAATACATACATAAGTACTTATTATTTATTATGAACTTGCCAAAAACTCCTGTTTCTGGAAAATACCTATACACGAATAGAAGAAGTGATTTTTTATTTGTTATTTGTTTGTAGTAGTATTTAATTAAAATTTATGTTTAAAGAATAACTTGAGTTTTTTTTCATATGGCACGAAAATGTCACAAATGGCACGTTTTTTCAAAGAGTATGGCACGAAAAATTTTTTTTGGCGGCAACGCTGATCGAGACTCGTGTATGATCATTTAAATCGATTTTAAAATCGAATAAAATTGGATTCTTAGATCGAGTAAATGTCATAATAGAGCATTTACGTATATTTAAATGCAAACAATTGACATCACACCAACTCGAAAGCCTATAAATATCTTGCTGAAGTTTTGTACAATCCGACACAGATTTAATTTGCCTAAACAACTTGGAATCATCAGCAAAAAGTAATCCAGTAAAATGCAATCTGGTAAATCATTGATAAACAGAAGGAAAAAAAGAGGACCTAAATGGCTACCTTGTGGAACTCCCGAGTGATTTAAGATAGCTTTTGAAAGATGCGATCCCAATTTAACATACTGTTTACGGTCAAGGAGTTGATTAACAGAAGGTGATATCTTAATATTTGTATTTTTTTTTTTTGTAAAAGGTTCCAAAAACATACATATGTTTTCAAGAAAACTAGGATTTTCTCTAACGGTTTTTCAACAGGTTCCATTATGTTTGGCTCTAAGAATTTAAAATCTACTACTATACTCTGTCCAATAAAAACATGCAGTGTGGGCAATATTTAATGGGGGTTGAAATTGAATAGCACCAACAGCCATAGACCACAGCAATTTAGTGCACAGCACACTCAGATGTGCAGTCAATAGGACGTCGGGCCTGCGTCAGATGCAATCGAAAATTTATGGGTGCACAAACACTTTTTTATGGAGGAGTTCTTTCAATTTAGTATGGTGCAAAATATAGAACGCTACTGATTTTCAAAAGGCTCTCCCATAAGACGTGTACTGCATATTTTTGTTGTATGAAGTATAGGTAAGATTTAAACAAATTTATTAAGTTGTTTTTGGGATATTGCAATGTCAAAAACAAAAATTATATTAAACTTTCATTCGCTTCTCAATAAAAAAAATTTATACAAATCCGTGAAATTGTTTTTGATAAACCCGAAAAAAGGGGTATGGGACGATTTTCGAGAAATAAAAGCCTTTAATTAAAGTATATTATTTAATTTTAATAATAAGTTGTCAGTACCAATGTAAGTGAATTTTTTTTATTTTTTTAAGGTAGTCTAGATATAATTTGAATAATTACGGCATTCTAATCAGTTCATAGTTTTAATTTTTCATTGAATTTTTATAAAATACTAGTTTACCCGTGCGGGAACTCCCGCAAGCAAATTTTTTTTTTTCAACTGAAGTTTTTCAAAATAAATCGTGTGTCTAAAAGTTTATGTAGATTCGCTCAGTTTTTCTTGCATTGGAAATCTTGTGTAAATAGAAATCTTGTGTGAAGTACGGAATGTTGTTCTTGGGTGTTCAATTTGCTTCTGTGTGTCATCGTTGAACAACTCTATTTGAAAAAGACGACTTACCACTGAAATAATAAACACCTTTAGCTTAGCCAAGAACTGTCACAACTGATCTCCTGTTCAACATGAGAAGTTGAAAGCGTACGAATTATTTTTATTTAACGTATGCATGTACATACATACCTGGATTAAAACAAAATAGCAAACCAATAAATCCAATCAAGTCCTTTTCTTAAAGGTACTGGAGCCAAGCGAAGGATATTTTGAAAAAACTAACAAACAATGAGCAAATCACATACGTATGTAACTATCCTATAATAATGTATGTAGTTAAACCTGTAGGCACATAAAGTTTAACTTAACTTAAAATAGTTTAAATTCAAAGACACACAAATATTTGTCAAATTTTTTTTGTTTTATTTTTTTTTAAAACTTTCTTGAGTGTTTTTATCGTTACTGCTTAGGTAAATTAATCAAACAATGCCCCTCCTCTGGGCCCGCAGCACCAAAGTATGGCATTTCAATGCAACTACTTATGTATATGTACTACATTTCAGTGCAATACGAAGATAGAAGTTGAGATAAATAATTTTGGGGTGTTTCGACCACCCAATGCCCCTCCCCTGATAATAAAAAAAAGTAGCCTAACGGTAATCCAGACTATATTTTTTTTGTGTGTTAAATTTTATCAAGATCCATTCAGTTGTTCAAGCGTTATTGAGTAACAAACATCCATACATCGTAACATTCACATTTATAATATTAGGAAGGATAGTAGGAAGGATTAGTTTATGCAAGAACAAATTAAATACACGACTGGGTCGCACAAACTTGCTCCTATGTAATAGATCAGGAATTTTAAATACGAATGTTATTAGAGAAAACTGTTCATAAGGATAAAATTAAGAGACAAAAACAGAATGCTATGCAAATATGAATTTATGCAAGAACAAAAATTATAAGTCGTTGTAGTGGTTTCTTAAAAGAAAAGCTTTTATGTACAAAATGTTTAAGAAAAAAATTTGGTGTGCCAACTTTAAGGTTTTATTACTGTACGAATGAAAATTAAATTCGATATCGAATTTTCCAAAAAAAATTATTTTTTTTCCAAAAATTCTAAAAATATTTGTTTAAAAGTTTTAAAATGCAATAGTTTTAAAACTTTTTAGAAGCATCTCTGCAAAAAATTTTATTAAAATCCGTTATGTCGGTAATGAGAAGGGAAGAGTGGGGCACATTTGAACATAGGGCACATTAGAACAATGCTTATAAAATTTTACTATACTCTTTTTTAAAAATAATTTTAAATTTTAACCTGTCAATACCATATCCATAAACGTCATTGACTTTCCTTGATTTTCTCAGTTGTCTCTCGGACTTAGAGATGAAAGGTCCTTTTCCTAGTGGAAGTGTTGTGTTTTCGTTTTTTAGTTGTAAGAGTTTAAAAAAAAATTACTGCGCGATTTTAAAACAGGAACAAATTTTTTTGGAGGAAAAATAAATTTTAAACTTAATTACGGTAAGTTTTTTACTGGATATATTTCAGTTAAATATTTATAATAAATTTTATGTCACTGGAACAGTTGGGGCAGATTTGAACAAGCGTGTTGGGGCACTTTTGAACATGTTAAAAACTCCCACGATTAGGTTTTTTTTTAACATATTTAAGATATTTAAGAGAAAATTTAATCAGCTTCAAGCAATTAATCAAGCAATTTGTTATCTGTTCTATAGGACAAGTATTGGTTTCAGGTAAAAAATGCTTTTGTCATATCGTCCGTCAGTCTCTGCGTCTATGCGTTCTCTGTCTCATTTTTGAGATCTTGAATACTGAAAATAAGACCTAGTTAAAGTTTTCTAGACAGGTCGAACAAATCTTGAAATTCTTGTAGCCTTAACTAAAATATTCTAGTGCTATTCACACAAATTGAATCTTAGGCTTGGAAAACAAGGTAAAACTAAAAGAACTTAGCGTTGGCTATTTTAAAATAGCTTTTACTAGAAAACATCTTAAACTAGCTAGCTTAAGCTTATTCTTATTCACAAAAAATCCAGCTTTTACTTAAAAATACAAGTTTTGGATTTAGCTTTTTTGTCTTATTAATCTTTGTGGATTTTTTTTTTCTACAAAAACATGAATATGATATAACAAAAGTATTAATTTTGAGTTTTATTGATAAGTTCTTATTAAAAAATTAATATAAAACTTAAATTTAAAAGTTATTTTATTCAGTAAAAAAAGGTCAATAGGTTTTATCCAATCTGGAAAGCAAAAAGTGTTCAAATGTGCCCCACTCTCCCCTAATTCAAAATAAAAAAAAATAGTTCTTTGGTAGGTACAAGCTGTAATATCTTAATTTCAATTTTTTTTATTAAATTAAATATCGTTAAAATAAATTGAAAGAAAAAAATTTTTATCAAAATTCTGGGCTTTGTTTTCGAGAAAAATACGATTTTTGAAAACCATTTTTTAACATTTGTATGGTGGGTACCTTTATTTTTAGGTAAAATAAAACAAAAAAAGAAAAAAACTCGTGGGGGAAAAAATGTAAAGTGATATCTACCAAGTTTAAAGAAAATCGGCCGAGTCGTTTAGACTGTAGTCGAACCGACAGACAGCCCTACAGACAGACTTTAATTTTGGTGATGCAACAGCTCGAAGTGAACCAAGACCTAGTGACTTACAACTCTCAACCATTCCTGTGTGCGTGTTACCGAAACAGAGGGGACCTACAATTTTCTGCCGATTTCGAACGGCTAATGAGCAGCTCTTTCCATGACAAGAGATACTCTTGGAGGATTTGTCAATTCCTCGCAAGAGGCAGTATACCCTTGAAAAAAACTTTCTTGCAGCGGCTGAGAATCGAACTCGAGACCTTCCGCATGACAGTCCAACGCACGTATATTTAATAATAACATCAATGTCATCATTAAATTAGTTACGTATAGTCCAATAAAATTAGTATTTTATATCTACAAAAAATACTGCGTCAAATTTTTTTTTTTTGTTTCATAAAGAGTACCTGTTGGAGAGTGTAAATCCAAAAAGTTCGAACAAAAAACGCCCATGCGTTGTCCGCCATTTTGAAAAAGGCTTTGGAAAGCTTGAACTCGATTTTCTCGGCTCCTATCATATATAGAGCTGTATTTTTTTAGGTTTGTACGTTAAAATATCTTCTTGGACTTTTGTTGAGAAAAAAATTTGAAACCTCTTTCCAAAAAAAAGTTATCGACGAAAAACTGTCGAGATTTTGAAGTAAAAAATGGTTTTTAACGTTTATCTCGCCTCTTGTTCATCTGATCAAAAAAATACTTAAGTTGTTTTTTATAGATCACTTTATTTTCTACATTTTGGTATATTTAAATTTTATGTGTGACAAAAACTGTAGGAAATATAACCTGTCAAAATGACCAATAGCCTGTATAAGTAAGATAAATACGATACTTACTTCAATGAACTAAAGACCATTCCTAAGATTTAAGAATTTCTTGAGGCTGGAAAGACTAAGATTAATTTAACAACTTATTTATAATTAAACTAAATATACATTGCATAGGTGAATGATATATCAACATAACTTACAACATTTTTGTTGAACTATTGCTGGAACAACAACTATATATTTTTTTGAAAATGTTATTGAAAAAAACAGATATATTCGTACATAAATAATTGATTAAAGTTTTTTAAGTCTCCTTAAATGCAACTAAAAATGTACGAATGCTTTTTTGTATAATAATTTTGTAAAACAAAGAAGTAAATTTCAATTAGCACTTTTCTCATGTTGTATAAGCTTGTTAACTACGTGTATTCTCAAGCAATAACAACATAAATAGTGTGTTAGTAACCCAAGAATACGCGTGGCCGATCAAGTTTGTTATTCGTTGTATGGATATTACTTGCACTTTTTTTTACGATTTTGTTCCATATTTAATAGATCAAATTATATACGAGTACTTACCCTTTTTACTGCTACTTCCAGGCGATGTTTTTGTCGTTATATTTTTTTTAAGTTTGATGATGCTAAAAGTGGAGGATAATGCTCGTAAGAATTCTGTTTAAAAAAATACAAGCATAGATGCTTGTCAATCGAAAGTATGAAGACACATTTTATTACACAGCTATAAATGCAAAAATAAAAACATTGTAATTCAATTTAAAATAAAATAAAAATCAAAGGATATTAAAAAGGTTTAAGTAGAGATAAATACATACATATACATATGTAGATCATAGCAGAGCAAGATTTGGCGTTTTAACTACAGTATTTAATAAATTAAAATTTTCTATATTATTTAGTGTAAAAACGCATATTTAATTTTTCGATGAATATAATTTATTGATCTTTTAAACTTAATAAATGACAGATATTGGTGCAAACTCTTAGTCGAATTATAACGATGTTAAATCTGTTTTAGTATGATACTTGGTTAAAACGAGGGTTAGCGAGGAGAGCATTTCTTGCACGACATTGTTTAAGGTGTGTTCAGAATCAGAAGTAATTTGTTACAAACACTATTATTAAGAAAAAATTAGCATATTGTTATGTAGTAGATACTTATACTTTTTTTTGAATCACGAGAAATTTGCACTTTTGAATAGGGCACAAGTATGGTTCTTGAAACGGGCAACATCATGACTGATGATAATAAATTCTGTTGCAAATGATGTTTTTGATGTCAATCAAAGTCTATAGCCACAGGAACCTATTCGAAGCGCTGCTGAATTCATATTTGTAGAATTAAAAGGTAATAAAATTATGGTTTACATTGTCGCTATAAGGTCTAGAATGGAAGTAAATAGACCAAGATTCTTACCTAAGAAAAAACACAGTTACCCAATATAAGTTTTGGGTGCCAGATGTTTCTAAAAAAGCTGGGACGTAAAAATTGTTCTGCCAAAAACCTTTGAGCATGGAAGAATAACTTCAAAATATGATGCTTTCTTTAAAGCTAATAGTAATTATAAGCTACTGAATTTTATCAGCATTATTTTCAGGCGTGTCAGTGGGGTAAATTGTATTTGGTCACTTTATTAGTTTTTTCTTAAAAAATGATACCAAAATTAGTGGAGTAGCTCAGTTTGCATGAATATTTTGCCGTTCTACCATATAAAGTCCACCAATGAAGCACCACTTGGAGCTTCTAATGAAGTGTTTGAGACAACCTTCATCTACATATATTTGTAAGATCACTTGGATCACTGTAGAATAAATCTCCTAAATAAAGTCTACATCTTTGGGGAAGAGCAGCACAGGTACAGAGAAGTAGTTGAGTAATCGATTACTGTTCTTCCAAGCTATATTGCGTGTTTATCTATTATACAGTGTCCTGATATGACACTTATAACGGATCCGATGTGTGATCTGCTTAAAGATATCAAACACTTAGAGCGCTCCTGATCCAGTATTGGTGATGTTACTTGGAAGAGAATCCGAGTCAAAATGATGGTTTGGTCAATCTGATTACTAATCCGCTGTGAGGAAGCTTTGAGACAAATAGCTGTATTGGCAACCATAGACGTCCACCAAGCAGAATTTTAGAATCATTCTAAGTAACGAGGGGTTGAAAGCCCTATTTATTTCCAATGCTTTTTGTGCATGAGAAAAGAGCCACTGTGCCTTTTTGATTCTTTTTGTTGCTTTGTATGACAATGTAAGTGGTAAACGTTTGATAGAAGGGCGTTCTCTATGGGGAATTTTGTATTTTTTGTGTGGGTAAACACCCAGTCCATACCGATCGGCCAAGATTTTTAGCTTGTTCATAGCATATTGTAAGAGGTCTTTTGGATGTTGGTATATTTTCCAGATACATCAACAGTAATGTCATCTGCATAGGTAATCACTCTGTTTCTCTCTCTTCTAGAGATTTCAACAACGCATTTTCTACATAGTTCGAAAGAAAAGGAAATGGCACACGGTCTTGCAGCATACCTCTACTGACAGATCTCCTTGGAAAAAATCCGACCAACTTTGAATTAATAATCCTGCTAGTCAGTGTTTAACATGTAGTAGGTATATTTTTTAACACAGTTTGACAAAAATTTATCGTTCAAAAATTGGATAAGACATGTTCTTGAAGTGATAAAATGAAAAAACACGGAGAAAACTAAAATTATGATTATGACTTTACACACTTACAGCTTGGAGCTCGACCCATGGCAGATTTAAGTTTTGATAAAACATCTTCTAATTAGAAGTGAAACATTTAGTTGGGCAGTTTTATATTTTGCTAGATGTTGGAAAAACACCGAAGATATAAATTTATTATTATTATTATTATTATTATTTGAAGCTTTTATTTGCCATTTGAAGTTAAAGTTTAAATACAAATTTTATCGTTTTACATTTTTTTTAAATTTAAATTTAAATTACAAACAAAGTCTGGTTAAGAACTTTTAAATAATATTGAAAATTTAATAAAATTCAAATTTGTTTTTGTTTTTGTTTTATAATTCTATTTATGTAGACATATGTCTGGCATAAGCCTCCCCCAATATTGTCCATAATTCTCTGTCTTTAGCTTCATTGTACCAATTTTGTCTGTAGTTCACCAAATCGTCAATCCATCTTTTCTTAGGTCTTCCAGGTGGTCTTTTGTCCGCTGGAGTCCATTTTGTAATTATTTTTGTCCATCTTTGCTCCTGAAGTCTTGAGATGTGTCCTGCCCAGCTCCATTTAAGTCCTCTTGTTCTTTCTATAACGTCGATGATTTTGGTTTGTTGTCTTATATCTTGGTTTCTTATTCTTTGAATTTGTCTTATATTTAGAATTTTTCTCTCCATTTTAGTCTGGCATATCCTTAGTTTTTCCATTAAATTCGAGGTCAAAGCAACTGCTTGTAGTCCATAAGTCATGACGGGTAGAATTCCAGAGTCCATTATATATTTTTTGGTGTTGTTAGTTAAATTTGATTCTATTATTTGATGAACGTTCCAGAATTGCTTCCAACTGTTCGTGATTCGTCTGTTTATTTCCTTATTTTCTTGGTCCTTGAATGATTTTAATTGTCCAAGGTAGATGTAATCTTCTACATATTCAATCTTTTCCTCGTCTAATGTGATGTCAATTTTTGTGTGGTTGGTCATTGCTTTTGTTTTTGTTTGGTTTATGTTAAGTCCATAACGTTTACATACTGTAGTTAATTCGTTAAGCATCGATTCGATTTGTTTGGCGTTCATTGATACTAGTACGATGTTATCAGCGAATCTCAGGTTATTTAGATACTTTTCCCCTATTTTAATTCCATATCTCTTCCAATTAAGTTTCTTAAATATTTCCTCCAGCACTGCAGAAAACATTGGTGGGGACATCGGATCTCCTTGTCTAACTCCTCTATTTATTTTAAATTCTCGTCCTGTTATTTCCGTTTTTATTTTTGCCCAACTGTTGTCATAAAGGTTTTTGTATGTCTGGATTACGATAGGGTTTATACCTTGATTCATTAATGCTTCCCAAATAGTGGCATGTTCAATGGAGTCAAACGCTTTACTGAAGTCTATGAATAAAAAGTATAGTGGTTTCTTGAATTCATTGAATTTTTCTATTAGTTGGTTCATCGTATGTAGGTGGTCTGTAGTTGAGTATCCTTCACGAAATCCTGCTTGTTCTATTGGTTGGTTCGTGTTAAGTTTTTCCTTGATGGTTCGATATATTATTTTTGAAAAAAGTTTGTAGATGGTCGATATATTGCTTATGGGTCTATAGTTATTTATATCATCTTTTTGTCCTTTTTTATGAATCAGGGTTATGGTAGTTTGAGTCCATTGTTTGGGTATCTTTTGCGTTATTAGTATATTATTGAATAGCAATGTCAGAATAGGTGATAATGATTGTTTTCCGTATATAAGCATCTCAGCCGCTATACCATCGTTTCCAATACATTTTTCTTTCTTTAGATCGTCAATTGCTTGTTCTATATCTTTTTTGATCAGAAGTGGGCTATTATTTAGGTTGTCGTTTATAATTGGTGGTGTGTTAATATTTGTATTTGTGTTGGATTTAAATAGTTGTTCAAAAAATTTTGTGGCGGTTTCATTAATATTTTTTCGGTTTGATATATCTTTCTTGTTGTTTTTCATTGTTATAATCCAGTCTGTCCCTTTGTTTAAAAATTGTTTTGTCTTTTTGATTGATTTTGTGGTAGTTAAAATTTCTTTAATCACTTTGTCATTGAATATTTGAATGTTCTTTTTTGTTTTTTCTTTTATCTCTTTTCGGATATGTTTCAGTTCGATTTTTTCCTGAGATGTTGTAGTTTCCTTGTTTCTTAGTTGTTCTCTACGTAAGATAAGTTTTTTTGTATCATCAGAAATTTTTTCAGTTTGTTCAGTTTGTATGGTCATTATCGATATCTTAGCTGCATTCTTTATTATTAGTTCAATTTTGTCATATATTGTTTGGAGGTCGCGATCAATTTCATCTTCGTTAATATTTAAATTTATTTCATTTCTCAAAATTTCGTTAAATGCATCAATGTTATTCTGAGTCACTGATCTAGGGATGTGTAAGTTTTGCTTATTTCTTTTTAATGTCTTATGATTGATAGTAATTTTTGCTCTTACAAGTCTATGGTCAGAATCAAATTTAATATTATTTAAAACTGATACATCGGTTAAAGTTTTTAATTTATTTGTCAATATAAGGTCAATTTCGTTTTTTGTTAAATTTATTAGGTAAATACAAATAAATTCAATTGATATTGTATTATACAAGGTGTGACTTAATTCGTCAAATGTAATTTGATAATATTCTAAAAAAAAAAATATTTCAACAGTAAGGGTCTATCTCTAATGTTGACATCGTTTATTGGGGAAATCATAACTCATGGTGTATCATAACCCATGTTAACGGAAATTGTGACTTCGTAAGTAATGGTAATATTTTGTTGGAGTGGTCAGATGTTCTATACCTAAGCCTGATCATTTTGACTGGCATTTCTTGACTTTAAGATCAAATTTCTCCAAAACATAAACATAAGGTTTTACATTTTTTCATATGAAGGTTAAAATTATAAAAATATAAATAAACGGTGATTCAAACTCACATGATCATTCAAAAACAAATCCTAAACAATTTAAAATCTGTACACAATGGTAATTTGTAGACGAATAGCCAAATCGCTTGGGGTGAGCTCCTAAATTCTTTTCTTTTGGCATAGAGAGTATAGAAAATTAATTTTATCAATATAAACAGTTTTCTCTAATAACATACGTTTTTAAAATTCCTAGTCTATTACATAGGAGCAAGTTCGTGCTACCCAGTTTTTCATTTTATTTTTTTTGCAACTTTTACTAAATGAAATTTTTTAGATTTTGTCTTAATTTGTGGGACAGTTTTTGGCAAAAAAAATTTTTCTGAAATGTGTGTGGTAGAGGCCGTTATTTTTTATCTTAAAAAGAGTAAAAAAAAAAAACAAAAATGTGTGACGGACATATCAAAGGGCACGGTAGTGCCCAGCCAAGTTCTGGAACTACACCCTTTTTACAGGAACAAACTCAGGCGATTTTTGACCCCTCTCTATCTTCAGTACCAGTAAAGTCAGAAACTTAAAATTCCGCCTCACCAAATTTCAATTTTCTAGCATAAGCGGTTCCTGAGATATAAGGCCTCAAAAATCACAAAAACTGTAACTGATTGACTGACTGACAGATCATCAAAATTATGGAGCACTTCCCGACATCGTAGAATCTTGTAATTTTGCACAACGGTAGATCTTGTCAAAAAATCGAAAATTTGAGGTTTTCCATTTAAGGGGCGTGGTATCCGCCCACCTTATCCGAATTGGTGTTAAAGCGGTAGGGCTTAAATTACATACAAAGAAAAAAATATAAATATTGAGGTTTTCCATTCAGGGGGCGTGGTATCCGCCCACTTCCTTAGAACTGATGTAAATTATATGGCACACTTCCGATTACAGTAGAACAATAAAATTTGGTAGAACGATAGGGCTCAAATTGCATATAAAAGACCAAAAATAAAAATTGAGGTTTTCCAATTAGGGGCGTGGTATCCACCCACTTTCTCCGAATTGATGTAAGACTGCTGTAAAACGATTAAATTTGGTAAAGCGGTAGGGTTTAATTGCATACAAAGACAAAAATATAAACATTGAGGTTTTCCATTCAGAGGCGTGGTATCCGCCCACTTTCTGAGAAAATGTTTAATTTATATGGAGCACTTTCGATTGCTGTAGAATGATGAAATTTGGTAGAGCGGTATAGCTTAATGTACATTCAAAGCGAAAAATAGAAAATCTAAGATTTGTCATTCGTGTCAGAAGTGTCTTTTTATTGTCATTTTGAAATTATACATGCATCTTGAATTTTTTTATGTCCAATTCGAAAGGTTTTAAAAACTTACCACCGTGCACTCGAAATATTAAAAAATTGTATATTTATAATAAATTTCATAAATTTAAGTTTCCTGGTATGAAGCGCGCCCTCTCATAAAGTTTCTAAACCACTGTGAAATTGAATCGAAAACAACTAAAAGTCTTTAGAAGAAGCATCTCTATGTTGCTATATGGGCGACTGGCCTAAGGATTAGTCACAGTTCGAGCATTTTTAAACATATCTAAAGAAATAGATGTACCTTTGAATTCATTCAGTCTTCTCTGTAAAATGTTCTCGTAAAGCATATTCCCAATACTCAAACACATTACGAAACTCGTATGCATCAAAATTTAAAATTTAAATTCACATACAAATGCTGATAATTTTGAATAGAACCAACGTCAATGCTCAAAGATCGATCCCTTGCTGAGCTTTAAAGAAGCAAAAGGAAATTCATAAAATGTAAGAAAGAAAAAAATAAATGATGCGTACCATGTTGTTTGAATTCAAATGATTTCAAGTGAAAAGTTGATGTGGGACCAAGGAAAAGGTGACAAAATACATTACCAACAACCCTAAGACAATAGAAAATTGCCATCTTCATCTATATTTCCAGTCCATAGGTGGGTTCACAAGGTGAATAGTGGGAGAGTTTTTTTCCTAGAAATTCTCTACAAGAGCAAAGCAGTTTCCATCTGCCTGCTAGGTGGTCTTTCTTTTACACAATGAAATATCATCCTTTGATGGCACCAAGCAGAGACCTGATGCAACTACTGTATATACAATGCTTGTGTTAGGACCGGGTATTATTGCAGACAGACTGAAAATAAAAAATCACGACTAAGAGCTCGAGAACCATAAAATGGATAAAGGGATAGACTCCAGGTAAATCCCTGAACTGAAATTGAACATAAAACATTTTAAGATATAGGTGCATGGGATGAGGAAGAAGCTTGGTAATATCATTGCAGCACTAATAAATTATTTTATACCATCCTATTCGGTTGGGCCCAGGCTAAAATAAAATACATTAAAAGTGGTTTCCCTTGGAAATTTTATTTCTGCAAGTTGTTTTAGGGTGTACAAAATGGCTAACACATTTGTTTTATATTTTAGAATCAAAATTGTCAACGATGGGATGATGCTAAAGTGAATGTTGGATAATCTATTATGGATTAATTTTGAGGAGAAATAATAAAGACCTTAAAACAATTATGCCATGCTTTTATTGTTATGGAGCCTCTTTTGTATGGTCTTGTACCTATATATGCCTAGAAAATTGATTTTTATTTTGTCCATACACGATTTATTTGAAAATTCTTAGTACTGTTAGGGGTTGGTATTTTAAAATACTGATAACTCCTGAAGGTATTTGTCGAAAAAACATACGAATATGTTACCTAATTGTATTCAGCGACGCAGACCGGGTAGTTTGCTTCACTGAGTGAGAGGGTACCAATGGATCGCAATCCAATCGATGCATTTCCGCTCAATTGCATTTGATGCATATCTAAGCTCCCATATGAGAGACTTAGCATTCGTGTTGTATTGAGTTTGGGGTAAAAAGTGTGCAATTTTCTTTTATTTTTTTTTTTCGTCAACGGTAACCGCTGCATTGTATGTAAGCATGATGATAGCACTGACATTGTCGAATGTGTTTTTGACGTAGTACACAAATCGCTCCCTAGTTTTGTCGTTTCTTGGAGAGCTTGATAATCTTTCTTTATTTCCACTCGTCGGGTAAGCTCTCAAAATCCAAAAATCTCTCTAAGAGTCACTAGATTGCACATTAGCTCCCTCAACACTCGATTTTCTTGGCGGTGCTCGAAAGATCTCTGATGTTAGAGAAATATTTCGCAGTTGTCTTGTAAGTTGATTCATATTTCGATATATTTAAATTGAAATACTACTTAATTACAGGAGGTTCGGTCTTCCTTGCACTTTCGCACCTGGGGGCTGGGATTCTCTTGGCTGCAACATTTTTGCCTATTGCTCCATGTGACCTAGCTAATATAGTCTACAAGGAGGTTTTTATAACACAAACTCTAATACTACTGAAATACATCAGTCAAGTAGAAGACTTTGCACTAGTTTTGGCCTTTGATATTTGATATTTATTTATTTAATTAAACAAACATTTACAAAGATTACAATAATGTATCTATAATGACGTAAATGTGATCTAAATATTGGATTTACGCTCAGTTGTAATGCAACTAGCACGCGGTGAAATTATAGTTAGTGTACAAGATGAATTTAAAAAAGTTAGTTTATCATTGAGGTATTCTGTTTTATTTATTTTCTGTTATTATTATTTTATGCAGATATTTCACTATGCATTATTGAACACGACATATAATTTTCTTCTTGATTCTGCATGACAGTACATTGTTACTTCAGAACCGAAAGATACAATAGGAACAATAAGATATCTAACTAACATTAATCTTGTTTTGGCAGGTGTATAATACTGTGACATAAAAAGGTACGAATACATCCATATATTTTACCTACTGTAGTACCAGTGTGAAGATCCCATCTCAAATTATTATCAAATCGAATTCCTAGGTTTTTAGCCTTATCAACCAGTTCTATCTGTTCATTTCCTAAATGAATGTTAGGACAAGTACTAACATTTAAACCATTTTTAGATTTCTTTGGGTTCAAACAAAGAGTTTTTTTAGACCACTGGTAGATGCTTTCAAGGTCAAAGTTGAACTTATATATGGCCTTTAGTTACAGACATTGTGTATTGACAAGGCCCTCACTAGTTAAATGATAAATTCAAGTGAGATCGCCAGGACGAGACGCCAATTTTTGTAAACCAAAGTCGAAGAAAACTCTTTAATCTGTATATAGTCCCCTATACCGGCTAGATCTGCTAAAGTCAAATAGATAAATAACAATAACTTGTATTTTGCCAATAACACAAGTTCGGCCATCTCACCAAATAGAGTTGCTAGCATTCTAGCAATGAGAGCTACAGCATGCGACTTTAGAGTCGATGAAAAAATGCTTGATGACTTGAAATTTGTTGAAGGTTTTGTTTAAAGTTGATCTGCTGGGCGTAATGTTAATATCCCGTTAAAGTTTTACAGAATGGTCTTAGAGGCCCACACATTACATTAGATAGGATATTCGCCTCGATAGTTCTTAGAGGATAGGAGATCGCTCTTTTTGTAGATGGAGCTTATATTACAGCCATTGAATAGAACTGATTAATCTTCTTGTATTATCTAACCGTATATCTTTATGATGCTCATTTAGCAGCAATTTAAATATAATCTACTTTTACCTGTGCAAAAGTCACACTGTTGGGTGACTATGTTACCTTAGCTGTTTCGGAAAACATGCGTTTCGGTATTAAAACCAGAATCCAGTTGCTTGGCTTTTTTATAAATCGTTTTGTTTAGACAGCGAGGCTCTTTGATTTCCTTAAACTGGAAGGCTGCGTAGGCACTTTTCCTTAAATACAGGAAGATTTTTTCCTCCCTTCTTCCTATATGATTTTTCACTTTTCTTTGAATATACAATACGAGTATGTTCTACCACCTTTTTGCATTTTATCCATCATCATCATTTGAAGGGTTCTTTTTCTGTAGTGACTGGTTGCCTACGGTGATTTCGGCTCCCAATTTGATGATATCGCGATCAGTGCTGTCGTTACATATTTGGAAAAGCAGTTGCACTAAAAAAAAAGAAAATATACAGTAATACATTAGTTAAAAGAAATATTTTTTCATATATTCATTATTAATTATTTAAACAAAAATATAAAAGGTTCAAATTAGAAAATAAAGTGTCAATAAGTTAGAATGTATATTTAATTTTTTGAAAGTCAACCAAGCAGAAAACTTATCACTATTTTATTTATCTTCTTAAATTATTGGTTCAACAAAAATCGGCAGTCTTATTTGGACACATTTGTTGGCCTGGTCAATGTGCAGTTCTTATTAGAAGCCCTGTTCAACTTACATCGATTTTTTGACAAAAATTTTCTTAACTAAAATGCGTTCTTCTTAATGTTTTGATTGTTTTAAAAAACACACTTGAGCTGTTAAATCACGTCTGTCATTTTTATTTAATTTTTTTTTGACGTTCTCTATATCTATCCATAAAGCCTGTCTCACGACTGAACATAACCTGAGAGGAACATTATGGACATTATGGAGGACCCAAAAGGGAGTTAAAATCCTTTGCACCCGCCACAAAATTAACTCAACAAACATAAGTGTACCACATGGTTATTGTAAATAAATATTATTGTTAAAACTATAATAAAGGCATACAAGCTAGAATGATATAATTTTTAGAAAGAACTGGTTTTTTAATTGACAGAAAGTACGTTATTGAAATTATCTGACGAAATATGTAACAGCCTTAACATTTGTCAAATTCCATTCAACATTATTTATTGATATAATTAAAAGGTCTTTGATATGTCGAACCCTACTTTGCTACTTAGAGGCTCCATTTAAAGGGGGTATCTTCTTATTTATGGAATCATAAACAAGTTGTAAAAATTAAAAATGCTTTCAGTTCACAATGCTTCTTAAATATGGATGAGGAACAGTTTTGGGTCCAACTCTTTTTTTAATTTATGTTAACTCGTTATTTTTAAAACTTTTTAAAGGTAAAAACAGTGATTTAATTATTGAAATGGTTGCAGATGTAAACAGCAACCTAGATTTGATTAGAAGGTGCTTTAATTTTCATAAACTAATAATTATCAATAAAATAAAGTTTACTAAAATCTAAACTTAAATATGGAATTTCTTGTTGGGCTGTTACTTATTTCAATAAAATTAAACCTTAATTGATAAAGCAGATGCAATAGGCAATAAGAAACATTTCTAAAAATAATCGTATTACTCCCAGTTTTGACCTGTTCAAATGTTACTTCGTAACTGGTACCAACCATCAAAAAACGAACTTTGTACACATGTAGAAATCTGATTATATTATATAGTATCATTATTATGTATTGATAATAACCATTAAAAATTGCGGAAAAGAGATCTCAAATTGAATTTCCAAAAACGATTCTAAATCATCTCATTTCCCATTATTCATATTCAGAAATAGTTTCATCTTCTTTTTGCTTATACAAGGGATTACAACAACCCAAAGCTGTCGGGATCGCATTGGATAGGTATCTGAAAGCTGCCATTTAAATTGGAATCCATTGAAAATGTCTTAATTCAATGTATGAAATGCAGACAGAAAATGAAAATGCAGAAATAGAAAAACAACTTTATTTTGGCTCTTATGAAAACGTAGTATATGTGGGAAACCACACCACCTTTTCACTAAAAGGTGGTAATAAATTCACTCTTTCGGTGGAAATTAACACCACCTTGAAAAGTAAAACAAACTCCAATTTATAGCAGATCTCAGGAAAAGATTCGAACTGTGAGTAATCCGAAAAATACCTAATGGATCGTCTTTTTTTATTTTGAAGAGTATGTGAATGTTTAGAGAACGTAATAATAAATTATTTAAAGATTTTGCATCAAAAAGTTCAGAAAAAATAGAAAATGTGACCACCGAAGAAAACGAAGGCAGAAACGCGAAAATCTTCTCTGAATTGCTTCAAGTCTTGTTATATGAATGAAGTAGTAAGGTGACCATACTACACAACTATATTCAAGTATTGGTCTTACAAATGAAATAAAGAGAGGCTTAAGAACATAAGGGTCACGAAAATCGCGACCAAATCTCTTTATGAATTCTAGAACCCTGTTAGCTTGTTTAACTTTATAGTTTAAATGATCATTTAAAGTTAACTTAGGTTCAAGAATAACTCCTAAGTCAGAAAACGCCACTGAGAAAACTGAACTATGCACGTCATTTTTTATATCAATTCAAACTAGTTTGATTTTTGGAATGCATGTTTAATTATTTTCCTCAACTTAAAATGTTTAGCATAAAATGAACATGAACCAGTTTGTTTTAGATATAAACGGAGTTAAAATATTTACAATATAAAGAGAATAAACATGAATCTTTAATTTAAACCCGAAATAGTTTGAATTCAACTAAAACGAAGTAAATACATAACTTTTCTTAGCGTTTGGCGTCGAAAATCATTAAGTTGTTCTGTTGGTCCCATCGGTTTGTGTTCCGCGAGTGTTTTTGATCTTACTAAAGTAAGTAATTTATAAAAAAAAAATTAAAGAGAAATTAAAAATCATGTGCGGCTAAGTTAACCTGTCACTTGAACTCCCCCTCGACGGGTTTCACCTTGTCGTGGTGGGGGGGCTTACGCCTATCCTCTGCTGTGAAGCATCAGCATCGAGACGATATGGGATGGTTAGGTTTCTGGTGACATGCCTAAGCCAGAAATTTAATGCATCCCGTAGTATTGATCTTGGTTGGTAAGGTTGGATGGGACCGTAGGGTCTCTGGTTGCTTAGGCGGCTGGGGGTCTGAAAGTCCTATTAAAAAGGGTGTGTGTGTTCGAGTTAGTTGGATGGTTCTTTTGGTTCTTTGAGCCAAGGGAACCTTATTAATGATCTTGATGCTAGTACGGGTGGGACTGTGGATTCTTGACTGGGCATGCAGATGGGGATTCTAGGTCTCACTAGGGCAGTTAGATTAGTAGCGTGAGCGAAAGTTTTTCTGGAGGATTTTGAGGAGTATAAGGATGTCTTGGGTGTTAAGGATGTCTAGAGGTGTCAGAAGTGGCAGATGTGGCAGTAATGTCATATCTGTCGGAAGGTTAGAGGTGTCAGAAGGGACTGGCATGTCTGATTGCTGGACTACTATTGAAGGTTGCTCACTATATACATGAGGCTTGGTGGCATGTCTCCCGTGTGTATTATGCGTAATTCCCAAGCGATCGTGTGGTGAGTGACTTTTGATGGTGGGTCTGGTGGTTGGATGTGTCAGAGAGGTCTTGCATGTTTGATTGCTGGACTGCTGTTGAAGGTTGCTTACTATATACATGAGGCTTGGTGGCATGTCTCCCGTGTGTA
Source organism: Chrysotoxum bicinctum (assembly GCA_911387755.1). Lineage (NCBI taxonomy): Eukaryota > Metazoa > Arthropoda > Insecta > Diptera > Syrphidae > Chrysotoxum > Chrysotoxum bicinctum. Next base: position 181,982,664 of record OU426987.1, read on the forward strand.
CCATGCGTAATTCCCAAGCGATCGTGTGGTAAGTGACTTTTGATGGTGGATCTGGTGGTTGGATGTGTCGGATGTGGGAAGTTCTTCAGCTGGTTCGGAGCCTGGCTGGAGTTCTTCAAAGGATGTAAGAGGAGTTTAAAGGTTGAATAAGGAGTTTAGAGGTGTCAGAAAGGTTTTGGGGTTCCGGGTACTTGTACCTGGCGTCCTTCGTTAATAGCGTGAAGTGGAGCGTCATCCAGAGTTCTTCGGAACAAAGACCGGGGCGTCACCCGTGTGAACCGTAAGGGGATCAAAAGACAGTAGCGTCTCTCCTTGCTCACCAACTGGTGGCTAAAGACCGGGGCGTCACCCGTGTGAACCGTAAAAGGGGATCTAAAGACTAGGATGTGCATGAGATGTTCGTTGACCGCCCTCAACTTACTTTCTCAATATGTGTATCCTAGGGTTGCTAGGCCCAGGGTTTTGCAGTAACCTATCTGGAAGTGACTGATTCATATCCATAACCCCTAGGTTGAGTAGGAATTAGGCTATGTCCTCTTTTCCGCAGTCGCCTAGGGGGGATTTGATGACGTGGCGAGGCTCCACCGGTAGCATACTGGTACCACGGGTGATAGTGCCCGGGATTTTGAGGGCAATAGTGCACATCTTCGGGTGTGTCAGTTCTCTTTTTCCTGCTATCTTGAGGTCGGCCCCCTAGTGGGAGATCGTGGTGGCGTGGTTTACTCCAAATGCGGAAACGAATGGGACTCAGGATTCTTTTCTTGGGTTCAAGAGGCGTTGGTAGGTCTCGTCTTAAAACAAGAGATGTGCATATGCTGCAACATATCACAACTTTGTTACCGAAGTAGCTTGCTACGGAGGGGTTAATGGCTAGGACTAAATCTGGCTCCAATGGTGGTAGGCCACCCGTGGGGTAAAACCTTTAACTGGTAGGAATCCACGTAAAACTAAGGTTCATTCTGTCACTTGAACTTGAGGCAATGATGAGATCTAAAAACGGTCTACAACAATTCTGAGTTTTTGGTCATCTTTCGAAGAAGTTCTTGGCTTTAAATTGGTAATTACACAGAACATTTATTTAAGATATTAAAAGTTTACTTTATTAATGTGAAAAAAAATAAACTTAAGCCCAATGTCTTTATTCGATTGCTCAGAAAAAATAATTCTTTTTCAGATAAACTGTGATTATTCAATTTTAAATGCGGAAAAAAATTGCCTTTTATTCAAATGAAATAAATGAATTTTAATTGAGATGCTGCTATTATTTTTATCAAGATGTCCGAAAAACAATATTTACATGTTTATACCAAAAATAATGAAAAATGTTATTTTTTTAAAATAAATTTTTGTGAAAAGTGACCTAAATGTGTTATTTATTCATAATGTAGATATGTGATTTAAGCTTTTTCATAAATTTTTTTCTGTTCTTGTTTTATGAATCAAAGCTAAATTGATTAAGTTAGAAAAATAAATAGATAACATTTCAGTTTGAATCGAAGGTGCTTAAAAAAACTATATTGATATAAGTTTAGAAAAAATTGTAGGTATCTGTTTGAAAAATCTGAAGTCAAATATATTTGTCTTGAACAAAATACGTATTTGACTCAAACACGGATATATTCAAAAAAAAAAATTAATATGATTCCATTTGAAACAACATCAAATGAAGTGAATAAAAACAAAGATAAACATGTTTAAATCGAATAGAAAGCGAGGTAAATTTAAACAAAATCATGTTCAAATCGGGTCAAGCATGGGTGAATACGTTTCTATTAAAATTAAATAGATATCGATTACATGCCAAATCGTATGTGTTTGAGTTTGATTTAAATATGAATATGTTTAATATATTTCTCAGTGCGGAGACTTTACTCAAAGGATTTGCATCAAACGTATAACTAAAAACAAATGGAACTTTTTTGTGTGTAAAACTCATGGCTTTATACTTGTCAACATTTAAAAAACACGATTTTTACTGCACCATTCCCTAAATATTAATAAGTCTTCTTGCAAAAGTAAACAGTCAGAAGTAGGTTCAATATACTTTTGAAAAGCTTAATGTAATAAATAAGCAGTAAATGGTTGCACAGTGAAGATCTTCTAGCTGAGGTTTTCTCTTAGGTTCTGGCCGAGTTTTGAATTTTGCGGCAACAAAGAAATGCTCAGAGTCACCATTTGCTCCTCGAAACTTACCAAGGTTGCGATTTGACTGCTTCTACAACTCCAAGTTTCTGTTTGGATCCTTAGCCTTGCAACTTATCACCGTACTGTGAGCTGGTTGTATCTTGTCGTTTTATCAACTTCTTCATCGAATATGATTTCGATTCCGACTTTACAAATGAATAGGTACTTCTAGTACAACTTTGTCACCGTTTTTTTTTGGCTGCGCTTAGAAGATCATAGAATTTGATATTGCATTCAGTTAAAACAGTAGTAGCATGGGTACATATCAGATTTATATGTCATGCAAGGTTGCTTTTAAAAGGGTCACAGTCAGGCAATCACTTACGTATGTGATTAAATACAATTACCCAAAATTTTAGCTCAATTAGTACGATGTTAAAACTGTTTTAGTATGAAACTAGGTCAAAACAACTATTTTGCAAATTTTGATCGAATATAGCCTCATACTATCTCTACCCTTTTATATATTTTTTTTGTAGTATCGTGCTAAGTTTATATTACTCTTTGACATTTACAAACTTCAAAAAGATCTGTTTGCTTAGTTTTGCACTCACTGATATTAAGAAATTTGTTTAAGTATGATACTAGTTTAAATATTTAAAATTGAGAATGAGTTAGTAAACTACTGTAAAGTTAGCAAATTGTTAAGTAGTATCATATTAATATTATAATTAGAGGATGTTTAAAATTTTGCGCCAAGAATTTTGCTTCGATGCCAACTTACATACGAGTATTTAAAGAATATCGCAATTTTTCATTCCTATCAATTATATCCTCAGCATTGCGTTAATATCTTCTTTAAAACATATTTTCTTTGAGAACATACTTTAGATTTTGAGTAGTGCCAAGGGTTTTAGGTATCTTCATGCTTATGCTTACACTCAAGTCATTATCCGTGAACGTTACGCTTATTGCTGGCATTTGAGTGTAATCTACCGTCGATCTTTTTTCATAACAAATATTTTTGTAAGTGGTAGGGGAGTTAATCCGACGAAAGTCCCTGTTTAACCCCAGGACAACAAGCCAGTTAACTCAATGCTTGTAATTCACTTCTAGGATATAAAACGTACCGTTAATTAATGTCACGTTCTGCATAAAGGAAGGTTGTCAGAGGAGTTTGAAATCCAAAGTGGCGTTAGACAAGGTTGTATACTGTCACCAATACTGTTCCTGTTGGTAATAAGTGATGTGCTGCATGCAGCCTTGTCGACTTTAAATGGAGGAATTCAGTGGAATCTGCTATCACACCTGAAACATCTAGACTACGCGGATGACGTGTGCTTACTCTCTCATAGGATCATGGATCTCCATCAAATGACAATAAGGGTGGAGAGAGAAGCCGAAACCGTCGGGCTTAAGATCAATACGGCAAAAACTAAAAGGATCAGCCTTGGAACTTCCTCATCTACTCAAATAGATATTTCTGGACAACCAGTAGAGACGGTAGAGAGTTTTCAATACCTTGGGAGTATTGTCTCTACTGATGGCGGGACCGGACTAGACATAACCAGCCGAATCGGGAAAGCAGAGGCTGCGTTCGGAATGCTGTCCAAAATATGGAGAAACAACTCTATAAGCCTAAAGACCAAGCTACGACTGTTCCGCTCCAATGTAGAATCCGTGCTTCTTTATAGATGCAGTACATGGAAAGTAACACCCACTGTCACAAGAAAGCTGCAAACGTTCGTAAATAGATGTCTGCGAAACATCTTGCGGATTTTCTGGCCTAACCGTATCTCCAATGATGAACTTCAATTATAAAGTTCAAGTGACCTCAACTCCAAGGTGTTGAGGTCACTTGAACTTTATAATTGAATTTAATTCAATCACTCCACTTAAACAGAAATAATTTTCATTTCTCTCCAATGATGAACTTCATGCGAGGACAGGTCAGGAACCCATCGACTCTATAATACGAAAACGTAAGTGGCAGTGGATTGGACATACGCTTCGAAAAGGCCACGAGTACATTGCGAGTCTAGCGATGCAATGGAACCCTCTCACGCAGCGAGGCAGAGGAGTGGGCCGACCCAGAAGTACTTGGCGAAGAACGGTCGAAGAGGAATCAGCACAACTTGGGAAGAGTTGAAGAGAGCTGAGGTACATCTCCAGAAACCGTACACGATGGCGCGTAGGAGTAGTGGAGGCCCTATGCCCCGCAAGGGGAACCACACGGACGTAATAGGTCCGAGGACCTAAGTAAGTAAGTAAGTAAGTTAATTTAAAGAGTCGTTTAAATGCTTGCAGACCTCAGCTCTAGATATATCATAATAGCTCATGTAAGGTCCCTGTCTACCAGACAACATACATATGTATATTGACGACACCGTTGAATTCGTCCATTTTGCACCAATATCAGCCGTGTTTTATTGGTGAGTGAATATGCTGCATTGCAAATTTTAACATGCAAAACAGCAACAAACGATTAGTGAAGAAAAATAAGTCAGTAATGGAAGAGAATATTTTAGTGAAGATGGAGTTTCGTATGTTGAAACTCAGGACGTGTTTAAATGGTGTCCGAAAAATTATATGTTGGCATGCTTCGCAATTTATAGAACAAATATTTTCTTTCAAATGCAAAATTTTAATTCCGTTTATACACTGCCATTAATTTTGTTACAAAATATTGAATCAATTTACTCGAAGCGAAGGCGAATAGTTTCGATTAGTTTCGATTAGTATGTTTTATCAGTACACTGGCATTTGTTCAGAAATGTTGTGTAACTACGACCGGCATTATGCTGAATTTATATGACAACTGACAAAATGTCTTTATATCGAATATTGTGGTTTTTTCTTAAATATTCAGTATAAAGCAAATAACAATGTTTTTTCTTTACAAATGTAAAAGTTCAAGAATTACAATAGTAAAATAGGGATATAAGAAAAAGACATATTTTCGTACTTTTATAGGCATAATGTTTCAACTCAAGCTTAAAAACGAGTTACAAATCCTTCAAACACATCCGTGTATGAAGTTAAATCATCAAGTAGTAAGGTTTTGACACATAATAGCCGTGTTTTTTTTGCAAGTCCATATAGAATTGTAAAAAAAAACGACATCGGGATCTAAGAGCTTTTTTTCCAAATAGCTGGAAGCACTGTGTACGCTATGACATTTGTCAGCTGTATTGACGACTAGCATCATCCAATCCAAAAACGTCACTTTTGACTTCTCTGAACAAATTATCGATAACGTATAGATACTCGTAATACTATTTTGGCATTACCATTTTTATCGGGTCTTAGATTAAGTCTCGCAAATTATCTGGTCTTAGCTAACTCTGTATAGATTTAAGTAGTTGTTGCATTTGCATGTAAAGCGCTTAGTTCCGATGTCGCTTTTTTTCTACATTTTATATGGACTTGCAAAAAAACACGCCTAATATCTTTGTCGTGTTGTTTTGTTAAAGTTGGAGTGGATGAGATCAACACCCGGTGGTTATCACTTGTATGTAAAAATAAGCACAATCGGTGTGTATTTATTGTTGTGCGACTGCAGTCCAAATTTTAAAACCATACACATAGGTATAATGTGATGACAGAAATTAATTAATCGTATTGTAGAATAATAAAAAAATTCAATCTCATAGATAGATGTGAAACTCATATTGCTGTCAAAATGATTTTTTGATTTAAATGTGGAATCAATAAAGCAGTATTATGTACCATATCTATTGACGAAGGCCTTAACAAAACGTTGGGCTTGTTGCCCACAGCTTCAATGGTAAATCGTAAGACTCGTGGAAAAAAAATCGAACATAAATAATTTAATTTGATGTATTTTAAAAATTGTGAATGGTTTTTAAATTTCTCACAAAAACAGTGGAAAATCAATAGAAGACTGTTGACGCTTTCCCTAATATCAAGGGAATATATAGGTATTTACATGTATTTCACATCACTAAACAGTTAGTCAGTTTTAACAGTGGATATACACGTTATTCATTGGGGTAGGGATCTTTCAGTGGAATTTGGTTTGACATTTCTCATTTCGCCAATTTTTATTTTGCATATTGTATCTTCGCTCTTTGTTGTTTAACTTTTTATTATTTCGCTTTTTGATATTTAGCTTTGAGATTTCGCGCGCAATTTATGAACATGAAATATAGATCGCAAAGACAAAACCATTTGAAAGCTAAATAACATAAACCATTTAACCATTTTCAACTTACGAATAAAAGAGAAGACAGTTCCCTATGTTGAAATTTTATAACTTCGTCCATCTATTTCTAAGCACATTAAAGGCGTCCATGTTTATTTTTTCAACATAGTTCAATTTGTAACATTATATATATATTTTTAAAGGCAAACCAATCATTGTCCCGATATCGGCAGCAGGGTGTTCCACTGCCTCCTTATATATAAAGCTAGTTGTTATCCTTTTGAATAATTTTTGCCCCACCAGGCTCACAATGATTTCAGCGAGGCTCAAATTGTTTGTCACGAAGAACAAATACTTCGTGACGTTGGTTCAGATTTTGGAATTATTTGCGATTTGTACACGACTATAGAGAATGACAAAGGGATACGCAATGCACAGTCGGAGAGCACCCAGCCAGCAATACAAAATAAAAATACAATAAAATAAAAAATAAAATTCATTTCGAATTTTAGTCTATAGTGATTTTTAATGGAAATTCCCGGATTGTTTTTCTCTTTCTCGGACATCGATACATAATACCCTTGACAGTTCGACGAAACGCTCGATGGTCTTGCTGGTTCTGAAACTCACAGTACTGGGAGGAAGAAGGAACAAAAATGGAAAACGTGTTAAAAACTATTTGTGAAGCGAATTAATTTTCAGAACACAGCTTTGCTGGGATCATGGGATTCTGTGGGGGCGGATAGGATACTCTGAAATAAGAAAAAAAAAAATGATCAATTAGGGCACGGAACGAAGAAGAATTTTAAATCTTTAATTGCTACGCTATCAAGTTAAGTCACAGCACCAGACCACGATGGCAACTTAGGGGACATTCCACACCAACCGCAATTATTACTCCCCTGTCAACAAATTACTCCACAACAAAGTCTTTGAAGGGTTATGTTTGTTCATGAAATAGGATAAAGTGGGTTGATTGGTACTATGGCCACCACTAGCTTTGGCATGGCACTCAACATCAGGCCAAGAAGTGAGGAGTATATTAAAAAAATAATTCCATCAGATCACGACTGAGAATCAATCATAATGTCAGTCAACTTAATGCAAACCGCCCTCTGTGTGGCCATGGGGAGCATACTGTCGAAGGACGAAACACACTATCGCTAGAAATGAAGTGGAGCAAATATTTCATTTTATTCGTACATAGATACATTATGGCAGGGAAAATGAAGCTGATACCCTTAGATGGAAAAGTTATACATATAAACCAGCCGCTCCGATTAAGGTTGGTTTCGGTTGCTCTGATCAAATTTGAGTAAAATTTAATGTACAAGTTACGCCTTGAAAAGAAGTATGAGAGATTTACAGCTGAGGTCTGTTAGTGCAAAATGACATTTAAAGAAGTGGTTCCTTATGTCAGCCAACGCCCTTTTTTCACACATCAATAACACACTTCACATCACAGCAACTATACTCTCCATCAATTAAATTTATTTTAGGTGAGTGGAGCTCTATACTCGTAATCATGGAACTAAATAATTGATGACCGCAAACTTTGAGAATGATTGATTCAAATTAGTTTATCGATGTGGAATATGTTGGAAAAAATGTGTGCAAAAGATGTTGAAAACTTATCGGTTATCACATACTATTTCCATCGCAGAAGTTATAAAATCATAGAAGTATTTTTTCTCATATGGGGGCTTGAATAAAATTTGGAATGGTCTTTTTTCTCTTTGTAGGACCGTGGCGCGTTCGAAAAGGCCAGTTTAAGAATTTATTGCATGACGAATCAAAGCTTACCTTTTAAAGATAGCTGGATAAAATGGAGGGAATATATTATTGTAGCTGTCCCCTCTTGGCATAATGATTGGTGCGTTGCACTGTCTTCCAGAAGGCCTTAGGTTCGATTCGATTCGCCGCAAGAATGTTTTTTCAGGAGAGTACTGCCTATTACTATTGCGAGGAAGTGAAAAATCCTCCAAGAGTATCTCTTATCCTGAAAAGTGCTGGTAATTAGTAGTTCGGAAGTGGCAGCAAACTGTAAGTTCCTTCCATTTCTGATAACAATGCTTAAGAGTTGTAAGTAAGGAGGCTTAAGCTTTTTACGAGCCCTTATCAGGGCTGCCGTTTCAGTTCTTGAAAAACAGCAGTACACAGCAGGATGAGAGAGAGGAAAACAAATATTTGTTCATATAAGTATTTATTAATCTATCTATTTCTATATATATAAAAATCAATGCCACTTTTCGTTGTTACTTTATAACTCAAGAACGGGCTCACCTATCCAAACCAAATTTTTAGGCTTTGTTCGGACTATTTAGTAGATGGTTTATGTGAAGTTTGCACAAAATCGGTCGAGCGGTTCTTCATTGATCACATTTTTTGTAACAAATGAATTCAATAAATGTGGGATCATTTTGTTAGTGGGGATTTTGCTGTCAAATTGAAACTTTTTTCATATGAGAATTGTGCTGTCAAATTGAAACTTTTTTTTTAGTGCATTTATACAAACGGTGAGTCTTGAATTGTTCAAATGTACTATGTAGATATTGTGTGCGTGTACTTTTCTCAGTTTTTGAGCGATACTGATACACCACTATTAATGTAGCAATTTGTTTTTAATTTTATTTATTTTTTTTATAATATGAAGGAATAATGCCACGAGCCGGGCGAGCAAATATATGTAGGTCGACGAACGCGTAATGCAAATGGTATGGCATTACTAAGACGATCACAAACTGCAAATGAACGCGCACAAGCTAATGCATCGCAGCGTGAACGTAATGCACGAAATTGTAGATCTGTTGACCCTGTACCCGTACTGAATCTTGAAGATGAAGATCACGAATACGTCGTGCTCTTTTGGCTGAATGAATGATGCGTGCTGCTTTTAATTACAACAGTCAAATTGATTATAGCATGTACGGATACATTGGAATTATGGACGCAATATGTCCACATTGTGATGCGGCTAACTTTCCAGGTGAAACGCCCGGCATGTGTTGTGCTAATGGCAAAGTGAGATTTCCAGCATTAGAAACTCCACCCGAACCATTGTATTCATATATTTTTGGGACATCTTAAACGTCAAATCACTTTTTGAGTCATATTCAACAATACAATTCGGCATTTCAAATGACTTCTTTTGGTGCTACTAAAATTATTAGAGATAATTATGCCGACGTTTAAGGTAAATACTTCAACATGATTGTCTCACGTTTATATCAATCTGAATCATAAAGTATTCCATAGTTTTAAAAATTCTGATCCAACATCTACCTGAAATTGCATACATGTTAGGTACAGATTCAGGGCCAGATTTATCATCAAGCTGGTTCGTTATTGCCATACCCCGACGCTGATCATCAATTTTAGCAAATTTATTTTATTGGTGATGAAAATCGTAAATTGGATCAACGTTGTGTAATTGTCTCGAATACAAGACGAGAAATTATTCGTGAGCTACAAAGGTTTTTCCATCAGCATAACGCATTAGTTCAATTGTATAAAATTGCTTTTGATCGTATGCTATCTGATAATCACAAAATCGTAATAAGGGCTGATAGAACATCGACAATTGATGAGGTTGCAATTGTAATTCTTGGTGATCAGTTTCAATCCCGTGATATTGTACTTCATCGCAGAAATGAGCAATTGCAACATGTTTCGGAACTTCATCGTATATGACACAATCATGCAAGCCGTTTCCAATAATGCAGGTGGATTATATTTCTTGGATGCGCCTGGTGGTACAGGCAAAACGTTCGTTATGTCATTGATTTTAGCTATTCTAACTATTCGATCGGAACAGAAAATTGTATTGGCACTTGCATCTTCGGGAATTGCTGCTACATTATTAGAAGGTGGTCGGACTGCACACTCTGCACTTAAATTGCCATTGAATGTACAGGTGATTGAAACTCTAACTTGCAATATTTCGAGAAATTCTGCTATGGCAAAAGTTCTGCGATTAACGCCAATTATTTTATGGGATGAGTGTACAACGGCGAATAAAAAATCACTAGAAGCATTTAATCGAACAATGCAAGATTTACGTGGTAATCAACAGTGTTATGAATCAAGATGAGGCAATGAATTATCCAATTGAATTTTAAAATTGATTGAAACTAGCTGGTATGCCACCGCATTGCTTGAATCTGAAAGTTGGTTCTTTGATTATATTATTGCGAAATATTAATCCACCAAAACTGTGTAATGGCACCAGATTGGCAGTGAAAAAGTTATTGCCAAATTTGATTAAAGCTACGATATTGATACCACGTATCCCTATGATTCCAACTGATATGCCATTTGAGTTCAAACGAGGATCAAGGGCAAACACTTTCGTGGTGTGAATTTGGAGAAATCATGTTTTTTACATGGCCAACTTTATGTTGCCTGTTCCAGAGTCGGTACCCCCAGCCGTTTGTTTATTCATGCTTAAAATGAAAAAAACAAAAAATATTGTTTATCCAAATGTTTTGGATTAAGTTTTAAAATAGCTAGCAATTAATAAAATATTTTTTTATTTGAATAAATGAATTTGATGTTGCAATTAATTATATTTTTATTATTTCACTTTATACGTAGCGAAGCACGTACCGGGCCGCTAGTTATTAATAACTTAAACGAAAATATATAATTTATTAATGTACATATTTGAAAATCAACCAAGTAGTCAACAAAAATTGGTGATAAGTCCTGGGGGTCTTACTGCCCTGGTCAATGCGCAGATTTTTTTAAATTCTGTTACACTTAACGAAATGTAGAAAATCATTGACAGTTGACACACAAAGACCATTTGTTCTGACTTTAGGAATAAGCTGATAAACGTCAAAATGTGAAAATCAAAACAGAAAAATACAAAATAATACTTTGAGGGATGCAGTTAATCCATTTGACAATAATATCAATGTACAAGTAACATTTAAAAACATTTAAATTTATCTTCTCAAACTGTATACATGGTCTATAATCCATATCCTTTAGTATATTCTTGAGCAATTTCACGAACTTTTAAAAACAAAAATATATGTACATTTTGCCTAATAATTATTTATTTAAGCTTACATATTTTCTTTTGTTTCTATTATTATCCATTCACCTCGGTAGACAAAACTGTTATATCTAGTTTTGAATTTAACTCCTACCAAAATATCTGTTCGAAAAAAAATCTGTTAAGCTTCCTATTCATTCGGGACTAATGATACCACTTTTCTGAACTACGAATTTCGTAGCAGTATGATACCTTCGGGGCCTGTGATAGGGGTGATTTTGGGAGCTTTCTGACACTTCGAAAATTTACTGGTCAAAATGTTTAAAAATAGACCTACCTATTGAAGTTGCGAAAAAGAAGTCTCAAACTGAATTTTTAAATTTGATTTCAAATCATCTCGTTTCCCATAAAAATTCACATTTCAAAGGAGGAAATTTCAACTAAACTTGCATGAAATTCAGTACAATATTTGCGAACACAACCAAGTGAAATCTATTCATTGCGTTCAAGAACCTATAAAAGTGTGCGTCAACCAATTGAAACATTTTCAGAAAACTTGAGTTGTTAGCTGTCACGGGACTTCAACAACACAAAGCTATTCAAATCTGGAGGCGGCTATTTAATTAGAGTTCAATGAAAATGAAAAAAATAAATGTAAAAACAGACAGAAAGAGAAAACAACAAAAACAAAATATTGACCCTTTAACCAAATTGTCAACTTAAACTGTCAACCGTCAAACATAAAAAAAAATGTATGATGAAAATACTTTTGTTTTAAATTGAGAAATTTTTGAAATTGTGGCTCTATCTAGGTGGGAGTTAACTGCACTTTGAAAATTGAAACAAGTTCCTATGGAGCTTGTCGCGTGCTCTAAATGTTTTCTGATCATGTTGCGAACGAAAAAAGTTTCGAAGTTCTGAGTGCTCAGCTTTGAAATGAAAAAGAGGAACGCCTAATGGCCAATGGGTTGTCTTTTTTTATTTCCAAGGGTATATTCCCAGATAAGTTTTTTGGGTATGTTTAGAGCTGACATATTAAATAATGAATTATTTGAAAATATTCATAAGAAAAAAAGCAGTACTCTAGGTGTGTTAGCAGTATAACAGTACAAATTTTCTAAAAGCAGTACAAATACTGCAATTGTTGTAATTCTACAGTCCTAACCGTAATAGCCTTTAATTCTTTTTGTTTATTAATTGCGAAGAAACTTCCAATAGCATTTTTGATGAACAGAATCTTGTACACTATTTGGGTGTACCAGGATGAGGATTTTGACCTTACCAATAACGTATATTCTTTTTGTTGACGAAGTCGTTAAGCAATTCTGAGAATTAGGACCAAAAACTGACGTTAACGCTCTTAAATCTAGCGTTACCGAATCGGAATTGAAGTAATAAATTTTAATTAATTTTAAAAACGTTCTTCGTTCGGGAACTGTTTTGAATGTTTTAATATTGAATGTTTGGTCATTGGATTAAGGCTATGTTCACAGTGAAAATTCAAACTTATGCCAATTTAAAAACCCTTAACTTGTCTGAGTTGGAGATGTAAAACTCTATGCAGAAGGTTAAAAATGTTTGCTTTAATATATATTTTTAAGTTGTCAAAAACACGCGGTAGAAGGGTACCCTAGCCTGAAACAGACGCAATTTGTAGAATTTGAGAAGCGTTAGAGAAAACTTTCTTTTTTTATTCTTACTTTAATATCTGTGAATTCGTCTGAATAGTGGATAAATCAACTATATGCCGACTTTGACTCAAAAAGCTTGATGGGAGTTTTGCTTTTTTCCTGGTTTCGGGATGGGTATAACTATAGGGAGTTTCCAAACTTTTGGAAAATATTGAGTTTTGAGGCACGCATTAACCAAAAACACAATAAATTCAATACCCGCCTTTGCTAATTTTTTTATATACATTTATATTTTGAATTCATCTAATTAAAAATATAATTGTATATAAAAAAATTAGCAAAAGCGGGTATTGAATTTATTGTGTTTTTGGTTAATGCGTGCCTCAAAACTCATATCTACCCGGTGAACTTCGTTTCACTCACATATATTTTTGAAAAATATGGTCAAAACTTGTTACAAAATTTCTATCTACCATGGGTAGAATCAAGACATCCGCTCCTTTGTATTTTCTCTTGATGATCTTGGCCTCGATGACGTTATTCATTAGCTTTTTTACAGCCTCGTTCCATTGCACAGTCGAGGTTGATTAATGTTACGCAGCTGATCCAAGCAAATCCAGGGAATTTAAAAACTCTGTGGGATAGTTGTCTACGTCATGCTGGTTCGTAACAGTCTCAACTGATTTGTACGAAAACAGCCCTCCGGGAAAAAATTCTGAATGGTTGCATTGAGATCATCGACATCTATATTTTTGGCTGCCAATATAGCTCGTTCACTCAGCCAATTATGGTTTCTGAAGTGTTGTTCTATGTCCGTAAAAAGACGCTGAATAAGCTGCTCTTTTGAGTCGACGAAGTGACAAAAATCATTGAGTTGCGTATTAATCCGGCCGAGGTGTCAACAGCTACCTTACCATTTTCAATATCTTCGAAAACATAATCGCAGTTTGATCTTGTTTGCAAGAACACTCGTATGTTAGTTGGTAATTGGAGTGTCTTTACATGCCGCCACATATAAGATCATTTTAAGCCTGCGTTTAGTTCGTCAGCAACAGTTGATCGGGGAATAATTGGAAGAGTCTGACGAAAATCACCTGATAACATAATAATGGCTTCACCAAAACTTTTTTGGTTGTCACGAAGATCTTTTAACATTCTGTTAAGTGCCCTCCAGTGACCTCTTGTGGTCCATCGTATATTCATCCCAAACGATCAATTTGTATATCTGTTTAATCTTCGCCATTGCGCAAATGGTGTTTCGTTGATTTGCATGTTTAGTGGTAATTTCAAGGCAGAATGTGCAGTTCGTCCACCTTATAACAATGTTGCAGCTATTTCAGATGAAGCCAATGCTAGGACAACTTAAATTTGCTATCTGATCTTTGCCAACAGCAATTAAATAAGGAACGTTTTTCCAATCCCCCGGGAGCATCAAGGAAGTGAATTCCACCAGATCCACTGTTCACAGCTTCCATCAAAGTATTGTAAGCAATTTTGTGTTGTTAATACAATTGCGGAACATTTGAACGAACTATTTAGGCCAAATACTTCAGTATTGTATTGTTGTTCTGCAACTCATGGTTAAATGCCACGCTCATAGGACGATTGAGTGCTGTCATGCCCAAACAAGACAAAAATGTATTTACCATCAATAAACCCATATATCTTCTATTATGATCAATATCTCATTGTAAATTTCTACAGTAATTTGTAATGTAAAGACATGAAATGTTTTTAGTATTTTGCGTTACTTATTATTTATGTTTCTCACCGTTTAAACCTTCCCTGATATTCCACAAATATTTCAAGACCAAATTATTATAAATTGTTCTAAGTTTGGATTTTATTTCTGTCCTAAATCGACTCCAGTTTGCATTTTGAATGTCCAGATAATAACTATCTTCATTCTCCGCCATTGCAACATTTTACAAAAGACTGGAATATGATCAGAATTTAATTCATAAATAGTTTTAGGTTGAATAAAAAACTAAGGAATAGGTATTCGCTATGAAAATATCAAGAACGGAAGGATTACCCCTCGACCCAGACGTAAAATAAGTAAGACTAAAAGAAAAAACATTGAATACGAAAACAAGCAAGAAATACTAGAAAGAACGTTACCCCACTAGTTCGCACGGAAATTGATTATTTTTTTTTTCATAGAAAACCGGAAGTAAACATTTTAAATAAGATTTTAGCAAACTTGGTCAGTTTTTAGAAGAAAATTTAAAAAATAATTGAAAACTCAACAAGAGCACTAGAAAATATGTTTTTCATTTAAATGTACTATTATCCACACCACCGTTGAGGTAAAGTATTTGGCACGTTAACTAACGTTTTAAAATAGTTAGTTTGTTGTTTAGCAATGTATTCGTAGGGTTTTAAAATTTCTAAGGCACTGTTATAGACAAATGTTATAGACAAAATCATCGCTGGAGAGAACTTAGGTAGCAATAGTAAAGTGACTAAGCGCTTGTCACTTGTTTGTCATCAAAGTTACACTTTAAATTTTCGCGAATTGCATCCAGGCCAGGGCAAGATTCGAAACGTTCATTTGGGTGTAATTTTTCAGTCATTAAATGTCAAGTTGAAGTTGGGTTAGAGCACATCATCTTTTCCAGGCAATCCCTATAAGTTGTGTTGGCTGTGAGAAAGTCTACATTATGCTCCGTTTAACATGAGTTTCACACTTTGATATTTCGTTCAAACGCAAACGATATGTATATCACAGTCTCCTGCTAGGATACACAGAGAGAAAAACATCGATTGGCACAAATTTAATACCCAGGTGTTCAGTTTTTGTCAGTTGCAGCTCAGCAATAATGCACTAAATCAGTTGTTTTTGTACCCGATTCCTTGTATCATCGTCTTGAGTAACTGACAGAAAGTCTTTTTTCCCAAGCATAACTCGACTTACCTCTTCTTTTAAATAAAATGATCTTACCAAATTTACCACTTGGTATTATTTGTCCGTCACGTGGAGTAAGTGATGTCAAAATCCCGAACTTGTCTACAAGCTGTTTTGTTTCTTTTGCTTGCCGTCTTGAAGTTCTGAAATCTTCGGCAAGTCTATTTTCAGTCCAAGATTTACATTGGTGCAGCTGTTGTTAATATCATTGGCACACAATTTTAAACAGCTTAGTATTAAGGTATTAGTATGATACTACTTAACAATTTAAAAAAATTAAAAGTATGATGCTTTATTCAATTAAAATTTGCAAAATCATTATTTTAACCTAATTTAATACTAAAACAGGTTTAACATCAATTCAAGGTACATGGATCATTGAATTTGTCCTTAAGTTGATTGACTGCCGATTTATTTTCGGTTTGAGTTGTCTTATTTTGGCACAATGGATTATTATCAGGAATTCAGGGATCATATTGAATATTGTGCACAGTTCCACTTGATTGTTTGGCTTGATTTCAAAAAGCCACGCACTTAAAATTGTGCATTTTCTAAACGTATATAGATCCCACTGTGAAACTTAGCATATAGCATCTCTAATGTCCTACATACTTTATTTTGAGACCTAACAAACCTCAAATGTCAATGTGGCCGAGTTTACTTAAAACTTATTTGAAATGTTAACTTCCGGTTTTCTATCAAAACAAATAATCAATTTTCGGTTCAAATTTCATAAATACTATATAAAACTATTAACATTTTTATTTCCATCGCTTCAATATTTTTCTAAACCTTCCTATACTCGCGCATTGGTCTCTCAGACCGACAAATCATTAATTCTTTGTTTTCTTGAAAAAATATTATCCTTACCTCCCTGAAGTTTTCAGTAGCTTCCTAATTCCTAAATAAGTGTTCTCCATCGTTTAGTTAGTTGGGCGCAAGCGCACGTGCCGAGTAGATGTGTTCTTTTTTTTTAGAGTTTTTGGTCCATCAGACCGACACGACGACGCGAGTGTAAGTGTTACAGTTTTTGGGTAAGCAATTTTTTTATTTTGGAATATTATAGAGTGAAAAATATTATTTTATTTTAGGGATGCTTATATTTTACTGAGTATTACATATATTCGATTTCTAAGAACCGTTTTCAATTCTTTCAAGTAATTTTTGTCAGCACAATGGACGAAGAAAGAATAATAAGGGCGATGGTAGAAAATGAAGATTTGGAATCCAGTAATGATGACCAGAGTGACAGTGAGATGGAAGATGCCGTAGAAGTACAGGAGGAAAATACAGACACTGAGCAGGAGTGCGAACCAACAGATGAATCTGAGGAAGTTTCATGTACATTGAAACACTACTACGTTGGGAAAGATAAAATGACTAGGTGGAACAAAAATTGTCCTTCTTCTGCTGTAAGAACAAGATCTGAAAATATTGTTATTCAACTTCCTGGCGTAAGAAGAGAAGCCAGAAACTTGAGAGATCTGGGTGAGATTTGGAAAGTTTTTATTTCTCAAACTGTTATCCGCATAATTACGGTACATACAAACCAACATATTGGCCGGCTCTCACCTAGTTTAAACGAGCTCGAGACTGTCGTAGTGTCGTCTTACTGACGAAGATGAAATTCAAGCCCTGCTTGGTCTTCTCTTATTTGCTGCGGGGAGGAAAAATAGTCGGCTTAATGCTAAAGATCTTTTCCGGACTGATGTTTCATCACCGGAAATTTTCCGATTATTAATGAATTGGAGTCGATGTCAACTCCTATTGAGATGTCTCAGATTTGATAACAAGGAAACCAGAAATCAGCGTGCTTCAGTCGACAAACTGGCTCCAATAAAAGACCTATTTGAAGAAATTGTAACAAATTTAAAAAAAATATCTTAGCCATTCTGCATTCGTTACAATCGACGAGAAATTGGAAGCATTTAGAGGACGCTGTAACTTCCGACAGTATATTCCTTCGAAGCCAAATAAATATGGCATAAATATATATGCACTCACAGATGCTAAATTATTTTATACGTCAAGTCTCGAAGTTTATGTAGGACAACAACCTGAAGGACTATATAAAGTTGACAACGGATCCCAGGCATTAGTCAAGCGCCTTTGTTCTGCAATTGATGGATCTGGTCGAGATGTAACGTGTGATAATTCTTTACAAGCAACCCTTTAGTCGACAATATGATACAGAATCACAAGCTAACTGTAATAGGAACAATATTCGAAAAAACAAAAAGGAACTGCCAAAAGAATTTACTGATGTAAAAGGTCGTAGAAAAAAAGTTTATTTGGTCACCGAAATAACTGCACGTTAGTTTCATTTGTGCCAAAAAAAATAGAAATGTTCTTCTTGTCTCTAGTAAAAACAAGCCGCAGGAAGTTTATCTCTAAAAAAACGGGCATTGATTTTAAGTTTGCCACGAACATTGAGACTGAGGATTTTAGAAGTATGCAAACTTGATCAAACAGAACTTAGAGCATCTGGAAATAATCAAACCGATCGCTATTCATTTTGCTCATCAAAAAAAAAAAAAAAACCGCAAGACAAAATACAACTGCATGCAATGCAAAAAATACATTTGTCTCGAGCATGCATTTATGGTATGTTCAGATTGCTACGCTTTTCAAAAATGTGAAGATTGATTTTTATTTTATACTTTTTTATAATAACTGTTATTTCTTTTTATATAATCAATAAGTTTTGTTTTGTTTTAATTGAGGAAAATATTAATTTTTATTATTTAAGTTAAGGTAAAAAATAATAAATTTTTTGAGAGGCTTGTTTTAAGTAATTAAGTAAAAGTTCCTATATTTTTCTATTTGTTTTATTTAATTATATTATTTTCTTAAAAATAAATAGCAGAACTACTTATATAAAATACATATTCAAGAAAATACAGTGCGCGATTATACATATGTGTGTTGTCAAAGCATGATGAAGCTTTAAAAGCCTATAACTCCAGCACCAGACCTCAAAACTCAAAATCCTTTTGCAATTATGTTAAAACCGAAAAAGGTATAAATAACACAAAGATTAACGAGTTCCAGGGCTCACCACTTTTTCGTTGTCCGCTTCACGTGGAATGCCCCATTTGCGAAAGAAAACGAACGGTTCTCCAGATATTATAGGCAGAGGATACGTTTTACATTCCAGGTCGACTTTATTTGTTTGCAATTTTTGTGTGAATGAAATCTATCAGTTGGCGTTTGACAGTCGTAAAGAGTGGACGATTATAATTCTTACAGGTATATGGAACTGACCATTAATGTACGTCGGTGAGATTGGAGTTCTCGAGTTTTTCAGCGCAAAAAATCGAAGCACATTTCAACCTGACACTATGGTGTGTCATTTGGGCCGTGTCGGCTAGAGCTGTGTAAATCGTAAATCGTTCATTTCCAATGATCGAATCGTTCAACAATCGATTACCAAAATGATTTGATCATTTTAATCAATCGATCATTTCCATTTCACTGAAATGATTCAATATACTGTTCCGATTCGATTTCGAGAAAATTCAATCAATTCAATTTAGATTAAGAATTTTATTTTTCAATTTGTTTTATATACATGTTGGCTCAGCAATAGGGGCCCAACGTTCTTCATTTGGATTTACATAATGCTATTTGCTTACAATATCATATTAATGTTTTCTAAATCTAATTCATGATTTTCAATATTACCTAAATAATAATTTTCGATGAGTGGGCGTCTTATCCCCTGTAGTATTGATTGCTGTTCTTCTCGTAAAAGAGTGCTTTGTCGATATGGATGATGTCTTCAAATTGATCGTCAGCGATAGCTCGGGTGTATAGATACCTATCACTAGACTCTAGTTCATGCTGGAGGGGTTGTTGCACTTCTGTGTTGGGATGATCTTCTAGGTTCGTGATGATTTTTCCGGATAGCTGCCGTAAATACTTGTCCAGTGGTATTAACTTTGCTTCTTTATACAGATTCCTTGTTGGTATATATTTCTTCGTCAGTGGGTTACGGTGTAGTCCAGTGCAAATGCGGAGCATCTTTCTTTCAAAATGCTTCATCTTTTTCATTGCTGTGGGTGAAATAGTAAACCAGATGGGAAAGGCGTAGATCAGAACGGGTCGGATAAGTTATTTGTACACAAGCAGCTTGGTCTTCTTACTTACTCCATTTCGCCTCCTGAGAAGCGGATGGACCAGGTGCAGCGAATAGTTGGCTCTCTTCAACATCAAGTCTGCATGCCTTTTGAATTTGAATTTGTTGGAAAAGTTGTTCAGTCTTTTCGCTGTTTATCTTCAGTCCCCATTTGACATAGTATTCCCATAGGTTTTTAATGTGCTCTTGCACTCTCCTGGCAGCAATTTCTGGTGAAAAAGCGGTTTCATATGTGATTGAGTCGTCTGCATAAAGCTTCGTCTTTGTACCTGATATGTTGGTTGGTTGATCAGCAGTGTAAATGTTGAACAGCAGTGGTCCAAGTTTTGATCCTTGAGGAACTCCAGCGTTAATTCCTTTGGTCGATGACACATGTTTTTCTACCTGTACATAAAAAAGTCTATGAGTTAGGAAATTTTTGATTATTCTTACCAAGTAATTAGCAAGTCCAAGTGTTGAGAGTTTAAATAGTAATCCTTTTATCCAAACGCTGTCGAAAGCTTTTTCGATGTCCAGCCAACACGCTACAGTGGTTTACTTTTTGTTGAGTCCAATTGTATCCAGTAATGGATGTATGGTAGAGTGTTTATTTCGAAAGCCATACTGAAACTCCGGCATGACATCTCTTTCTCTGCAGAAAACGTTGAATTTCTTCAATATCAATGCCTCCAGTATCTTACTCATGCAGCTGAGCAAATAAATTGGCCGATATCCTTCCACATTTGCGCGGTTATTCTTCTTCGGGACAGGGACAACTTTTGCGGTTTTCCAGGCTGCAGAGAAATAGCTGTTGTTCAGGCAGTTATTGAAGATTATATTCAACAGGAGAACAGCAAGATTTGGTAACTTTTTAAGTACGTAATTAGAAATATTGTCGCTTCCTGCTGATTTTTTGGAATTTCCAGTGAAGATAATGCCAGCTACTTCTTCATGAGAAGTGAAAACATCTGTCAGCGTCGGCTCCGATGATGGGTTTTCCTCGTTGAACAGGGTCACGGTTTCGGTGGTTGCTGATATCTCTTGAAAGCGAGTTTCTACATCTTCGATAAAGTCAGGAAGGTGTACGGGAGGGCGGTCTTTGAAACTATCATGGAAGTGATTTGCAATCGATTCAGCTTTCTCTGCAGAAGTTGTTGAAACTTTTTGTCCGTGAACGATGGTCTCTGGAATTGATTTCGCTCTTCCAACAATCAGATTGATCTTTTTAAACGTGTCAGGCACAAACGGAATCAAGTAAATCATGGTTAATCGAGTTAACTGATATCGAAATCGAGAATCATCGAAATAATTGAGATTGGGATCGATTGAAATGAAATTTTTTGATTTCAATAATCAATACTTTTCGACCATAGACAATTTGTAACAATTACCGCTAATGGGACATGTTGGAAAACTGTCTTTTACCTGAATTGAATTAATTAGGCCTACAGAAAATGTCGTTCCAGCAAGATGGTGCCACATCACACACAGCTCGTGCTCGGATGCAAACTTGACCGACATAATATTTCATACATAATGTTAAAGACCATATAACCAATCAATAAAACATAAACAATAAAATTGAAGGTATTTCATTCAAAAGTTATTTAAAGAAACACCAACCTGGAACATAAAACTACATCTTATATTCATATCTATGGAGGTAAGCTCCGATAGAAATTCTGAAATAAATACAACAAGAACCATTCCAGCATATTGGTGAACCTGCCATTCCTTAAATAACAGTTTTATATGTATTGTGACTTAAATTTAAAACTTCATGATTTTCCTTAACTCCCACTCATGCTCATGCTTCTACTGGACATAAAATAATAAATCATGTCATATTATATGTATGAGTGAATAAAATAAAGAAAAATAACACCATTAAGGAAAAAACACTTCTCAATGTGTCAAGTCATCTTTCAATCTTATCCACCAGTGACAGGGTAAACATCAAAATATAATCAGAATAATTATCTGATTTCCCTCCCCTAAAGTTTCATATAACACATCACAGCGTCTGGTTATTTCCTCCCTCCCCAGCTGCCTGCCTATTACCCTCACTCTGGAGCTGCAAATATCTTTCGTTTAATGCAGTTTCATCATATCCTTTGAAAAACCTCACCTCATCCCACTAGCTTGCAGAGAAACCATTTGCGAAATTGCTTAATGACTTTCTAATTTTTACTCTACGTTTACACTACATCAACTTGGACGAGAGTTATCGTTCAGGCATTAGTGTTAATTATACAAATTTTTTGCTCATTAAAGAAGGTAAACTTAAAGTTAAATTATAAAAAAATATATTTCATAGGTATAATAAAGAATGCAGTGACGGCTTCTTCCAGTCGATTGAGGATGGATGTTGGAATGTGCTACAACTGAAATGAACCGAAAGCGACTAGGAAGGGTCTGCACATTTTTATAAGCTGAAATTCACTTTAAACCAAAGATAATTGAGATATTGGAAAAGTTTACCCTGATTGTTGGTCTGGCGATGACGTTGCATTTGGACGGAAACCCTTCTCACCTGACAATAGATCATTTTTATACAAGGATGTCCTGGCACTAGCAAATATTTGCAATGCAAATCTCTCTAGCCCGTCTGTAATCAATTAAGCCCCTGATAAACTTTTACATAGCATAAATAATCGGGTAATGGAGGCTATGTACGATAATACACAGAAATGCGAGCATGTACCTAAAACTATGCTGCCTTTTATACATTTTTAAAATACAAAAAATGTAAGCAGCATATTTTCTGCATTTTTTACTTTGTATTTTATTTTTGATGTTTCCTGTTTTTCCGGTTTTTGTGTTGTTTTCATTTTCATTTTCATGGTTTGGTTTGGCTTTAGCTTCGAGACGAATCGAATTCTCTAAATCTTCGGCAGCAGCATGGAATTTTATAGTGTTCCAACTGAGGACGCCCAGTCCAACGGATTTCACAATCTGGCATCGCATAAGCTATCAGGAAATCTCCGAATTCCATCCCTTCACGAATTCCATTTTCACCATTCCAAGCGGTATTCGGAAGGTATCTTGGATTGGAGCGTAGAAGCGCATATAATGCTATGTGAAAAGGCTGAATTTCTTGCTGCTTGACTAGCTCCGTTTGTATGGGAGCAATGCTTCTTTTTTTTAGTTGCTACTATTAAAGCCACTGTGTGAAGGGGAGGTATGGAGGTGTATTCAAATCAAAGGATCGAAGGAAAGGACACAAAAAATCCATATTTGAATGTAAAGTCGCTTGCTTTTCTTCCTTCTTTTTTTCTATGTAAATAGCTTTGTATAGCTTTTATAGTACATATGGAGCAAAATAAATCTTCTTAGTCGATGTGCGAATAGTTATATAGAAAAGGAGTACTACTTGGAACTTGGAGTATTCTCTGTGAAATAGGCAAAAAAAAAATCAAAAAGAAATGTGTAAGTTCCGGTTGAATGGGAAATTGTCAATTTGGACAACAGATGCTGTTAAGAGTGCGGTTTTATAAATTGTAAAATTTGTGATTTGCCACCATAGCTTATGTATACCTATATTTGGTGGAGATGGAAACACTCGAGTGTTGAATAGAAGAACACATGAGGGTCGATTTGATTGCACTTGTAAATTTCAGTGGTGCGTTTTGTTTGCTTTTTGTAGGTTCTTATATTTATACTGTCTATATAGATACTTACAACTACAACGTAAACTACCGTTCAATTAAAAATGTAAGCTTTTTTTTATAATTTTGCCCGAATTAAAGGGATTATGTATACCCCTAAGCGGATTGGTGATCAGGCATTTCCATCACCTCAAAAACAGGCAACGGTGTTGCAATAAGGCGTTTTTTATGGATCGGGTACTGTTTTAAATCTGTTTTCCGAATGGTAAGATAAATGGAAGATCAATGGTTTTGCCAGCGTAGAAGAACACATCTTCGGAACTAAAGGAATACATAACTTGGACCAGTAGATTTCTGTATTTCAACATTTTGAAGGACTTCTGCGACTGTGAAAGCTGGAAAAAAGATCTGTCCCACAGAACCATTTGCGCTCTCAAGTACAGGAGGAGTAATAACACTGTCTAGCAAAGTCGAATTTGCAGCAAAATGCATTGCAAGCTAGTTTTGCCCTTTTTTGCGAGCTGACAAAAAAAGTTCTATCGTAAATTAGTGTAGGATTTGATGATTAGAAGCGTTTTTTTATATTTTTTGCAAGTGATCAAAGTTTAAACTACCTTTGGGACATTGTGTCACGTTGTAACGAAGCGTTCCATGCTTCTACCAATACTGAACACATTCGATGATTTGATTTACCATGACTAAGCATCCGCCGCCGCAGCACCGACCGATGACCAATGACACCAGTTACCTCGCCAAGATAAAGGGATTTTATACTTTGCTTTAATATAGTATACAGTCACTATAAGATCATGACGTCACAGCCGGTTGAACACATTGGGTGATTTGCATTCGACCAGTATATAGTTCACACACAGTTTTTACGAAAAATATAACAAGAGGACCTCCTTTTGGGAAGGAAAGTCACTTGTTTGCTACGGTCGAAGCTGACGAGCTAGATTTTAGTTTACAAGTCATCTGAAATTGTCCAGCTATTTCGTTCCATCAGTTTGTTGTCGGTGTTTATACACTGGCCGTACCTACCAGAGGCCTAAAACCTGCTAATCTTGTGCCTACCAGAGGCCTTAAACCTGCCGATCTAGTGCCTACCAGGGGCCTAAAACCTGCTGATCTAGTGCCTACCAGGGGCCTAAAACCTGCCGATCTAGTGCCTACCAGGGGCCTAAAAACTGCCGATCTAGTGCCTACCAGGGGCCTTAAACCTGCTCATATTGTAAACGCCAAGAGCGTAGTCCGTATTTATAAAAGAATAAACCGAACCGATACCGAATGTCAGTTAACGAAGGAACCAGATGCCAGAATAAAGCTTTCTAGAGGAAACCAGCAGGCCCCGATACAAGGAGAATAACCGATGTTTACCAGATACACCAGGCAGGGTGTAATTAATTGAAGTCAAGAATATTTAAGTTGTTATATGAATTTAAGATTTGTTTTTCAATAAAGATTTTGTATAAGGTTCTAAAGACCTTCCTACTGAAGTTTCGTGTTTTTCTTCAGAGCGACCCTGGAAATCCGGCGAGCAAAACCTCTGCTGGAAAGCAAAAAGCACATCACAACGTAATATCTTGGTTCTTCAAATATGTTATGCTCACATATATGTTTTTTTGACATGTCTGTAATTTATCCAGTTTTCCTTAGAGGGGTTTGCTTAGTAGTATCGGAAGCTTAACTCTTTCGTCTGGATAACCGCTTTTCAACCATAGCCGTATCAAGAATTCTCTTTAGAACTTACTCCTTTGATGCCTGTCAGCACTCCAATCTTTGTCACTCTTGAAAAAGCATAGTGATCAGTTAAGGTTTTGAAACAAATTTGTAATACTATCTCAATAGGCTTTCTCACATTGCCAAATGTTTTTTTTTAAATGGTTTGGTAGAGCATGGGAAAATTGCTAATTTGATACATTTTTCACCATCAAGCGTGTTGGTGGAATGGCCTTCAACGTCAGTTACGCGAGTTGGTTCTTTCACCACTAAGTCAAATGATTCAAGCAAAGATATCTAATACCTTCCTTCGGATGTTGTCTGGGCAAAATGTCGAGGCCAAGAGGAATTATGATCATTGAAATCGCAATTCAGTGTCGGAAAAATGTATGATAATTCTTAGTCAGCGAGCGCATCAAATTCATTAGAAGTCAAATTGATATCTAAACTCGGACTCCTATAAACGAAGCTATATGAATGATGAAGTGTGAATGATGTGTTTACTGACAGTTATTTTCAGCGCCATGATTCTGTGCAGTTTAGGAAGTACTAGTTTCATAACAAGGCCATAACGTTCGGGTTTTCCGAGCCCCAGATGCCAGATGAGGCAATTTTGTTTGCCTAGCCGCCGAGATGAAAATGTGCCTCGCCTCGTCAGAAAAGATTATTTTTCGTCCAAAATCGTTGTCCAATTGAAACTGCTCTAAGCCCCAAACTGCGAAGCGATAGAGAAGTGGATGGTCGTGCGCTTTCTATTGCTGAATGAATTGGACCTTGTAAGCGAATAATCCGAAATCTTTGTGCAGAATTCTCCTCAGGCTAGTGCGTTGAAATGTTGAGTTGTTGAGATCGATGGCGAGTATGTGTTCGTGAAAAATGAGTCTCACACTCTCGGGTACAGCAGCCACATTCTCGTCTGTGCACACCGTATGACGATGGAGACCATGAGTTTTGTCAACTACGATACCAGTCTCACGAAGTTTTTGCACAAACTTGCGTAACAGCAGGCGCGGTGGCTGCTTCATTTCGGCCAAAACTTCTTTGCAAGAAAACGCACTATCTGGGCTACACAGCACTCACTTTGCATATAAGTTTTCAATATTTCCCAACGTTGTTCAAGAGTAAAGCGACTCATTTCATATGATACTGACATTCTGTCGAGATTTTAAACAGGAAACAGCTGCCAGTGTCAAAATAACCTATGATTTAAACAGAAACTACTAGATGGCTCTGTACTAATACTTACATATTATGTCGTAAGCATAAGAAAATATATCTAGAAAGAAATGAGAAACGATTAAATCATGTCCGAACTTAGTCAACAAATGTTTGATATTTTTGTATACTTCCTCCTTTCACGGAGTGCCCATCAGTTTATATTTGATCCCAACTTTGGACGGACTGTAAAAATTCAGAGATTCTTTCCTTAGCCGCTCTACACGAATGCTTTACCCGACTCAATATTCAAAACCAATGTGCATCGGTGTCTCCTTTTAAATCCTCTCCAACTTTTCTAAGACACTCACTCTATGCCCAAAAATTTTAAGAAAGAAATATCTAGAAGAACGAAATTAATTACAATAGGTCCACTGTTGATCTGGTGGCATATCTCATCGAAAAGTAAAACTTGAAAGAATGCTCTTTTATTGAAAGGAACGTGTATTTTGTATCAACGAGTTTTTTCTTTATTGGATTATAAATTACCTTTCTGACTGTTAAATTCGAGTTGTTCTGGACAGTTTTAGGTCTGAAATACTAAACATAAATACTGGTGTGCCCCAAGGCTCCTTTTAGTCTCCAATACCCTTCCTTTAATTCATAAATTATCTTTTATCTAAAACTTCTAATCCACTTCAGTATTTCGCTGACAAGATAATCCTCAGTTTTTCATATTCGTTTCTAGACTCACTGTCCTGTTCTTCGGTTGTGGATCTAAAACGGTAGGGTATACTTAGCTCATTAGATTCCGATCTCAACTTGTTTTTCATACATCTGACCAAAACTATAGCAAGTACGCCCATTTCTCATTTGAATTTGTTGGATAGAATTCATTAAAGAGTCCTAAATTATAAGAGGCCCAAAAATTTCGGAAACTTTTGTTTCTCTTGAACACCGTTCCGGCCATAACGTCTTCTGCCTTTAATGATTTTATAATTTTGTCTGTCAATAATTCCGCCGTCTAACTCCAACAACCAATACTCGTCCAGCTATAAACTCATCAGTTAACCCTTTGAGTCTTACTTCGCACGTACTGTCAAATATAGCGGTCCATTCTTTAGCTGCACTACTAAAATTTACAAAACCCCTATTGTGATTGTCAATTTGCGACTGATTTAACATTGAAAAATTTATCAATCAATTTGAAATTCAGTATTGTGTTATTCAATCGATTAAGGGATTTGGAGTTGTTGATGAAATTGACAGCTGTGAATGAGCCCACTTTTTGACATCTAGTTTTAAGTTAGCAGAAATTTAAGAAAATAAAAAAATTAAAATTGAAGAAAAGAACATATCAAATTGTTAACTAAGAAAAGTAATTAAAAAAATGTGTTCGTTAGAATTATGATTCGACGACGACGATGATTATAAAGGCACACTTCCATCTGATGGTCCAAGTTTTCGATGACGCTGAGGCATGATTGAAGTGCTATGCCGTTAATGTGCCGAACTATCTCATCTTTTAGCTTTTGAATTGTTGCTTTTGTTGCTTTTCTTTCAAACAACCCCAAAAAAAGAAGTCCAACGGTGTCAAATCACATGATCTTGGCGGCCAATTGACATCGCCAACACGTGATATAACACGGCCATTGAATGTGGCAAGTGGCACCGACCTGTTGGAACCACATATCGTCCACATCCATATCTTCCAATTCGGGCCATAAAAAGTTTGTTATCATCTCACGATAGCGAACACCATTCACAGTAACTTCCTGACCGGCCTCATTTTGGAAAAAACAGTCACTCTTTGTGGGTGCATTTGTTTTTCGACAGTCATTCTTGGATTATCATTCGCCCAAATGCGGCAATTCTGCTTATTGACAAATCCACTGAGGTGAAAATGTGCCTGATCACTGAAGATGATTTTCTTCGAAAATTGATTATCCATTGTTGCAATTTCTTGCCACCATTCTCACCATTGACGACGCTTGAAATGGTCAAGAGGCTTTAGTTCTTGAGTCAATTGCACCTTGTAAGCGTATAAATGCAAGTCTTTATGCATAATGTTCATCAACGACGAGCGTGAGAGGTGCAATTGTTGGGCACGACGACGAGTTGAGGTGGACGACTCTCCAGTCACACTATCGCGAACAGCAGCAATATTTTCTGCAGAACGAGCTGTACGAGCATGCACTGGTGTTTTCACATCTCCTACAGACCCGGTTTGCTCAAATTTTTGCACGATTTTTCCGATTGTACGCACATTTGGACGATTAAATTGATTAAATTGACCGAAAAAAGGTATGGTTCACATTCAACATCGGTCCTTAAAAATTAACCGCCCTTTAATAAGCGTGTCGGAATTGTTTCTATAGGTTGAATTTGTACGTTCGTCCTATAAATAAATTATTGAAAACGTTAATTCAAAAACTAAGGCAAAAATCTTTAAATTTTTTTTGTCTCGCATCAATTTACTTTTTGTGAACTAACTTTTTTCAGTTGAAAGAAAATTTGGCAAATATCATTAAACTCGATGACAATTGACACTGACAATATCTACCGATTTTTCCATTCACAATGGAGAATCGATACAAATTCACAATTTAGCAACTATTAATTATTTATTGGTGGTTGACAAACACAATACCGATTAAATAAATTGCAATAAGGGTGGAATACTTTGAATGAATCTTAAGTGTAATTGGTTTTGTAAATTTGGATTCCATAGCATACGTACAAACATAGTTACAATGAATTTTGTAAATATAATAATTAACATAGATATGTATGTTATTAAGGTAGGAATTAGTGATGGGCATAATCGAATGATCTGAAGGATCGAGATATTAGTATTCGAATGATTTAAAGAATCGAATGATAATTCGAATGATTTTCGAAACAATATCAAAGTTAAGAAAGTAGGAAAGAAACACTCAATTTCAAAGTAAAAAAAAAGCAAAAACAAAGCAAAAAATCATAACAGCGGTTCTCGTTTCTCCCATTTCCTTTACAATTCCATATGCAACCCTCAACGATGCATCGAGTGCGAAAACGAATATAAATACAGTACAACCTCGATTTACGCAACTAATAGAAATCGGGGCAGTTGCAATAATCAAGGTTGTTGCACTTACTGGGTTGTATTTTTTTCGATACAAATTATAGTTGAAATAGCTTGTTTTCTTATATACATATAACGACAAGTTATGAAAAAACTTCAGTGAAACCAAAACAAACAATTATTTTTAAAAATATTATTATTAAATATGAAAATTTACACAAAAATTAATAAGTGATGAATGAATACAGAATATTTATTTATTTTTTTTTAAAGAAGTTAGATATTTTAGATTGAGTTTTTTTTTGCAAATTTATGTTTTTTTAAACTGCCTTCTCTTTTTTTTTTGTAGCAATAAAATCTCTTCTATTGGAATGTCGTTCTCTTCGGCCCATTGCAAACATATGTTTAAGGATCGAACTGCATCTTCTGATTTAATTTTTAATAAAGTGGGAAGCGACTCAGCTCCACCTTCACCTTCATCAGCGCTCTCAATTTCTACTGGATCATCACAATTAACACATGATTCAACGTTTTCGTGAAACCAATCCAATAATAGACAATTTTGTAATTTTTCTTGTTACACCACAAATTTTCCGTAGACACTAATGAAGTTGCAGCCCATTCAAATAAACACAGATGCATTTTATGTGTTTGTGTATTATTTTTACATGTAATTTCGTTCAGACAAACTAGCTGTAAATTAACGGCAGAAATACAGAATCAAAAGGAGAGCATGCAAATAAAAAACAGTTGAACACACATAAGAAGTTGCACAAATCTAGGTAGCATTTTTGAAAGTTGCACTTATAGAGTCAAGACGTGCTACAAATTTAGAGTTGTCAAAATCGAGGAGTTGCACGAATCGAGGGTTGCGTAAATCGAGTGCATACTGTATACATATACCCAAAGTCACTGAATACACAAATATGAAATACACAAAACCCAACTTCTCTAGTTCTCGATTTTGTGTGTTTTCTTTTCTGTCCTTTCGTTCAATATTCTCATAGATGTGAGAATCAGTCGAATTATTTGAGTATTCGAATGATTTGAGTGAAGAATCGAGATATCTCGAGATGTTGCCTGAATCGATTATAATCGATTATTTCATTCGAATGCGCTCACCACTAGTAGGAATACATACGAGTATGTATGCATGTTTATGGAAAAGTTTTTTTTTTTTTAATTTTACAAAAGTCCTTAATTCAAATCAGTAATCCTAAAGCTAAAAAAACATATTAACATTTTTTTAATAATATAAGCCTTATGTCGAATACGCGTATATAGCACACTTTGGCCAAAGCTAAAAGTTTGGTCACTATCAAGAATATGGTCTGTCCGTGTGATGTCTGATATGCTTTGATTTCAGGCAATCGGACCATTTTTAACTATACATATATAATTCACAATAAATTACGAAACAAAAATACCATAGCCAATGAGCTTCAATAATGATTTATTCCTTATTATTAAACCATCATTAAAAAATTCTCTCACGGAAATACCTGCTTTCCACGTCAGGTAATTCCCAATTTACATCATCGGTGATAATGGCATTAAATAGTTGATTTCTGTGCCGCCACCGACCCAATAAGCTGCTGTTATTGCAGCCCTTACACAATACCTACATATTATTTTAAGTGATTTCATTCGAACAAAAATTGTAATTATTTTAAAACATTACCCCTGGCCATTATTGTCGGATCACTGGTTCCTCCAACTCATACATATGAACATATGTTATATGCAAAAAAATCCGTTGTTGCAACATATATACACACACTCAAATAATGTAACTTTCACCCATATGGTTTAATATTTAATCCGGCCATCCTTACCAACAAACCATCGAGTCATCCTTTATATTTTAACACATTCTCGCATCCAGTGATTGGGCGGTGTTGGGAAAAAAAATCATCGTTGCTAAGGTCATTTTCCGTAATACTTTAAAATTACTTTGGTGCAATTCTAAAAAGGCTATTTGCCCAATCCTGCAGCATTTTGAAAGTTATAACAATAAAAGCCAAAGTAGATAGAATGAGTGCGTTTTGGTTTGAAATAACCGAGGCGATGCGATGGGTGGGATTGGAAAAACGAGCCCGACATGGTGGCCGGCAAAACGTAGCCTTTTAGTATTATGTGCAATCCGGCATGAGTGTTTTCTCTCATTTATTAAACGATTAAAATGCCCCGGGTGCAGTCGAAACGTAATTTTATATAGAAAAACGTATCGACAAGCACACAATTTTTAAGCTGTACATGAGAATTTATTTCCACGAATTTCACTCAGCGAAAAAGTTCAAAAAATACCAGAGTGGAACATTTTTAAAAGCTGCTGTAGTGAAGTGCTGGAAAGTGCCCTTACGAAAAAGAATATGAAATAATAAAAAAAAAATACGTTTTGCCATGGGAAAAAAGGATGTATGTAAGCCATCAGAATATCCAGAGTTGAAGCAGATTAAGTGCCTACGTACTTTTAAGCAGACCATCTCAACATATTTTTCAGTTAAGATGTTGAATCCAACGCATCAAAGAGCACATTAACGGTTTTTATTTTAAATATAAAAATATGCTAGATTATTCTGTGTGAATGGTTCTAGTAGAAAACAGAGTTTGTTAAAATGTAGACTTTAAAAATCTGTTGTTCAAACGATTTGATTTTCAGATAACGATTTCTTGCCTATCGAATTCAGCGGATTAACTGTGGTTTAAGCACGGTGCAATATTATTATTTGCTATCATCACATACTTGAATCCTAGTTTAAGCCTCAACTAATCCGCTGAAAACGGTGATGTAAAATCATAATCCGCAAAACAAATCGTTGGCCAACTGGCCCTTTAGCAACGTTTAGTTAGTTTTCACAAAAATGTTCGTTTGAAAGTGATTGGTTCGGCTAAATTTTCAAAACCAACTCATCACTCACTATCATATAAAAACAATAAATTAATTCGGCAACAACCCATACAAAACTGGGCCTATTGTCATACTTCATATAGCTCTCAACAATTTCTGTGTGCGTGTTACTGACAGAAGTAGGAGGGACCTACAATTATCTGCCGTGTCCGAACGCCTAATGATCAGTAATTTTCATGACAAAAAATAAGTTCTCTTGAAGGATTTGTCATTTATTTCCTCGTAGGATGCAGTACACCCCCGAAAAACTTGTTTACTGCGTCTGAGATTAGAACCCAAGTCACTCTGCAATGACAGTCCAACACACTGACCATTAATCCAAGGGCATACTACATCAAGCACA
This sequence comes from Chrysotoxum bicinctum, assembly GCA_911387755.1. Taxonomy (NCBI): domain Eukaryota; kingdom Metazoa; phylum Arthropoda; class Insecta; order Diptera; family Syrphidae; genus Chrysotoxum; species Chrysotoxum bicinctum. Next base: position 182,015,408 of record OU426987.1, read on the forward strand.
TACATAAGTCTAGCTAAATTTGATTATATTGGCTTTCAAGGCAGTTGTGGTTTATTGGCATAGACCTGGGACTTAATTCACACAAGAAAAAGTCTAACGGGGCCAAACCGCAAGAACTCAATGGCCAACTCATATCGCCTTCACGTGAGATAACCATGTTCGGAAATCGTTTGTGAAAAATGTCCATTGTGGTAAGTAGAGCCCTCGTTTTGAAACCATATGCCTTATGTTTCCATATCATCCAATTCGGGCCAAAAGCAATTAGTCATCATCAACAAATACCGCTCACTATTGACGGTGATGGCCTGACCAACGTCGTTGTCAAACAAAAAAGTTTGGTCTGCCAGCCTAAAATCCACACCAAACATTCACTTTCTATCGATGCATTTTAATTTGGTGTACCTCGTGTGGATTGTGATTTCCTCAATTCGACAATTTTGCTGGTTGAAGAGCCCATTAATCTTGAAATGGAGCTTTGACGCGGAATATGATCTTTAGACCGAAATTGGGGTAAAAAAAAACTCTCATATAAAATTTTAATCATTTAAGCATGTTGTTGAACAGTATAATTCTAAAAACGACAGCGAATTTGACAGATTTAGCTTCAACAATATGGCAATAACCTGTAAAAGTTCGAAAATCACTATTGAAAACCCCCTTATGTATAAAATATGGCATTTCACTTCTGCTCTGGTTGATTTGTTTTTGTAACCCCCAGTTTCACAGTGGAAGTTTAAACCCCACTTTTGGTTTAAACTTCAGTTCAATAATAAATTTGGTTTCACAGTGCCATTTAAGCCTTGAACAGACTTCATTCTGTAGTTGAGTTAAACGACAGCATTTAGACTCAGTTCAAAAACCACATTACAAATTTGAAAATAGAATCCATTTTAATTTTTTAATTTTTGTTCCTGTCATAGGTCACAACTGAAACAAAGCAAATTTCTTTAATTTTTGTTTCTTTGATTCAGATAGAAAGAGAAAACAATTTACTTAAACTACGTTTAATGAACTGAAGTTCAGATAAGACTGTGAAACCGGACGAGTTGAACTTCAAATTTAAACTCCAGTTCAGGTTCAGCAGAACTTAAGTTTAAACTCTCACTGTGAAACTGGGGGTAAGTGTTTTTGATTTTCATCATACAAATTTTATACTTTAAGTTTTTTTTAAATTTGCACACTCCCTGTATTTTTTTTTTTTTAAATATTGTCATTTCTTACGGTGTTTTTTTGCCCAACATAGGGGCCAGTACCAGTATTATATAGTAGCTATCATTGAAATGCATAATTGGAACAAATCAGTGGAATACTGACAAGCCAGTTAGCAATCATTGAAAAATTGGTTTCAGTAAAAGATCCTGTCAGTGGCTGATTATAACCAATTCTATGCGTTTGAGGTTAGAATCTATCATTGAAAGGAAAACTGAGATTTCAGAATACAAAGAGAATCGAACACATTCAGTGAACGATTGTGTTCCATATTAAAGAAACGAAAATCAGCTGTTCATTGAAATTGATTTCTATCAGTGAAATAATAAAAGTGGATTTAAAAGAAAGTTCAAATCAGAATTTTGTATTTTATAGAGTACACAAATTTTACTACTCATTACCTTCATTTTGGTACAGATTAAAGCCATTGCAAATTGTTTATTCGTCTTAAAAACGGGAATGAAAATTTTCAATGATGCATTTCAATGATACGAGTAGCTATAACTTGCCCATACAACACGTTCATGAAAAAATGAGATCATATTGAGTTGCCTACTTTTTACTTGCGACTTATACATAGGTACTATACGGCAAGTTATGCATTCGTAAAAAAAATCGCATTCGAGATTTTGATCAAAATTGACATCACGATAATAGAGAACATGACAAAAAGTGTCTGTCTGTCTTTCTGTTGGACTACATCATAAACAGCTCGGCCGATTTCCTTTAAACTTGGTAGATTTCATTTTTATTTGTTTCGTTTTTTTCTTTTTTTCTAAGACCAAAAATAACTACCTGCCATACGAATTTTTTTCTGAGTTTAAAATTTTTTTTTCTCAAAAGTCCCACAGTTTAAAAAAAAATTCATAAAATTTTATTTAGGCTAGGTAATGGTTGAAAATTTTTTTCTAAAAAATGGTTATTCATGGTACCCCCCTCGGAACCATTTTTGATTGATTTTGATTTTCTCGAAAACGGTACAACCGATTTTGATAATTTTTTTTCAATTTAACACTCTCCAAAAGTTTGAATATTATTGTGTATTCAAATTTTCAAAAATTTCTTTTTTGGATTTAACAAAAAAAAAACATTCAATTTTGTTTTTCAATTTTTTGAATTTCTCATAATCCGCATAACGGATTTTAATGATTTTTTTATAAAAAAGCTTCCAAACAGTTTAAAAAAAATTGCATTCTAAGTTTATTGCATAAGAGCAAGTTCGTGCTACCCAATCATGATTTTTTTTTAAATTAGTTTTACAAATTCTAAGCTCTACTTATCATTTTTACTTGCGACTTATAGGTACTATAAGGCAAGTTATGCTTTCGGAAAAAAATCGAACTCGAGATTTTGATCAAAGTTGACATTACGATGATAGCGAAGACCAAAAAAGTTGGTCTCGCAATTCTGTCTGTCTGTCTGTCCGTTCGATTGCAGCTAAACGGCTCGGCCGATTTTCTTCACACTTGGTAGATATGAAAATTCAATATCTCGAAAACTGCTAAATATTTTTTTTGTAAATTTAATTTTCATTCAAACAATAATAAAAACTTTAAATTGGCGTACCAAAATTTTTTCTTAAAAATGTTGTAAAAATTTTGTATATAAAAGCTAGTTTTTTAAAAAACCACTACAAAGACTTATAATTTTTGTTCTTGCATGAACCTACATATATTTGCTTGAATCACATGGCATTCTATTTTTACCTCCAACTACTAAAGAAGTTGTTTTAGTCGTTTAAAAAATAAATTTTTATGCTTATGAACAGTTTTTCTCTAATAACATTCATTTTTGAAATTCTTAGTCTATTACATAGGAGCAAGTTCGTGCGACCCAGTCGTGCATTTTATTTTCCTTGTTGCCTCTTTTTTTCTTTCGTCCAGATTTTCTTCCCACTTACCTCCCATTTTCTTCTACACATCAAATCACATTTTCTCACAAAATTTTCTGGTTACTTAAATAGTGGATTTCATAACCGTTTCACTCGATTTTCTGAACGTTTCAAATCCCTGTTTTTATCGCTTTTGCAAAACCCTTTCGTTGATAAAAACCAGGTTTCTACTGAACTCTAAAATTATTTTGGAGCCGCAACGAAAAGGAAGACTTAAAATGAATTTCAGGAAAAACGAATAGGTAGGTGAAACTTATTGTGAAAAATTTAACGCAACAATGAGTGTTTGGATTGATTCTAAGTTTGTGCATTCTATTTCTTTAAAACTATGCTTAACAATGGCAAGAGTTCTAAGCAAAAAATATGCTTTAAAATATATCGGATTACCCATGTATTTGTTCTCCCTATCTCATAAAGATATTGGGGCATATTCATAGTTCTTCGATAAGTTCTGATTTTGTCTTTGCTAAACTAAACTCCAGTTTATGTTATTCATAGACAGTTAAACCTGGAGTCTAACAATAGACAAGAGAGAAGGTATGTTAAAGTTGTTTTTAACTCTATATAACGTCAAAAATAAACAGAAAAAAAAAATAAAATTCCGAATTTTTCAGCGCGAGTGATTTGATTTCAAGTATTTCTAATAAATAAATTTAAAAAAAAATAGAAATGTCACTTGATTTTAATATTAACGAAGATTTTGATATTCTGTTGGATATTGATATGATGCCGCCCAATAGAAAACGAAAGCGTTATCTGAACCGCATCGATCCCTTTGAAATGGCCCACGATGATTTTTATGAGAGGTATCGGTTCGATTAAGAAACAGCTAAATTTATCATTGATTTAATAAACATTGAAGATCAACAATAAAATAGGGGCTTGCCAATATCTGGAAGCCACCAAGTCTTAACAGCGCTGAGATGAAATCTTCTGCCATCATGTCCCTTACAATCATTTCTTCTTCAGTGGGCTCTTTAATTACAACTATATTGCCGGTCGCCCTTTGTGCAGCTCGCATACCACTAACGCTTTTACGAGCAGCGTTTTTGATGCGATGCCACTGGTCTTTAAGTTTCGGAATTCCCCTGTTGAATCCAGCAGCTTCCATATTTTTTTGGATGACCACCCAAGCAGCCTTTTTAGCAGCAGCTGAGATCGTGCGAACTTTATTCCTTTTATCGTCGACAACCATTAAATGTCCCCGTATGAACTCCCGAAGCATTTCGACGCCCCAGACGAAAAACATTTCGTGAAAAATTATTTCGGGCGAAAAATATTCTACTCAAAAATCTCGGATGAAAAACATTTTAACTCGAAAATCTCGGACGAAAAGCATTCTAACTCAAAAATTTCGGACGAAAAACATTCTAACATGAAAATCTCGGACGAAAAACAATTTATTTTGAGATTATCGGGCGAAAAACATTATATCTCTGAATTCTCAGACAAAAACATTGCACTGCATAATTTTTGGATGTAAAACATTATATTTTAAAATTATTAAAAAGGAAACTAGAAATCCTCTGTTTGGCATTGAAAAGGACTTTAATTTAGTTTTTAAAACTGAATTTTAAATTTTTAGCCCAATATATTCGTATTGAAATATTTTTCATCCGAATTTTCTAAATTAGAATATTTTTCTTCCGGACTTTTCAAGTTAAAATGTTTTTCGTCCGGACTTCCTCAGTTAGAATGTTTTTAGTCCGGTTTTCCCGAGCTAGAATGTTTTTCGTCTGGACTTCCCGAATTAAAATGTTTTTCGTCCAGTCTTCCCAAGTTAGAATGTTTTTCGCCTAAGCTCTTGAATTGTAATATTTTTCGTCGGAGTGCAGGTACAGAATGTTTTTCGTCTGGGGCGTCGAGTCGATTTCTTTTTCCGATTCGGAACAATTTTGTTCGCTTGGTCTTTTTAGATATTTCTTTCCACTCATCTGCAATTAAATTCGTGTATGTTTATAAATTATCTTACTTTGTTTATGTTTTTATTTAGCAAAAGACTGCACACCAATAACAAATTAAAAAGAAAACAGCTGTTTGTAATTTCGCTGTCAGTGTTTTTTTTTTTTGCAGATTCAAGGAAAATTGTAATAAAATTGTGGTAGAATATCCTTAGACCTGTTTCTAACTAAACAGAGCTGCCAAATTCTTTATGAATAGCACCTATTTCTAACCTGGGTCTTAAATTTAGACTCCGGTTCAGTTAGGCTTGGGTTTAAGATATGACTATATGAATACTCGTATACCCCATTGTTTATTTGCAACTCACTGGCAGTTAGGTATATTCTTTTGATTAGCCTTAAGATCGATATTTCATATTTCTTTAATATCTTAAAATTGTTTGAATGCTGAGTCTCCATTAAAAAAAAAGACCATGTTACCACTTAAATATTTCCTTTATTTATACACACCATTCCGATCTTCAATCGAACGTTGATCTTATCCTTAAATTTATTTCCAAGAAACTGGTCCATTGTATTCTTTAAAGATATATAGGTTTGCCAATACAATTGCTTATACTATCGTGAAATCCCTCTTGTGGTCTATTACCATATTTTTCATCTTATATTGCCGTTCCTTGCTGTTTACAAATGCTTTACATTCAACACTCTGCAAATATTCAATATTAACCGAACATGCTTTCACCCTCCGTTAGAATCTATGTAGATACTCAAACTAACAACCATCATTATGTCGTTTAATTTCAATAATAGCACATCGATTCGTTAGACTCTTGAACCCTCATTTACAAGGCATAATATTGTTTAAAAAACAATATTGCAAATTAAACCCTTTTCAATTGCTGGAGACACGGAATGTTTATCACTTGAACCATTTCACAAACCCTAGACAAAAAATAAACAACAACTATTGTAAAAAAAAGGATAAAAATGAAACAAAAATATTCAATAAATCATTGATCCTATTTGTATTGCATTGTTGTGTGAACTTTTATAGGAATAGAAATCGAAGAAAAAGGTTCTCTTTTAAGGAATTCTGATACATACCAAAGGATAGATATGGTCGGTCTCGGTTGTCTGTAGCCTTTACCTTCAAGCTTCAACCCTCAATTATCCAGAGGGGTCGGGTGATGCTCGTAAAGAACAAAGAGTATAAGTTGTCAGTCGTTGTCACCCCATTATAATATGGAAATATTATTGAGTGCCGAGGACTCCAGTGTTCTTTTATCGTTATTTTTCTTTGCTTTGGTCTTTTTTTAATCGAAGAAGCAACTTATGTGTAATAAAAAATAATAATGAAAGCATGCCTGACAAACTCTTAAAAATAGTATCGTAGCGTAAAATTATGAAGGGAAATACTATTTAGAAAAAAACAACGCTGATAGGTAAGCAAACAATTTTGTATAACTTTGGTTTACAAAATCTGGAAAAAATATTCAAATTTTCCAACAAAACTACCTAGTTTAGTTTCTTTAAGTTCCTGGACTAAAAAAGTCACAATTTTACTCGTAACTGTCTGCGAAAGCCCGAGTTCTTGTGCGCAGAACTGACTGCTTTGGATTCTCTTGCCACTCTCACAGACAATGGCAATATTTTCACCATATCTTGCGTTTCGTTAAAGAACGTTTGTTAGCGAATTGTTCCATTAACCGGTCGCATCAAATACATTATATCCCCTCGGAAAAACGATTATGGCTACGTAAAAATGCCCGAAGCTTGCAAAATGTTGCTCGAACAGAAGGCCCACTTTCAAAAAAGAATTTTATCATTTGCACATTTTATTGAACGCTCACTCAATTTTAATTTAGTAAGACAGACTCAATAACAGTCAATTTGACTTCTACTGTATGGCGGTAACCATTATACATTAACACATATTTATTTGTACAAAAATTGTAAGAACTGCATGTATTGTTTGACGTGGCTGTCAGCAGGGGAGCTGACACCCTTAGACCATGAGTTAAGCCATTGTGATGTTATAACAGATATCAACTGTGATTTAATCCTGGGATCAAAATACTACGTACGCCCTAGCCGTTACTCAAACAGGGTGGCGCATAATTAATGTTATGATTTAATTATTGAATATTTTTTTGTTTACGTATTTTTTCAGAATAAGCTTTGAAAAACTTGAGGAATTTATGATGGGAAGACTCAGCAAAGAACAAAAAAACCAAAGTTATACAATTTTATTTTGAAGGTCAATTGACACACAAATATCATATCAAAATTTCTTTCAAATCCAAAATGAGCTTTTTCCGTATAAGGTTGCTTTATAATTATTGCCACCAAAATTGTAAAAAGTTGCACCACCAAACACAAGCACTGAAATAACAAAATTTTACTCTTTCGATTTTTTTTTTGAAACCTCAAAACAAACAATATGAGCCTTCTCGCACGAACTCGCTTGAAAAAGTGGTCAGAACAGTTTGTGTGCGAGATGCTTGCGATAGGCATGCGAGAAACTCGCAACACTCGCATCAAATATCGCTCCACTGTGCGCACGTGTATAAAGGTGCGTGTCCATTTGAGAGTTCTTTCGCTAGTAAACTCTCGAGAGTTGCTCTCGGGTGCCTGTCCATTTGAGAGTAATTTTTTTGAGATTTTACTATCGCGAGTTCACTAATTAAGTTTTGGGAGATGATTTTCTGAGAGTACTTTCATAACCGTGTCCACTTGATATATTTTTGCAAAACTATAATTTTGCCCGAACAAATAGAAACTCACGGTGTACTGAATGGAAGCTGGCGTTTAGACAACAATTTCGAAAACTCATTTTCCGATCTTCAAAATGGAAGAAGGCACAACTATAATACTTCTCAAAAGGATTTCAGGGATGAATTCAAAAATTACTTTATGAGCCCATAAGGTGCTGTGTTTAAAACATTATAAGGGTTTCGTAACATACCCTTGAGCGCGAGTGTATTATAAAAAAAAAAAAAAAAAAAAAAAAGAAATCAAATACTCGTACGTACATACGAGATTTGACTTAGTTGAAGCAGCCATTAAAAATGGAATAAAAACCTGCAAACCCAGGAAATATGGCCACCTACAGTACAGGGAAGATAGGATATTTGCCTTTCAGTCTGACCATTATGGATTTCAATAAGCTGTCTTTAATTTAAAGCTCTTACAGGATTGCCGTAGGACTGTAGGAGTATTAGAAATTTCCCGCAAATCCCAGAAAAATATTTGCTACTAAAAGCTCGAAAAAGCTTAAATCCTGAAAGTTACATAGCACGAACTAAAGAAAATGCCATATGAATTTCCATCAACTCGGCAATGGTAACTCTGATTCAGTGTTTTTTTAATAAACACAATAAGGGTTCGTTGCAAATTGGTGATCAGTCTCTCTCCTTTCGCTTTCACCCATGGAGCAGATAGGTCGTGGTGGGCTGTACGTGAGCTCAAAGAAGATTACACAAACAATTTTAATGTCACTCAGTATTCTCTTTTTTATTTCAGTGGCAATTTTTTAAGTTAAGGTGCCATGCAAACAGCAGCAGGCACCAGTGTTTCTGAAAAAGCTCTCCCACAAGGCCTGTACTGCAAATATAAATTGAACAGAGTATAGTGCTATACTTCATCAGTTCCGGCTCCACTTTTCGTTTTTTATTTTTTTTTCAATTCTTGTGACATCCGTTAATATTTTCATGATTATTAATTAAATGTACATAATAGATTCAATATGATTGACAAAAATTATTTTCTTTACCTGGTTTCACAAATTATGAAGCTTTCTCTTGATTTCATTTTCATAAGTTCGTTTGTCCCCTTCTGTTCAATGTTTTTACATGTCAACTCTCGGACAGCTAATCGCAAAATACGAACTATGTTGGAATTCTGCGAGCTCATCTCCGATAGTAATAAAAAAGTGTGTCCACTTGCGAGTAACTCTCAAAAAATTCGTATGTCGAGAGTGAAAAGTCAACTCTCCGCTAGCTTCTCTCAAGGCTGTGTCCACTTGAGAGTTTACTCTCAAGAGTGGCCTGATAGCTACTCTCAGTGTTTTTGCTCTCAAATGGACACGCACCTTAAGAATCAATGTAAATATTTTTCTCGCACGCAAACGCTTCTCGCATCGCATCGCTTTGTCGCACTACTGTACGCGTAGCCTAAGATTCAATTGGTCAGAAAACGACGAAAAAGTTGCGGTTAATGTAGATGGCTTTCAATACCGGGCAATGATTGACAATTTTTTTTTTGAAAATTCGACATCTCAAAAACAGTTCAAAAAATTTTTTTTTTGTAATTTAATTTTTATTCGTACAATATAAAAATCCATAATTTGGCGTACCAAAACTTTTTCTCAAAAATGTATTAAAAAATTTGTACATAAAAGCTTATTTTTTTAAGAAACCGATACATCGACTTATAATTCTTGTTCTTGCATAATCTAATAAAGGGTGGTTAAATTTTAAGGGCCGATGTTGAATAGAAACCACACCTAAACGTCAAGTTTTTTTCTGCATTTCATTTGACATTTCTCATTTTCAGACTAACTCAATTTGAACCATGGAAAGATACACAATCGAGCAACGCGTTAAAGTTATTCAGGCTTAGGGGCCAGTTATAGCTATCATTGAAATGCATCATTGGAACAAATCAGTGGAATGCTGACTTCATTTTTTTGACAAGCCAGTTATAGCAATCATTGAAAAATTGGTTTCAGTAAAAGATCCTATCAGTGGCTGATTACAACAAATTCTATGCATTTGAGGTTAGAGTTGATCATTGAAAGGAAAACTGACATTTGAGAATAGAATGAGAATCGAACACATTCAGTGAAATGATTGTGTTCCATATTAAAGAAACGAAAATTAGCTGTTCATTGAAATTGATTTCTATCAGTGAAATAATAAATGTGGATTTAAAAGAAAGTTTAAATCAGAATTTTGTATTTTTTAGAGTAAAAAAATTCTACTATCCATTAGCTTCATTTTCGTACCAATCATAGCCATTGCAGTTTGTTAAATCATCTTAAAAATGCAAATGAAAATTTTCAATGATTCATTTCAATGATAGCAACTGGGGCCTTATTATGAAAATGTGCGTTCAAATAAAAATGCATATCGTACACTTCGTGATTTTGTCGGTCAATTTAATCGTCCAAATTTGCGTACAATCGGAAAAATCGTGCAAAAATTTGAGCAAACCGGATCTGTAGGAGATGTGAAAACACCAGTGCATGCTCGTACAGCTCGTACTGCAGAAAATATTGCTGCTGTTCGCGATAATGTGGCTCAAGAGCCGTCCACCTCAACTCGTCGTCGTGGCCAACAATTGCACCTCCCACGCTCGTCGTTGAAGAACATTATGTATAAAGAGTTGCATTTACACGCGTACAAAAGGTGCAATTGACTCAAGAACTAAAGCCTCTTGACCATTTCAAGCGTCGTCAATGGTCAGAATGGAGGCAAGAAATGGCAACAGTGGATGATCAATTTTCGAAGAAAATCATCTTCAGTGTTGAGGCACATTTTCACCTCAGTGGATTCGGCAATAAGCAGAATCGTCGCATTTGGGCCAATGATAATCCAAGAGTGATTGTCGAAAAACAAATGCAACCACAAAGAGTGATTGTTTGGTGCAGTTTATGGGATGGCGGCATCATCGGGCCGTATTTTTTCCGAAATGAGGGCGGTCAGGCAGTTACTGTGAATGGTGTTCGCTATCATGAGATGATAACGAAGTTTTTATGGCCCGAATTGGAAGATATGGATGTGGACGATATGTGGTTTCAACAGGACGGTGCCACTTGCCACACAGCTAACGAAACAATGGCTCTTTTGCGCGACAAATTCAATGGCCGTGTTATCTCACGTGGTGGCGATGTCAATTGGCCGCCAAGATCATGTGATTTGACACCGTTGGACTTCTTTCTTTGGGGTTGTTTGAAAGAAAAAGTGTACGTCGATAAGCCAGCTACAGCAACAATTCAAGAGCTAACAGAACCGAATTTCGTTTAACGTGGACACCTGCCAATTAAAGGCTTAATTCCACGGCGCGCCTACGCACACTAACGGAGTCAGATTTAGCGCTGACCAACGCCTTGAGTAGTACAAGACCACCCAGTAGCAATTTTGTTAACATGTTGGGGCATGTCACACACCTTGCTGAGGAGCGAGGTTTATCTAGCACCTCTTGAATCCAAGCAGAACTTGGAAACCATATGCTTCCGCGTTAAGAGCTAACAGATGAGATAATTCGGCACATTAACGGCATAGAACCTCAATTATGCCTCAGCGTCGAAAATTTGGACCATCGGATGGAGGTGTGCCGCCGAGGTCGCGGCGGCCATTTGGCCGATATTTTGTTCCATACATAATTGAACCATACCAATATTATCATAATAAAAAGAAATGACAATAATTTCCTAAATAATTTGTGTTTTATTCAAAACCAACATCGGCCCTTAAAATTTAACCACCCTTTATTTGCTTGAGAATTCATATGGCATCCTATTTTTATGACTTACTGTTAAAAGAGTTTCAAAAATGAATTTTATGAACAGTTTTCTTTAATATAATTTATGTTTAAATGGGACCTGAAATTCTAAGAAAAGTAATGGAAAATGCTCTATAAAGACCACGTCAGGTCAAAGCAACCAATGGGCACCATTTGAGAGATCTTGGCGCAAAATGTTAATTGAATAAATAAGACGTTAAAACTGTTTTAGTATGATACTTAGTTAAAACGACGAGTTCGCTAATTTTAATTGAGTTTAGTATCATACTTACTCTAACATTTTATAAAAGTGAAAATCATCAAACACCTAGTTTAATTCGTTAGTATGGTGACTATTTGACATTTAAGACGTCAAAAATCGTCTGTTTATTTAGTTTTTTGCACGAACTGTTTTAAGTGTGTTCAGAAGTGAAAATTGCTTTAGTAGTAGCAAAAGTTTAAAATTAAGAACGAGTAAGTGAACTACTTTAAAGTTAGCAAATAGTTAATTAGTACCTCAAAATTTTGCGCCATTGGCCCAAAATTTTAAACAACATATTATTAAGGGATGAGTATGTTGCTAGTTACCATTTTACTAATCATTTAGTAATTTACTAGCACTTCGAAAATTGTAATCCTTTTTTTATCGTTTTTCTTATTGGTAAAATACTAATTCTCTTTTATTTAAAATGGTGCATCTGAACACGTGTAAATCATGACAGTTCTTTAAGTAAACAAAACTTATATAATTTTAATAATTTTAAATGTTGTAAACTCAGAAGTCAAAGTGACAACCTTTTTTCGAAGTATTTTTATTATTTTTCCCACTGTGGACTAGACCATTCCATGAAATGCTCTTATAAGATTAATTTTGTTGTACATGTAGATATATCCTTTGTGTTCCAATAGGAAGTAAGCTTACCAGCATCAGCCTGATGGATATTTCTCCCAAAGAAGTGTAATGTAAAAAGTACTTGAAATTCTGGTGAAATCGGAAGTCCAAGGCTTGTAATTCAGTTTTCAACCAAAAACCGAACTGCTATCTTGTCAAACCTTTACCTGGAGTAAAATTATCTTCCAGCTCTTCAATAGGATTTGCTCGGGACCTAAAATATCGCACTTTACTGCACAAAGCTGAGTCTTCAAACATATACATATGTATATCAAAATCTTCGTCTTCCGAAAACATTTTATACTATTTTGTTTAGTTTTAAAAACAATTAGCTCAGGAATCATAAAAAACATAATTTAACTCTTTCAAATAAAATTGAGGAAATTTACAGATTTTATATGGATTTAGCAAGTTACTGAAAGTTAAAGTAGCCACTTTGTGATTTTAACTTTACTAAAATGTTAAAAGATATAGTAAGCTGCTAAATTCGTTTAAAATTCGTTAGACATACCTTACAAAAATGGCTTTAGCATTTTACTAAATCGTTTAATATTTTGCACTATTATAACATAAAATAGCATATTCACAGATGTTTTCTTAACTCTTGCTAAGTTGTTAGTAAGCAAATCAAGAGTTAAGGCTTTTTATAAATAAACTTAAGCCTAAGCTTAGGGCCAAACTTGTGGTTTAACTTAAAACATAGAAAATGCTGTGTTTAAGTAGTTAATTATCAGAACCAAATGTCAAATTTGATTTTTTTACGAATAAAGTTGACTAGTAGCTTATATCAAATAATAAAAAAAAATATAAATACATTAATTTATCGTCCAGAAAAATGTCGATTGATACCACAATAGAAGAAGAAATAGATATATTTTAGAGGAGTTTCTATTATTAAGTGAGGTATACTTGTAGTTGGTGTTCTACTAAGAAACAACTAGGAAACTGACTTTGAATAAAAGCTGTGTTTATTTAACCAACGAGCCTTAAACTATGGATTAAGAAATCACAACTTTATTAATTCACTATGAATAAGCCGCAATGTGAACATATTTCCCAACCATAATATAAATTATAATAATTGCCAAATTTGAATAAACCGAGAAAAAAAATGTTTTTCATCAAATAAATCATAGCGTTATGCGCAACCCTGCACAATTTGCACTATTACTTATGGAATTATGAGTTTAGTTAATTTCAGATAACTTAAACAAAAATACTACTCTCGATTTGAATTTTCATGTATCCCTTTAAGACTAAACACTGTACCTTCTCGAAACTATTTTGTCATATGTAAGCTATGCCTTGCTTATAGAGCCTTCTTCATTGCTTTGGATTACCTTCGTTGTCCCATAACGAGCAATGAGAATAGACTGTCTTTGAATTACATGAGCACATACATATATTTCAAAATTCACGAATGAATGTTCACACTTATGTACATAGTTCAACATATTGAACAGAAATTTATCGTATGAAATGTATGCAGTATATGTACGAGTATATGCTTAATTGATTATGGCAATTGCGTCGCATCCATGTGGGATCCTTGCTCCGGTGATGTTTAAGTAACTTCTTCTGCATTTAACACCCATTAGGAATGCTTAAAAGCATTAATATTAATATGAATTTGTAATTAAACTGTACCTACATGATTTGCACACAACATCACGTGGGTCTGGGATGGTTTGGCTCCTTGTAAACTAAACGAGGACCTAAAGTTGTGTGTGTGATGTGAGCTTACAACCAGCAAGGAGTGTTGTTCCGTTTATCATAACATGAATCTAATTACATTATTGAAGGAACAAAAGCTCCTGATAACAATAAAAGTATCATCAATGCATGCCAGAAATTCGTTTTAGTATTTGATAATAATAGTTTTAGAGGTGTACGACAAAATACAAAAAAAAACGAGGGTTGGGCCTGTAATTATTATTAACAGGCGATCAAATATGGTCCCTGAAGGAATTGTTTTCCCAAGCCTGGTTTTAGAAAAACACATAATATTTTGTATTTAATTTCGTCTTCATGTCTTTGACTGTCATGACTTTTCTGTGGATTATCAGATCCTTATCGAAGAGGGCTTAAAACAAGCCACATATTGCGACCAAGGATTTGAGAGCACTTGCTTATCACTTAGTGCAGTGTAAGTAGGTACATAGTTAGTTAGCAACAATATGCAGGGAAACAGAGGTACTCTGAGGAAACACTTATTTAAACCAAATTGAAACACACAAAATACAAAAATAATACATAATTCAAACGCAAAATAAAACAAAAAAATTAAAAAGAGGAAAATGTTGAAATGCATAAAATTAGCGTCTGATTTCTAGAAACCTATGAATTTATGCGAGCAAAGATTAAAAAATCTTTTTATAATTAATTTAATTTTTTAAAAAAGAAACTTCTTTATAATTTTTCTAAAATAAAACAGATGTCAATTCCAAGTACCCATTAAATTTAATAATATAAATTTTAGGAAATAATTTCAAAAACTAGTCGTTCCGCCTGGTTGAACGCAAGTGTGTTCAAAAAGTTCGTGAGACAGGTATGCTAGTGAACAACACTCATGGTCGTACGACAAGTGTGAGACTCAATTCACGAACATCAACCCGACATCGATCTCAACAGCTCAATATTTCACTCCCTATATAGGTTTAGGAGAATTCTGCACAAAGATCTCGGATTATTCGCTTACAAGGTCCAATTAACGTAGCAATTGAAGGCGCACGACCATCCGCTTCGTTATCGGTCCGCAGTTTGGGCCTTAGAGGAGTTAAAATTGGACAACGATTTTGGGCGAAAAATCACTTTTCTGAAGAGGCGCATTTTCATCTCGGCGGCTACGTTAACAAACAAAATTGCCGCATCTGGGGATAGGAAAACCCGCACGTTATTGTCCACAAGCCAACGCATCCGCAAAGAGTGACAGTTTGTGGCGAATTGTGGAATGGTTACATCATTGGACCATTTCTATTCGAAAATGAGACTGGGAACAACGTTTCGGTAAAAGGTGAGCGTTACAGAGCCATGGTAACCGATTTTTATTTTATTGAAATTGAAGACATGGATCTTTTCCGCCTCTGAACTGCGATTGACTCCTTTGGACTTTTTTTTTGGGGGGGTGAAAGACTGTTGTTATGCCAAAAATCTGGAAACGATTTAAGAACTTAAGGCCAATATCATTCAATCAATCCGTGAGCTACAGCCCAAAATTATTATCAAGGTCTTGGAAAATTGGAGTTGCAGAATGCGCTCCTGCGAAGCCAGTCCAGAAGAGGCAGCCAATTGAACGACGTTGTATTTCATAATAAATGGGAATGTTTACTCTTACTATAATAAGGCTATAACACATGGACAAAATTTAATTTTTTTCTTTTCATTGCACTTTTGAAATAGAAACTTGTATTTGGCCCACCCTCTAGAACCTGTATCGAAAATAAGAAAAAGTCACAGAGAAAGTCGGTGATTCGTAGCGTAATTATTCTAGTTTGGCGGCGATATTTCTAGATGAGTGTGCTGAAACAACACCTTTTTTCTTGGCCAAATGGGGGAGTATTTCGTTTAATTTCTCATTGAATCGGTCAAACAACTTACTGTGGCATTGTAATCGTTCCTTTCCCCAAAAAATGCCCTTCGAATAAAAAGAAAATAGTGAACTTGACTTTATCGGCCAAAGGGACCGTCTATACCATGTTCGAAGCAGATTCACCTCGAAAAATTCATTGTTTGGACCGTCTCTCTGCTTTGACATTATGTTAGCATTATCCCATTGTTGTCGACTGTCCGTAAATATGTCACCCATTGGACTGACAGCTTTCTTATTTTTAAGCCTTTCGTGTAAATGTTGATTGGCATTCCGTACGATACGCCTACGGTTTCTACTACTTCCATTTTATCAAAAAATACGAAACCTGAGTGAAAAAATTGCCGCCAGAAAAAAAAACTAACCAAAGAATCGGTTTTAAATTTTCTATAGTGTCGTTTGACACATGGAAGTACATATATGACAATAGTGTCAACTCTACTAAACCAACCCTCTTGTTTTCAAAACACAGATACCTGTTGATAGACCTTCGTTTTATGAAAAGTTAGGAGTTCGTGTACTACTTGCGTAAATTGGCACACAACAAATGCTATCAGAACTGCACCAACGACCGTCCTAGAAACTTTCCTATCATAGCCCCGCTTGATCTGTTTAAAACAGAGTTGACGGCCAAGAGTGCTTTAAGATTTAAGCACTGTGATAATTGGAAGAGAAAGCTCTATCTACTGCTATAGATCTAAAATTATAATGAATTTCACAAACGCAAGAAATTCAACGAGACTAACGTTACATCGCGCACAGATTTTAACCTAGTAGCAAAAGAAGATATCCCAACAAGGTAACCCTGAAATGAAAACCGGGTCCTTAATGATAATCAGACTGTTCCAAGACATATAAACGAAAATGGTCGCGTATCTGCACAGATATGGAACCTATTATAAGATCAATAAAGCTTCCAAATTTTTACAGTACCTTCCAAGCGGAAGTGCTTGCAGTTTACGAAGCCGTAAAACATCTTGCCTGACGGACATTAGCAAATAAAAATGTATGGCCGAATATTTCGAGAAAAAAACAGAATATTTACCTATTATAGGCAGAACTCAACTTTTCATCCTAACTGGAGTCCTAAGGTGCCACAACACAATGGGAACCCACATAAGTACAATGTGCAATAGCTCGTCCGAATTATGAAGATGTGTTAGGATGAAAATGTTAGTGGCGTAGACATCGAAAGGGAAGGTGTGTGATTGTGTTAAAACTGAGCTAGTTTTGGATCGAAGACCTCTTACATTTTGATAATAGATAGTTAGAGGGACGTGTTTGAGTGGAATTTGAGTTAGGAACGAAAATAAAAGGGTTCTGATCATTTCTGTTGCATTGCAGGTGAGATATTCGCTTAGCCTGTAAGTATTGACTGAAATTATCAAGATCATCCTTTACTTTTTGTGGTGGTAAGTTCAAATTGTCATGATATTTGATAAAAATTTTCATGAGCTTAGAAAATTCTGTAGGGAGACCTTCCTGTTGGATGGAGACTAAAGCGCTTGTTCTTTGTTTTCGTAGCAAACAGAATCTGACTTATCGTGCAGAGAGACCAGGAAAATGCGGACATTTTCATATATCTTTTTGTCTCTGAGCCTAGAGAGAGCATAGCGACATTCAGTGGAATCTGCCGTTTGCTGGGTAAGTTTGACTACTGGTGATAAAAGAGGCTCAAAAGATTTGTCTGAATTTCGTTGTGTAGAAAGGACTTTGCGTGTGAAAGATGCATTAGTTGACTGAGTGGGGTTCAAAAGCTTAAAAAGTAAGCATATTTAGATCCTGTTCTTAGGTCGAAGTTCGCTTAGGGAGGTTATGGGAGCTTCAAATTCTGGGGCATTTACATTAAAATTTTTAAAAATATTATTTCAAAAATCGGGAAATACCCATATTTTGAAACTCCAGTTGTGGTAAGATTTGGCAGTGTAACTGGCGCTTGTTGTTGTAGGTCTTCTGGACGTTTTAGTCTTCCGTGCTGTGCGTGATGTATCATGAGATGGATTTTCTACCCATTTTGATATCGTCGTATACTTTATGAAAATATTTTTTCCCAGGCCGGTGGAAAAGCCACTCATAGTTGATTGATATCGACAACTTGAATTTTTTGGAGAGAATTCGATGACATTTCACATCCGGAATAGAATAATTCTTCTTAAAGAACGATTGAGCCCATGCAGAACTGGCATTTCTAGGAGTGTTGGTTAGGAAGAATGACGATTTATTGGATTTCTTTAGTCTATCAAGTCTTTGGTTCCATTCTGCATTAGACCACAAAATACCAAAATAAATGCGTTTTTGCCAGGGGTGGTGCAAGGTGGCGAATCATTTTGAGGAATAGAAGCGGAGTCAATAGCGTCGGCAGACATAATTTCGTTTGAAGAAGTAGCAGGGATTGGGTTCGCGGTGGCAGAGTGAATAGCGGTGAGGGAGGGACCAAGGGGGGCTTATTACACTTCTTTTGTGAATGCCCCATCTTATCCAGAACCTACGACATCTCAGTCTTGTCACTAAATAACATCCTTAAATCCATTCAAAATTCTAGATGGTTCAAAGAGGCATGAAATACCTAAACTCCCCTAAATTCAGTCCCTCCTGTTCCACACACATCTTGGGGAGCGCAGGGATCCACCCTTGATTTTGCTATAAGAAATAAAAAATTACTACAGTAAAGGTTTTGAATTTTGCGCGAGCACCATACCGAATAGAGATACATTATGTACCTATACATAATACACAATTACATATACATACATATATGCGACTATACATCATTTTTTTTTTGTATTTTCTTTTACCGTGTAGTTAATTTTATTGATTTAGTTCTAGGTCGTTATTTTTAAGGATCTGCAATCTACCCTTACAATATTTAGATACACATTCACATTAGGGAAAGCCTTATACCTAACGGAATGATCTGGATCCTAAACATACGAACAGAAACATGTTTTTTAAATAAGTTTTGTCTAGTCTGAAATTAAATCTCTCAAAAACAGTCTTTAACTATTTTAACTTTTTTTATTAAATCACAATATCAGTTCAGAAAATCTTAATACAAACGACCGAATTACCTTCTAATTCTTGCATAAAAAACTTCAACAATCCTGTTTAGCTTTCCTCAAAGGCTCATGTAAGCAATTTAGCCTCCCTAATGAAAAGCTGTTTCGCAACCTAAATTTTATGAGGCTACCACCGCTATTGAAAGTCCCGCTAAATGCTCTTATATTCCGTATGGTATGGCACACCCGAAAGAAAAACTTATGACTGGCTAGGGACACAAAGTACAATCCAGTAGCATGGGAAACGAGATTCAACCTAAACAATAACATTCCAAACCCCATTACCACATTTGTTGCTATTTGTTCCTGAAGCGAAAGCAGTTTGTTCCTTATGGGTGTGGGTATGTCGGTAAATGAAGACAAACTTTTGGCAATTACCGGTTCACATAAACTGTTCCTGCTGAGAATAAACGACGACGGAGGTGTTGAACAAACATCCATGATTATGACATTATTCCTTATTTAGCTGCTAATTTACCTATACAGGTACGAGTATGCATATGGTCATTTTTGTGAATATGGTTGGTTCCTGAATTCTGCGTTTTATCCCCTTCAATACCCCTCGGTTTATTGAAAGTATTTGCCAACAATTATACAGCTTCAAATCGGTAAAGTACAAAAGAGATGGTGCCCTTTCGATTACAATACCTTTTGCAGGGGTTTATTGATTCTTCACACAGCTCTCAGACTTAATAAAGTAATGAAACTTTTTCAATCAATCTTTCTGTAAGAGCAAACAGCAAGCGTATGGTTTCGCAATACAACTCAACCATCATTGCAAACGGCAAACGGAAAAAGGATCATTTTTCAAAGACGCTATAGTTATACCTTGGATTCCCTTACATAACTTATATAATATGTACATAACGGTAACAATGGGGAACAATAATTATAATCGATGGAAAATGCTTTCGATCCTAGCCGAGAAGTTTAGTTGCATTCATTTTATTACTTGGAAAAGAGTTTTGTTTGCCAATCATCGTTGGAATTTGTGTCTCTGTATAACTCCCATTAGGGGCGGGAGAATTGAGGAGTGTTTGACTAGGGGTTGCTCGTTGGTTGTTGGAAGATGCCTGAAGTTAGAAACTTTTATTGTTTCCATGTTTTACGTTAGTTAGCCGCAGTGAAAACCATAACAATATTTTGGATGTGCGATGGCCTCGTAGTGGTTTTGGCTTGAATCCTTATTAGTTCGTTAAGTACTTTATCTGGTATTTGAGAAGAGGTTTTAATAGTTTGTAGATGTGCGTATACCTTACTGTAGCTTTTATGTAAGCTAAATATTTGTTGACGTTTTGAGACAGTGCCAAATAATGGTTTGAATGGTAATAACCAGGATGAACGTTGATACGCTTGAAAAATGTAGATATAAAAGGTATAAAATAGTCTTTTGATTAAAGTTTTTATATTATGGAGAGAGCCTTGAATATGTATCTATTATAAAACATTTTATCGCTGACGATGAGGATACGTTTTAATTCGTACAAAATCTAACATCTCTTGAAAAAAAAGTTTTTGAAATTTGTTAATATAGATGTACTTGAGAAAAAAAACGTTGCAGAAAAATGTAATCAAAATAATTTTATTCTTGGTTATCCCTGTAATACCACATGGCAGCCAATTGGGACCTATATTTTGCATGTCTGTTCATGACCTGATAAATTTCATGCTGAAAAGCAGAATTATAAATGCGGAACTAGGTAGCCTTACTACAAGGTCAGTCAGCAAAGGTACCCCACAAGGTGGAGTCCTGTCCCTACTACTATGGAGTATGGTAGTTAATGAGCTGCTAATAAGCCTAGAAGAAAAAGGATTCAAAGTGATTGCATACGCTGACGACATTGATATTGCCGTATCAGGGAAGCATCCTCAAATTCTAATAGGACTCTTGCAAAGCGCTCTCAACAAGCTACTCAAATGGACAGATCGTTGTGGACTAGGTGTTAACCCCCACAAGACTGAAATAGTCCTCTTCACAAGGAAATAAAAAATTCCACAACTAGACCCTCCATCGATCAAAGGTGTGCCACTTACTTTCTCAGATGAAGCTAAATACCTGGGTCTTATTTTAGATAAAAAGTTAAGTTATAAACCTAATATTGACAGCAAACAAATGGCCGCGAGCACAACTCAAAGCCATCTCTCAATGGACCAATACTTTTATTAGCCACACCATCATTCTGAACTTATTCGGAACATTCCCAATTCACTCCGACTACAACACTCCCTTGCTGGTTTTCGATAAGAACTTTGATGTCACCATTCCCTCAAGGTCAGCTTGGGAGGAAGGGGCTTTGATAGAAAATAATTCAGTACATTTTTATACATACAGATGGATCGAAAACGGAAAACAGAGTGGGTAGTGGATAGTACTCAGATAGACTAAACTTTAGACTCACCTTCCGCCTACCAAACCATTGTAGCATATTCCAAGCGGAAATTCTGGCGATAAAGGAAGTGTTGTCTTGGCTTAAAGAAAACGTGATATCTATTTCGGATATCCGCATCTTCTCAGGTAGTCAGGCTGCTTTAAAATCCCTCGCATCAGTCTCTTCAAACTCCATTACTGCCAAAGACTGTCCATCGTCTCTGAGGGAGATGGCCAAACAGTTTAATATTCACCTATTCTATGTGCCGGGACACAAGGATACTCCAGGAAATTGTAAAGCCGACGAACTCGCCAGAATTGGAACGGAAATGCCTATCTTGCCCGATAGGGTAGCCTATAACTACCAGTAAGCTTATGCTGAAGCGAATTGCTCTTTTTTTTTTTTTTATAATGCACGGGTATGTTTATAGACCCTTATAGTGTAAAACACAGCACGGGCGATGGGGAAATTAGAGAGCGAGAGAAAAGAGGTGAGGATGAACATTGGTTTTGAATGTTTGCAAATTGAAATGGTGAGGGAAAACTGTGCCGGGTAAGTTATTCCATAATCGTGTTGTGCGACTAAAAAACGAATCTCTGTATTTGACGGTACGACCAAAGTTAGGCTCAAGGGTGAACTGATGAGCATTCCTAGCGAAGCAGGTATTACGGGTGAATTGATAAAGGGGAGGAATGCAACTGGCTACTTCGAGTGAGCATTGCTTGTGAAAGAAGCGATAAAACAGGGAAATACATGAAACATTCCGACGGTGTTCAAGGGATTTGAATGAATCCATGATAGCTCTGTTTCCAATTAGTTTTAACGCTCTGTTCTGAATTTTATCCAATAAATGGAGAGAAGATTGTACTGCACCTGCCCAAAGGTGTGAGTTATACTCGAGTTTTGGACGTATAAACGCCTTATAAATGGTAGCCAGATCAGAAGGGGTGAAAAATTTCTTACAGCGATATAGAAATCCTAAGCATTTAGCAGCATTTTTGGCGTTCTCGATAATGTGATCATTTCAACGAAGATCGTCGTTAACACTCATACCGAGTACTGAGAGCTTTTCGGTTTCTTCGATGCAAGTGCCATTTAAGGACAATGGCATAGGGGGTATATTTTGCTTCAATGACAATAGACAGCATTGAGTTTTCGAAGCATTAAACTCCACACGGTTTTTTGTACCCCATTTAACAATGCTGTAAAGATCGGAGTTTAATGAACTTATCATACAGTACCGTTGCAAATTCACTTCCGAAGGAGATGGACGTGAGTTTGGGAACGAGTATGAAAAGCTGAGAGTGGAGTCGTCGGCAAAACAATGAAGTGGATTAGAAGTTTCAGACAAGAGATCATTTATAAAAATGAGGAAGAGAGTCGGAGACAAAACGGAACCTTGGGGAACACCAGCATTTATTTTGTGAAGATCAGACTTAAAACCATCCAATACAACATGTATTGAACGATCTAGAAGGTAATTTCTAATCCAAAGAATAAGGGTTTCGTTGATGCCAAACGCACGCATTTTCGATAAGAGAGCCTGGTGCCAAACTCTATCAAAAGCCTTAGAAATATCCAGCGCAATAATATTACTTTCTCCGAAACAATGTAAAGATCTGTTCCACTCTTCGGTGAGATATGCCATCAGATCACCAGTGAAACAATTGCTGCGAAAGCCGTATTACCGGTCTTTAAGAAGCTTTCGATCTTCGAGATATTTCTTGAGCTGATGATTTATCAGCGATTCCATGACCTTGGAAAGAAGGGACGTAAGTGCGATTGGTCGATAGGACGAGGGGGAGTAAGGGTCACCTTTTTTAGGAACAGGCTGGACAAATGCTGTTTTCCATCTTTTAGGGAAGATTCCAGAACAGTAGGAGCGATGGAAAAGCTTACGCAATGCGGTTTTGCCAGCGATGAAGAACACCTCTTCAGAAGAATGGGGGGTATACCATCAGCACCAGCGGATTTGTTTATATCGAGATCTCGAAGGGCTCTTGCAACTGTACGAGTGCGGAAATATACCTGTCCCATTGAACGATTTACGTTCTCAAGTACAGGAGGGGCAATGTTTCTAACAGGCAACGTAGAGCTAGCAGCAAAATGAGCTGCAAGTACATTTGCCTTCTCTAAAGAGCTAGTTATTTGTTTATCATTGTAGATGAGCGTTAGAACCGAAGATGAAGTTGAATTTTTTACGTTCTTGACAAATGACCAGAAATTTCTACTGCCTTTGGGACATTGAAGAATTTTTTGCCTTAATTTCTGTTCATGTAAGAATTTGGTTCTCTTTATAACAGCGTTGCATTGGTTTCTGACTTGTTTAAACTTTTTCCGAGCGGAAACTTACTTCTCTCGACCTGATAGCTTCTTTACAGCTTGTATCGAACCAAGACTTTTCTTTCGACTTTATGCTCTTAATTCTGTAAGGAATATAAGTACGCATCCCAAGAAAAATCACTTCTGTGATCATATCAGCACTGGCATCAATGTCACTATCGAGGAAACATAGTGACCACTTAAAAATTCTAAAATAGTTATTCAGACCGTCCCAGTTGGCTTTCTCGTATTGCCAAACGGTCCTAGTGGGATGTTTTACTTTAACTGGATGTATGGGACACGACAAATTAGCTGATATTACACAATGGTCCGAAGTGTCGAATGGAGATTTTACCGTTATGGTATACTTATCAGGGTTAGAAGAAACAAATCAAGAGTGTGAGCGTTTTGCCCAGCAACATCTGGTATACGGGTGGGCTCATCTACCAGCTGAGTAAGGTGGTGCATCTCAGCAAAGATCTCAACATATCTTCCTTCAGATGTTGTCTGTCCTGAATGGCGGAGCCAATTTGAATTGTGTACATTGAAGTCGCCCGCAATAACGACTTCAGTGTGAGGGTACAGGGAAACAATTCGGGAAATGGAATCAGACAGCGCATCGAACTCATTAAGAGTTGAATTGCTGTCCAGATTCGGGCTCCTATAAATGAAACAATAATGTATGATGTCCTTGCGGACAGTAAATTTGAGCCACATGAAATTAAAGTTGGTATTAGAACAATATTGAGAAAGACTCTGGCAAGCAACATCATATCTCACATAGACTAAAAGGCTGTGATGGCGAAAGAGTAAAGGCATTAGGTTATAGCCAGGCAGGCTAAATTCTGAAAGATCAGTATTTGCACCAACCTGTGTTTCACCTAATGCCAAAACAGCTGGTCTGTACTTAACAGAATGGCCGTACACATCAAAGAAATTCCTTCTTAGCCCACGAATATTGGTAAACACAACACAAAAATCACTTACCATGTCAAATATCACAAACACCCAAAACACAACTCTGACGATCTAAATTTAACCGTGATGTGTATGTCCAATGGATTAAAATCAAAATACAAACCGTTCTAGGTGTACCTGAAATTAATCAAGACATACAAACACAATCGAATTATACATCAGATGTCACTTAACTATCCATTACAAGAATCATGCGATAAGCATCACAAGAGACATGCAATGGGTAGCAAGCGACAGTTATTTGAAAGCAAGTGGATAAGTGGGAGATGGAGATGATAAGGAAACGCGCCGTTATCTGGTGTTGATTAGCCAATGTGTAGTATTATTTGTTTTTTTGTTTTGTTGCTTTTTTGTATATGTATATATATATATATTTTTTTTTTAATTTTATAAGGCTTGGGGCGCACTACGAGACTTATCGCACTCGCGACCGCTTGGTATGAGCGGTGGATCGACACCACGCTCTGGAACAATCAAACACAAGATACCTTAACACTATCACTTGTTTGACGACCGAACGAATGTGGCCCAAACTAGATTTGAAACGGTCAAATTGTTTGTTGTCCCTCAGTAGATCTCAGATCAGCTCTGTAATAGGTGTCATAACTAAACACTGTCTTATAGATAGACACGCCGCACGACTCGGTGTACTATCAAACAATTTCTGCAGGAGTTGCTTGGACTAGGAGGAAGAGGAAACAATCCCACACCTTCTTTGTACATGCCCTGCTCTCTCTTAAAGATGCAAACTTCATCTATGAAACTATAATGAACCTAGCGATCCATAAACACAGACATTAAAAGTCTCATTCGCTTCATCAGAAGCTCCAAATGGTTTTAACTAGTAGGGAACCTTTTGTTCCCTATAAGATGTAGATCGTGGTATCACAATGAACCTCTATTGGTCTAAGTGTATCAGATGCTTTAAATAACAGCCACTTTAACTTAACCTAACATAACATAACATTCTATTCATAAATGACTTACCATGTATTTTAAAGCATTCTAGGTGTTTCATTTAAGCAGACGATGTACATACATATGTACACAACAATCTTCAAAACTTTTTCGAATTCTCGAGTTTGTGAATAGTTGAAATATGAACTTAAGGGTAGGTGTCCATTGAAAAAATAGGTTAGACTTTTGCGCTAAGCTGTATAACTTTCACAATTTTACGAATATTTCAATGAAATAAACGGTCATCGTTTAGAAAAATGTTAGTCAAAATACTTTTGCAGTTTTGAAAAAAATATAAAAATATTGTGTGCCTTAAAACTGCCACACAAGTGGAAAAATCATACATTTTAGTAAGGTCCTTATTCAAATGATAGGGAAATTCCGAAAATATTACTTTTTTATTTTGTTTATATTTTTTTTATAGAAACAACATATTCCTAAATCATGTATCGGTCTTCTTTTTTTATTCTGTTTTATTATTTATTCAAAAAAAAATATACAAAACTATGAAAAACGAAGGAAATTTGCATAGTGGTATGAATGCTCTACTGGATAAAACTTCATAAGTATAAAAGATAACGAAGTAAAATTCACTCTTATATAAAGCCAGTAAGTATGTGCAATTACGTTAATATTTTTTTTTATTTTTTTTTTATTTTTACAGTAACTTTTTACTAACAAAAGTCAAAAAATATAAATTTTTTTACAAATATTTTGTTCTCTACCCTGGGAAATTGAGAGTTATATTTTTTAATTTTTGGAAATAAGTTTTTAATCAAAGATTTATATTCTCTAAACAGCATATCGGTCTTTAAAATTTAATTAAACTCATCTAAAGTTCATAAAAATGCAATTAAATATGACAGTATTTGTAATGCATTTGCAATAAAAGTATTGACAATACAGTTCTCACATATTTTTTTTATTTTTGTTTGATATTTTATTTACTAAATTCAAAAATACAAAATACTTTTTTCACTCAATATTTATTTAATTTTATTTTTATAAAAGAGGTCTATTTTGCATTTTTTAACAAAAAGTTCCTTTGCACACGCACACAAGTAAGTTTTCAGTTCACAAGAATGCCACTGCAATATCAGCGCTTTGAAAGAGAAGGTTTCGTATTCTCTGTGCAAAAGAATTTTGTCCGCCCATCCGCTCTCTTGATTCTATTTTTTTTTTGTCTGGGCACATTTAGTTTTTTTATTCTTGTTTATGACTTGTCATCTTGCATCTCGTATTACAAGAACAGAAAAAATAAAAAAAAAAACGTGTGAGAAATGATTGTTTTTAGTAGGTATATCGTATATGATGCAATGACCATTCCACATTGTCGGAGGTATAGGGTGGAAAAATGTTCTTTGTGTATGTATAAAAAAAATATAAGTAGGTTATCACACATTCGCTGTCATAAATTTTGTTTTTTTTTTTGTATTTTTTTATTTGCGATCTATCATCATTCTACTGTTTTTTTTTTTGTTTCTTCTATGGAAAGCCATTTTAGGTACACACATAGTAATAAATTGCGATGCATAGTGATCTTCATTTTTTTTTGCCAAAGGGTGTGTACATGATGGAAGAAAGGAAATCTGCGATGTTGTGTATAGAATAAGATACATATGCATATAAGTATCTACAATAGATTTTGTGTTGTTTTTTCCGATAGGTAGGTTCATAGGTAATGTAGAGGTGCAACGCCTTGTATTGATTTGGTATCGTAAGGATTGTTTTGATTTAATTTTGCGTAGGTAGGTAATGGATGTATCAAAAATATATTAGATTAGTACATGTTAATCCTGTGAATGAACGCAAATTGCATTTCACTGTAAGCGAATACGCAACAACCAAGGGATATGGCAAGTAGATGGCGCCAAAATATTATGTACAATATTATGCAGGTATCTATTAATCTAAATACCTATGTACATATTTATATAAATAAGTTAAGAAGGAAAATTCGATCACTTTTTGTTTTCGGTGGTGACGTATTCCAATGGTAGAAGAATGGTGAAAGTATATAGAAAGAATATGGGAAGTGCGCTTCTTTTATGTATTTTTGTTGGTTTTACATAGGAAGATTTGTCTCCTTTATTTCAATATGTCATGGTGATAGATAATACTCTCGTTACAGTTATTTTCTGTTGTGTTTTTATTGTGCAAATCTATTTTGTACATACCTATAAATATTTTTTTGCAACAACTGCCTCCAAAAACAAACAAAGGAAAGAAAAAACTCAAGCAAAAAAAATTGATAAAAAGTAAGCAAATAGAAAATACATACATATGTACTACCTACTTCGTTTTCATTAGGCCACATGATGTAATTTCGTTGAAAATTTCGAAATGAGATAATTTTTAACAAAGGACAATAGGCAAATCTGACCTAGTTCTAATAAGAACGACCTTTATATAATAAACATATGTATGTTCATATATTCATTATCACTTAGTTTTTAATTTGTAAAAAAAAACAAGTATTAGTTTTCCAATAATGTTGTTGGTGTCAAAATTAAAAAATGATATAAAAATAAGAGCACATTTTTTGTTTTTTTTTTTCGATGAAGATTTTGACATGTTTGAAAAACCAATATTAACTCCGTTTTTATTAAAGCTTAGCCGGTTATCTGTACATATCTGCCAATCAACATTTTTTTCTAACACGTTTTACTTACGACCACCAATTGTTACGTTGGTAGTTGACAAATTGTGAATAATTTCGAAATGACTTAATGAAATTCGTTTTTTTTTAATAAGATCAGTTTTTATATAAAATGCATTTTTAGTTTTTGCTTAATAAAATAGAAGCTTAAAATTAGTATATTAGTATACAAAGTAAAATTAAAATACAATGATGTTATTGGAAATAAAATTGACAAACTTTTTCTACAAAATTTGTTTCAGCTAATGGGAACCAGTGGCACCATTTTACTTCAATTATAGTAGATATAGATTTTTTTTTCAAAATATTTAAAATCTACTTCTTACTTCGCACCATCAGCCAAATACTGAAATCTACCTCATTTTAAAAATCTCTGTTTCAACCTATTTCAATTTTACAAAAAAAAAGTCCAAATCTACTTCTTTTTCTCTATTTCACTCTAGGTAGTATTTTTTTTTATATTAAACGCGCACTCAAGGTCAAGGGGTTATGAATAAAATTAAAATGTTAAACACAGTGCAAGAAATTAGGAAAGTAGGATAGGATGAGAAAGGAAATACCGATACACATTGGTTTTTAATGTCTGCACATTACAATGAGTGGGAAATATTGAGCCGGGTAAAGCATTCCAGATTCGTGTAGTGCGGCTAAAAAAAGAATCACTGTACTTGACAGTACGTCCGAAATTGGGCCAAAGGGTAAAATGATGAGCAGTCCTAGAAGTACGGGTATTACGGTTGAACTGTTTGAAAGGGAGAACGCAACTGGCTACTTCACTAGAGCACTGTTTATGAAAATTGCGGCGGTGCTCGAGAGGTTCAAATGTTTCAGTTAGACAACGGTCGCCTATAATTTTTAGACCTCTCTTTTGAATTCTGTGCAAGAGACTAAAGAGGGGGTTTAGAGCACCTGCCTAGTGGGAATTGCACTCGAGCTTTGGACGCATATAGGCCTTATAGATTACAGCCAGATTAGTAGGTCTAAAAAATTTCTTGCAACGTCGAAGGAAACCTAAAAGTGCTTTACACATGAGCTGCGAACTGCGAATGCGAATAAATCTTTTTAAGCAATTTTCACAGCTAATATCAATTTTTGTTTTATTCTAACTTTACGACGAAGTGAATTAATGATCGAATCAACGATTTAAAAGGAAAACACTGCATAAAATAACTATAAATTGAAATATTTTGTATTTTAATATTTTTTACGCGACCAACAACGTATCTTCTGCGAACTGTCAAATGTAAATTCGCAATCCACAACTAGTGAACGCATTCCACAAACCGGCGACTAAAAAATTCGTTCGAACCTAACCTCAAATGTATAACATCTCTACTGTGTTGTGTTGCTCATTCATGAGTGAATCTATGGAAAAAAGGGTAAAATAATTTAAAATAATATAATTGGTAACAAATGAAACTGCATAAAAGCCACCTTTTCTTTAAATATTTTTTCTCAGCACTCATTTTACTTTAATTTATTTACTTTTGGTTTTGTTTTGTTGACTATTCGCACTGTTCGGCAACCAAAAAAATTACTCATGTGAAAGAAATGTCAAAATTCGCGACCATTCGCAATTCGCAGTTCGCAGTTCGTGTCTCATGTGTAAGCACTAAACACTTGGCAGCGTTTTTGGCCACGTCGAATATGTGATCATTCCATACAAGGTGGTCTGTAATGCACATACCGAGCACAGAGAGTTGTTCAGTTTCCTCAATGCAAGTGCCAAACAGCATTGAGTTTTCGAAGCTTGAAATTCTATACGTTTTTTTGATTCCCCATTGGACAATGCTATCAAGATCAGAATTTAATGAGCTTATCATACGCTGCCGTTGGTAGTCCACATCCGAAGGACAAGGATGTGAATCTAAAAACGAATATGAAAAGCTGAAGGTTATTGTCGTCAGCAAAACAATTAAGCGGAATAATATTCAGAAACTGTCGGAGACAAAACGGACCCCTGGGGCACACCAGCATTTATTTATTTATTTATTCATCAAGCAGAGACACAGCTCTTAAAGACTACTTAGAACAGTAGTAAATTTATATAAATAATAATAAATAAAACAAAACAAAAATAGAATGTACAATTAACATTAACCACCGAACTTTATTATTAATAACAATTTTTTTAAAACAGTCCCTACTTAAATATAAATTAAAATCAATAGCATTACAAACAGAATTAGCTTGTCTTAAACAGCGAGTTAAGAGTTCATTGATTCCATAATTGACCCTATGAAAGGGTACACAAAATAAACGATTATTACGTAATTCACGAAAAGGAACATGAAAGTCAATCAACGAAAGCAAGTAAGGGCAATTGATTTTATAATTTATTAAATCTCTGACAAGCATTACACCTAAATAAATACTTCGTGATTCTAGGGATTGAATGCCCAATATCAGATTTGAAACCGTCCAAAACTACTTTTAGTAAACGGTCCGAAAGGTAATTTCTAATCCAACGAAGAAGAGATTCATCGAATTAAAAAAAAAAAGAATATCAAAACAATAAAAATACACAAATAAGTAAGTTTAAAAGCATAGGAACTCAACACACTGATGTGTACACGAATCCTATGTATGAAAATTTCGCTTGCATATGTGTTTTTAATTTAAAATTAAACTATATACAGTAATTTTAATGTTATTTTCTATAAAAGAATGTTTTATTAATTAAATTAAATAAAATTTTTGTACACAATTTTCTTTAAAATTAAAAGAAATGTATTGACAATTTTAAGTATTTAAAAGTATACATTTATGGAAAACATTTGTCGTATACAATATTATTTCAAAATCAAAGAATCTGCGATGTAAAAATTTTGATCGAAATCGGAAGAGTCGCAAACGAAAAAGTAGAAAATAAAAAGAAGGTTCTATGACAGCGACAGATACCGATAATAACATTTATTTTTTACCAAAGTGTGGACTGCATTGTTGGTACAGTTATCTATACATAATTTAAAAAATAAATCATGAGAGCCGTTTTCAAAATAGTTATAATATTTCATAATGGCTGTATGGAAGGAACCGATCTAAAGTAAAACAAACCATTTCAATTTCTCCTCTAGGCTACAGATTGAGGTACAGAGTTGCAGATAGACGGAATCATTACTCTTTTGTGTTGTAATGTCAACTTATGAAAATTCCCAGTTCAAATTTGTCTAATAGCAAGTAAAAAGTCATTTTAAAATCTACTTCGATTTTTCCCAATTTACTTCACTTTGTTCTTCAAATCTCCTTCCATTTTTTTCCGGAAGTGGTAACGCTGATAGGGATTTCAAGTCTAAGATGTGTAACAAATGCAAAACTATGAAAATTGTTATCATTGTTTTTATTTTGATGATTAGGTACATAATATTCAGGAACAATAGATAAAAAACGAACGGTTTGATCAACCAATTTCAAAATTGATAATCTGTTTAAAAAACACTTTTCCACTTTTCTTAAATGAACGGTCAATTGTAAAAAATCAATTATGTATCTCCATAAATTGTTTCAAAGAATCCATTATCTATAACGAATTTATTCATGTTTTCAAAACTGCCCAATTTACCTATTATGTTGTCAATTTTTACATGTTAATTAGTGGTCAAAGACGGAACCACTTTTTAATCTGAGGCTATATTTTTTTGCACTTATTAATTTTATTGAACCATAAATAATCTCAAGACAATGAAGCTCTTTAAAAAATAAAAATTTAAAATGTTTAACTATGGATATTGTTTATTTTTAGAAACTCTGAAACAAGAAAAAGAAATATTTAAAACGCTTTTGGTTTCATCCCAACACGACCACTTTTCGCAGAGTTACAGCCCTTTGAAAAAGACTCAAAAGATTATTTATAGGTATAGGTACATAGTTACCATTATTATTTTTGAAAGTGTATTAATTTACTTGGGTTAGGAAATTGAATAATTTTTTTAGTTGAGCAATTTTTAAATTGTGAACTTTTTCCTAAAATTAATTGTCTACATTAAAAATAAATTATAAATATCAGAGCAAATTCCCCGGGTTCCTAATGTCTAAATCTGTGCTCCCTTTTCTTTATTTTTTAAAATATCCTGAAAAGTAAAAGTCCTAGAACCAATAGATTAACCTTGTATAAATACGCAAAGAATAAAAACGCTATCTACCTAAATGCGAAAAGTTTCAATTCACCTGCAACCAAAAATAAAACAGAAAACAAACCGTCCATTATTGTGTCTAATTGTGAGCGCTGAATGCAAAAAAATTGATTTGCCTTTCCTAAACCTCAAACAATCACGATTCACGAAAAATTATTTTTTCTACCCAAAATACAAAAGGAAAAAAAACTTTCATTTATCTTGTGCGCAATCCGAGTCAATTCAAAATCAAATGCTTGTGCGCTGCCTGTGAGGCTTGCCACTCGTGCCTTGTTCCCGTTTTCTATTATTTTTTTTTGATATTCTATTCCATCTTTCTCTATCTCTATGCGTGATGCGAAAAAAGAGGTATCCTGAAGAGACGAGACGAGCTAAATTTATTTTCTTAACACAAAAATTCTTAACTAAGAGAGCCATATTTGTGCACCAATACATGTACACGTTTTTACATGAGATTTGAGTTTGCTTCTGAGGTAGACCTACCCTTAATACGTTTTTTCACTTGTGTGATCGTAACGTAAAGTTGATAAATTGAATGCTAGGTATATGAGTTTTACGAAGAAACTTTCATTAACTATTTTTAATTATTTATTAAATGCTGTTATGACTGTTCTGTCCTTGGTATAATCATTTGATGACAAGCTTAAATTTAACACAACACATCAACTCCATAATAATAAAGCGAATGTTGGATAAGAGAGAGTCAAGGCAATTTTGTAACAAAGCAGCTTTTCATTACATTTGTTCGAACCATTCTGGAATACGCTTCTCAAATTCTGCCTGCCGTAATAAGGTCAGACAGGTGAAAACAAGGGTTTCTAAAGGGTTTAAGAAGGTAGGATAATCCTTATGATATCCCTCCTTATCACAACGATCTTAATGATATATCTAACTTATTGACATGTCTAGTCTCGAGAGCAGACGTTCTTATTTATGTTTTGCCTTTATTATTAAATTATTAAATATAACAATAGACGCCTTCCACCTTGTGTCATGTAACTTCCTAAATTCCTAAATAATCTTGAGAAATTTAACCCTGTTATGGTTTGAAGAAATTTTAAGACAAATCTGATACAATGCTGGTACTCTCTCCTTCTGAACGAGAAATTGGATAATTATTAGTACTTTTATTAAACTTACGGTGCCGTGAAATAAGGCCAAGTGAAATAAGGCCAACTTTCAAAAACTGGCCTTATTGCACTCTGATATAGTGAAATAAGGCCAATTTTCAGTAGTTGGTCCTATTTCACTTTGACAAAGTGAAATAAGGCCAAATGATTTTCAGAAATAAGACCAAATTGGTCTTATTTCACTTTTTGAAAGCGTAATAAGAGCAACTGAAAGTATTTAACGGTGCCGTGACATAAGGCCAAGTGACAAAAGGCCAAATTTGTTTGTGACTTAAGGCCAAACATAAAATGTTTTGTCTTGAGCAACAGTACCTTGGGTTAAATACAAAACTGTTGCTACAGGCGCCTGCCTGGCGACTGAACATACCCTAAGCGGAGCAACGGAGTTGCGTGAGCGGGTGTGAGCCCCGAAAAGGGAGTTAAACCTAATTTTTTTTATCAAAATCGTTAGAGCCATTTTCGAGATAAATAAGATTTTGCATTACGGGTGTATGGGGGGTACCGTTAGTTTTGGAGCTAAAAAAAAATTTCAATTTTTCCTCTAGGAAATCACCGAAGACCCTTAACTACCGAGTTTGAAGAAAATACCTCAGGTAGTTTAGGCTGTAGTTCGAGGTACAGACATACAGACATACAGACAGACAGACGGAATTGTCGGACCCACTTTTTTCGTCTTCGCTATCATCGTAATGTCAACTATGATCAAAATCTCGAGTTCGATTTTTTTTTCCAAATGCAGAACTTGCCCTATAATACCTATATCGCAAGTACAAATGACTTAAGATAGACTGAAAACACATCTACGAATGAGGTTGAATTTGTTAGCTGTACAATCTTTCCTAATTGTCGATCAGGACATTATATACTGTTCACTGCCAAGTGTAAGGTATTACAGTTATTCTCAACAAACATTTTGGGAACTTTCATGAGTACAGAAACTTTTATTCATAAACTCCCGAAATAAGGCCTTTAAACAAAAGCCCACGTATGTCAAAACAAATTTATAGTACCTAAAGCGTGCAATTTGTGTATGTACATGTATATGCGTAAAAACTTTTTGTCTTGGAAACAACTCTAGGGATTTCGATGAAACTATATTTAGATCGGTGTCATCTAGACGTGAAGCCACAGGGTAACCACAGTTCTCTGTGTAACCTTTGCATTTCTATAAGTTTCTCCTTAAATTTGATGTATTTGAGAGTTTTCTATATAAAATAATTTAAACGTTTAAGAAAAATGTTAGTATGTAAATTTTAATATTTTCTCGTTGTGCAAATGAAAATCAAAATTAAAAATAAAAATCACTGGCCCATTTTCGAGATATGGAATTTTCAAAAATAAATATAAATTTTTATCAAAAAGTTAAAAAATATTTTTGTTTTAGTTTTGTAAAGCTATGTTTTTTAAACTTTTTAGAAGCTCCTCTATACAAATTTCATTAAAATCAGATATGCCGATAATGAGAAAGTAAAAAATCGAAAATTGATTCTGTGGTGGGTACAGCCAGTAATGTCTTAGTTGAATTTTTTTTATTAAATTATAAATCGTTAAAATTAACATAAGAACATTTTTATTTACAAAATTATAGTTGCCGTTTTCGAGAAAAATACAGCTTTCGAAATTTATTTTTTATCATTTGTATGGTGGGTACCGTTATTTTTATATGAAATAAAACAAAAATTATCACAGCTTTACAAAGTATAAAGAATTTGAATATTTAATACTTTTCAGGCTTTTTAGGAGCTTTTTTTTATAATTAGCACACACTCAAAGGTTTTTTGTATACCCTTAGTATGCCAGAGACACAGTGTGAGCATTAGGAAAAAAGGGAGAAGTTAGAATGGAGGTGTCGGTGTACATTGGTTTTGAATTCTTGAACATTGCAGTGACTGGGAAAGGCAGAGCGTGGTAAGGAATTCCACATTCGCGTAGTACGGCTAAAAAACGAATCTCTGTACTTCACAGTACGACCGAAGATGGGCTCGAGGGTAAACTGATGGGCATTCCTAGAAGTGCGGGTATTACTGTTGAATTGTTTAAGGGGAGGAATGCA
This sequence comes from Chrysotoxum bicinctum, assembly GCA_911387755.1. NCBI lineage: Eukaryota > Metazoa > Arthropoda > Insecta > Diptera > Syrphidae > Chrysotoxum > Chrysotoxum bicinctum. The sequence continues at coordinate 182,051,051 of OU426987.1, forward strand.
GATGGCTATTTCACTAGAGCATAGTCCGTTAAATAAATCAATGATGTTATTGTCACCAATCATTTTAAAAGCTCTTCTTTGCTTCTTTGAACACTGTCCAAGAGACTTAAGTAAGTTACTGGAGCACCAGCCCATAGATGAGAGTTATACTCAAGTTTTGGGCGTATGTATTGTATATACATAGGTTTTATAGATTGTATAGCCAGATCAGAAGTAGACAAAAATTTCTTGCACCGTCTCAGAAAACCCAACATCGCGTATGTGCTCGTTCCACAAGAGGTGGTTCGTGATGCACATACCGAGAATATCGAGATGTTCAGTTTCACTGATGCAGGGGTCACTCATAGACAGAGGCAAGGGGGGTGTATCTCGCTTTAACAATATAAGACAGCATTGGGTTTTCGAAGCATTAAATTCGACGCGGTTTCTTATTCCCCATTGTACGATTCTGTTTAGGTCGTAATTTAATGATATGAATAAATAAATATGATATTTTGTCGTTACAGTTCCACATCCGAAGAGGAGGGATGTGAGTCTGAAAACGAATATGAAAAGCTAAGAGTACTATCGTCAGCGAAACAATTAATTGGATTAGAAGTTATAGACAGGAGATCATTTATAGAAATGAGGAAGAGGGTCGGGGACAAAACGGCGCCCTGGGGCACACCAGCATTTATATTGTGGGTTTCAGACTTGAATCCGTCTAGTACAACTAGTATTGAACGGTTCGAAAGAAATTTTCTAATCCAAAGAAGAAGGGATTCGTCGACTCTGAAATCACGCATTTTCGATAAAAGAGCAAGATGTCAAACTTTATCAAATGCCTTTGAAATATCAAGTGCAAGAATCTTACTTTCTCCAAAACGATGTAAAGATTTGTTCCACTCTTCAGTGAGATATACTTTTATCATAAAACGAAATTTCCAAAATTGGTTTTCCCTTTTTTGGAAAAATCAAACACAAAAAAATGGTTATGGGGGTGCGATTAATAACCATTTTTCGAATGTGCAACAGTTCTTGAGAAAAAAAAATATTTTCTAAAATTTGAAAAAAAAAAATTATATGACCGTTAATTTGTGTATAAAAAAATGGGAAAAATGTGTGGGGTGAAAACTTTAAAATGCTTTATACAAACTTTCAAGAATTGGCCGGGTCACTTTGACTGTAGAAAAGAGACAGACAGATAGAATTTCATGTCTGATCAAAATCTCGAGTTCGTTTTTTTAAGAATGCATAACTTGCCATAAAGTACCTACATATATAAATACATATATCGAACTCGAAAGAAAGGCACACATGAACGGTTGAAAGTTGTCAGTTACTATACTTCATTCAACAAAAATATGCAGTACACGTCTTATGGGAGAGCTTTTTCAAAATCAGTAGCGTTCTATATTTTTGCACCATACTAAATTGAAAGAACTCCTCCATAAAAAAGTGTTTGTGCGCCCATAAATTTTCGATTGCATCTGACGCAGGCCCGACGTCCTATTGACTGCACATCTGAGTGTGCACTGAATTGCTGTGGTCTATGGCTGTTGGTGCTATTCAATTTCAATCCCCATTAAATATTGATGTGCGTTCAGAGTTACCCTTGTTCATTTCGTAACTTGTTCAGTTTTTTTTCCTTGGGTTTCTGTTGAGGTGCTTTTGATTTTAGAGCTTTAAAAAAAGGGTCCATTTAAAATCAACACTACGATAACCCTGTGAGAGCTTTAATGAAGGACAGATTTATGCAATTCACTGTAGCCAGAATGCGAGGCAAACGTTCTATCTTGCCCACATTGCATATTTTTATTGGACAGAGTATAGGTTATGGTTCTCCACGAGCTGAAAAGCGCCACCGAGTGCCAAGACTTTGTCTTTAAATATTTATTGCTTTTATCAATTTTCAATCGAAACCTTAAAACCAGACGATTTAAGGTCCATAAGATTTTTATAAAAAGTGAAAATTATGAAAACTACTTAGGTATCCTTGGAAAATAAACTGTCATTTTGCGAAAAAAAAAACATATTTCCAACAATACTGGTTTTCGTTCCTTAAAGCCTAAGGTACAGTATAATTGCCATCGTGTCCCCTCTCAAAAAGCTTCTTTTCTATCCCCCTCCCATTTCATAAAATCAATCGGTTTCATATTTTCTAATTTTCATATAGACTCGATTTTAATGATCGCATAAAGCTTATGAGAGCATTGAATACTTAAAAAACAGATTTGTAAATAAATAGATACAAATAAAAAAAAAACGAACAAAATATGAATTTTTTTAAATTTGTTGTGTTCAAAATGTTGAATTGAAACACAATTTTTTCATAAACTATTAATTGAATGTTTTTGGCTTTAAAAAAGCAACAGTGTAATATTTATTTGAAGAGGTTTGTTGTTTTATTTTTTAATATCTATTCCCGTTCTAAGTCAATGCCTCAGAAAATTACATCTACTTCACAAACTGGAGTAACGATCCAACCTACTGAAATGATTTTTTCCAATTAAATACTCATAATTTTCCAAACTGTTCGTCATTAAGTAGGAACTAGGACATGTCATTAGGTGCCGTGTCGAACAAATAATCTTTTTCATTGATTCCTTACTCCTAGGTAGGTAGGTATAAGTCGGAGAAAAAAATTGTGTAAATATTTTCGGAAGAGAGGCGTTTTAAAAGGAAGACAAGAGGGTTAGTTGGGGTTCTTCATATGTACATATTATGTGCTGTACATTAGGGTGGAGTGATAATGTATGAAAAAAAAATTTTATTTTTTTTTTAATGAAATAGCAATACAAAGTTGCCTTTTAATAAATAAATTCAGCATACAAAAGATTGTTTACTTGTCTTGATGTTATGAGGTGCCCCAACCCAATTGAAAATTAGAAAAATACTAAATTTTTAAAACATTGATCTAGTTTTGATTTTCTTCAAAGGCGCATTCAAATCAATCTGTGAACAGGGGAAGTTAAAAATATTACTTACATGAGTCTTATTTTCTTGACGGCAGTGTTTAAAATCAATGTTTCTCACAAGTAGAATAACAATAACACGCGCGCACTTAATGGCGTTCAAACAACGTTTGACAGCGATTGAATTGAAATGAAATGAAAGTGCAGTGAAATCACCTCTCCCGCCTCAACACCCACCTCCCCCCCACCTATCCACACACTATTCAAGGTTAAACGGAACACACAGAATATGATTTAGCGTTAATTTGACAATATTAGACATTGGTGTTTTTTGACAAAATTTTGCGAATTTTTCTAAAGTTCAAGTTGGGGGCACCTCTAAATTTATCATGAGCCGAATAAAATTTTGTATGTATATTTGTGAACAATAACAGCAACTTTTTACAGGTATTCCGAAACGAATATGAAAAAAAAAAATTTCACTCCACCCTACTGTACATGCCTATAATTTTGTAGGTCTACAAATTTTAAATTTGAAGTGAAAACATACGAAAATTCGAACTAAGCTACCATCTTCCAGGAAAAACCCAAAGATGGAAATACCTAGTTCCTTTTATGAACAACATATGAAATGAAATCAATTCTTTAAAATAATTATTTTTAGGTACTCGTACCTATATGACTTCAGGAATTGGAATTGAATGTGAATTTTAATCTAATATAAAGTTTAGTTTTGGAAAATTCAATCAAAATTTATTTTTAGAAACACATTTAAAAGAGCCTTAACTTGTGGCCAAGTAGTTTGAATTCAAACTTAGGTTTCAAGTAGATACGAATGAGAATTTTATTATTTATATACTCGTACTATAAGAATGCGTTGAGTGATGTTTTGTTCTAAGAATTTACAATACAATTATTATGTCCCAAAGCAAATCTGTAAGTCTGTATCCTTAATATAGGAGCTCTTATTTACATTAGGTAATTAACGAACAAACAAAACTGCCTATACATTACATTATTTCTAGAGACTCAAGATATATGTACATGTACATACCTTTGGCGTTTTGGAGGCTTCCTGTGTTTAAATTCATCACCCTTCCTATAAATGATGAAGCTTCTGTGCAAAGAAAAGATATATAAAATCATAAAGTAAAACCGGAGGGTATAATTCAAATCAACTCAGCAGGATAATAGCTAAAGAACAAAAATACAAAAAGATAAAAACAAAAACCTTCTCGCAATGAAAGCGCAGATGAGGCAGACATAATACCTTTTAAGTTAATTTTTAGTTCCTTTTGCTTTTGAGATGCCAATTGCAGATGGGAGGAAGAGTTAATTTTAATTAACATTCAGCCTAGAAGAAAGAGGTTAGTGTGGAAATTAAGCTTAACAGAAAAGACAGCTTTTAGACATTTAAATTGAGTACAAAGTAAGAAGCCGTCATACCTTGCCCTCTGGAAAAAAAAGCGTGACTGTTGCTTGAAAAATACAATGTAAACAGAGATTATATTTCGTATTAAATTTCAAGCACGATAAGTATGAAACTAAAAATGTTCAACGAAAATCCTTCCGGGTAAACTTTTTTTAAATTTTTTTCCAGGGTGAAAAATAGCATTTAGGAAGATATTGTTCTTCTGTATTTTGATATCTATGAAGTGAATTAATCTTTCCGAAATATTTCTTTATATTTTAATTTATTAAAAACTCACCAATTTTTTGCAAAATCCGAAAGAAATCTGCAATAGAAATCGAATTTTAATTAATACAATGGATGTAGCTAGGGTAATTTAGATAAGCGGCAACCTAAGAAGATGATTAAAAAGCATCAGCTTGTTGAAATTCAATGGCAAAACGTAACTTTTTAATAATTATAATATTTTTTATAATTTAAGAAATTGCTACACAATCACTCACAAGACGTTTAATTCATAAACCCAGCACGGTTTTCCCTTCTTAATTTCCAAAGATGCAAGACCAATGTTAATCGACACCTTCTTTTAAAATAATTTTGTAATGAATTTGGCTTTATTTTTCATGTTGCTTTTCGTCTTTAGAGTTGTTGTTTAATTAAATAAAAACGATTTTTTTAAATATAAGTTAATAAATTAAATTTTACTAAATTTATTGTTTAAAATTAAAAAAGTTTGCAAACAAAAATAATCGCACGGGCCAAATCTGGAGAATACGGTGGATTGGGCAGCTGTTCGTAGTGCAATTCGACCAATTTTGACACTGCTCTGAAGTGGTCTCAAGGTTGAGCTTGTTGTCCGGAGTGAGCAAACTATCATACTGTTTCAGCCATCTCGCGCACCTTCAATCGGCAGTCTGCCAATACGAGATCGTGGATTTTTGACACGTTATCCTCCGTGGTAGCCATTATCGGGGTACCTGAACGAGGTTCATCAAGACCGATGTGCGACTACGTTGAAACTCGTTTTAACAATTTTTGACGGTCGCCATCGAAGGAGAAGAGTCACCGTACATCTAAACGCTCTTTGATTTCACTGAGCGATTTCCCTTCCAAAAACAAAATCGAATCACGGACCGATGTTGCTCTTTTTCCAATTTTTCTAAAATTCGCGGACAAGCTGGCTTCCAAACGTGGTCAAAACGAAACTACGAGACCGATTCGGCTGAAATTTTGACAGTAGCTGTCTAAGAGAATGTACTAGACGATAGTAAATCTCTCTTGCGATATTGGGACCATCGGGCGGTAAGGCTAAGTACTTATCGTACCGCCCTCTTAAACAAATAACATTAACAAAGACTCCGCTTTCTGAAAACCCCCTGTCCATTTTGAACAAAGTCTAAAAAATGTAGACCTACATACATATATCTTCCTCGTCCAGTAAAAATCATCTAAGATTATTTTGATTGAAACTGAGATACGTCTCTTTAATTCGCCACTCTCAGTCAAATATCAAACACACTTATCTATATCTATACTATTATACTATTATATAAAAGCGAAACCATTTTAAAGTTTGTAACGCACGATCTCAGAAAGTAGTCAACTGATTTATTTGAAATAAATTTTATTATTTTCTATATTGTTATAAGAGTGTTTATGGCTATGATTTTTTTTTCATTAATTATTTGTCAAACTTAAATATTATTAATTTTACATTTTTTGTCCATTTTTTTTTCATTAGTTGACTTATACAACCACTCATATCTTAAAACCTATACAATAATTGACAAAGATTAGCATTGCTTCATAAAGTCAATATTGTTGCGCAAATTTTAAGCCCAAAATCACTTCTAAGTTAAACATACAACCTGAGAAATAAATAAAAACAAATTATAAATTTATAAACTTTTTGAATTTATTTTATCCAGGAATTAGATTTCATCACAATCGCGAGGTCGCTGCTTTGTTTCATTTCATTTTCGTTCCAACATTTTTAATTTTCTTTCCTTCCCGTTCCCATACTCTCCCTCTCTTAATATCTGTTCCATTCAATAGTTACGTATTACGTTTTTTCTCTTACCTACCCACCTACATATTCAATTTTTCTGTATTGTATAGTTTATCTAACTAACCGAAACACACATTTTTTTTGTTTCTCTAATTCTATCGTCACATCGCTAAGCAATGTGGGGGTGGGCTCTTTTTACTTACGATATACAAAGGTAATAGGTACTAACTATAGGACAAGTTCTGCATTTGGAAAAAAAAATGGAACTCGAGATTTTGATCAGAGTTGACATTACGATGATAGCGAAGACGAATAAAGTGGGTCCGACGATTCAGTCTGTCTGTCTGTATGGCTGTATGTCCGTATGTCTGTATGGCTGTACCTCGATCTAGAGCCTAAACCACTGGAGCTATGTTCTTCAAACTCGGTACTTAAGGGTCTTCGGTGATTCCCTAGAGGAGAAATTGAAATTTTTTTTTAGCTCTAAAACTAACAGTACCCCCCGTACACCCGTAATGCAAAATCTTATTTATCTCAAAAATGGCTCTAACGATTGATAAGAAAATAGGTGTGATATTATGGACACGGACTACATTTTGTTAAAAAAATGTTTGGGGGGAAATGTTATTAACGGTACCTGTCATAGAACGGTCTTTTTGATTTACGAATTTCTCATCAACAGCTCTAACGATTTTAACCAAAATTCTTATGCGTGAGCTTCTATACACTCGAAAAAATATAATCTAAAATTTTTTTCGAAAAAATAGTTTTTTGATTTTTAAAAAACTAATATAATTTTTTTTTTTTTTTGAAAATTCAATATCTAGAAAACGGATACACGAATAAATTTTTAAATTATGTTATAAAATGTATTTTATTGAATACTTATAACTTCCAAATCATTTTTGTTTATAAAAATTTTAAGGACATTTTAGTACACAAAAAACATGTTTCAGTGCTTCTGTATGTCTGTACCTCTCTCTACACTTCTACAGCCTTACCCACTAGACCTATGTTCTTTAATCTCGGTAGTTAAGGGTCTTCGGTGATTCCCCAGAGGAGAACTTGAAATTTTTTTTAGCTCCAAAACACTAACGGTACTCCCCATACACCTGTAATGCATAATTATATTTATCTCGAAACGGTTCTAACGATTTTGATAAAAAAAAATTAGGTGTGATATTATGGACATTGGACATGGACTACATTTTGATCAAAAAAAATTTTGGGGCAAAATGTTATTAACGGTACCTGTCATAGAACCGTTTTTTGATTTTTTGACTTTCTCATCAACAGCTCTAACGATTTTAACCAAAACATTTCAACAGGAGCCCCTTTAAGTTTAAAATAATATTGTATATAAAAATATTCGAAAAAAAAAAACTATTTCTAAAATCTATACTACACAATACTTAAAATTTGGCATCCCAAATTTTGTTCTCGAAAAATTTTAAGGGAATTTGTCATATAAAAAATTACTTAAATATTAAAAAGATTAATCAGACGGCAATTCCATACATTTGAACATTTTTATCTCATTAAATCCATGTTTTATATTTATAAAATGTATTTTAAATTCCAAAGTACTTTTACATAAGAGCAAGTTTGTGCGATCCAGTCGTGCATTTTATTTTTTAAGTTACACTCAATAGCATTCTGGGTGACAAAAATGGACATTCAATTGACTACAGTGCCGTGCACATGAACTATTCTATAAAAGCGAAACCATTTTAAAGTTTGGGTTGAATGATCTCAGCAAGTAGTCAACCCGTGTATTTGAAATAAATTTTATTATTTTCTATATTGTTATATTTATAATATGCACAAACATGAACAAACTCTCTTTTTTCAAGTGTGAAAGAGAATCTAATTAGATACGGTACGTATATACATATAAACTAAAATTAATATTATTGTAGAAAAAATGCTCAGTCCCATTGAGAAATGTTTTCATATGCTAATACTAATATTCAAAAAATTTACGTAGTTACAATTTGCGAAGCAACGCGAGCACGGGTCGGCTAGTACATTTATATGCATACAAATGTATCTGTAAAAGCTCGTTTCGTGCCGCCATGAACTAATTAAATTCTGACGCCTCCAGCACTTTTTTTTTGTACTTTTTTACTTACTTTTATTTTATTTATTTAACACATTTTCTCCGGGGCTGCTGTAATCCAAATGAGTTAATCGAATCCGAATAAAATTAATCAACCTAACGTTGGTTAAGCATTCAGTCGTATTTTGCCCACAGAATTACATATCTCTCCGATCAACCCGCATAATGGACCCAACAGTAAAACCACCGATTTTGGGGAAAAAACCTTAATGTTTTCATATTCTTAAATGTTTTCACTGTGATAATACGTATGAGTATTATGTTTGTATGCCTTTTAACGTGCTGAAGTGATTCATCCTACCGGTTTAATGAATTGGAGAAACTTTTCTATGGAACAAAAAAAACGAAATACTACATCTATTTGCTCGGAGCATTAATTGGGGCGTTCACATTCTCAAATTTGTTTGAAAATCAGGACATGATGAATATTGGATAGATGAAAAACATTAGCATTTACATTTGTCAAGCATACTGTCAAACATCTTTTCTCACTAGATTTTTGGCGGACCAACTCAGAGCATTATATACAATTTTAGATAATGAAATTTATTTGATTTTAATATTTAAAGTCTGCAGAAACTTATATTAGTCTAATAAAATCTGCCTAAATTACCGCTATTGCTTATAAAACTCATTTTGATATTTTTTCCTTTAGTCCAATCAAATTAGTATTTTATATCTACAAAAAATACTGCGTCGATTTTTTTTTTTGTTTCTTAAAGAGTACCTATTGGAGAGTGTAAATCCAAAAAGTTCGAACAAAAAACGCCCTTGCGTTGTCCGCCATTTTGAAAAAGGCTTTGGAAAGCTTGAACTCGATTTTCTCGGCTCCTATCATATATAGAGCTGTATTTTTTTTTTTAGGTTTGTACGTTAAAATATCTTCTTTAACTTTTGTTGAGAAAAAAATTTGAAACTTCTTTCCAAAAAAAAGTTATCGACGAAAAACTGTCGAGATTTTGAAGTAAAAAATGGTTTTTAACGTTTATCTCGCCTCAAGTTCATCTGATCAAAAAAATACTTAATTTGTTTTTTATAGATCACTTTATTTCCTACATTTTGGTATATTTAAATTTTATGTGCGACAAAAACTGTAGGATATATAACCTGTCAAAATGGCCAATAGCCTGGGAAAATTAAAAAAAAAAAATTTACTCACGTTTGAAAATTTTCAAATTTGATTATGTTCATTATGAAATTTAAAGAAACAGTTCAAACTCTTTTCCGCAACACCACCGAGGTAGAGTTACGGCGCGTTTTTTTTTGAATGTGGTGTCCCCAGGAGGTATAATCCACGATTAAATCGTTTTCGTTTCTATATCAGCCTATAGATAGCTCAATGTGGCATAGTTTTTTCATGTCGTTCTTATCTCCTTTTTTTTTTGGGGCTAGGCGTGCGGACATCAATGATCATATTAACTTTGTTTGTGCTGGGATCGTCAATGGTAGTTTCTTCAATGTTTTCAGGTGAGGAAACGTCTTCGCATGCGTCATCTTCCAGTAAATTTTGCAAGGTAGGAACATTCTCGCATGTGTTTCCACTGCAGTAGAAACATAATAAGGAACAATTCAGACCAGTTTTCCGATAGCCACAAGCTTGGCCACACTGGCCCTTGCATTTGCAGGGTATAGTTTGCAATATGCTTTGTGGAGCTGGATCCTGAGTGGTTGTAACTGGCTCTAATCCTCTCGGAGTTCTTTTCCAACCCCATTTTAGTGGGTCATGGTGAACATCGATCCAAGTCTATACTTGATGGTAGGTAAGGAATGTGTGTTGCCGAGCATCTGTTGCACTAGGAGGTAATGAAGATAGATTAAACTTAGTTTTTTTGACGTTTTAACAAAGTCGCTATATCGCAAAGGATCCAGTGACCCATTTTCCTTCCCATTGAACAACGCAATAAAAACTTTTTCTCCGGCGGCTCCCAGAACGTTGCTATCAACATCGTTGGATCTGGATTATACCTCCTGGAGACCCCATATTAAAAAAATGCGCCGTAGCTCTACCTCGGTGGTGTTGCGGAAAGGAGTTTGAACTGTTTCTTTAAATTTCATAATGAACATAATCAAATTTGAAAATTTTCAAACGTGAGTAAATTTTTTTTTTTTAATTTTCGCAGGCTATTGGCCATTTTGACAGGTTATATTTCCTACAGTTTTTGTCGCACATAAAATTTTAATATAACAAAATGTAGGAAATAAAGTGATCTATAAAAAACAAATTAAGTATTTTTTTGATCAGATGAACATGAGGCGAGATAAACGTTAAAAACCATTTTTTACTTCAAAATCTCGACAGTTTTTCGTCGATAACTTTTTTTTGGAAAGAGGTTTCAAATTTTTTTCTCAACAAAAGTTAAAGAAGATGTTTTAACGTACAAACCTAAAAAAAAAAATACAGCTCTATATATGATAGAAGCCGAGAAAATCGAGTTCAAGCTTTCCAAAGCCTTTTTCAAAATGGCGGACAACGCAAGGGCGTTTTTTGTTCGAACTTTTTGGATTTACACTCTCCAATAGGTACTATTTAAGAAACAAAAAAAAAATTCGACGCAGTATTTTTTGTAGATATTTCGAATTAATTAATTTAATTTGACTGGACTACTTACGATGTGCACAGCTTGAGAAGTTCATGGAAAATTAAATTTTATTTAGGCTTGACAAGCATGCGTTCACATTCTTAAATATGCTTGTCATGCAGCCAAAATATCAAAACATTGTGAAATCCACCCAGACTCAACCATTTGCATTAGAAATAAAATGTACGACTGGGTCGCACGAACTTGCTCCTATGTAATAGACTAGGAATTTTAAAAACGGATGTTATTAAAGAAAACTGTTCATAAGGATAAAATGAATTTTTTAAATTCTTTTAGTAGTAAGAGATAAAAACAGAATGCTATACAAATATGTATGAATTTATGCAGGAACAAAAATTATAAGTCGTTGTAGTGGTTCCTTAAAAAAATAAGCTTTTATGTACATACAAAATTTTTAAAACCTTTTTAAGAAAAAATTTTGGTACGCCAACCTTAAGTTTTTATTATTGTACGAATAAAAGTCTTATTTCCAAAAAAAAATACTAAGCCGTTCTTGAGATATCGAATTTTTCAAAAAAAAAAAATACTTTTTTTTCTAAAAATTGAAAAAATATTTTTTCTTAAGTTTTTAAATGCAATGTTTTTTAAACTTTTTAGGAGCTTCTTTATAAAAAATTTCGTTAAAATCCGTTATGCCGATAAAGAGTAATTCAAAATTCGAAAAAATCGTTCTACGGTAGGTACAGTCAGTAATATCTAGATTTCAATTTTTTTTTATTAAACTATAGATTGTAAAGATTGATTAAAAGAAAAAAAATTTTAGCAAAATTCTCGGAACCGTTTTCGAGAAAAATACGATTTTCGAAAACCATTTTTTAAAATTTGTATGGAAGGTACCGTTAGTTTTAGATAAAACAAAATTTTTTTCTCAAATCTTGTAGATTATGTTAAAAAAGTTTTATTTGTCAAGTTTGAAAAAAAGCGAGCATGGGGTTTTCGAAATATTGAGTTTCCAAAATAAATTTAGAATTTTTTTTTAAAGATCCAAAAAATAAAAAAATGAAAATTTGAATATGTAATAATATTCAAACTTTGGAGGAGCTTTGGCATAAAAAAATGATTTAAATCGGCTGTGCCGTTTTCGAGAAAATCAAAAACAAAAAAATGGACCCAGGGAAGCTACCAAAAATAACAATTTTTTGTAAAAATTTTTTCAACCGTTAGCTAGTTTTAGCCAAATGAAATTTTTGATATTTTTTTAAAAAAAATTCTGTGGGACAGTTTTTGAGAAAAAAAAATATTTATAAAATATCGAAAAAAAATCGTATGGCAGGTACCGTTATTTTTGGTCTTAAAAAAAAAAAACAGAAAAAAACATCCGGGGGGAAAAAATTAAAACCCATATCTACCAAGTTTGAAGAAAATCGGCCGAGCCGTTTAGGCTGTAGTCGAACCGCCAGACAGACAGACAGACAGAATTGCGAGACCCACATTTTTGGTCTTCGGTATCATCGTAATGTCAACTTTGATCAAAATCTCGAGTTCGATTTTTTTTACGAATGCATAACTTGCCTTATACGAGTAGTACCTATAAGTCGCAAGTAAAAAAGGAGATAAAGTTATTAGGATTAAATCATTTGGGGACATTTATAATTTTAAATTAACTTTAGTTATTTTATTTTAGTGCATGAATAATATCAATTTGGATTCACATTTACACTATCAAAATCAAGTCAATCAAGCCATGCTTGTCAAAAATATTTGAGAATGTGAACGCCCCTAATAGTGCACGAAAATACGTAGATAACTTCAGTTTGATTCTTGGTATCTTATTAACGCGATTCTTTTTTTCGTTCGGTTCGTCTTTCGTCTTTTTGTCAGTTTGGGTGAGGGCTGGCCATAGATGTGTACGCGTCTAAAATTATGTAATTTTCTTGAGGCAATGTGTTATGTACATACATAGGTACTTGACAACCATAGAAGAACATGCTCGACAAAACCGATACCTCAATATTATTAATATCTTCGAAGACAATGGTTAGTTCAGTTTTTGTAGGGTTGAATAATAAGCTGTATTTAAAGCAGTTTATGACCTCAAGTCAGAAGGAATTGGCCTAGATAAATTGCATCCGAAGTTCCTGAGGTGCTGCTTTGTTTTTCTAAATCTATTTAATCTGTTTCCGGTAGAACTCTATTAAGAAAACTAAAAAAAGGCTTTTATTTGAAAGATCGGCTGTGAAACTTATTCAAGCATATCTTACTGGATTGTCCGATTTACTTCCTACAAAATCTGATATCCCGCAGGAACCAATTATTGGTCCTTTTTTTGTTTTCGGTATTTATAAACGATCTACCACTTACCCTTACATTTTGCGACATAATAATGTATCCAATACGAGTATATCTTAGCTACCTTATTAGTTAGTCAAAAATGCTACAGTTCGTGTGAACATAGATTTGACGAGGTTTTTTTCAATGAGCTTGACAAAATAGATAATAGTTTGGGACTAAGCTATCGTCTTCAATAAAAAATAATATTGAAACTTCATGTTTGCCCCAAATAGGTCTAGAAGTATAATAAAACTATTAAATTTTGGCATATTGTTAATCCAAACTCTTGCTTGGGACAATCATATCGCAAGCGCAATCGGAAAAACTTATGGCACACTTCGGGCTCTCAATTTCTATGGAAACTGCCTGTATTGTGTTGCATTGAACAATGTTGTTCGCTTTGTATTTAGGATTCGCAGATTCGATCATGTCTCACAATTCGCTGATAAGATCCTTAATATACCTCTGTAAAACTACTTACATACAAGAAGTAAAATATTAATCCGTCAGAATATCTGTTCGAAAAACTCGTTTTCTCGTACACTGTTTAAAAGTGACAATTTTTTGTATTCGCTGCTATTCTGTGGAATTCTCGAATTGAGGAGAATTAGCAACTCCAAAACATTTGCAACTGAATTAATTGGTTATTTGGTAAATTTATTTTTTATTCAAATTGCAGTAATAATATTTATTTTTTTAACACTTAATTTTCTCGAAGACCTTTATATTTTTAACCATAATGTCCATACTTACTATTTCTTTAAGAAAAAGACACAATCAATGTCTTATTAAACAAAAAATGTTCTTAACAAAAATAAATAGGGGAGACCGGGGATAGTAGACTCAAAATTTTCTTATATATTTTTTTTAAGAAAACTAAGAAAGATATCAACACAAATTAAATGCCCTTTTATAAAACATCTTTTTTGCTTTATAAAAAAAATATGTTTTCTAAAATTAGTTAATATTAAGACCTTTTTTTCTTAATTTTACAAAACGACCTCAAGTGGGTCAAATAACCCCTGAACCGGGGTAAGTTGGCTAAGGCTATGGGGTCAGTTGACTATATTCTTATTTCCAGCTTTTTAATACTAAAACTATAAGCAAATAGAATTAAAAATTAATTTTGTTTGAAACAAAAAATTATTATTATACACAAAATATAAAGCGATTCATATAAAAAAAAATTAAATAAATTAAATTTTTGCACATATTATCTTTGCATAGTTTTATATGGAATACCATAGTCATGAGCAACAGATCGTATGCTTTTTCCGTTTCCACAAATAAGCTGGCACGCACGTTCCAAAACTGTTATTTTAGTTGCCCCTCATGATGTTTTTCTTACATATGTCCTCATTTTTCTAGAAATTACCAAACAAAAAATGAGTCAATTTACCCCCAAGAAAAAATGTCAACTTACCCCGATCGGTCTTTCAGCATTCAATGATTTTTTTTCGGTTCTCAGAAATCAAATGAACATAAAACCACCTGGTGTTATGAATACAAACACTTACTTGCTCTTTTTCTTAAAAAAAATTTGACGTTAGGCAAAAGCACCCTTACGAAAGAAGAAAAAGAAAACAAAACAAAAAAATTACTGACGAAAGCAAAAAGTTGTTTTTTCGCGATAACCTCCGAATGACGCCGGGCTCTGGCGAGAGACAACACGAAACTAAGCAAGCAGCTGTGCTTAGAGCTGTAGCGAATCGTATGTATTCGTTACTGAGTAACGGGTATTCAATGAAATACCATGTAACGAAACGTTACTCAGAGTCGTTACTCGCACGATGTCGTTACTTTTTTTTTGGCACACATTCAGTATCTAATAACGCACGCAGATACCACATACGAGATACCACATACGGAATGCGAAAAGTATACACACCAATCAGAGTCGTTACTCGTACGATGTCGTTACTCGCACGATGTCGTTACTCGCACGATGTCGTTACTCGCACGACGTCGTTACTTTTGTTTTGGTACAAATTCAGTATCCACAGGTACGACATACGGAATATGCGTAAAGCATACACACAAGATGAGCTCGCGTTGGACGTTCATATTTTCTGCACAATTTTAATGAGCAAAAAAATCGATTTTTCGTTAAAAAAATTCAGATTTTGTAGATGTTTTTTAATCCATCGAGATCTCAGCCATCCTCCAATGGAATTTGACAGTTTATGCCTTGGTTGATTGGTAATATACTATATTTTGACCTTCTTAGAGTATTTCTTTCTAGATGCTTTCCAAAAGCCCTAAAATCGCACCTTTCCTGAACAAAAAAAAAATTCAAAAATTTCGATTTTTCGGTGAAAAAAATTTGATTTTTTAGATGTTTTTTAATCCGTCGAGATCTCAGCCATCCTCCAATGGAATTTGACAGTTTATGCCTTGGTTGATTGGTAATATACTATATTTTGACCTACATAGAGTATTTCTTTCTAGAAGCTTTCCAAAAGCCCTAAAATCGCAATTTTCCGGGACAGAAAAAAAATCCAAAAAATTAAGATTTTTCAGAAGTTTTTCAATCAATTGACATTTGAGATTTTTTGTACGTCTTTTACAAAATAGACATGAAGCTTTATTTCCAAATGTCTGACATAATAAAAATCTCTGAGAAAAAAAGATGCATTCCAGTACATCCCAGTATCAACCTTTCCGAAGCAATCATCGTAATGTCAACTTTGATTAAAATCAAATTAACATTTTTGGGCAAGGAGTAATGGTTTAATTAAAGGAATCTTCTTATTTGACTCAAATAAAACCAACCAATATTGCGTATGATATACGTATTTCGTTACAGTAACGATACTCATATTTGGCTAATACTATAACGTGATAGATACGAATTGTATTGGAATACCTAAAGTAACGATAGTAACGAGTAACGAAATTTTTGTAACGGGTACTCATACCTAAAGTAACGTATGCATACGGGTATTCATTTTGTCGTTACTTTTACAGCTCTAGCTGTGCTTGATGTAATAAAAAGAATAAACTTGAAAGAAATTGTTTTGTTTTGAAGTTATTGGCGGTTAGTCTACTTGCCCCTGGAGCCAACTATCCCCGGTTACCCCTAGATAACATAAAAAATATTATCCTATTTTCAAACCAATATGGATCAAAAACTGAATGAACTAATGGTTGGTGGAGGTGTATTCTCAGAAAGACTAAATTAAAGTCTCTCTTTTCGTCTTACCAATCATTGTAACGTGTTCCAGGCAAAACTCTTGGCGTTTAAAGAAGTCCTACCGTGGCTTAAAGAAAAGAAAAAGAAAAGAAGAAAGACGGCCAAGCAGCCATTAAATCTCCGGACTCTTTCTGTTACATTTCAATAACAACCCTCAACTGCTGATCGTCTCTGATAAAGGTAGCACAGCAGTTTAACAATAACCCCTGCTGGATGGCGGGCCACAAGGACCTTGCAGTTAATTTCAAGGCTGACGAACTCGCCAAAAGTGCAACAATTATTCTTTCATCGCCAACTAAGGCGTACGCTACGTGTAAGCTTATGCTAATGCTGGTTCTGAAGCACTCCAAAGGTTTAATATCTTTAAGCACAGAGCACATAGGTTCCGTAATAGGAGATACAATAGGACACTTTTTGATAGGCAAGCATTACGCAACGCGGCTTAGAATTTATTCTAACGATTTCTGCAGAAGCTTCATGAAGGAAGAAGAGGAGACGTCTACTCTATCTAGGATATTTCAACTACAATGAATTCATATGGAGCTCCAATTGGTTCAACGACTAGGGAGAAAGTCTCTAAGATTCAATGTGGTATCACAATGGGTCAACTCATGGTCTTAGTGTGTCGGCTCTCCTGGTGTTGTTTTGTGTATGACTATTGTCTTCCTTCTTCGAATATATTTTTTAAATATAAATGTGACATTTCATTTAAAATTGATGTTCGAAAGATTCGACATTATGTTAGGAATAGTAATATCACCGACGACGCGATGCGAGTTTAGCAGAATTCAGACGAACGACCGAACGTGAATCGATAATGTGAATCGAACGTTCGCTCCCCCTTTAATAGAATACGGCTAATAATATGATTATAGCCAATCTAAACTTTTTTTGAGTAACAACTTCTTATTATTTTTCATCAAAATTGTTTTCAATCATCTTATTTTTGGAGATATTACCACGGATATTAGGTTGGTTGTTAAAATTTGATTGTCAAAAAGGTTTAATATTTTCATGTGATATGAGCCAGAGGCTTAGATCCTCAGTAAAAAGAGTTTCACGTTTTTTAAAGATCCACTCTTTTAACACCATTCTGGTGTTAACATAAATAATTTATTAGGTATTTCGCCACAATCTGTTCCCAAATATTGCTTTTAAAGCCTCTCATAAATTGTTATAAATATTGTTATGCAGGTTTACAATATTCGGCATCCATACACGAGTACCATCTACGTTTCTTATACACACACACTGATATTTTTAATATTCTTTCCTTTAAGTCAATTTCCGTAAATCGTTTTAAAACCATGTTTAATGTTTTGTTGTGACATTTTTTTTTTTTTGATTTACTCATATTATTGGCAAAAGAACAATCTCTAGCCCTGCAACAGATTTTTTATCATGCAATACCTTATATACATATAAAAAAGCAGAGCAATAAACAACCGTTCCTTTACGACCTTTTTTGTTGTTGTTATTAGCAAACCGTTTGGGTAGAATTTTGAAATCAACGTTACTTTGATAGCTACTCGTACACAGTAACTCAAGTCTAATACCAACCCCTGCTTTGCCATATGAATCTTTTTAAACGTTTCCTCCGTTTTTGTTTAAGAGGGTGTGGTATTGTGATTCCATTTACATTGAATAGGTGTACATTTTTTATAGCCTCATCCAGGAATCACATTTGAAAAATCCCCTCAAAATCCTTTGGTACGGTTTATGTTATATACACAACAGGTATTCAGGCTTTTAAATAAATGCAGGAGCTGTATTAAATTTGAATGCATATGCTTCCTGCTTACCCTGCAGCGGGTACAGCTTTAGGCAGAATCTTAAAAGCCATCTTGGCAAATAACAATTAAATTCAACTTAAAATGCAATTAAAAGTAGGTAGTATGCTATGTTTTATTCGTCTATGGATGAGGGGAAACTTTGGGGAGTCAATTACTGCAAGATCGAGGGAACCTATGCCACTTAGAAGCACTCCAACTTTTTTTATTAGCCACATAATGAGACCTTTTAATTGGCCCAGATAACAGTAATCGTAATTAAAATTGTTTTTTTTTTTTTGTTTGTTTCCTCTGTGACATCTACGCATCCTTTAAGAAAAATCGATGGGGGCTTATAGTACCTATGTGTATATATGTTTTAAAGTTTTTGATTCCTTGATTCAATTTTATGATAGCTGGAAAGGTGGGGTATATAATTTTGTTCGCATAAAATCAAACTTGATTTGATGTATTCACCGTTACCAGCTTTGATCTGAAATTCAAAACAAATTCTTCATTTTGTCCACATACTAGTTACGAGTAAGGATGGAAGGAAAGGAATTCTGTTAGGGACAGAAAAAAATGAAACATATTTCATAGAATCAAGGGTAAAAAAAAATATCGTTTCAATAAGCATTTCAAAAGAATCCCTTCATAATACGATTTGCTTGGTCAAAGCTAACCCTTTTGGGACATTCCCCTTGTAGATTTTCAATTTGTCTCGATCTAAAATACATAAGTAATGCATAGAATTTCTAGGATGCTTCAATCTTCACGAGGGAAGTTGGAAGATCTGCAGAATATTGTGAAATTTCAAAAAAATTTCTATCAATGCACAAAGCAAATTGAGAATGTGTGTGGATAGTTGTTTTAAAATGAATTTTTTTTTTTTAACAGTTCCAAATCTTCATTGGAATGTTACCTTTGTAGGTACGAGTATACCATATGCTTTAAGCAATAACCGAACGAAAAGTAAATGGAGGTCTCGAAGAGAAATATGTAGGTGTACGTTAAACGAGCTATATGCGCCCCATATGTGTTTATGTTTTCAATGAGGCCTACTTGTTCACACGCATAGCTGCAGTCAAAATAAGGTTAGTGAACCTTTTGACACAACAAAAACTAAAATAAATTAATCCACTAATTTTAAAGAAATAAATAGTCATCTGATTTTCAAATTAATGTGTTTTAGGCTTTTAATTTCAGAAAAAATTCATTTTCAAATTCAATGAATTAGTTGGTAATTTCAAATCTATCCAAGTCATATAGAAAAACAGTAGCGCATTCAAAATCCGCCCTTAAGGGGAAAGTTAATAGACAATTCCTACCATAAGTGTTAATCGAGTGTTTGAACCTTTAATTAATATTTAGTTGCATGACCCTAGTTAAAAATAACAGCAGCAATAATTGGTTGTACAGTAAGATAATATCTTTTATAGTACTTAGAATGTAACAGGCAGCAAATAATGTTGTTTTTAATAGTTATCTACTAAATAGCTATACTTTGTGTAGGAGAGGGAAAAGAGGAGTATTAAGGTAGAGCTGTAGGGGACGAAAAGTGATGACGGATTGCACTTTTGATGGGTAGGGAGCAAGTTCCAGAGTTTAACAGTATGAATGAAAAATACACGCGATGAGTTTAAGTAGTTACTAAGGCGAGGAATAATGTTAATATTCCTAGTAGACCGATTGAACGAGAGTTTATTAAATAAATATGTCGGAGATTTAAGATATATTAACTTGTGTAAGAAAATACAATTTCTTGAATTGATGTATTGCTGCAGGGTACAACCCAAAAATTGCTTGGAGCAGTCGGAAATATGGTCAAATCTCCGTAGCCCATAAATATAGCGAACAGCATCGTTGAATGCAACTTGAAATTTACGTTGAGATAGTGAGTCAAGGTGGCTGTACACGATCTCAGCATACGATATCAGGGGCATGACTAGGGAAAATATCAGTTTCCGTCTGGTTGCAAAGGGCGTAAAGTTAGCAGAAGGCCATAGTTTTCGTAAGCACCCATAGATGCGACCAATAAGAACATTGGTATGTTTATAGTCAGATAAATGACGGTCAATGACGAAGCCAAGGCTAGTGCAGTGATCGACTGCTGTTATTTTGTTACCTCTCAGCCAAATGTCTGGTAGAGTTTTTAGATCAAATTTTCTTTTTGATATAGGGATGACTTGAGATTTGTTAGGATTTATGAGTAGGCTATTGGCTATAGACCAATCATTTATTTGTTTAAGATCATTATTAATCAAGAGGCACAGTTCATCAATCCTATCGAATGGTCTGGCAAGATGAAGCTGAACATCGTCTGCATATAAGTGAACTGATGCATAGGAACAACATGAGGGGAGGTCATTAATGAACATGCAAAAGAGTATTGGGCCTAGAATCGACCCCTGAGAAACTCCTTGTACAAGACGTCTTGGATCTGAGCATTTCCCACCAGAGAAAACTCTTTGCAATCTACCAGACAGGTAGTCTGTTATGAGTTTGCATGCCCTATCACTAAAGCCAAACAAATTTTTCAATTTCCACTTGAGCAAAGAATGGTTGACCTTGTCAAAAGCTTTAGAGAAATCCAAGAGGCAGAGAAGATTCACATAACCCTTGTCATAATCAACTCTAATATCTTCGAGAAGATTAGTCATAGCACTGGAGCAGCTATGATTAGCTCTGAAGCCCGACTGTCTTTGGTACAGCAATTTGTTACTTGATAAGTGACGTTGCATCGAATTCATAAGATTTTCATATCTCTCTATACAGGTATGGACCTAAGACTGCTATATAGCTTCCCAAAGGTCTGTGTTAGTAGTTTTCTTACAACAAGCAATATACTTCTTCTTGACATCGCACCAAAGATTTTCCATATGGTTGAAGTCTGGGGACTGCGCAGGCCATTCCATTACATTAACCCTCTTTTCTTGGAACCATTGCTTCGCAGGTTTACTTGTATGCTTTGGGTCGGTTGTCTTTTTGAAAGACCCATTCAGTGGCATTTCATTGTCAGCATATGGGAAGATAACTTTCTTCATGATCTTGGACTCGTCTACCCACAGAATATTCCTCCACAAAAACATGAAAATTCAGGGACTTACCAATAATTTTATTTAGACGACTATTATTTTGACCGCAACTGTACATACACTGCGGGTGACTTGAATATACAATGTTTTGTTTTTTAAATTCAAGTTCGGACATATTGGTCAAACCACTTACATTCTTATGACACATTAGGAAAATTAACCATTAGAAAAATTAGACCTCTACTTAAAACGATTAGAGAGGTTATGTAAAATTTTTGTTTGCCACTCAGTAGAATATATATCAAAACATTCAAGTTCTTGTTGTTATTGGGTATGGAATTGTGAATTCGTTGAAACTTCAATTTGTAAAATGGTTTAATTGTAAAATATGGGTCGTAAAAAAGCATTGAGTCCAGAAGAAAGAGGCAAAGTGCTAGCTTCTAGCACTAGTCGAGCCGAACTAACCGCAAAAATGCGTTAACCTCTTTCAAGGCCAAAACGTTATTAATAGTTTTTTTTTTAAGTCCTCCTGCTATGGGAAAGACATTAAACGCGGATCTTACACTATTCTGCTGCAAAAATTAAGGTACAATCGGGCGTTACAGCTAGTCTTTTCACCGTAAAACGCAGCATTCGGAGAGTTGATCATTTATGGAGATGCAAACTGCACAAAAAAACCTCCGCTGAAAAATTAAATTTGGAAGGGCCCGATGGCCAGAGTTATTATTATCACGATTTCAAAAAGGAAAAGCACCAATTGAATCGTTTCAACAAATTCGAAATTGGAGTTATGGTTCGGAGAGCATTCCCATTCTATAGAGCCTCAGCCCATTTTACTAAGATAATTTGAAATGCTAGTATAGTTATTTTGACTTCATTTGCATATCATATAATTGCATATGTATCATATAACCTATTATAGGTTTATTTGGTGTCTTGTTATAAGATTGAATTTATATTTTCTGTAAAAATGTGTGTATAACAAAAATGGCCCTCAAGATGGCCGTAAATAATTTTTTTTTGTGGCAACTCTGCTCAGAACTACAGTTTTGTTCTTCAAAAATCAACTCTGTTTCGTATATCGGTCGTTGAATAGGCCTTTAAACATTTGTCTTTGTCTACCCTTTTTTTTAAGTTTTGCCATTATGACTTACCAACAATATAAGGTGCCTATTCATAACGCTCCGGTTGTGAAAGAGTTGATTAAAGACCAAAATGTTTCATTACTCTCCTGAACTGAATATCATTAAAAATCATGTAGTAGGTCATATATAATTATTGGCACATTTTTGGGACTTTGGTCATTTCATTACAACCAAAGGTGTCCTTCTTTTAATCGGTGGAATGATTTTTCTTCGAACATATGTATATTACTGCGGTTAGATTTACCACAACAAAAACCTCTCCTATTTCGGTTCTTAAGACCTTCTTCTGACCATGTTGTTTAGTCATGTTCTTACTCTCGGCACATATCAGTTTTCCTTTCCATTCCAAGTTCCAACAGTTCCCATTTTACGGACGACCCACATTTTTGAGTCGGTTGTCGTTTGGGAGCTTGAGAGTGGCTCCAGAATGATGAGAAAGTAAATAGCTTATAATCTTTTCGTGCTGAGCCAGCTGATGGGCTGGAAACTCGCTTATCATCTTTATTAAAAGCGAGGAATTTTCAGCATATGTATATTTTCAATATTATTTTTTACTTGCAAAATATATGTATTATATGGCAAGTTATGTCTTCGTGTTAAAATAGAACTCGAGATTTTGATCAGACTTAACATTACGTTGATAGAGAAGACGAAAAATGTAGATCTCGCAATTCTGTCTATCTGTTTTTCTGTTCGACTATAGCATAAACGGTTCGGCCGATTTTCCTTAACATAACGGTACCTGCCATACTATTTTTTTTCGAAATTATATAAAATATGTATTTATTTTTTTTCTTAAAAGTGGTTCCACAGATTTTAAAAAAAAATCAAAAATGTCATTTAGTTAAAGATAATGACAATGCCGAAAACTGGTTATTAATATCCCCCCCCCCCCCCCCCCCCCCCCGAAACCATTTTTCTTTTGTTTTTGAATTTCTCAAAAACCGTAAAACCGATTTTGATAATTTTTGTATGCTAAAGCTCCTTAAAAGTTTGGATAGTAATGTGTTCTTAAATTGTGTAAACAATTTTATTTTTATTTAAAAAAATTAAACTCAATATTTCGAAAACCACATGTTCGATTTTCTTAAAACTTTAAAACGAAAAGGTTTTTAGTATAATCCAAACCAAATGTGAGAAAAATAATTATTTTATCTAAAAATAATGGTACCCAACATACAAATGTTAAGAAATGGTTTTCGAAAATCGTTTTTTTTTTTTCTCTCAAAAACGGCACCTAGAATTTTTATTTTTTTTTATTTTTAAGAAACGTTTTTCTTCTCATAAGTTTCAAAAACACTGCATTTCAATTATAAGTCATTGCATAGTTTTTTTTTTTTTAATAAGCTCTAATAAACAAATTTTTTAAAACAGTTTTAAGAAAAAAAGTTGGTACGCCAATTTTATGTTTTTATTATTGTGCGAATAAAAATTTAATTCAAAAAAAATGTTAACCCGTTTTTGAGATATTGAAGCACTTATAAGGCTATGCTTATGTGGAAAGCCCAATTGGAATTTTGTATACCGTATTTCGGTTATGGTTTGGATCTTTTTTTAATTAAATTGCATGGGCTCCGCGAAATTAGGCCCCAGGAAATTAGGCCCCAAAAAAAAAATGAAATAAGACCCCAAAAAAATGTATACAAAACAACAACAATGAAAATTCTTGAATTTTGGGGTGTTATTTCATTTTTTGGGGCCTTATTTCATTTTTTTTTTGGGCCTTATTTCATTATGAAATAAGGCCCCAATGAAAAAAGACCCCACCATAAATTTGGGGCTTAATTTCATTTTTTTTTTTTTAAACAATTTCGGGCCTTATTTCATTTTGCATAATTTACTTAAAATTGCCAAAACAACATTGTTTTCACAAAAAGTATTAAGAAAATCCGCTAATCGAGGACCCAGAGCTAGCAAAATACCGCTTAGTGTGGTCCCAGCAATCATGTTTCAATGTAAAACCGAGGTGATGTAAAAGCTTGAAGAGAAAACCATCGTGTTGAAAACCATCAGCGAGTAACAGAATAGCTGACAAAATCGCGCGATTTTTTTCAGCTATTCTGTTACTCGCTGATGGTTTTCAACACGATCCTTATATTGAAAAGCATCAGTAAGTAACAGAATAGCTGAAAAAATCGCGCGATTTTTGTCAGCTATTCTGTTACTTACTCATGCTTTTCAATATAAGGATTGTGTTGAAAACCATCAGCGGATTTTTACTTGCATATATAATTCTTAACATATTTTAAAATTTAAGATTTTTCCCATTTTTTTTTTTTGTTCTTATGGATAAAAGAACAAAAAAGGCGTATGAGCAGCTGTTGATATACATAAAAAATCATATTTTTGATTTAAACCCCTCGAAGTGTTTAACGGATTATGAACAAAGAATGAGACAACCCGTTAAAAATGTTTTCCCGCAGGCAAAATTAATCGGTTGCTGGTAAGATTTACAAGTGTCCTTGTTGCAGGGAAATTGTACAGGATACAATCCAAGTATTTGTTTGATGGCTTGGGGTATTATTTCATTTTTGAAAATAAACTTTAATATAAAAAAAAAACAAATTGGGGTCTTATTTCATTAAAAATAAAAAAAGACAAAACAAGCTGGGGCCTTATTTCATTTATTTTTGGGGCCTTTTTTCATTTCGGTGGGGCCTTATTTCATTGGGGCATAATTTCATTATGAAAAATTACCCCAATTTGGGGCCTTATTTCATTTTTTTTTTGGGGCCTAATTTCCTGGGGCCTAATTTCGCGGAGCCAATTGCATGCTTCCCTGATTGCAAGTACTTGAAATTCAGCATCAAAAACACTAGCAAAACGTTAAGGTAGAAGAAAGGACCTACAAATTTTAAGAGACTCATACAAGATTCCTTATTTAACACCAGACTCTATCTTTGGGGCAAGACTAAAGATATTTGCTTGCTGTAAGTTCGTAGATTCGTATCGATTGAGGCTTCTTTTGAGACCAGCTCAAGGATATTTCTTAAAAATAGGAATCTTCTGAAAGAATCCAGTCTATATATGCGAGTTTATAATCACAATACAGAAGAATAATACTTTATACTTTTAAATCTAAGGCTTTCAAACTAAAACACCATCTTTTAATAAATTTGTATTATCCACCTCCGTTTATAATTTTCAGTAAGAAAAGCATATTCAGCCAGGTTTTGCATTTCACTAGAAATGGAATTGAAATCGAAACAAAATAAAATTTGGTGTTCTATAATTCACTTTTACCGATATCGATTTCATTTTTTCCAAGTAAAATTCATGCGAATTTTCGTGTTTGACATTTCGATTTTCTCGATTTTCATGTGATTTAAATTTAATGAGATCTACGAGTAATTGTCCGAACTTATTATTTATTGTTAAATTTTCAGAAAAAAATATGAAATAAAAATTAAAAATATCGTTTTCTATTAGATATATACAAAAAGAGAATAGCTTTGTAACTTGCGTCCCATCGATGCATGCTATGATTCCAGGATTATTAAATTATTTCAAAAATTTAAGTTTAGATTTTCATTCCTCTTCATTGGTCATTTCAAGTTGAATTCAACTTGGACAAATTTTACTCTTCAAATCAAAATCTTTGACACAGTACTTCGACCAAGACCGATATCAAGATCTTTTCCAACTAACCTTTCTAAATTAACTTCGACAAGAAAACGTAAAACCGCTGGCTGCCACCTGCAACTATGCAGGAATGGAAGTTTTACTGATTTGGAGGCACTGAGGCAAAGGCATGTGTTTATCAAGTCGATATTCCTAATCGGTTAAAATGATCTTCCAAAATTTGTCTTTTTTTTTTCTTCTGCATATTGGCACTTGGTACGTTCGTTGTAATGCCAATGCAAGCAATTAAGCACCCATTACAATATTTTAGATACACACAATCAAAATTTAGATACACACAAAGTTTTAATAGCATTCAGAAAACTTCACAGCTGTTTCCAAATTATCTTAGTGATTTCGAAGCTATGAAAGCGAGTGAAAACTGAAAACAAATTCACTCGATTTAGAAATTCGTTTTCATTTCGATTTCACTCTGAAAAAAATTTCACTTAATTTGGAAATTACTTTTCATTTCGATTTCACTCCATTTTTGGAACTTAGCTGATTGATTTGGTTTTAAGATTTAAGAACCGATTATAGTTTTCTAAGATAATTCGTCCGGCATTTGTAGGATTTTTAATTTGGGAACTGATTCTAAAGACTGTAAGACTGCAGAAGACAGCACTGAAGTTTTGAAGCAGTAAATTCTATGCGGCTTATGGTTCCCCATTTGACGATGAGCAGAATATGTATATCATATCATAAGGAAATGAATATGAATATGAGAAGATGAGAGCACTTTCGTCCAGCACATCAATTTAATGGATTCTAAATTTCAGACACGATATTATTGATATATACAAAGAAAAAGAGTCAGAGACAATACTGAGCCCTGAGGCACACCAAAAAGATAACCAAAACTGTTTGAAGAGATAAACAAAACGAAAATTTAACAACTTGCTCATTTTTGGTACCGTACGCAAAACTTTCTCCAATGGCTTCCAATTAACGACCAAAGTAGAGACATCGCCAGCGATGAAAAAAAATTTTCTTTCAAGCGCTTTTTACTTTCCATAGCTATTTTTTTTTTTTAGGTGTTACCTTTTACCCCTGTTACTTTTAGCCCCGCTCTCCACTACCCCTCTCTCAATCCTTTTGAAATTTGAAATCCAATTACTTGTGCAGTATTAGCTTAACAAAACTGAAATCAAATTTAATAAAAATGGCAATACCAAAATCACGCTCTTGTGTGCAAATACTCGTATAGATTTAAAAATGAAAATGCATTTTTTTTGCACTGCTAACGAAATTATGCGAGTTTCATGTCAAAATTTTGCAACCCAATGAAATGGTCTCAAATGCAAATGGGCAAAGGTGGGCTGGGTCTTAGGTTTCAACCGACATTAAGAGCAGTGACAATGAATTCCAATTGACGCTGAATTTGCATATTCGAACGCTGATAGGTAAGGTATCCACTCCACATCCACAATCAGGCATAGTGCTATATCGCAAAAAGTTATAACAAACATGCCAATGCCGTGGAAATGGATTCTATCATCACAAACAAACATCCAACTCAGGTGTCCTCGCACACGTCCCGTACTCGACCTGCACTGTGTCATCCTATATTCCTGTGTACACATTCGTTTTTAATCTTCGCTCCGTAGCTATTTTTAATGCTGGAAGTGATAATTGGAACCGACTAGCAATAGGGACGGTCGCAAACCAAAAAAAAATCAAGCAAAAACCATCTGGGGCTTCATTATAAAATCGTAGAACCTTTTACGCAAGCCTGATTGTAGCTCAAACTTGCATCATAAAGTTTCGCACAAAACACAACTTCTCACATAAATAAAGCGGCTGGATGGGGCAACGGGGTGTACTGCCAGAACATCCAGGTAGTTGAAAATTAATTTAAAAAGTTTTTAGCCAGAGCCCGTAGAGTGATTAGTTATTTGAAAATATACGGGTTTTCAATTTGTTTTGTTTTATTTTTAATTTTTTTTTTAATTTTTACGAGTATACCTATATGGGTGTTTTTGAAGTGGTTCTGAATGCAAATAAGATAACTATGTGAACGATAAATTTGACTGCCATCACATTTTAGTCTTTTGATAAAAGCATAATTAGAGAGCATTTTAAGTTGGTCATAAGTTTAGATTGAAATAAACTAAGTGAATCGGGTTTTGTTGAACGCTAAATATTTGTTCAGAATTCGAATCCTCACATAATGGAATATGATATTTAATTCAAAGAACGTTATTCCATTTGGATCTGATGAAGGGCTTAAAAAAAAACTTTAAAATCTTTTTTTCTACTAATCGGTTATTTTTTCCAAGTTAATTTTTGTTTGAACTTTATGGCAATTAACCAAAGTTTTGGGAAACACTTCATGGGGCTCTTGATAGATTGAATATCATATGGAAGCCAGACTATTTTCTTTACGAATCCAGTGCACTCAGACAAACTAAAACAAAAGGACCAATTTTTTAAAGAGCGAGGATAATGTAATTATCCTCAAATTCTTTGGTGTATCGCCTTGGCTTTGTTGACTGTTAATTTTTTGTGCTTCAGTAAATCAATACTCAAGATGATAGGTAAACTTAACTACTAGGTTAGGTAAATAGGGGTTAATTTATGGTAAGCAATATTACCTTAATCGGAATTCAATAGATTCTAGCCACTCAAAAATTGTTGAAAGTATGTGGGAAGGGGAACGGAGGAGAAGTAAGTATTGGATGTCTCCTTAAACCATACTGAGTTCTGAATGAATTTTTGTATTTTCATTCTTATTTTCTAGTGTCGAGATGTAGCTCCTCTTCTAAAAATTATTTTCTGATATCTAAGTATATACTTCTCTAGTCTGTACTTCGTTGAAATATCCACGAACAAATTAAGATGAGTCCTTTTAAATTTCTAAATACCCGACAAGTGACCATTGATAATTATATATCGTTGGTAAGTTTGAACAATTCTGGAGTAAGAATGGCTGAAAGAAGAAGTCCTTTCATTACAAGAGATACTCTTATAGGATTTTATACTTCCTCGCAACTTTTTCTCAGTGGCTGGGAATTGAACACAGACCATCTACATGGCAGTAAAACACATCAGCCAAATAAGACCTAACAATATTAAGCACGAAAAACTTTTTCATTTTGTAAGAAAATTACGATAAAAAAAAATTACCATGTATACATGGGGCGCACAACGATGTCTATATGTCTGCAACGCTTCAGTACTGTCATCTCTGAATGTAAAAGGTTCGCTTGGAGAATTGATCAATCAAATACTAAGTAGTAGGATTACAAATTCAAAACTGGCTTTTCTGCCAGAAGATCTGTCAGTAGAGCGACGACGCAAGGGGGTGTCCTATCTCCCTTTCTTTGGAACTTGGTAGCAAATGAGCTGTTGATATATCTGTAAGCGGAGAGTTATTGAGTGGTTGCCATGGCCTAAAAGATCTCTTACAATTTGCTTTAAACAAACTGGGCCAATCTGTGTGGACTGCGTGTTAACGTAGTAGACAGATCTTGTCCTCTTCTCTAGGAAATAAATATTCCAAATATAGACCAGCCTTCCATTAAAGGTATACAACTACTTGGAAGAAGTAAAGTTGGATACCCAACATTCCAGAAAGAGTTAAGAAAGCCATTAGGAAATAATTGGGGCTCCAATCCCACATTACTCATTGGCTAAACACCTCGGTAATCAGATCGATTCTAACGTACGGCAGCGTGGGAGTATGTCGGATAGCCCTAGAGAAAAGCACTAATTGTTTAATACTAATGGGCGGAGCACGACTCCCTTCGCTGCACTGGGTATTCTGTTCCATCTAACACACCTCGATATATTCGACAAACAAACGGCTGCAAACACAGCTATTCGTCTAAGAGATTCCTCGCAATGGATCAATAATGAAATTAGGCACGCCATCATTCTGAACTCATTGCGCTCTCTTCAAAGTAGCATCGATTACACTATTTATCAGATTCAATTTGATCAGAACATTCAGATTACCTTCACTTCTATATAAATCTCGGAGTACATGCTATGTCCTCCCAGATTTCTCTAAAAGGGATGGTTACGTGAAAGTTAATCCATTTTCAGACCGATCGATGGATCAAAAACTAATGACGTGGTTGGTGGAGGAGTTTACCTAATCACTGTAGCGTGTTCCAGGTGGAACATTTTTGGTGATTTAAGAAGTCCTGTATAGGCTCAAAGTAGACCTGATATCAATAAAAGACATCTGCATCTTCTTTGAAAGCAAAGGAGCTATTAAATCTCTTGATTCAGTGCTTACCAGCTTAATAACATCCCTTAACTGCCGATCGTCTCTGATGGAGATGGCGCGGCAGTTTAACAGTTTAATGTCACAAGAACATTTTAGGAAATTATAAGCCTGACGAACACGCCAAAGAATGATACCTTTATTGCCAGATAAGTCAAATACATATACATAGGTATTTCCAGCGCTAACGTGTAAGCTTATGCTAAAGCAAGATGCTACGAGTCAGAGAACAAACCGAAGCCGTCAGAAATTTAATGGCGCAAAATTTTAAACAGTTCTCGTTTAAGGAATAAAACCGGCTCTACTTAACGCAGTCGTTTAGCTTGGAGACTTTGTCTAACTTTTTTATAATTTTAATCACGTTAGACAACTCTTCTAACTAATGTGAGTTTTACAACAGAACCTAAGCGATTTTGCGTTGAACATCCCTTAATTTGACAGATACATAACTCACACAACTACAAAAACACAAAAAAAAAAGTAAAAAGAAGAGACAACTTCAAACCAAATAGTTTTTCGCCGAAAAAAGCACATTTTATATATTACCTCGGTACAGATTTTGATTGTTTATAAAATAATGTAAATTAATGCACATTATCATCTCGGCATGCATACATAAGATATGTACATTTGTATGTAGATTTGTTAATCGTAGAGCACTTTCGGACGATTGTTTCGAATTTATAATATTCAGTGATTCAGTCTATTTACAAAGAACATCTTTAAAAAATCGAATAAAACATCAGTAAACATTTTTTCTTCGATTTGTTTTGGTATGAAATGACCATTGTCAATATGGATAAAGTATAATTTTAAAAGATAAACTAGCTATTTGCTGTTGTTAAAGTAAGACGAGCTCTTTATCGTTAAAGTATAGTTTATGTCCTTTAAAATTAACAAAAAGTCGGTTCTCGTTTTATACTCAATATTTAGAGTCGACTACCATTGTAAAATTGATTTAGAGTAGGTTTTAAATGTTTAAAATTTTGCGCCAATTATCTTTAAACAGACAGGATACTCTTTGATGGGCAAGCATGTAACTCAGCTTCTAACGATTTCTGCAAATGCTGCATGGATGAAGAAGAGGAGGAACGATCCCTCAGCTTGTCTTTACATATCCTGCTTTATCCCAAAGATGTATACTATATTTGGGAGATTTTTAATACAAGATCTTATTGATCTTGCAAATATAGATATAGGCAATCTCGACCGCTTCATAACGATTTCCATAATTGGTTCAACGTAAGTTAGAAGTAAGCACCATCTTAACTCTCAACATTTAAGCATTTGAAGTTCCCTTTATTTTCACGCTTATTCTTATCTAAATTGTATTCACTTTTAATTTGGTTGTTGTTTGCGTGTTAAAATTTGCTCACCTGGCTATTCAATATTTCAAAAAAACATGTCTTTTTTATCATTCGTCCTTAAGGACGGGCGGTGGATGGATGTTGTTGGAAGTGGGGGCTTCGAGCTGTATCTTTTCCTACACATCAAGTGCCACGTTGGTAGCCATATACTGGTGTTGGCTTTATGTCATGACTTGGTAAACTTGTAAGTATTTGTAAACAAACATAAGCAACACTTTTGAGTGGTTTTTATTCATAAAATCCTGCTTCAGATGACTTTTTGACTCACTGTTCGTTTATATCCTCAAACAATACCCACATATTTCTACGCGTTATAGGCAAAGTGATCACAAGTTTATTCGATAATTAATTTTGACAGCTTATTAAAATCGTCCGTCAGACTCTATAATTTACAGCTAAAAAAGTTCCTCCCTCCTGTCAGCATATCATTAAAAAAAACCTAGCTAAAAACTTTTGAACGAACAAACTCATCCAGCGGCTTCACCTGAAAGAATATTTTTTTTAAATCGAAAGCAAAAACAAAAAAATAAAATCGATTTCTCACTTTCGCACTCAAAATATGTTCGCAACCATGAACCATCTTTGTTTACGAGATGAATGCATTACAGAATAATGGCCTCGTTACATGATTGCAGACAGAAGCAAAAGGAGTCATCGTCTACTTTTCAGTTGATGTTGATTGTGATATATTTGTTAATATAAGGATTCATGGAATTTTTGCATTTTTTATTGCCAAATGATAAAAAATAGTACCCATGGAAAATGGCATGGTATAGTCATATATTGTACATACATATGTGTGCGATGATATTACATGTCCTCTATATCATTCGTTTCTCTTGTACAGGCAACAAGCTTCAGTGGAAATTCTAATTTGAGACGACAATAAATATTCATCGGAATGTATAATTGACACAAGTGGATACGCAAAAAAGTGCCATGAATCAACCTGAAAGAAATGGTCTATGATAAAATGTAAGAACCCGAACACAGGGAGAGCTCAAACCTTATTTGTACTTGACAGGGTGTTTTGAGAAATGAGTATTTTCGATAAAGGTAAGTATTTACAAATGAAAGAAAAAAGAAAATTATCTTTCGGAAATCATAAACTATTTTGCTTAGGGTCCTTTCCCTCAGTTACTTGAGCAAATTTTTGGAACCTAGAACCTAGTACTAGTACACTCCGTATTCTCGGCGGAAAAACTTAAAACATTTTAAATTATAAAATCGAATTATTTAATGTTAATAACCCGATCAATACCAAAAGGATACTGATATTTTTTAAAGGACCAAGCAATAACACTATATGGCTTAATGGTTCGAGGAGATTTAACGATCGATTCTCAGAATATGCGACCTTAAAATACGAGACAAGCGGCAAAGCCTATCTCTGAGCACGAATAAATGATGTTATTTTTGGATAAAACGCTTGTTTCAGAGCATAAAAGTAATGTTAACCAATACCCATTTTATTGGTTACTCAGTAATTAATAGAACAACAAGATCTCCTATGTAATCAATACAGTTGCTGTGTACTGACTACATTTCAATTTATATCAAAGGGCACGGTAGTGCTCAGCCTACACCCTTTTTACAGGAACAAGCTCAGGCGATTTTTGACCCCTCCCTATCTCCAGTACCAATGAAGTGAAAAACTTAAAACTCCGAATATATGCTAAGCTAGTCAGGCACAGGCGCCTCACTAAATTTCAATTTTCTAGCATAAGCGGTCCCTGAGATATAAGGCCTCAAAAATCACAAAACCGTAACTGACTGACTGACAGATCATCAAAATTATGGAGCACTTCCCGACATCGTAGAATCTTGTAATTTTGCACAACGGTAGGTCTTGTCATGCAAGCAGAGGAAAAAATCGAAAATTTGAAGTTTTCCGAATGCATAACTTGCCTTATAGTACCTATAAGTCGCAAGTAAAAACATGTCAAATTGACCGCATTTTGACTGTAAGTTTACTTTTATGAATACAAGTGGTGCCATGCTCATGCAGAGATGATGCTGTTTGCTTACAATTATTATAAATAGAAATACGAACTCAGTCATAGTTACGGTGACTACCCATCAGGGTTCGGACTTAGGTTTCAAATTTTCGAAGTAAATACGGAAAAAAACTGAAGTAGATCCAAAATTTTCGAAGTAGTCTTAGGAAATTAAATTATATAAACATAACATATGTACATATATAAGTAAATTCCAATTTCAGACTTGTAAAAAATTGTAATTAAATATAACTTTTTTAAAGTAAATTTACCATCAACGAGCTTGTATTTTTGTATGAATTTTATCAATTCAAAAGGTGGCTCATAATCTTTACGTTTTTCTGAAAGTGATCCTGAAAACATTAAATTTTCCACGGTGCTTACCTAAAAACGATTTTAAAACTTCTTTTTTATATATAATACAGCGTAATCAGCGCTGTCTTTAAATATGTTGGTTAAGAATTGCAAAGAGAAGTAGATCATAAAAAAAGAGAAGTAGGGAAGTAGATTAAATTTTTTTCTCAAAATCGAAGTAGATCTACTTCGATCGAAGTAAAGTCCGAACCCTGCTACCCATCCTAGGGTTTTCGGGACTGTCTCGTATTTCAATAGCCTGTCATGTTTTTGTTTTTTTTCCACGTATCTGTCCGGTATTTTCATATTGACTTATGTTTTATTTTATTTAACATTTTTATATTTTATAAAACAAAATGTTTTTTATACATTTTTTAAGCAAATATATGTTAAATAATATAAAGTTTTGGTACTTTATTTTACACCTAAACAAGGTATTGTAAGCATTTTGGAGATTAAGGACCTTCCAGAAGAATTGTTCGACATAATTTCGAAAAATATACAAGAAAGTTTTTATATTTCTTAATAAAAGAAATTTTACTGACAGTATTTTTGCTTGGGCATTTTTAATAAACATCAAAAGTACACTGGAAACGTTCTAATTGGAGTAAATTGCGCTGCTTGACATTTATTTTTATGGACAGAAAAACAAAAGTACAGTTGAAAAATGGATACAAATTTGTATGCATTTCTCAGAAAAAAAAGAAACGTTTTATAAACCTTTTAGAAATGGTCGAGTTCGGCTTGTGTTTGTAAGGTTCTAATGCTCCAACAGAAAGGGTCCCTTCATTAGTGAAGCCGCACTTTTCTTGCTCTAAATTTAAAGTCTTCATTTCGCTCAAATATTAAAGTCGTCTCTTAATTTGATTGTTGGTTAGGCCCATTGTCATCAAAATGCCACTTACCTTCCTCCAAGTTCATAAGATTCTTGAAGGTAGTCTATTAATATTTTCTGCCGCCCGCCAAATTCTACCTAAGTTTATTCAGTTTTCCCTGCGAGCATTTGGGAAAGTGGCTTTTTGAGACATCGAGGTGCTCTTCCATACAGACGACAATTCGCGAATGACATTCCAAGTCATTTTCACAATCCAAATATAAATTTCAGTAGCTCTCAAGCTTGTGACAACAATACTGATACACGACACGGCACGAAAGCTGCATTATTTTGTCAAGCGAACTTATGGTGATATTGGTCAGGGCTATCGCATTGACGACTTTCGTCATTTAAGTTACATGATGAGAGCCCTGATAACCTGATAGGTAATAATTTATTTAGTCAATGATTGGGCACAATATGTAGATTTGAACCATTAGAGCAAATACCTGCGATTCAGTCTTGCATTATACTTTAAGTATTCGGAGAATTATGAAAAAGAGAAGCGTCTGAATGCGCAAAGAAAACGTGACAGAATGAACACTTGCACAAATCCATTCCATATGAACATAATTTCTAGCATTTGTTACCTATCACCGACATTAGCTTTGTTCCCAGAATCAAAATACATCTTAAGTTGGACTGTTGGGACTGGGTGAAGATAAGGTTTGTAGGTAATCAAGTTATAATAGACACATGTAGATGAAAGATGTAAATGTTATATTTTTTCTTCATTTTTACGAAAATTAAAATAAAGCAAATCACATTTCAAACTGGTATGGTGTGGGAAATTATATGTACATATTCCAAAAATAAAAACAATCATATATGCCTTCTATAACTGTGTATTAAACTGACAACCATAATACGTATAGGGTTATTTTCGACATACCTAAGCATGAATAATATATTCACGTACCTGAATATATAGACTTTAATATAAGGGCACTTTAAGCCAATTGAAGAATTGGTTTTTCGGTACACTCGTGCTCGTACATTATATGTACAAATATGCTGGTATACATACATATTCATTTTTGGCGAAATTTTTTATGGAATCATAGAAAATATAAGAAGAAAAAAAGCAGACGCATTCAAAATCATTCTCTCCTCCCTTTATACTTCTTTTATAAGGTAACATGTAAATTCTGTGTTTCAAAAACAAAATTATAATTTTAAAATGGCAACCGACATTTTGTATCATGGAAAGAAGTAATACATCTGTGGTGATGTCTTGAGTATATGTTCATGAAAAACCTATATGAAATAACCAAAACTGTGAGCTGGGAACACAGAATATTTCCGAGTTGATTGTCAATATTTTTGACAAACAAGCAGTTGTATATTGTAAAATTACAAAATCCGAAGATGGAAATTTATAACCCCAGCTCCCTTGTGATATCAATTTTTGCTAAATTAAACTTTGAAGAATTCTGAAATCTAAATCGTGATGACTTACCTATGTACTTTTATATTATATTCAGTACTACGGTTTAATTTTGTCATTTAAATTTCCAATTATGATTTGACAACTTTTTTGTTTTTTTTTTTTTCTGTAAGCTTTTATTTCAACAAATTAGTGGGTACCTATTTATTATTGAGAAGCTCGTGGTTGGTAAATGTTGGCTATTGATCATTTCTTTCACTATTCAGGAGGTAGGGTGTACTGGGCCATTTAACATAATGGCGTCTTTGAATAATAGATTTCCTCTCTACTTCTCTAGTTTTGTCATAGCTATCAGGTTTTTTTCACACTTGATCGCTGCCTTTAATAAGTGAGAACCGATACGAAAAGCCCATGTAGAAAACTGACGGACACCACTTTCTCTAAAAGGTCCACTCGAATCGGATTCAATTTCAATAATAAAATAAATTAGCATAAGCAGGAATGGAGAGGAACTACAATTTTCTGTCGAGTCCGAACGGCTAAGATGAGAAACGCTTTTCACAACAAGAAATGGTAGGTAGGTAGGTAGAAATGGTGGCCAGAAGCAGACTTGCTCTATGACCCAAATAGTGCAATTTGCCGAATTGATAACATAAATGATGAGGGATTTATGAGCTCGCCTCTATCTGAAGGTCGCTAGCTTAGTGCTTTAAGATCGAGGAGTACCCATTGTGGAACTCGTCGATGTTCGTCTTAGAGCCACCTCAACGTGTTAAGATAAGAGATCAAGTTTTCCTTATCCTAAGTTCAGATAGTTCGTCAAGGTCTACGAGGAATATGTTTCCGAATAGTTGGGTTCTCATGCTGGCCAGGGTAGGAAAAATTTCACAGAGGAAATGTGTCACTGCACACTTCTTCTGCTGATCTCTATAACTTCGAAAATGATCATTTTAAGAAATGACCAGTTTCGCTGCATGTTCCCCTAATGACTAGCGTGCAGTGTATATTGCAAGTACCCTTACTTTGTCTTGCCTGAGTCTTATTAAAAGGCCATTTCTTCGGGACTTATCACAGGTTAACCACACCTTTCCAGATAAAATGAAGTTGGTGAAACGACTCCACATTCGGGTGCATTCTGTGAGAAAAGTTGAGAAGATTTTGGAATGTTAGCTCTTTCCGAAAGTGAGCTTTGAAGAACTGATCCTTGCCCGTCAGTCCGTTCAGTAACACTTAGGTTAATGTTTAGGAACGCAAGCTGATCCTAGCATTGCTGGACCAATTTAGAAGATGAAAACGCCGAACTAGTATTAGTATTTTGTATGCTTTCTTTATTGTTTGCACTTCAGCTTGAAAGACACCGGTAAAATCGTGTCGCCGAAAAGACATAGAGACACTTAAAGACTCGTTGAAAACTCCCGAACCGACACCACACTCCATCTTTTAAACATAAGTAAAGAGGTTTGTCGAAGTCTCTCGTCACAACGTTATCCTCCCAGTTTTTTTTAAACAAGAATAACTCATATCTTTACTGATGCTTTCAGTATTCAGTAAGGGTGCAGTCAGTACTTGTTGAAGAAATGTCTGCTGGGAGCAGATTTGGTGACGTAAAACGCTTTAAACATCGGTTGATCAGGACGACAAGACATACTCTTGGAAGAATTGTCTTCCATCAAAATGTTACACACCGACACGCAGGTAGACAGAATTTCGGAACGTATTTTTGTTATAATGTCAGGTTTGATAAAAATCTCGACTTTGTTTTGTTTTTTCAATGGGGAACAAAACAAAATATTAATAACAATAATTGTAATCAAAAGTGAGATCAAAAGGATTCATTTTTGCCCTTTCATGCCATCGTAAAAAATGTGAAACATGAACCCTTTCCGTATTTCTTTCTTGAATAAAGTGGCAACTTCGTAAGTAAATCTCTGTTTTAATTAATTGTTGCCAATTCGGGAAAAACTCGTTTTTGAGCAAAAGTGATAAAAAGAACGTGTTTTCGAAAGAAAATTCGGTTTTAAATTGGATTTTCACCATTTATTATCAAATTAAGTAAAAATATTCATATAAATTTAGTTATTTCAGTAATCCAGTTAAGTTTAAATCAAAACCTTATAAAATGTCTGTAGAAAAAGACATAAGACAGAGTGGACTCCCATAATGCTCAGCAGAAAAAAAATGATTTGTAAGGCTGCTTTCCAAGACCACAAAATTCCTCGAATTATTTTACAAAGACTTTAAACTTGTTACAACAAAAGTGGGACACTTTAAACCTATTTTTTCGGTGGATCAAGAAATGGATGGGCTTCTTCTTTGCTTTTCCATTAGGGAATCTCGAGAACAAGCCGAAAAATAAAATATAATAAGCCAGTAATTTTTGTACGCTAAATCCAAGATGGTTGGAGAGGATTTGGCACACAACTTTCTAAAACGAAATGCAATGATTTCATTGAGAAAACCGGAAGCACCATCGTTATAGGTCGAGCTATGAAGTTTAACCGTGTCGCTGTGGAAAATTTGTATCAACTGCTGCATCGAAAAATTTGTTTTTTTGTCGAATAGAATATTCAATGTTGAAGAGACGGGAATACCATTTGTCGCAGAGTTTCGGGAATATTTCGCCAAAACAAGGCAGGAAACAAGTTGGATCACTTTTATGAGCGCTAATGGTTCAAATAAATATGTATACCACCTATGTTAAAAGAATAAAAGCCAAGGTTATGGATGGGATAACCCCTAATTCATGGAGCGTTGTAACCCAGTTCAGATTTATGCACCTCATACCACATCAATTTACATTATGCCCCACCATCGGGCTATAATGGGAAAATTCAATCATTAAACTAACTTATTCTCTATATCATCCACTAGCGGACTAGATTCTGATAGGCTGCAAGCTCATTTCAGGCTTAACCTAACCTCTTCAAGGCCACATTATGTAACAATATGCACACAAGGTTTCTATGACAGCATTTTAGACTCGAAGACTCAAAGTTTTACTCGCGGTAAATGAACTATCTAAAGATGTGCTACGGAAGAACTAAATACGATTGTCGGAAGAATATTTAACCAAATATTAGAATATGGAATCAATCCACAACAGTTTAAGGATATCCTTATCTTTCCGGTTCAAAAAAAAGGAAGTATCGAAGAAGCGTCAAATTATCGAGAGACTTAATTTTTAAATGCATCTTATAAAATTTGTACATCTATCCTCATTAATTTCCAAGGCGCCTTTGATACAATAGACGAAAATACATGAATGTAAAAAAAAAATTGTATTGATAATGTCGCTTAAATTTGTACATGTACAACAGGGCAGAAGTTTTGAATGACAAAAATTTATCTGAATGGGTCCAGACGAAAACGGCAGTCAGGCAGGGTTGTGCGTTTAGCACAAGTTGATTTGTACTATTCATCGAAGACATGACAAGGGCAAGATTATATAGAAATTGTTATAAAAGCACTGCTTTTTGCAAGTTATCCGAATATTGCAAGAAATAAGAAATGGTTGTAAACTTGAGTAAGTCCAAAGTGATGGTATTCAGAAAAGGTGTAGGGAGATCAAGAGAAAACGAGCAGTGGTATTATTACAACGAACTAATAGAGGTTGTAAAAGAGTATAAATACCTAGAAGTTCTTTGTTACAAAAAGTTTAAGCACGGATAAGGGTGATTCTACAAACAATGGAATAAAATGATACAAATTTCGGCACGATATTTTTGAAAGCCAAAAGTCGTAAGAATTGTTCTACTAGTTGATCCTTAGAACGTCTCTTTGCGTTGTTGAAAGCGGCCAGTAAAAAAAATTAAAAATGACGATTTTAAGAACATTTTTTGAAAAAGGATGTTCAGGGGACTGAGTTTTTTTTAAGGTGATTTTTGCGCAAAAGAGATATTAAGGTTTTACTTAAAAAATCAAAAAAATATATATAATATTACAGTTTTATCAAACCTATACTATACATCCTAGTTATTGATATTTTCGACTGTTTCAATATTCCAGGGGACTGATATGAAATACGGGGGACAAAGTTTAATTAAGTTTTTTGTAATAAAATCAATTACTAAAAAATATTTATTTATTTCGTAGCAAAGATATGTATATTACTTGGCGTAACTTCAGTGGGATTCATTTAATTATGAGACCTGAAATAAGAGAACGGTAATAATTTTTCTTTGCGAAAACGCACTGGGGACACGTCAGAGGACTGAGAATCGGACACTTTGAAGAATTTTTTGAGCAATATAAAATAAGGTCACCCTAATAATATTTTTAGTTCAGGTAGAAGTAGATATCAGTCAGATTTAATTTTATAAAAAATAAAATGCATGACTGGATCGCACGAACTTGCTCTTATGTAAAAGTACTTTGGAATTTAAGATACATTTTATAAATATAAAACATGGATTTAATGAGATAATAATGTTCAAGTGCATAAAATTGCTAAAAAAAATTCAATTTCCCCTCTAGGGAATCACCGAAGACCCTTAACTACCGAGATTGAAAGAAATAGGTTCAGTGGTTTAGGCTGTAGTGAGAGGTACAGACATACAGACACACTGAAACATGTTTTTTGTGTACTAAATTTTTCTTAAAATTTTTATAAAAAAAATTAATATGCAAATTATTAGTATTTAATAACATAAATTTTAAAACGTAATTTAAAAATTTAATCCTGTATTGGTTTTCAAGATATTGAATTTTCAAAAAAAAAATTGTATTATTTTTTTAAAAATCCAAAAAATATTTTTTCGAAAAAAATTTTAGTTTATATTTTTTAAAATGCAAGGCAGCTCTTGCATAAAAATTTTGGTTAAAATCGTTAGATTCGTTGGTGAGAAATTCGAAAATCAAAATAACGGTTCTATGACAGGTACCCCTAATAACATTTCCCCCCAAAGTTTTTTCTGACCAAAATGTAGTTCCTGCCCATAATATCACACCTAATTTTTTTTATCAAAATCGTTGGAGCCGTTTTCGAGATAAATAAGATTATGCATTACGGGTGTATGGGGGGTACCGTTAGTTTTAGAGCTAAAAAAAAAATTTCTATTTCCCCTCTAGGGAATCACCGAAGACCCTTAAGTACCGAGTTTGAAGAAAATACGTCCGGTAGTTTAGGCTCTAGTTCGAGGTACAGACATACAGACATACAGACAGACAGACATACAGACAGACAGACGGAATTGCCGGACCCACTTTTTTCGTCTTCGCTATCATCGTAATGTCAACTTTGATCAAAATCTCGAGTTCGATTTTTTTTCCAAATGCAGAACTTGCCCTATAGTACCTATATCGCAAGTAAAAATCAGATTAAATAACTGAACGGATTTCAAAATATTTCTGGGGCCGCCGAAAATTCCATCGTTTGTAGAATCACCCGTAAGTAAGTATCTCATTTCTTTTAAAGGCTAAAACTGCCATTAGTATATGAAATGGAGAGAATCTTTTAACAACAAAAACATTGCACACAGCTGCAAAAAAAAGCGAACGTTTTTGAACCAGTATTTAAATTCATTCTTTTTTAAGCAGGTCAAGGAAAAAAGAATGAGGTCGTGTAAAAACTGCTCTAGTTTTACATATAATGAATTTTTCACCTTCTTCCAAGTACCCCAAACTATATGATAATGCTGGAAACCGGAGTATCACCATTGTTCATCAAAACCTTTAAATTATAAAACGACCGAAAAAAAGCGCTCTTCATGTGATACAAAATAAAACAGGATGGTTCAAAGACTGGTTGGGACTGGCACATGAACCTTGTATTGAAGTAGAAATTGTCGAACGGAGTGCCTGGAAGTCGACTCTGTATGAGTTAATCAGTCATTAGTATGACTTTCCCTACATCATCGGGTGGTTTAGAATATGTTGAAACATTGCCTCAACCATTTTCGTGATGATTTTACCATCGCACAAATCTCAAGCATGTTTCGAATCAGAGAGGTGCTCCTTAACATACATTTTTTACCTCATCGTGAAGAATATGTCACATGTGTTATACCTTATACACAAAGCAAGAGGATATTTTTTATTTTGTTGGAAGGTGCCTGGTTCTAAGGAAACAAGCAGATTTAATTGCGGCGTGATTTTCTAATAGAGGAAGAAAAGTTATATCTTCTCAATGAAATGGATGTACCAAAGATTTTCAAATTTAAAAGTGCTTAGATATTATAGAAGTAGAATATCAGGAAAATTATCCTAGTTTAGCTAGTAACTTAATTTTTCGTGAATCTGGCAGACGGCAATGCAATGGTTCATCGATTGTGTATATAATATATATTAAATTGTAAAAATCAAAATTAATCTAGTAATTTTTTTTCTTTTAATAAAATTAATAAACTACATATTAATGTTTTTGAAATTAAATTCATTTTTGCAGTTTTTATTTTTAAAGAACCCTCAAGAGTCTCGATATGCCCCGGCTTCGCTTACCAACAATTGAATTTTGAGTCCAATAACTAAAAATATAAATATTTTATTAGCGTGGGTGCTTATAGTCATGGAGTAGATACACGGTTATGAACTCTAAAAGCAAGGAATATCAACAGTTAGTTATCGTTGTTTCCTTGAGCTGGGAACGCTTTTAGAATTGCAGATATATTTTTATGCCAAGAAGATACAAGGAGAAGCTACATGGTTAATTCTATTGGTTCAATTTGGTGTTGCCATTTTATTATGTAAAGCTTTTAAGAAACAAATCTGTATCTATCAGAGTATGATATACCTTCATAAACCACCCGTAACAGCTGCTCAAAAATCGGTTATACCTTATTAATGTAAAATATCTTTTGATATTGAAATAAGTAGGTTAAAGTGCGTGTCTTGAACGTTTAAGACATTTTAAAGTGCGTTCATAAATAATTTATTAGCTATAGCTCTCCTTGGGGTCCCCCAAAACTCAAAGCTGACATTCGATTTAATTCTGAATAGCTACTGCTACTCCTCTTCTGCTCTGGCCCTTATAAAAATTACTAACGAGATTTTCCTTCAAGATAACAAAGCATGTTCTGTGTTCTGAGGGATTGCCACTCAAGTCAGCTCAACTCGACTCGACTCATATCCAATCACCAAACCACCAATTTGAAATCATTTAGAAATCATTCTGAACTAAATTATTCACATTCCTATGAATATTTCTCAAAATGTTCTGTGAAAGAAAATGTGTTCTTCTTCCGATTCAAGACGAGACCTTTATCAACCCAACATAATGGATAACTTTGTACGAGTACTTATAAAAAGAAAAGCATAGGTAGCGGGATAGGAGCGTAGATAGATTCAAGTACCAATGAAACGATACGACAAAGAGTTGGGAAAAGTAAAATAACCAAAGCATAACTACATTATTAGATACTTTGTATATTTGAGAAATTCATTTCCATATATTTATGTCCTTAGCGGTAACATGATTGCATTAAAGGAGGGAATTTCATTACAGCATTCCATTGCACTGAAGCTGAATAAATTTGTTTCGGCAAAACGAAAGAGCAACATCAACAAGAAAAAACACAACAACACCATCGAGAGCAGCTTCGAAATATTTATATTACAAGGACAACTGTACTTATGGTGACCATAGCTTTTCTGGAACGAAATTGGAGAAGACATTTAAAGATGGTTTAAATACCATAAAGGTAAAGATAGAATTCAAAAACTTTACACATAACATAATGCTATTCGCTAAATCTATTAGAAATCGGTATGATTTTCCAAAATGCCGCTGAAACTGTTATACAGAAAATGTCGAAATAAACAAATCTTATACCGATAAATTTTAAAACTGTTTAAATTTCCATGGAGATATAGAAAGTTTTTTGTATTTTTTGTTTCCAAAAT
This sequence comes from Chrysotoxum bicinctum, assembly GCA_911387755.1. NCBI lineage: Eukaryota > Metazoa > Arthropoda > Insecta > Diptera > Syrphidae > Chrysotoxum > Chrysotoxum bicinctum. The sequence goes on from OU426987.1 coordinate 182,095,163, forward strand.
TAAAACAGTTAACTAAACTTAATCTTAATTTTAAACAATTATTTTGTTTAAATGTCTACTTTTGTGTAATAAACTGCAGGCATAGAGCTGTGTCAATCGCGATTGATTCGATCCTTGTGACCCGTTCAACAAAAAGATTGATTAATTGCAATCACAATAGACCAAATCAATCAATCTTACCACTGAAACCGATGAACATAAGGTGAACGAAATGAACGAAATAAGTTATGCTTCGTTCATTCAACTTGTTCTCAGTTATTTCACAAAACGATAGAAAAAAATATTTAAGTTGAATGAACGATTGAAAAAATTTCGTATCGGTCTTGGTCTGAAGGAAACGGCTGGATAAAAAATGATTTTGATTGAATCAAAGATTGATTTAAAAGATCGAATCCTTGAACCAATCAATCATTGATTGCTTCGATCTTTCACAGTATACGATTGGCACAGTGAAAAACTTAGCAAACAGAACTATTATAAACTAATAAAAATGTCCAAGTGTTATAGGAAATTTATACGATATCTACTAAAAATATTGGCGTTAAAATCTTGTTAGATATTGGTATGATTCTACTTCTTAACAATTTACTATTTAAAAGCAGTTTGCTAACTTTTGCATTAATTAAAATATTTTCTAACTCGTGTCGTGCTAAGACCTTTTTTAGTAAATTGTTTATGAGCACACCTAAAACAATGACAGTTCGTACGAAAAAACTAATCAGACCTTTTCTGATCGTTGAAAGTTTCAACGATCCATATGAATTTAGAACGATACCTAAAAGATTAAATATATTTGACGATTTTAATTTGAATTAAATGGTATAGAAAGCACGATGCTTAATTCAATTAAAAATTAATAAATTAAAAAATAGTTTTAACAGTGTTATGATTCGAATACGATTATATGCAAACTTTATTATAGAATTTATTGTGAGTCCAGGATTACTTAGATATTTATAGAGCAGTGAAAATTAATGTTTTTATCAAAACACAAATCTGCAGTAATGGAAGAGAAAGATTTAGTGAAAAGGATGGTCATCATAGCCAAAGCACTTCCTCATCGGATTTCTCGCCAATATCTATCTCATTGCATCCATTTTATTTAGGTGAAATATTAAAAGGAAGAATACAAAATCTCTAGTATTCCTAAGGAATCTGTGATTGTGGAATTTGTGATTAAAATATTATACAGATGGAGAAAAGTGTTCTGTCAAAAACGCACGGAAGTAGACGTTAAAATTGGAAACAATTGCATGTGACTGTAAATCTTTGTAGCTCCGCCGTTTGGTTTAAGAATGTTCACTTTGAAATAAAACTCTTAACTTTATTAGGAACAAATGAATTTCTTCGTATTCTTACGCTGCATAATCGTGTATAAAAACAATTAAAATCAGTTTAAGTGATTTTAGTTATATTAATCTTGGGGCAGAAATATCTTGAATTTAAAATAAAAATAAAATAAAAAAATGTCTGGCTTTGAAAACGGGTACAGTAATTTATTGTAAGCGTGAGTTCAAAAGCGGCGCTTGTACCTACTCTTTAATGCGGAACAAACTCCGAACCCAATTTAGCTGTAGAACTTAAAAGCACAGGGAAATTCAGAAAAATAAGAACAAAAACTCTTAGATTAGTTGTCAAATAATGAAGAAATCGAATTTTTGACAATATTTGTTAACTCTAATTATTTCTTGAAAATTATAAATTGATTTAAATCTTTTCGCTTATCGTTGACTTTGTGGTACCAATATGGAGTACTGAGGCAAGAGGGTATCCATTGAGGCAAGCCTGCTGGGTACATTGTGTACCAGTAGAGCAGGATGGGGAATATTCGATGGTGAGGCCCATTCGACTTTTACAATTGTAAAAAGGCAGTTGAATTTTGAATAAAACTCTTAATGGCATTTTTGGTCAAACTGCATTATTAATACACCTTGGATCATAAATATCCATGCAAAAAAAAGAAAGAATTTAAATGAAATCAGGACTTCAATTGGGAGAAACGTTTCCGGTTAAAAGACTGTCATGTTCTTTAAAAATATCAAGTGAGGAGGAGATCGTGATTTGATGTTATTTATTTCAACGGAAGTATAGTTACCTACAGTGGCAGTGAATCATCCTTATGTACTCGTAGTTTTTGTAAGATGCAAGAAAAGAAGACAGATGGCTATGGCAGAAAACAAGAGATCATATAAATTTTCTAATTGGTGAACATATATTTAATTGGGACAAATGAACAATTCGTTAATGTCTCACACACAGCTTGTTCAACATTTACCCGCCTTTTGTTTATTAACTCTTTCTTAATTTTAATAGACATTCTGTAACTAGTACGAACACACACCTAAAACATTGTCAGTACGAGCAAAAAATAATGTAAACAATCCTTTTTTGGCGTTTGTAAATGTCGAAGAGCCGTATTACGAGTAAGTTAATCCGATACTAAAAAAAATAAAATAGCTACTTTATTATTTCAAAGATGTTAGAGAAAGTATGATGCTAATTTCAATTAAGATTTGCTAAATCGTCGTTTTAACTAAGTATCATACTAAAAAAGTTTTAACATCGTACTAATTCGGCTAAAATCTGGCACCAATGTATTCCATTAGGTTTTTCATCTCCCAGTGTTAGAAATCAAAGGATGGAGTTAAGATTAAAAGCATCAAGAAATTTCAACCTGCCCAATGCTTTGAAAGTTAAATTTCTTTAAAATATTTTTAAACAAGAATTTTTTAATTCCACTAATCCACAGTGGCGCGAAATGTTAAAACCTTTTTGAATTTTGTCCCATTTTTCATAAAAAGAAACGTTGATTCTAAGACCGATATTTGTTTCTATTCCCTTGAAATCAAAACTTTTATAAAGCTTGTTCCTCACGAAAACTTCTTCTTACTTCTACTCCCGCTTATATTGGATTTGAAACTGTAAAAGTTGTATGGAGACCGGATGGTATTTGTTTTCAGAAATCTTTAATATATAAACTATGTTATCGGCATTCCCGCATTTTTTGACCAGCGGAGTAAAAACCCCAAAATTCTGTTGGACGCAGTCACAGACTCATCATCATAATCTGTAATCAGCTTGAATATTTTTAAATCTAAAGGCTCCAAATAACTTTCGTTAGATAATTTATACTTTATTTTTTTTTAGGAAATAATATGCATAAGAATACTCTGCCTTTTCCAATTCTGCTACGCTGGAGCTGTACAGTGTAGAAAAACATTTTTGTATTCTATGCAAAAGTCGTTGTTGCTTCGTCATCACTTTTAACACCTGCGCATGAGTTATGGGTCAAACTCTTACTTACAATACAATGTAGAAAGACCAGTCTATAGTTGATTTTGAACATAAACTCTACCAATTGCAATTAAAGACTGGCTTTAAATTTCTCTAACGTAGTTAATCGAACATGTAGTTTTCGAAATATTAAATTTAAATTGTTTGAGAATTGTTTCGGAAATTTGAATGCACAATATATACTATTTTTACTTTTTGGGAGCTTAAGTAGTCAAAAATTAATTAGAACCAGCTGTACGATTTTTCTAAATATTTATTTAACTTAAAAAAATGTTTTCTTAAATTTCGAAAATAATTTATGGTAGATTAGATATAGTTATTTTTGGTGTTCAAAAAGTGCCTGAGAGAAATTACAAAATACTATATCAACCAAATTTAAGGAAAATCGACCCAGCCATTTAGACTGTAGTCGAACAGACCACACAGAATTGGGTTAAAATAAAAATTAGAAATATAATACAACTATAGAAAAGAAATAGACAAATTTCGAACTCACAACGGGCAGGAGAAAAGAAATTTTCCACTTGATAGTCCACAACATTGGAAAAGGCGGCACGGGTATATAAAATTTCCCTAAGAGTCTTTAAAACTATGTAAAAGAAAGTATTGAAAATCGTAAAGACCGATTAGGAAGCCAAGAACTGCTCCTAACGTACCACGGACTAAAATTGTAGCTAAAGCTAGAAAATGAGGGTTTATAGAGTATAATGGAAAATCGATTCAAAAATTTAAGATAAAGCCACCATTGAATCCAACATGTACCTACATTATGTATGAGCCCGCGGGTTTACCTCCACTCTTCCGTAAACAGGTATTGTTTTTTTTAAATGGTTGAAACAATGAAGTTCATCGCGAAAAAATTTCTCTGGAAAAATTCCAATTCGAGAATTTTGTTATAGAGCTATATTTTCATGGAAATGACGTTTGTCCGAAGAAATAAAATTCCCTTTAAAATTCCTATAATAGTATCCATATTTGGATTCTTAGAATTTCCGAATACATTTGTTATTTGTCGAAAAAGACCTGGGAATGGATTAACCAGCTACATGCAGTTTGGACTACCGGAAGAACAAAGGGACTAATTAATAAAAGTTTGAAAATACTGAGCCAATTTGTTTCGACTCTTGATCCACGAACATATGAACAGTTCGAGAAACTGTATGACGAAATCCGTTGGTTTAGTGGACTTTTTCATCTTGTTCGGTTTGATTAAAATTGCTATTTTATTTCTCGGTTTAATTTTGTTCAAGTGAAGGAAGGGTATGTATTTGGTGAATATTAAAACGAGTTTTCCACTAACTGTCACGACTTCACCAATCCCCCAACACATTTCTGTGAATGTAGGTAGGCACATCCGACATAAAGTTTGTGAAAACATCATAAATAATATTTTGAGTAAATGACTTGGTAATTGTGTTCAAAACTTTTTGCCCTAAATATTATGATATGGAAAGTATGAGCAGAAATACCACATTTAATTATTAATAAAGCAACTTCAAAAATTGAAATTTAACAATGACCTGCGTGTTCTTTTGAGTTGTTACCGTTCTCATTTCGAAGGTAAGGATCAATGTGCTTTCAAGTTTTCCATGATCTAATGCAAAATATTTTTTAATTTGATAATTAAAAGCCTAAACTAAACACGCCCAATATTTGATAATTAATAAATTGATATCGAATATATTTGGAAAAAGAAGTTTTAAACTGAAAGTTCATAGAATAGAAACATTTGTATCTTTCGAACACCAAAGCAGTGTTTCTAGTTTCAATCTTCATCTTAAGCAATTACCGCAATGCACGCATTTCTAATAGGCAGGCACATGAATTATACAGGAGCCCGATTTCGAACGTCCGGTTAAATTCGAAGAATTTATGTTTAGCGACATTAACCCCCAGATTCACAGTGGAAGTTTAAACTTTAGTTCAGCTGAAACTGAACTGGAGTTTAAATTTGAAGTTCAACTCGTCTGGTTTCACAGTCTAATCTGAACTTCAGGTAAATTGAACGTAGTTTAACTATACTGTTTTCTCTTTCTATTTGAATCAAATAAAAATCAATCAAGGGAAGATTGTTTTGTTTCAGTTGTGACATGTGACAGGAAAAAAATTAAATAATGAAAATAAATTATATTTTCAAATGTGTGAAGTGGTTGTTGAACCGAGGTTTAAAGGGCAGAATATTTTCGTTTAACTTAAACTACAGAATGAAATCTGTTCAAGGTTTAAATTACACTGTGAAACCAACTTTTTTGTTGAACTGAAGCTTAAACAAAAAGTTTGGTTTAAATTTCCACTGTGAAACTGGGGGTAAGCGAATGCACTACCAGGCCATATTTTAACGTTATATTTCGAAAGGTATTGATAGCTTTAAGACCAAAGTGAACCCATATCTCCTCACAATCCTTAGACGATGCGCTGTTGAGATATAATATTGAGCAGTTGCTAAAAAAAAATGTCCATTGGTATTGAGGATAAAATCGAATTAAGTCTAGTTTAGAAATGATCTTCTCAAATCATAATTTTGTTTGATAAAAGTATCTACATCTTGAATTATTCAATGCAAGTTTAGTTTAAATATTAAACATCGGAGTTGCTCATGTTCTTAATTTTGATTTGTACTGTACAAACAGCTAAACATGATTATAACCCAGTATATTTTAAACACCCTTGGCAAGTTGATAAGCAACCCCATTACGGTCTCAAAACATATCGTCGGCTGGATGCTATCTTGTTTAATGTCCATTTTTAAAAATGTTGGGAAATCGAGTTTTAAAGTTCAAATTAAAAGTTTTTGTTTATGTAAGAAAATAATTGATTGGTATTATTTTTTTCTGAAAGCCTTGACAATTTTGTTTATAAATCAAGTTACAGAAATTGTTTTTCTTTTATTTTGAATCTATATATATAAAAATCAATGCCACTATCCAAACCAAATGTTAAGGCTTTGTTTGGACTATTTAGTAGATGGTTTATGTGAAGTTTGCACAAAATCGGTCGAGTGGTTCTTCATTTATCACATTTTTTTTAACAAATGAATTCAATAAATGTCGGATCATTTTGTTAGTGGGGATTTTGCTGTCAAATTGAAACTTATATTTTTAATTTGATTTATTCTTTTTTATATGAAGGAATAATGCCACAAGCCGGGCGAGCAAATATAGGTCGGCGAATACGTAATGCAAATGATGTGGCATTACTAAGTCGATCACAGACTGCAGATGAACGCGCACAAGCTAATGCATCGCACTAAACGTAATGCACGAAATAGATCTGTTGACCCTGTACCTGTACTGAACCTTGCACGCCGATCACTAATACGTCGTGCTGCTCTTTTGGCTAAAATGATGCGTGCTGCTTTTAATTACAACAGTCCACATTGTGATGCGGCTAACTTTCCACGTGAAACGCCCGGCATGTGTTGTGTTGTGCTAATGGCAAAGTGAGATTTCCAGCATTAGAAACTCCACCCAAACCATTGTATTCATTTATTTTTGGGACATCTCAAACGTCGAATCACTTTTTGGTCCATATTCAACAACACAATTCGGCATTTCAAATGACCTCTTTTAGTGCTACTAAAATTATAAGAGATAATTATGCCGACGTTTAAGGTAAATACTTCAACATGATTGTCCCATGTTTATATCAATCTGAATCATAAAGTATTCGATAGTTTTAAAAATTCTGATCCAACATCTACCTAAAATTGCATACGTGTTACAGATTCAGGGCCAGATTTATCATCAAGCTGGTTCGTTATTGCCATACTTCGACGCTGACCATCAATTTTTGCAAATTTATTTTATTGGTGATGAAAATCGTGAATTGGATCAACGTTGTGCAATTGTTTCGAATACAAGACGAGAAATTATTCGCGAGCTACAAAGGTTTTTCCATCAGCATAACGCATTAGTTCAATTGTTCAAAATTGCTCTCGATTGTATGCCATCTGCCATCTGATAATCACAAAATCGTAATAAGGGCTATAGAACACCTTTTGGAGAGCATGCAAGGCGATTCAATGCACCCACAATTGATGAGGTTGCAATTGTAATTCTTGGTGATCAGTTTCAATCCCGTGATATTGTACTTCATCGCAGAAATGAGCAAATGCAACATGTTTTGGAACTTCATCGTATATGACACAATCATGCAAGCCGTTTCCAATAATGCAGGTGGATCATATTTCTTGGATGCGCCTGGTGGTACAGGCAGAGGCGTATTTAAGGATTTGGCGCCCCGGGCTGATAAATTTTGCTGCCCTTTAGAACAATGAAAATAAAGTAATAAAAAATAATAATAAAAAAACACAAAATGCATAATATTTGATGTTTTCAAATTTTTTTGTTTGTGTGTATATTCATTACAAAATTCATTAACAATAGATTCATTATCTAAATTTTTTGTTAGTTCAGCTTCTATATTTAATAAAGCTAAACTATTAAGGCGCTAATGCGAGACCTTAAATACGTTTTTATTCGTTTCAATACGGAAAAGGATCTTTCTGCACTACAATTCGTCACTGCAGTAGAGCTGTGTCAATCAGGATCGATTCGATTTTTTCGATCCGATCATCGATCTATATCACAAATTTTCATTTTAATCGATCCCAATCTCAATCATTTAGATGATTCTCGTTTCTCGGTTTTCTATTTCAATCTCAATCATTTCATCTTTATTTTTTAATTGTCATTTTGAATAAAGCTGTCTCTATCATATCAATAAAAAAATATAGAGAGAGCGATTGTCAAAACGACAATCAATTAATTTAGTGATCACTTTACTCTTACGCGATACGGGCCCAGGATCTGGTATGTACTGTGGGAATTTAACTAGTAATGAGACTTATCGAATAAAAACTTTCGACTTACATAGGCGATAGTATCTAAAAGTTGATTTATTCGATAGTACCAATTCATTCAGTAACTATTAGTCCTAAAATTGATCTTTTAATGAGCAACAAATGAAATCTCTTTGTCTTGAATTTTTGACGCTTTTTAATCAATATTACAATAGATATAGAGTATTTTGTGAAAGCCTCAACTCAATCTTAGATATCATCGAAATCGAAATGAAAATCGAATCGGAACAGTATTGAACCATTTGAGTGAAATAAAAATGATCGAATTCGATTCGATCATTTGAAATGAACGATTTACACAGCTCTACACTGCAGTGCACAAGTATATTCTTAAAGCAACCTCAGCATATAAAAATTTAATTATTTTTCTCTTATATGAAGGTTAAGCTGCCTCAAAATCATATTTTCAGAGTTGTTTTGCTCCAGAAAATTTTAAAGTAAGACACACTCTTCTTGAAAATTTTCCCCAAGATCAACCAGGTATAATTTCTGAAGAGTGGTTCCATTTTTTCGAATTGCTTCTTCACTCATGTGATCAAGCTTAGATAAAAAATAAAACCATTTGTTTTTGCTTCATAGGATGAATTTCTTCTCTTCAGCGCACTCAATTATTAGTCGCAAATAGGAATGAAAGTATTTATTTTGAAATTTTTACGACCACAAAAAAGAACCTCCCTTCGCGACACTCATCATCTCGTTTTTTCCTCTTGACGATTCTTTTTTGGTCCATTTTGTAATTTTCAGAGGTTTTGCTTTTTCCCATCTTTTTAAAACATCAAAATATTCTCGTTTTTCTCTCACAAACGATATGAGTGCCTCGTAGAGTCTGGACACAGTTTCAACGTCTGTATCAACACTTTGATTTTTTTTGATACAATATTGAATTGCTTGAGTATAGAACCCCAAAATTAAGACAATATTTCTGTCTCAAAGGACTTCAATTGGGACAAGTGAGAACGATACTAAAAATATAAAATAGATATTCGACGATTTTAACTTTAGTAAAATGTTAGAGATAGCATGATGCTAAATTTGATTAAAATTAGTAAAATCGTCTTTTTAACCTAGTATTATACTAAAATAGTTTTAACATCGCACTAATTCGACTAAAATTTTGCGCCAATAGTTTTTAAAATAATACCTATCCTTTTATTTATCCATCATTATAAACTATTGTACAAAAAAAAACAATCATTATATTGTTTCTTAAGTCGTTCAAACCTATTGACGAAGGGAAGGGTATCTGTATATAGGGACACGAGTCAGCCAAAACTAAAAAAAAAAATTGAGACATTATTTGCTAGGTATATAAAGAATACAAATTTGTGTGTGGATTTTAATAATTTTTTTTTAATAAAAAGGGACTTTTTGTAGATGGTTTTCAAACAAAAAATTAAGATCCGTTCTAGCCCATTTTTGTAGAGCTGCATAGCAACAAGTTTTTTTTTTATTTAGGTTTTCTTTTCATTGGAATTTGTTCCAAAGAATAGGTACATGTCTGTAAATATTTTAACTATGAATTTTCATTATATAAAATCGTTTATAAAAAGTAGGAATAGTAAATGGTGAAAAAAGTGAGTGACATGTTACAGTGAACTCTCTTACAGCCGGACACTCACGACACTGAAAAAATTGTCATCCTTGAAAAAACTCAAAAATCGCATTTTTTTTAATCTTTGTATTTTTGTTTATCCTTCAAAAATATTGTAAATTGGATAATTGTTATGGGCGGCATCCGGTCTTTTGCTTGTATGTTTTGAAAGTTCAATCGCTTCAAAAAAATATAAATTGGCCAAGTGCAAGACGCCCCTAGCAGCCTTGCCGCCCCGGACTGTAGCCCTTTTAGCCCTAGGGTAAATACGCCTCTGGGTACAGGCTAAACGTTCGTTATGTCATTGATTTTAGCTATTCTAACTACTTATTCGATCGGAACAGAAAATTGTATTGGCACTTGCATCTTCGGGAATTGCTGCTACATTATTAGAAAGTGGTCGGACACACCACACTCTGCACTAAAATATCCATTGAATGTACAGGTGATTGAAACTCCAACTTGGAATATTTCGAGAAATTCTGCTATGGCAAAAGTTCTGCGATTAACGCCAATTATTTTATGGGATGAGTGTACACCGGCGAATAAAAAATCACTAGAAGCATTTAATCAAACAATGCAAGATTTACGTGGTAATCAAGAGTATTATGAATCAAGATGAGGCAATGAATTATCCAATTGAATTTTAAAATTCATTGGAACTAGCTGGTATGCCACCGCATTGCTTGAATCTGAAAGTTGGTTCTTTGATTATATTATTGCGAAATATTAATCCACCAAAACTGTGTAATGGCACCAGATTGGCAGTGAAAAAGTTATTGCCAAATTTGATTAAAGCTACGATCTTAGCTGCTAAATCAAAAGGAGAAGTTTGTTTGATACCACGTATCCCTATGATTCCAACTGATATGCCATTTGAGTTCAAACGATTACAATATCCTGTGCGTTTATCATTTACGATGTCAATCAACAAGGATCAAGGGCAAACACTTCACGTTTGTGGTGTGAATTTGGAGGAATCATGTTTTTCACATGGTCAACTTTATGTTTCCTGTTCCAGAGTCGGTACCCCCAGCCGTTTGTTTATTCATGCCCAAAATGGAAAAACAAAAAATATTGTTTATCCAAATGTTTTGGATTAAGTTTTAAAATAGCTAGCAATTAATAAAATATTTTTTTGTTTGAATAAATGAATTTGATGTTGCAATTAATTTTTTTTTTATTATTTCACTTTATACGTAACGAAGCACGTACCGGGCCGCTAGTTAGTTATAAATTAAAATCAACGAGGAAGTCATTTTGGATATTTGTTTGAATTGAAAAAGCGTTAAAAAATTGTCTTATTGAACAAAACGGTTCTCTGTAAATTGAAAACTAAAAGAGATAGAACAAATTGGTTTGCGCCAAATGAAAGAGCGTCCCAAAATTATGAAGACTGCATAAGTGCATACCTAACTCAATTTCGTAAAAAATGGCCTTTTGAACAAGATAACATCCAGCCGACGATATGTACATTGTACATACCAAGACATTGGGAGGTTGTGAGACCCTGGAACTCTTCAAAACACAATACTCAGGCTTTAAGTAGGTATAGTATTCCATTCAATTTTAGTTCTATTCGATTCTAATCAACCAAGTAAGCTTGACAGTTCTTCTATAACGCCCCATTTCTAAAAAAAAAAAACTTCTTATTTTAAAGTTGACAAAAATAAAGTGGATTAATGGTACCTACCATTTTCAAACTCAAGATTTAATAAACTTAATTATCTTCACGAGATAGGTAGGTAGCAGAAAATTGTATTGTAATGTTTCCCACCATAAGGTAACATCAATAGATACATTTGAACTCTTTTTCCAATAGTGAAATAAAATATTAATGACATTAGGAGCATAGAACTATGTATGTATAGAAAAAAGCAAATCAAATCATAGAAACAATCAAAAAACATGAAATTTGAAAGTAGGATTTCTAGTCCGCCATGTGGATGACTGTTGGCGTTGGCTTGTACCCACTTGAACCAACTTTCTATCCAACCATATGGATGTGTTTTTTTTTTCACTGATACATTGCAAAGCGCAAACTATTCATTCTACTGAGTAAGCAAGTCGTTTTGATTTACTTTTTTCACACCCCCCTCACACAAATAAGTCACGTGCATACGTGCCTTTGTTCTTTCGGAAGTACGAGTCTACGACGCGCGCAGTAAAAAGAAATTCGTCACACGAAATCCAATTTCCAAACTACCATATGTTTACAACATCAACTCAACTTCCAACGTGGCTTCGAGATTATACTGCTCCTTTCTACCTATGTATGTATAATGTATGTATAGGTCTACTCACAGACAAATTTTGCAAATTCCTCAGTTAAATTTCAAAAGCCTATAACTTAATTTAAGTAATTTGCAAGTACTTACCAGAATGCAGCGATTTCAGAGGAGATCCAGACCACTATCATGCGATTCACTTCCATATGGCACATCAAATTTATCAAGAGCAGGACCCGAAGGCGACACAACACACCCATTTGCAGCAGCGAAGGAAAAGTGTATAAATTTCAAATACGGATAGGGATGCGTTTGTGTGTGTGTGGTATCGCCAAATCGCACAGCACATCGGTAACGTTAGTGTAGTGTCCATTTATACACCGCCACACATACATTCACAGAAGTATTTTCAATTAAATTTTTCGATAAAAATCCTTTTGATCCCGTTCGAAGAACAAATAACCGCTGGCAATATAAATATATACGGTAGCTTCAATTTGAAATGAATTGCCAAGGCGACTTCAGACAGAGAACAGACTGCTGCAGGCTGGCAAAATGTCAACTTGGAGTCGTTAGTCTTCCTCGCAATCGGAATCTCGGCAATGTAAGTGTAACCCATCCGAAAAGGGAAAGTCCTGCACTTTTATTTAAGTTAATTAATCAAGAGAAGTCGGCGGAGAGGCGTTTCTTTTTTTCAATTTACTCGGGCGTACTGCTTGGTTATAATGGATAATTGATCTATTTTATTTTTGTTTTAACTTTAATCACCTTACAAAAATTGGAGAAGTATTCACGGTGAAAGTCAACTTCCGACTGTCAGTGTCGGTATGTGATGCGATAACTGCCGGGTTCCCAGCTCGATGGGTGAATGGAACCGATAATAATCGAATAGCTACTGAACGTGTTTGCCTGCTCTTCGACTGACTTTTTCTCTGGTGATAGTTACTAGGGTGCGGTATGTCTCCAACGCACACAATCAAATAGTACCATTCCCAAGGGAAATCCTGCTTACACTAACGTGGCTTTTATCGTCTTCTACCATATAGCATTGAAAATAGGAAAAAAAAAAAGTTTTACTCGCATAGACTATCATTATGGCAGTACTACGACGCGACGCATCACACCGAAATGGAGAAGACACTCTTTGTGCAGGAACATGCGCACCACACTATTAAGCAACAGGAGCAGCAGCCCAGACTGCGCTTGAAGCAACAGTTACAAAGGAACTCGAGTGTCCGAAAGTACTTTAGACCTACTCCGCCACCAACCGACCACCCCATTCAACAAATTTGAGTGAGCAATATGTTCAAGTCTGAGAACTCCGAACATCAGAACTTTCAAGAAGCCCCAAGAAGCATTTGTTGGAATATATGTTACTTGTTGCTCTGACACTGGCCTATTTTTTCTAGTTTAAAAGAATTGAGTGAGGGTTGATTCTTGATGGTTGGAAGCACCCATCCCTGTTATAGGAAGTTCCCCAGTCACAAAGGCTGTGCACATAGGAATCAAAGATTGATATCATTTCCCCTTGTTAGGAATAAAGTGTTCTTTTCTAAAGGGGGGTTGAATGGCTTCTCGTGACATAAAGGAACAAGCTTCAGTTATAAAAGGCAAATAATTATGATACCCCATTTCCGTTGAGGAAAAATTTTCCGGTCACAAGACCCAAAACTTAATTACTTGAATGGATGTTGTATAGGGGGTGGTTTTTTTCTTCAATTTTAACCATCTATTTGAAGAAGTCGGAATAAAACCCCAAAGGAATTCAAAGTTTCTTTTGCTTTTTCAGTGCTGAAAATCAAGTTCACGGAAGGATGTATAAAATCATTTTTTATAATTTTTGGCACTGAGAATCCTGTAACCTTTTGATTTTTGATTGAAACGAAAACGACAAAAATGGCACTGAACTGCGCACACAAATATTGTATGCAGTCAGTATGCTAAAGGGTGGTTAAATTTTAAGGGCCGATGTTGAATGTGAACCACTCCTAAACGTCAAGTTTGTTTCTGTTTTTCATTTCACATTTCTCAATTTCAGACTAGCTCAATTTGAACCATGGAAAGATACACAATCTAACAACACGTTAAAGTTATTCAGGCTTTCCATGAAAATGGACGTTCAAATCGAAAAAATCGTGCAAAAATTTGAGCAAACCGGGTCTGTAGGAGATGTGAAAACACCAGTGCATGCTCGTACAGCTCGTACTGCAGAAAATATTGCTGCTGTTCGCGATAGTGTGGCTGAAGAGCCGTCCACCTCAACTCGTCGTCGTACCCAACAATTGCACCTCTCACGCTCGTCGTTCATGAACATTACTCATAAAGACTTGCATATACACGCTTACAAGATTTAATTGACTCAAGAACTAAAGCCTCTTGACCATTTCAAGCGTCGTCAATGGTCAGAATGGTGGCAAGAAATGGCAACAGTGGATGATCAATTTTCGAAGAAAATCATCTTCAGTGATGAGGCACATTTTCACCTCAGTGGATTCGTCAATAAGCAGAATCGCCGCATTTGGGCCAATGATAATCCAAGAGTGATTGTCGAAAAACAAATGCACCCACAAAGAGTGACTGTTTGGTGCGGTTTATGGGCTGGCGGCATCATCGGGCCGTATTTTTTCCGTGAGATGATAACGAACTTTTTATGGCCCGAATTGGAAGATATGGACGATATGTGGTTTCAACAGGACGGTGCCACTTGCCACACAGCTAACGAAACAATGGCTCTTTTGGGCGACAAATCCAATTTAGGTGTTATCTCACGTGGTGGCGACGTCAATTGGCCGCCAAGATCATGTGATTTGACACCGTTGGACTTCTTTCTGTGGGGTTATTTGAAAGAAAAGGTGTACGTCGATAAGCAAGCAAGAATTCAAGAGCTAAAGGATGAGATAATTCGGCACATTAACGGCATAGAACCTCAATTATGCCTCAGCGTCATCGAAAATTTGGAACATCGGATTGAGGTGTGCCGCCGAAGTCGCGGCGGCCATTTGGCCGATATTTAATTGAACCATACCAATATTATCATGATAAAAAGAAATGACAATAATTTCCTAAATAATTTGTGTTTTATTCAAAATCAACATCGGCCCTTAAAAGTTAACCACCCTTTATTTAGATTAAGTTGCTCATAAAATTCGATACAGTGTAGATATTTTGTGCGTACAATCTGATGATAGTTGATTTTGAATTGTGGATTTTATTTGTATTCGCAAAATAATGAAAAGCTACATTTGGTCAGAAATTATTTCGCTAATCATCAATTTCTATTTTGTTTTATTGAACATATACTCGTATTATACTATTTACTATTTGGCTTACAACTAATAAGATACTACATATGTGTGAAAATTTACATTCGTTGGCTCATAGGGGGCCTAACTATATACAGGGAATTAAGTTTAATTATTTTTATATAAAATTTACATGACGACAAAATAAAATCTAAAAGGTGGGTTGACTGTATTGTCCTCAGGGTACTCAATCCTGGTTGTCAGTGATGATTGTTGTGGGTTGTGGGCAGGGATGGCGTTTTAGCCGCAGTGGTAGGCTGACCCAATGTCAGCGTAGAACGAAACTACGTCCTCGTTGTCCATGATTACGTTGTCATCCAGAGTTTCCATCACACTGTGGTACCTCGGTTCGGGATGTCGTTGTTCTGTGGTCATCCTTCTCATAAGCTGATTCTGGTGGTCGATGATGTTCCCAATTAGTTTCTTCGTTGAATGAACTAGATATTTGTCCAGTGGGATTAAATTCGCTTCCGTGTAGAGATGCTCGTTTCTGTCGTTGACGGTCGAAGTAGAGTCCAGTGCAGATCCTCAGTATCTTCCTTTCAAATAGTTGAAGTTCCTTCATAGCTATCTTCGAGATGGAAAACCATACTGGAGAGCTGCTTGTAGATCAATATCTTTGTCGTTTGGCTAAGACCTGACCTTCCTTTCAGCAATGGGTGCAAACGGCTGAAGGCCCAGCTGGCCTTTTTCAGAACCTTTCTTGAGTGCAGGTTAAACATTAGCAACTCGTTGAAGTGCACTTCACGGTACTTTACATTTGGCTTTGCCACTATGGTGGATCCGTCGGGGAGTCTCAGGACCAGATTTCTGCAAATTTTTGCGGTGCGAATGCCTCTACCAGTTGAAGGTCTCCTGAAGCAGACAAGTTCCGATTTGGAAGTGTTGATTCGGATGTCCCATTTCTGGTAGAATTGGAAGAGTCTGTTGATGTGGGTTTCTACTTTTTTGACAGCGATTAGTAGTGACATTGTTGTGGCGTAGGTGAGCGAGGTCAGCATATAGAAGGTTCTCGCATCCAATTGGAGAAGGTTGGTCTGAAGTCATCAAATTATAGAGGAAGAGGCCTAGTTTTGAGCTTTGGGTCACTCCAGCTCTGATAGTCTTCATGTTTGACTTGCAGCTATCTACTTGAACGAAAAATTTCCTGAAAGATAGGAAAGAAAAGAGAATTTTTATTAATGGTGGAGGTACTTGCATAAGATGAAGCTTTTAGATTAGGCCGTCTATCCACACGCTTTCTCGACATCCAGAAAGCATCCATTCGCAAATAATTGGCCATATTCGCAATCATTAACGTTGTTCATCTCGCGAAATTTCATTTTTCTTTTATCTCATTTAACTCATTTCGGGCTTTGTCTTAAGCTTTTTAAGACAAAGCGCGAAATTATATTTTCAAAATAATAACTTGACATCTGAGATAAAAGAAAAATAGGCGTTGAATGCGCAGAATGATGTACACTCGCAGCCACTTTTCTTGAAGTTATTCAAAAATATTTCAACTAAAGTCTTAAGTGATCTCACTTTATTTGCTGAAACTCGGAGAGCTGGAAATTGTGTTTTGAACTATATGCCGAAATTGGAGTGTATCCTGATGTTTTCGAGTCAATGCAAGATTCTAAATCCTAAAATAAAAGAACATCGTGCCACACATCTTTCCTATCCTTCTTTCTCTTCCTTAACTTCACGCCCGCGCTGTGTTCAAACATTTAAAGGGTAATCATAATCCCTTGAGCGCGGTGTAGATTATAAAAAAAAAAAAAAAAAAAAGGCGCCATACGGAGACTTCACTTTTGACATTGAAATTCAAATTCTTAATAATTCGATAGTCGATTTGGAACTGTTTCGCAAAAAATGGAAACGCATTTTTTTCAATTGCAAAAGCAGTTGCCACTGAAATAGGTGATATCTAATGCCGGTCGTCCACTATGTGCGCGATAAGTTCAACCAAATTCGTTCAACTTTTTACTCAACTCTTTCGTTGGATAAACGAATTTACAACCTCTTACACTAGTGCAGCAACTTACGTAATTCACGTTGAGCAACATAAGTTGAACAAAATGCGTTTGGAGCCCCGTACACATAATTGACCAACTTTCCCATATGTTGATTAACCTCGCACACCTAGTTGATCAACTCTTAAAACTTATTCCAGTGTTGAATAGCACCGTACACCTCGTTCACCAACTTACTCAAATGTTGAAAACCTCGTACACTAGTTGATAAACTTGTTCGATTTTGACTTGTTCGAGTTGATCAACTGCGTTTTCGATATGGTTGCTCAACCAGTTGATGGACGAGTTGATACCTTCGTACACTTAACCAAGGATCACTCGTTGGGGAACGCGTTGAACCAAGTAGACACATTTCACTGCAACCAACGCAACGCAACACAATATTACGTCAAGAAATCCCAAAAAAAATTTAAAAGTTGATCAACGCGTTGAACAAATAATGTGCAACACATTATCTTAAAAATGTTGCTCAACGTGTTGATCGAACATTTTCAAGGAGCAACACGAGCTCGTACACTACCCGTACACTTGTTGCGCAATTCGTTGAGCAACGGCCAACAACTAAATCCAACACTTTGGTTGAACAGAATTGAAGGCACCGTACATTATAGTTGAATGCGTTGAATTCGAAATTTGTGCGTTGATCGCCTAGTGGACGACCGGCATAACTATCGTTTCCATCAACATGAAAAGACAATTGAACAGTAATTTATCAAGGCAAATCAAGGCAATGAAGGAACTTCAAAAGAAATACGTTTTTCGTTATATGGAGCTTATTTCGAAGAAGACTTCCCAGCAGTGGGAATGCTTAATGAAAAATATTATTATTTTTAGGAATTTTTTTAAATGCTTTTGAATAATACCTATCAATCTAAATGGTGCTGAACGTTCAATTACCGTCCTCACAGAATACAAAATTTTCATCGCTCGTGCTCGAAACAAGATCGCGCTTCGGGGCTTGTAACACTTTGTATCGAAGCATCTTTCGCAAGGAAATAAAATTTGTATTCAATTTATTATAAGTAATCTCATATGATGATAAGCTTCTTGACTTTTGCAACGACAGCAAGACAGCTTCTGGTATGTGGGACTGGGTTTCTCAAAAAAAAAACTTGCAACAAATTCACATTGGTCTGTTTTCATGGTCAAACTAAAATCCAAATTAACCATCTTATTATACTCGTATATAAAACAGCGATATAGAAATCACTTTTTCATACAAAAATTAGAGAAACGGTCATCCCCTGTTGGATCGGAATATTTCAAGACACCACCGAGGAGAAAATTAGAGACCGAAAAGCTGCACAAATAAGATGATGCTGAACGGTATTAGCTCTACAAGATTACAAACTAGTTCATAAGATAGTGCAGTGGTTTCAATGGAACTGTACAAATATCACAAAAGAAACAAAGTAACGCCAACTAACTATGATATATGAACAGTAGCCTTTAAGTAACACTTTAAAACTCCTATTACAAAAATAGAAAGAATAAAATAGAGAGAATAAATTGAGTACAATAATTCGGAAATTTTCCGATAAGATGATTTTTTTTTAGAATCAAGTTCACAACTCTTATTTCCAAATGATAAGAGGCCCATATACGAAAAGATACTCGTATATTCATTACGCCAAAAAAAAAATCATAAAATGACTAATCTTTTCTTTTTAATCTGCCGATTTGCTACCAGTTTCTACTTCCAATTATAAATACTAGGGGTATTCATGTAAGCGCGGAAAACCCTCGTAAACCTCGTAAACCAGATAATTTTATCTCCGCAGAAACGAGCTGTCAAAATTTGTATGGGAAAAAGTTTCTGCAAATCGCATAAAATTATCTCACAAATTTGCTGCGGAAAGTGCAGAAATAAACCTCGTAAACTAAAGATATATGGATTCTGACTTTTAATTTGACATTTCACAGAATATTTCCCACATTTACGCAAGTATTTCTTAGGGGGTGTTCATGAAAACATGTTGCGGAAAGTTATATTTTTCTACAAAGCGGAAAATTATCTCGTTACATGAATACCCTTACTAATATACTATCTTAGCAGTTTCCCACTATTTCTTTTTCAATTTTCCCTTAACCAATTTTCAACTCTGTTTCAGTTATAATTATGAATGCCTTCTTTTTCTTCAATTATTTAATTTATTTATTTATTCTTCTATTTATTTACATATATTTATGTCCAAGACCTTTGGTTTTTTAATGTTTTGATAGATCAACGAAATTCTGGTCAAAACTCACTTTGAAGTCGATGAAACTTCAAAGCCACGTATGATATAATTCCTCGCCAAAAGTCCTATAGATAATAATGTAGACAGCGTTAGCAAAAGCGCGGTGAAATATGCATCTAGGGAATAACGCATTAAAACAATTCCAAACATGTGCTTGAACATGTCAAAGAGATGCGCCTTTATGGGATTTTTATACTTGCGATGTAGGTAGGTACGAGTACTATAGGGTAAGTTCTGCATTTGGAAAAAAATCGATTTTGGTAAAATAAATTAGGTGGGCTATTTATTATGAGCATGGACTACAATTTGGCCAATTTGATTGGGAACAAATGTTTGATTATCCTACTTTTTACTGTAAATTTTGAGGTGGTAGTCGAGGCAAATCTAGGAAATTTAAAAACTCTGTGAGAAAGTTGACTACGTCTACTGGTTTATAACTCTCCGGGAAGAAAATTCTAAATGGTTGCATTGAGATCATCGACGTCTTTGTTTTTGGTCGCCAGTATTGCTCCTTCACTCAGCCAATTATGGTTTCCGAGCTGTTGTTCTATGTTCGTCAGAACACGCTGAATGAGTCGACGAAGTGACAAAAATCCGTCAGCAGTGTAATTAATCCAGTCGAGGTGTCAACTGCTACCTTACCATTTCCAATATCTAATAACTGCTTCGAAAACATAATAGCAGTTTGATCTTGTTGCAAAAATACTCGCAGGTTAGTTTTTAATTGGAGTGTCTTTACATGCTGCCACAAATTAGATGATTTTAAGTATGCGTTTAGTTCGTCAGAAACAGTTGATCGGAGAATAATTGGAAGAGTTTGACGAAATTCACCTGACAACAAAATCATTCTCCACCAAAAATGTTTTGGTTGTCACGAAGATTTTTTAACGTTCTGTCCAGTGCCTCAAGCGACCTCTGGTGGGCCACCGTTCATTCATTCCAAATGATCAATTTTCATATCTGTAGAATCTTCGCCAGTGTGCTGTTTTTGGCGATGTTGCAAACTGGTGCTTCGTTGATTTGCATGTTTAGTGGAAATTTCAAGGCAGAATGTGCACCTTCCACCTTTTAACAATGTTGCAGCTTTTTCAGATGAAGCCAGTGCAAGGGTTACTTCATTTTGCGAACAACCAACAGCAATTAAATTAGAAACGTTTTTCCACTCCCCCCGGAGCATCAAGGAACTAAATTCCGCCAGATCCACTGTTCACAGCTTCCATCAAAGTATCGTACGCAATTCTTTGTTGTTCATTCAATTGCTGAACATTTGAACGAACTGTTTCGGCCAGTAGTTCAGTATCGTATTGTTGTTCTTGTGGTTAAATGTTGTTGTGGTTAAATGCATCGTGCATAGGACGATTGTGTGCTGTCATTCCCAAAAACTTTATTTACCATCAATAAACATAAATCTTCTATGATGATCAATGTCTCATTGTAAATTTCTCTAGTAATTTGTAGTGTAAAGAAATCAAATGTTTCACAGCTGGGAGCATTTTGCATTGGAAAATTAAATTGTTTTTAATATTTTTCATTTATTATTATTTATATTTCTAACCTTCCCTGAATTTCTACAAACATTTCAAGATCAAAATTATCAAAATCGGTTCAGCCATTCTCAGCAATTTTTTTTTTATAATCTACCCGCGCTCAAGGGATTATGATTACCCTTTAAATGTTTCAACACAGCGCGGGCGTGAAGTTAATGAAGAGAAAGAAGTATAGGAAAGGTGTGTGGCACGATGTTCTGAGACTGTTGGTGGTTGTCTCAGATATTTTTATCTCCAGGGATGGCGGCCGAGCTAAAGCGGAGAAATGCGGTGTCTTATTTCTATGTTGTTTATAATTCACATTATTTTTTTATTCATGTTCATCCTTGTTGGGCTTACTAGTTTAACTCAACTTCATGTTGTTAGTGTTATGCCTGAACAACATGTAATGAGTAAACCAGCAACCCATTGATGACAATTTTTAGAAGGTTTTAATGGAATTAAAACGACATAGACGACGGCAGGGATCGAACCTGTGATGATGAGGTTGGCAGGCGAGCACACATTTTTATATACATATATAAATACTTAACATTGGCATCTCAATTTTTTTTTCTTAAAAGATTTTAATGAAATTTGTTAAATAAAAAATGTATTTAATAATATAACGATTTTTAACTTTGTTTGCATAAATCAAAGGGCACGGTAGTGCCCAGCCAAGTTCTGGCACTACACCCTTTTTACAGGAACAAACTCAGGCGATTTTTGACCCCTCCCTATCTTCAATACCAATGAAGTCAGAAACTTAAAACTCCGAATATTTGCTGAGCTTGTCAGGCACAGGTGCCTCACCAAATATCAATTTTCTAGCATAAGCGGTTCCTGAGATATAAGGCCTCGAAAATCACAAAAACCGTAACTGACTGACTGACAGATCATCAAAATTATGGAGCATTCCCGACATCGTAGAATCTTGTAATTTTGCACAACGGTAGGTCTTGTCATGCAAACAGAGGAAAAAATTGAAAATTTTAAATTTTCCATTCAGGGGGCGTGGTATCCGCCCACTTTCTCCGGATTGGTGTTGGTTGAATGGAGCACTTCCGACTCTTGTAAAACGGTGAAAATTGGCAAAGTGCTAGGGCTTAAATTGCATACAAATAAAAAAATATAAAATTAGAGGTTTTCCATTCAGGGCGTGGTATTTGCCCACTTCCTCAGAACTGATGTAAATTGTATGGCACACTTCCGATTGCAGTAGAAGAATAGAATTTTTTAGAACGATAGGGCTCAAATTGCATATAAAGGACCAAAAATAAAAATTGAGGTTTTGCATTCAAGGGGCGTGGTATCCGCCCACTTTCTGAGAAAATGTTTAATTTAAATGGAGCACTTCCGATTGCTGTAATTAAGGTAGGTATGTTAGTGTTAGGTATCTGGCCAGGATAAGAAGAAATAATTGAAGCGCAAATCAAAACAACCAATATCAAAAAGAAAATATACCAAAAGAAATAGGAAGCTATAAACTAAGTTGATTTTAGTAGGTAGAGTCCACCCCTCTATCTTTCCGTATCTTTCAAGATTTTGACATGGCAAAATATTAAAATCTTTGCAAAAAGGAGTGAGATCAGACCGAAAACATAAATGTTAAAAAAAGAGCCAAGTTCTTCTATACAAAAACCTTTGTGTAACAAGTCAGCCGTGAAAAGTACTGAGATCTTAAAGTACGCCAAGTTCTTACTTCATGAAGGTTTAATACCGAATATTTAAAGTAGAATAATATTGGAACAGGTACAATGTAATAGAGAAATTTTATTATTTAATGATTACTGACTAAAAAAGGACAAGGAAAAGGCACTATGTTCAACAGATATATTAGGGTATGCGAGAGTTATCGTCATCATTAGTCCTTCACGGGGTGATTGGGAAATAGGCAGAACTTAAAGTCCTTGAAGTACACAAGGACAAGTCCAAAGAAAATTCTATAATAACAAACACATTGGTAAAAGAATTTACAGCGCCCTTGAGAAGGAAATCAAATTTAAATTCGTCTTCTAGTATAAATTCAAAAAACTGCCCAGGTTCTGCATCTACTACCAAAATGTGTGAGGTCTTCGAAGTAAAACTTCTTAGACTTTCAAAAATTCCCTAGTTTTGCCATACGATCTTTTTGCCCTTACAGAAACTTGGCTTAACGCAACAATATTAGACACTGAACTTTTTGATAATGAGTTCTTAGTTTTCCGAAAGGACCGTCACATTGACATTACAAATTCAGTTGGCGGGGGAGTACTTATTGCTGTTAGAAGTAATTTCTGCTCAACACAAATAGTCTTCCCATTCAGTCTGACAATTGACCTGTTATGCGTCAAAATAACTAAGGAATCTTTAGTCTTATTTGTTTTAAATGTTTACATTCCACCTAAAAGTCCTGGTTCCGTATACACTGAACTTTCTTTAGCACTCGATTTTATTTTCAGTTTAGCTAGCCTTGACAGTAAAATTCTTTTATTAGGGGATTTTAATCTTCCCCATATCGAATGGGTTCCCTCTGATGACGAATCCTATTTTGAAGCTTCCACAAGTTCACCCCAACAAGAGCTCCAAATGTTGGATAATATTATCTCTACAGATTTACAGCAAATAAGCTGTATACGAAATAATATGAATAGACAACTTGACCTTGTATTCTCATCTGACGCCGTTAGTACAGTAGTGGTAGAATCTATCTCTGCTTTATCTAACATAGATCAATATCACCCGCCTCTTGACATTTTTCTTGACTTGAGTGGTCATTTACTAGAAAATAGTATTCCCCACGATTGTTCTTATACTTTTGACTTTCGGAGGGGTGATTTTCAACAACTTTTAGATAGTTTAATTATTTCCGGTATAGAACGTTTACCGATTTCTAATGATCTTGACAAAACTGTCTCAAGCTTCTATTCTATTTTGATGAGATGCATAAATGAAACTGTCCCTAAAAAAAGATCTATTCCTTCACAAAAGAACTTAAATGCCTTCGAAATAAAAGAAATAAGGCTTGGAAAAAATATATAAGGTTCATGACAGTAGAGAATCAAGTAGTTTACATTTCCCTTTTAGAAGAATTCAAAAAACTCTCTTATGAATGTTATAATGATTATCTTCAAACCATGGGGCTTTCCCTGAAATTAGACCCGGAAAACTTCTGGAAATTTATAAATTCCAAAAAGAAAAGCGACGGTTATCCTGTTAATCTCGTTTATAATGACGTAATCTTGAGTACTACTACAGAAATTTGTGAGGGATTTGCAAATAATTTTAGCCAATCCTTCATTGATTCCCCTGTTGTTGTTGACGATAACTATTTTCAATTCTTACGAAATTGTCCTCAGGTATCATTCAATAATATTACAATAGATCATGACAAAATTTTGGACTTTCTGTCACATTTAAAAGACGACTATTCTATTGGACCCGATGGAATACCACCCGCTTTATTGAAGAAATGTAAGTCTGTTTTAGCTCTTCCTCTGCGTAATATTTTTGTTCTATCCTTGAAATTAGGTAAATTCCCTGCAGTTTGGAAGAAAGCATTTTTAACGCCAGTATTTAAAAAGGGAGATAAAGCCAATATTACCAACTATAGACCAATTTCCAAACTTTCTTGCATTCCGAAGTTGTTCGAACAAGTTGTATGTGACAGTTTGACATTTATATGTAAAACTATTATCTGCAACCAACAACATGGTTTTATGCAAAAACGTTCTACTGTTACTAATCTTGTTGTCTTTTTGAATAAATGTTTAAACTCTCTAGAAAGTTGTCAAGAAGTTGATTGTGTATACACTGACTTCTCGAAAGCTTTTGATCAACTGTCTCATGAGATTATCAAGTTTAAACTTCACTCATACGGATTTCCACCACCTTTCATCAAGTGGATATCGTCATATCTTGAAGATAGGTTATATCAAGTCAAATTCAGAAATTCATACTCAGTTTATTGCCAAATCAGGTGTTCCGCAGGGAAGCCATTTGGGACCACTACTCTTTATATTGGCTATTAATGATGCTCCTCTGTGTGTTCGCAATAGCAAAATTCTAATCTTTGCAGATAATATGAAGATTTATAAAAATATAGTATCTTCAAATGATCGGGCTTTACTGCAAGATGATATTAACCATTTTGCCTTGTGGTGTGAAAAGAACAGTCTGAACCTCAACCCGACAAAATGTCAAACTATGACTTTTTCTAAAAAACGTTCTCCTTACTCTCATGAATATGTTATCTCACGGCACATTTTAACTCGTGTTATGACTGTAAGGGACCTTGGAGTTCTTTTTACACCCAATTTAGATTTTTCTGCTCATATTAATAAAATCGTGAATTAGGCCAATTCAATGTTAGGGTTTATTAAGCGCTGGTCTAAAGAATTTGTTGCTCCCAATGTCACCCGGGCTTTATACAACTCCTTGGTGCGTCCCCATCTTGAGTATGCATCACAGGTTTGGACTCCTCTTTATGATATTCATATTGAGAGATTAGAATCTGTGCAAAGAAACTTTACTCGTTTTGCCTTGAAAGGACTTCAATGGAGTGATCCTTCGTATGTCATCTCTTATGACCAACGATTATCTATTCTTCAGATGCAAACTTTGGAACAAAGAAGAACAAACAATGATTTGGTATTTTTCCACCAATTAATAACAGGCATCACAGATGCACCAGATCTTTTATGTTCGGTTTATTTTAATTATCGGGGAGGAGGTTATAATCTTCGAGGCCTCGATATGATTAAGGTCCCAACACATAGGACCAACTATGGCATTCATGAGCCCTTGACACATATGGGTAGACTTGTAAATTGGAATTCAAATATTTTTGATTTTAATATAAATAAATGTAAATTAAAAAACCTTCTCAAAACCAGTGGTCCACGCTCCTAAATGTTCTTTGTTTCATGTTATGTTATTGTTTTGTTCTTACGTAATATTATTTGTTTATTTTTCATGTTTTCTTGTGTCAGTGTTAATTGTAATAGAGTTTGCCTACTAACAACTAACACTGCAATAAATGATGAGCCGATGGTATAACACAGTTCGCTGTGTTGGCAAACCATTGGTCGAAAGACGGAGCTTGCTATAAGCTTTCTTCGACCAATTCTAATAGTGTAAAAAAAAAAAAAAAAAACAAGCATTTATTGACCGCCAAATAATAAACTGAACTAATTCTCTGTTAATAGTATCAACTTCAAGGAGCTCATATATCTATATATCTCAGAGCAATAATTAACTCCACGAATGGCATTTGGTAGAGATTGGCAAGAATTCGTTGTTCTTGAGCTAGGAAGACGAATTGGGAAGAATATACATTTATAAACTTTATGAGCGGTATCAAGATTTGTAAAAATGAACAACAATAATCCAATCAAGGCAGATTTCGAGTCCCAGTCCCCACGTTCGGGGTTACTAGGTCTAAAGAATCTAGGCTTTAAAGACGAAGCATATGAAAGAGCTTTTGTTCGGTATAACTGAAAGTTGAGTGCTTGGTATTGCAAAGGATGAAAATCCACCGCGTTTCAGGAAGGGAGCCTTCACGGGTCCTTAGCATATTAAATAAGTAAGATATATCTTTAACATGCTATAAGATAATAAAATCCTCGAATTGTTCCTTATATTATCTTTCGTTGAAGACTTTCTTTACATGCTACCACCTGTAACCCCAACGTGTTTTAAAGAATTTCACTATAAAACTAATTTATGTTTCTGAAATTTTTGAATATTCAAAGGAACGTAAAAAAAATATTTGAGTGTTTTGGATTGATGTCAGGAGCTGTATTTTATCCTAGCGTTTCAATTTCAACCATAGTAGGTGTAACTGTATACATGTATACACTACACATTCCTAGTGCTCTTCTGTTTGTGTATTATGACGTACAAAAACATGGCTTTGACAGGCAGATTTGATTTCATTTGGTTCAAGCTAACGAATAATATACTTTGTTCATTCATACGTATAGTTTTGAACAGCAGGGGTTTTTTTCTGCTTGCTACTTTTTTTTTCAAAAATAAAATTGACGTTCATTTTTGTTTATAGAGCAGAAAGAAATTACATCAGTTTCCCGGTTTGGCAATGTGATACATATTTCTGTTGTTAACTTCTGCGTATTTTTAAAACATTGAACTTGAATACGTCTTTAACTATATAATTTTGTATTTTATGAGGTCAATGCGAACACCTACACAGGAGCCTGGAATGTTAACCGATAAAGTCTTCAAAAATGGATATTTCTTAATAGTGTACCTAATTACATCATCATAATTTAGCATTCGGTTTAATTTTAAAGTGCCTTGTCGAAATCAAATGAATTGTATACTTATTCTTTAATTTTGCGCACACTAAGGTGGTTATAACTTACCGATGCACATTGGTTTTGAATATCACAATGGGAAGGAAATATTGGGTAGGGTACAGCATTTCATACTCGGCCTAGATTAAGTATCTCTGAACTTAACAGTATGTCCGAAGTTCGGTTCAAAGGTAAACTAATGGATATTACCCGAATTGTTTTTGGTGGGGCTGGGGGACATGCAACTGGCTATTTGATCAGAATATTTATTATAAAAATAACGATAAAATAATCAAAGATACACGGTTAAAAATTCTGGGATGTTTTTTAATACGGCCTTTGTATTACAGCCGTATGCAATACATGAATAATTTGTTTTTAATATTCCAACTTTATTAAACATTTTTTGTAATAATTTGGTATTAAAACTCAGTACATATCCCACTAAAATGTTTTTTTTTAATACTTTTCCACTAAAATTTAATCTTCAAATATTAAAATATAATATTTCTATATTATAATCTATTACCATTATTATTGAAAACTTATATTTCAATAATTTTTTATTTGATTTTAGTAGAATATCTGGTTAAAAGTGACCATAATAAAATAATGTATTGAAATCTAATATTTTATTGTATTAAAATTCAATAAATTTTGTATTTAGCGCGAAACTCTCGGCTGTATTACACTTATGGAACAGTACATTCTAATACACAACAATACTTATCTTTAATATTTCAGTATTACATTTATGTAGAAACTGTATAATAAAATAAAGTATTGGAATTTAATATTTTATCGTATTAAAATTCAATAAATTTTGTATTTAGCCCGACACTCTGGACTCAATGCTCAAGAAATACTTTTTAACTCGTACTTGAATTGAATATCGAGGTATTAATTTTGAACACATTAATATTAGATTTTAATACATATGTAGGTATTGATTTTTAATATTGAGTATAATTTTGTCGAAAGAAAACTCCGTTGGTTTGTTTCAACACGTTGGCGGCGTCGGTCGGCAACATGGAGTTCCTAATGGAAAATTTAGTTGGGATTTACATTAAAGTGAAAAACGTGGAAAAAAAATACAATCATTTAAAAATCAGATGCATGAATCATCTGAATTCTTAATTGTTTCAAATGAAGATATCCTTCTTTCAAGTAAGTAATAAATAGCAAGTTTAAGTGCCATATATTTATTTAAAATTTGTTTTTGTTTTAGTCTTGGAAAACGAAGAACTGGTGAACTGATTTACTTTGAAAGATCGAGACAGTGTGCTGATTATAGTGGATTCCTTGTGCGATATGGTGCGGCAGTATTCAGGCTGTGCCTGCTTCAAGAAGCAGCAATTTGGAGCTCTCTTCTTTTACACAAAGAAGTAAGTAACATTTTCATAAAATTAATGTACCTATATAAATAAAATTTTCCTAATTTTACAGGGATTAAAAGCACTTATAAAAACAAGCACAGCGGCATACATTTTGGATAAGTACGCTAAAGGATTCTTCTCGAAGGGCGTTAGTGACGGCGCGGCGGGAGCTGAGTATCTGCTATTAATTTTCATACTATGTGGGTTTAAAAGTAATCCAATCAAATCTTATAAATAGTATTGAAATTTAATAAATAAGTATTAGTTTTCAATACTATATGGGTTCAAAAGTAATCCAATGAAACCTTAAATAGTATTAAGATTTAATAATCTTGTATTACATTTAAACTTTCTTTGGGCTCAAAACGAGTAAAAAAAATATTCAATTTAAATGAAAAAAAATATGTTTTCAATATCCAGCGTATTAAATTCTAATATAAATGCATTTAAAACCAATACAAGAAGTGATGAATTTTATTTTTTTGGTTTAAATACTAATACTTATGTGTGTTACTATTTAATAATTGGAACTTGTTTTTTAATACAAAACGGTATTGAAATTCAATATGTCTTCTACTGAGTTTGAGAATCAAGTATATTCAAAGCATTACATTTAAATACCATTTTGGACTGGTCATATATGCAACCCAAAAAATATTAAATTTAACGCCAGGATTTTTAACCGTGTACGAGTAGAAGGAAAAGAAACATTGTCCCTTAAAGTTCTATCACCTATCATTTTTAAAGCTCTTTTTTTTGGGTTCTATTCAAGAGACTCAATCGAGTTAAAGGTGTAGGATACGTTAACAAACAAAATTGCTCCATATTGGGAAGGGAAAATCCACATGTAACGAAGAAAGACCATTGCATCCACAAAAAGTCCTTGTATGCTTTATAACTTGGTCAGGCTATATACGTAATACGTAGTTCATATACTGCAAAAATTAGGTAAATGTTAAGCGGTTTTTGATTACCTTAAATCGAAGATATGGACGTGAAAGACATGTGGTTTTAGAAATTCTGCAAGACAATTCCACATCACACAGTAATCAATTCCCGATCTATTAAGCTGTGAAGTGATAAATTTAATCACAGCTTCACTCATAATTCCATTCACGATGAGTGAAAATAAAATCTCAGATGTCAATTTTTTTCATATGATACATTTCTGACCACTGTCAAATCATTTGGTGAAAAGCTGAAATTAAAAATGTTGGCAGTGAAATCCAAATGTAGAACAAAGGCCAGATTTGGCCATCGCAAGTAAGTAAAGAAATATAAAATAAATTACTTTTTGTACAAATATTTTTTATTGTTGATTACTTATTATTAAAAAATGGCTTTAATTCCATTATTAAATCCATGCAATGTGTTTAGGTAATCAATATACTTCAAGGGGGTGGCCGTGGCGCGATGGATGTGTGCTCGCCTGTGAACCTCATGATCACAGGTTCGATTCCTGCCGTCGTCTATGTCGTTTTAATTCCATTAAAAACCTTCTAAAAAATTGTCATCAATGGGTTGCTGGTTTACTCATTGCATGTTGTTCAGGCATAACACTAACAACATGTAATTGAGTTAAACTAGTATGCCCAACAAGGATGAACACGAATAAAATAATGTGAATTAAAAGCGACATAGAAATAAGACACGGCATTCTCCGCTTTAGTTCAGCCGCCATTCCTGGAGATAAAATATCTGAGACAACAACCTTCAGTCTCAGAACATCGTGCCACACATCTTTCCTATCCTTCTTTCTCTTCCGTAACTTCACGCCCGCGCTGTGTTGAAACATTTAAAGGGTAATCATAATCCCTTGAGCGCGGGTAGATTATAAAAAAAAAAAAAAAAAAAAAATGCTCATCTGTTGTAACTTCGAATGTATTCTGCCCATCTCGAAGAGAACACCGCATCCCGAGCTTATTTCTATGGAAAGAGTACTAATACCCAAACCAAATCGACAGTTTATTAAAACTTAATACCTCATCAATGCTCATCACGGCATCTGTTATTAATAAATATCTATTAAAATTATTCCGGAAAATTTTTTGTAAAGAAAGAAAAACCTAATGAAATTTCGATGCACATGTAGATATTTATAAAAAATAAATAAACCTTAAAAATGGCAGACAGCTGTCAGGATTTATCATTTAGTACGTTTTAGTATTTCTTAGTACACACTTTGACAGCTATTTCTCATGACGAGTTTGAGAATCACCTACAGCGTGTTCATGAACTGATAAAATGTAAAAACTCAGTGAAGACTGAAATGATATATTTTTATCACTTCACAGCTTCAAAGATCAGGATTTGACCCCCAAGTTACATTTTGGTTTTATTGCAAGAAAAATTTCCTGAACCGGCCTCCAAGATCGTGTGATTTGTCGTCCCTGGATTACTTTTGTGAGGCTATGCTAAAGATTGCCTTTATGCACACAATCAACAAATTCTTGGCCCTTTGAAAAAGATTATTCGACAAGACAACCTCATCTTTGTCAAAAAGAGATCGAAAATTTACTTGTAAGAATCGAGTTCTGGAAAATCCCCCCTTGAGAGCATTTGAATAATGTTAAATTAATATTCAATGGATCCACAAAATATGTTGACATACAAAAATTGAGCTCCAGTTTTTTGTGTATATATGTACGTTCTTTTTTAATCATTTTTTAATTTCTAAAAAAATATACTCTTTTCTCAGCATTATTACATAGATAATCTGTGTTTTTTTAAGGAGTGTGTCAACGAGAGAACATTGTTCAAATTTTGTTAAATTTGACAACTAAATAAATCGTCAAAAAATCGAACAAGTTGGCGAAATGTTCTTATGCACCAGTTGGTTATAATGAAATAATCCAACAATATATGGATATGTCATTCTATTTACGAGTATAGGCTTTGAATTAATATATTTCGATCATCATCAATAATACCGTGCATAACAGCAACAGCTTGTTCTGTGCGCCAAATAAATGTGGCATTTAGCCACCGTAGTTTTACTTGGGCTTTTCAGTTTGTTTTGTCAATACGGATTTCTCATTATATCAAAAAAGATTGAAATTCTAAATAATGCCTGTAGACTGCACATAACCTAAATGGACCAACGTTAGTTAAAATCTTTTGAAAACGCGAAGCAGGCCAACCAATAAGTTACCGTTGTCTAAGTAAAAAATTAAAAGCTTACAAAATTATGATTGAAAATATTCTCTAAAAACGTGAAACTAAATTTTCTTCTAAGGAAGTTCAAAAAGTACCTATAATGAGAAAGAAGTCTCAAACTGATTTTCCAAATTCCTCTTCAAACACTCCCAAGTGAAATAAATTTCCTTGCGCTCAAGAAGCTATCCGAAAGGGTGTCCTGCCCTGCTGACCTTGATCTTTTGTTGCATCAGATTTTTGTTTTTGATAGGGAGTACAACAACACAAGGCTATAGGTACAGATCACTTGAAATTGAAATCCGTTGAAAATGTTTAAATTCAATGCATACGAAACAGACAGCAAGAGAAAACAGGAACAAAAAAACAACCTGGTCAAATTCCAAACGAAATTAGGAAATTTGGGACGAAAACTCTTTTTGAAATTTGCGAAATTACTTTTATTTGGTTTTTTGATGAAAACGTAGTTTGAGTGGGAAAACACCTCACACTTTCACACACTCATGGGATTTAAATCCACTGTAAAAGTTGAAACAGAGAAAACGATTCGAAGCTCTAAGCACTCTGCTCTTAACTAAAAAGAAGAACACCTAATGGGTTGCTTTTTTTAGTTTGAAGGTTCTGTTCGCAGAGATAGTTTATAGAGGAGGAGAGCAATAATTTAATATTTGAAGAAATTGTATGATACATTTCACAATAAAATAGCAGTACTTGGGCCATGTTTGGTGAAACGGCATTATCTTAAGTTTCAAAAAGCAGTACAATTGCAGTACTTTGACAGCCCTGCTTAAGGGATGGCTACTATCGTTTAGAGTAAAGGCATTGCCAAGACAATCCATAGTTTCTCGAATTAATCGCAATTCTAATTGAAAAGGAATGGTTCGAATCATAACTAAGCCAAATGACACAAACAAACCAAATTTTTGTAATTGAATCAATTGAAAGGAATTTTGACAT
This sequence comes from Chrysotoxum bicinctum, assembly GCA_911387755.1. NCBI lineage: Eukaryota > Metazoa > Arthropoda > Insecta > Diptera > Syrphidae > Chrysotoxum > Chrysotoxum bicinctum. The sequence goes on from OU426987.1 coordinate 182,127,999, forward strand.
TGGCGTGCCACAGGGTTCAGGCATGGGCGGTGAAATATTTCTTCTGTACATAAACGAAATAAACAAAGTGTTAAAATGTGTTATATTCGCAGACGATACCTTGATCTATAATGACTGTAAGAACATTATGGATGTGTATACACAATTTGAAGAAGATCTTATGAAAGTCCTATGGATGTGTATACACAATTTGAAGAAGATCTTATGAAAGTCCTTGATTAGCTTTGCATGAACAAATTAAAACTTTTTAAAACTAAATTCAGGGTCGTAAACTCGAATTAAAATGGATATTAACAAATTGGATCAGAACGTATACAGTAAGTTATAAGTATAAAATATTTGGGTGTAATACTTGATACAAATTAAAATTTCAAAGAATATGCGGTTTACATTTGTGCGAAAAATTGACATATTATGACAGTAAATCAGAGATGTACAACCTCAGATCAACAAGAATACTCAACCACCAGGATGTTCTCAATAATTTTATGCACAAATGCATTAGATGACTTTATAGAAGCAGTTGTTGAACGGGATAAGGAATTTTTATCTTATCGGAAGGAAATGGATAAAACAAAAGTGAAACTTGTTGAATCTCCAAATCACACAATATTCATGAAGATTTCTCAAGATATTCTATATTAAATATAGCTGATGAACTACTGAAAGTAATTGAGAAGATTCAAGGTATCCATAAGTCCTTATCGGATAACGTTGCTTAATAAAAACAGTTCAACATTTGAGGAGTCATCGTTGATTAATACAGATATGGAATGTTTGCTAACTATCCTTAACAAAAATAATGTTCAATGGGTACCCTTTTTCTGGTGAAGATTTGCGAGAATGGCTTTTCCTTAAAGAAGTTTTTAAGTATACTTTTTGTGTCAAGAACTTTTTGCACAAACTTACGTACAGCATGCGCGGTGGTGCTTCATTTCGGCCATAACTTCTTTTCGAAAAACACACTGTTTGGATTCACTCTGGAAATACATAAGTTTTTAATATTTTTTAACGTTGTTCACGCGTAATGCTACACATTTCGTTCCGCGGAGGTATGATACTGACTTTCTGTCAAAATTTCGAGCGGGAGTCATCTGTCAGTGTCAAAATAATCTATGATTTGCAAAGAAACGACTAGATGGCCCACCCGTAACATATCTTTTTGATGATTTATACTTTAATAAAATGTAAGAAAAAGTATGATACTAAACTGGAGCCAGATTTGCAAAATTGTCGTTTTAGCCAAGTATCATACCAAAACAGTTTTAACATCGTACTTATTGGACTAAAATTTTGTGCCAATTAATTTGTGGCTGATATTACATCTATGAAAAAGGACGATGATTGAAAAATCGTTTCGTTTTAATTTTTCTCGCAAAAAAGGTTCTGGTCTCTACCAAGAATGAACAGACTCGAAACTTGGTAATCAAAGGAAAGCATTCACGATCTTGTGACTGATTGATTTCCTGATGTTCTTTCAAATCAAATGCAAACTGACAATAGGAATATATTAAGATTCAGTTTCGGAAGAGGTTTTATTGTTTAATTATGAGAAATGCGGTTGCAAGGATTAATTAGATCTATGTTCAAGTTTTTAAGATTTTGTCAGTTGAAGAAAGGCTTTTGCGTTTCTCTGCTAAAATCTTGCTTTTGCTAAAGAAAAACAAATTTGTGTTTCATGTCCTGAATCATCCAAGCACTACTAGCAGTCATGTTAAAGGAAATCTATTTTTGGGTATAAATGGTTGTGTGGTGGGTGAAATCGTCCACTATTGCATTTGAGTGTGGTTTGAAGAAAATCGCACTCAGCTGCCCTTAAATGGTTACCTCCATAGAATCCAGTCTTCTCTCGTTAATTCCAAATCTTCAATAAAGTCTGCATCCACAGAAAAGATAGTAAGTTTGCAGACACATTTGCATTCCTCGAAGATGGTTCATTACTATCAATGGTCGAAAAAGATATTTCCGATGAGCTTGGTATTGAAGGTAAAAAAAAACAACCTACACTTCAGTGGAGCAAGATTGTTTGAAGCCAAAAAAATGCATATATACTAATTTGGATGTAACTGCAATAAGCCACGGAAAACGTTTTGTCATGATGTTTACAACCTAAAGTATTTAGAATTACCCGCCCAGGGTATAAACGTTTCAGAGTTGCAGAAATTATACTCCCATTTAAGAGGAGTTCGGCTGTTAAATTTGGTCAACGCTAAGCCGAGCCGAAGTTCCTTGTTGCTTTCTGCGCCACGGCAAAGAAGATGAGCCATATGAAATAAAAACGGTATTGAGTTGACAGTATTAGGTAATGCAACTACAACGCTTTAATCATGTCTCCACCAAACCACAAAGCCATTAATGCATTTCATGTTTCGTGGTGCTATATCAAGCCTAAAGGAGAGTTGCAAGATTTAGCCATTTTGCTACAGAAAATTTCGGCGGTATTGCATTAAAAGGCGACTTTTTTGTTTATTGGCCAAGACAATCTTATTCCTTTATACGCCGGCCTTTCCAAATTTCATAATCGCGCGATTACTGTGAACGTTGATGTTAAGGAGATGTGCCACCATATATATGTAAGCAGGAAGATCTGCAATGACAACGGATTATGTAGAAAGATAGTGATAGCACTTCCCAAAGTATATAAGAAAGTCTTGATTTTTGGTATTCTCCGACATGTTCACAGTTTGTTAAAAATCACCTTACCGAATTATTTAAAAATTGATGTCCTTAACCAGTCGATGGTTTGACAAAGCAAACATGATTGGATGGTTATTTTAACAGTCATAATCCTGTATCAAGGCCAATAACGGTGGTTCAGGATCAGTGGCGGCTGGTGTGTTGTTGAACAGGTGGTGCACTTTACTTGCTCACTAAGTAGGTATTAAGATTAAAAATCGCAAAAAAACAACAATTTACATGTATATGTCGATTTTTTATTATTTTGTATAATTGCTCGAAGAATTTCGACCATGTATAAAACTGACACACTTATTACATTTAGCAAGGAATAATGTTTTTTATATTTTCACTTAAATGCGTCAAATCGTGAATTCAGGTAACTTTATCTTAAAAAGATTTATTACTGTCTTAAATATACCTAATCACTGCTAATTTTATCCCACACCACACACTGTACACAATAGAGAATCGAACCAAAACCAAAAAAAGAGGCTGGGTGCGACCCACACTGATAACTTCCCATTTGTTTAAAAAAAACTATTAATTCAATATTTGTCAACATTTTACCAATTGTACAAAATTATACTATGTATAAAATAAACCAAATTAGAAGTCAATATCACTACTAGTTCTCGAGAAATTTGAGTCGAAAAACAAACCAATTTTCAATAGAATTTTATATAGTTTTTTATTTTTTGTAAAAAAACTGTAAACTGATTTTTTTTGAAATTTTCACCAGTTGTCAAACACATTATTTTTCGTAAAATAAAATTATTTTGAGTTTCAAATTGTTTTCCGTTCTTAGAATATCTAGGTTATGAAATTTTTTTTTTCAGTTTTTTTTATTTAAAAAAATAACGGTATGTTAATTTTTTTCCAAATTCATACCAAATCTGTACGACCTTATAATGAGTACATTAAATCTTATTTGAAATCAATAGCATTATTTTTTCGTGAGATATTTGAAACTAACCAAAATTTTTACTTTTTTTTTAAACCGTTATAGTTAAAAAACTACTCACTGAATTTTAATAAACGCCCTTTCAGCCTCTTTCGAAGTTATTATCTATTAAACAAAATTTATTTGAAGTCGATATCTTTACTCGTTCTTGAGATATCGACGACGAAAAATGGTACCAGAACGTACGGACGTATACGAACGTACGAACGTACGAACGTACGTACACACACACACACAGACATCTCTCTAAAAATGATTGATATAGCCTCTAGGGACCTTGAAACGTCGAGAAATGTCAAAAATTCCAATTTGACAAATCGGACCGATTACAATAACTCCCTATGGGAAGTTAATAAAAAACAATTACTAACCTAACCCCTACAAACCTACACTATTTAACAAGTCACGGATAGAGCGAAACAATATTACATATTCGCAGGCGCAGCGCATTCTAGTCAAACATCGGTTGCTGTAGTTATAGTCCAATCAAATTAGTATTTTATATCTACAAAAAATACTGCGTCGAATTTTTTTTTTGTTTCTTAAAGAGTACCTATTGGAGAGTGTAAATCCAAAAAGTTCGAACAAAAAACGCCCTTGCGTTGTCCGCCATTTTGAAAAAGGCTTTGGAAAGCTTGAACTCGATTTTCTCGGCTCCTATCATATATAGAGTTGTATTTTTTGTTTAGGTTTGTACGTTAAAATATCTTCTTCAACTTTTATTGAGAAAAAAATTTTAAACCTCTTTCCAAAAAAAAGTTATCGACGAAAAACTGTCGAGATTTTGAAGTAAAAAATGGTTTTTAACGTTTATCTCGCCTCATGTTCATCTGATCAAAAAAATACTTAAGTTGTTTTTTATAGATCACTTTATTTCCTACATTTTGGTATATTTAAATTTTATGTGCGACAAAAACTGTAGGAAATATAACCTGTCAAAATGGCCAATAGCCTGCGAAAAATTTCTTATATCCGAAAGAAACATAATTTTGGTCCCGCAAAAATATATTTGATTTTATTTTATTTCAAATCTATTTTTAAGCGCACTATTGAATACCTGTCAGTTTTTTATCATATCTCATATGCTTCGGAGCAAAAAAGTTTTAAATATGGGTGATTGTTTTATATGTGAAAAGCTATTTGGTAACGAAAAAGTTTCGGTGGTGAAAAAAAAAGCTGTAAGTACATTACAATCGTTTGCATTTAAAAGAGGTAATATCGAACATGCGCGTATGCTTGAAAACGTTGATAATATAACGGTTCATGTTAATTGCTGGAAAAATTATGGAAATGAACGAATGGCTAAGGCAGAATTTAAGCGTCGGAGTGAAAGTGATGCAACTTTACCGTTAGCTTCTTCCTCATTTTATCAACCGAATGATACAAGCCAATTCGATTTCGAAAATAAATGTTTTTTCTGCATAGAAGAAATTGGAAGTTTTGAACAACAGACAAAACATCCAAAAGAGCGACGAAGGGTAAGTCACAAAGTTCATGACATCTTAACTCGTGATAAGATAGTAGGAAAACTATCAGATCGAAATGACATTTGTTCGCAAAACGTTATTAAACGTTTGAACGGTATCCCTGAAATTCTTATCGTTAATACCCAGTACCATTTTGAGTGTTATCGGCGATTTATGTATCTCCCATCCCCGACTCTAAGTCAAATAAAAGGGAGACCAGTGTCGGAAAGTATTGATTCCGCCATGGAACGCATTTATACCTTCCTTAAAGAAAATTGTAATGAGTGCCAATTCACACTCAATGAATTAATTGACCAAATTGGAAAAGAAAATGCACCAGATCGTCGTACCGTTAAAACGCGATTAAAAAACAAATACCAAGAGGATATACTTATTTTGGATATGAACAAGCGGGAAACTATTGTTTGCTTCAAAAATACCGGTCATAAGTTGCTTGCCGAAGACTGGTATAAAAAAAAAATCTAGTCCTGAAGAGGAAAGGTTGCGCGTGATTCTAGAAGCTGCCGCTATTATCGTTGAATATGTGCGTTCAAGGGCTTACGACACAAATATGTACCCACCCACCGATAAATTGATGACCAATGCTGATGATCACGTACCGGAAACCCTTCGCGTTTTTTTATCCGAAATGATTTTAAAATCAAAAAAAGGTGATATCAAAATTTGGGAAAGAAAATGCACATCGATTCCATTATATCTGCCATACGCCCTCGTTCGTTCGTTTCACCTGTTCTTCTTGGTATAGGAGCTTTTTTGTTCAAGAAATTCGCGTCTAAAAATTTAATAGATGTTTTATCCTCGGTAGGGTTTTCAGCATCTTATAGCGAAATAACGAGGCTGCTTGCATTAGACGCACTTCACGTGAAGTCATGCCTCATGCCTTCTCTCAATTTGTTTTTGATAACGCAGATTTCAACACTTGCACTATCGATGGGTATGGGACTTTTCATGTCATGGGTGGAATTCAATGTGGTGGTGTGGAAAAGAGTTTGAACTGTTTTTGAAGTAAAACTTCTTTTCCGGCGTTGGGGGTAAAAAAATTTCTATGCAGCTGTCAGTGACATGTCAAACCGCCACGCCATCCGTCAAAGACAGCGACATGTTTTTAGAATACAAAGTAATTATAACATGAAGTTGGATACGATTTAGAATTTACATATTTCAAATGGCTGCATTCAAAGATAAACATAAAACTATAGGTTCAGACGCGCAATGGCTATGCAACACGAATAATTATTGACAAGCATATTGCAATCCAAATAAATTTTACCAACACCTAACCCTCACATACAAAGTACTGGCCAAAAAGTTGGGTATATCCACTACCATTTTTGTATTCTTGCTGTCATAGACGGCATGCCATATGACCATCAGGTTGCCTGAAAGTTTTGAAATTATACTTTTTAATAATATTTATTCGCTTAATCGCACACGCCACCGACATTTGTTTTGGTATTTATAAATTTGAACGTCACCCGAATAATCAATCAAATACTTTAATAATTAATTTTACAAGAGTGCCGCTGTCAGTGTACTTGCTTTCCAAGTTGCCTGGATACTGAATTAATGCCAGGTGACTACTAAGTTGCTCGGGTTTGTACGGGTTAATAAGAAATGCTTGTGTACATTACAAGATTACAACATGCTTGCCAATACTTGCACGTGCAGCCCTAGGGTAATACAAACAAAGCGAGGCAACTTGCTTGTCAAGTGGCACTTTTCTTCTCGATTTCATTTAAGGCTAGGCGCGCACATTCAATTTTTTGAAGTAAATTGTAAAATCAGTTTGAAACTGTGAAAGCAGCGCACGTTCAATTTTTAGTTTGGCAACTGCTTGGTTCGAGCAACTAAAAAGTTTGTGTGTTTGACACAAACTAAACTATTGCCCAAAAAGACTTCGCTATTTTGTGTAACATATAATTATATGCACATACGCAGACATGCAACCAAACAGTTGTGCAACTAAAACTTGAATGTGCGCGCCTAGCCTAATTGCCTATGAGAAAAAAACATGTTTTACTAAGTCTCACAGTAAAAATTTCGTAGCATTAAGGCTAAGCGCGCACATTCAATTTTTAGTTTCGCAACTGTTTGGTTGCTAAAATGAAACATATGGGGTTATATGACACGCCGCGCACATAGAACAACTCGATTCGAGCAACTAAAAAGTTTGTGTTTTGACACAAACTAAGGCTAGCCGCGCACTAGCAACTTTTAGTTGCGAAACTGTTTGGTTACTTATAGAAAACAGATGAACTCTTTGGTTGAATGTCCGTGAATTTGCAGATAATTATATGTTCAATAAAATGGCGAACTTATTTTAGGCAATCGTTTAGTTTGTGTCAAAACACAAACTTTTTAGTTGCTCGAACCAAGCAGTTTCGCAACTAAAAGTTGCTAGTGCGCGGCTAGCCTAAAGGATTGCATAAAATGAGTTCGCTTTTTTGTGTTACATATAATTATATGCACCTGCGCGGACATTCAACTAAATAGTTGAGCAGTTTTAAGCACAAGAGAAAAAAGTGTGAGCGTAAGTGAAGAATTGCCAGTGCGCGGTGCTCTATCAACTGGTGATTAAACTATTTGGTTTTGATTACAGTTGCAAGTGCGCGCCTAGGCTAAGAGTTGCGAAACGATTTTAAGGCTTGGCGCGCACATTAAATTTTTAGTTGCACAACTGTTTCGTTGCCTAAGCCCAGTACGCAGATCGGGAAAAATTTTGTCTCTCATAAATTTTTTGTCCTGGGATAAATTTTGTCTTGGATGTTTTTCCGAGCAGTACGCAGTTCGCACACAAAATTCATGCTTTTGTGCATTGCTGTACAAAATGTCTCCACAAAATTTTTCCAGGAAAAAGAATGATACAAGCATTATTCTGCTGGACAAATTTTGACGGCCACCGTATTTCCGAAAGTGATTTTTGTCAATACTGGTTTTATGTAAAAAGTGGTGATGCTGATCTTGAGAGCATCAAGAGGAGATTCCAAAAAGGTATGAACGATTTTTGTAAAACAATACGTTTCAGAGATACACTAAGGCTAGGCGCGCACTTGCAAATTTTTTGGTTGCGCGACTAGCCTAAAAAACACATTAAATTAGATTTTAACTCTTTAACTTCAATTTTTTGCGCGAGATTTGAAAAAGTTTTGTAGAGATTAAAATTGTAAAGATGAAATTTGTCTTGTCTCGATCTGCGTACTAGGCTTTATAGAAAACAGATGAACTATTTGGTTGAATGTACGCGCAGGTGCATATAATAAATTATAAGTTACACAAAATAGCGAACTCATTAGAAGCAGTCGTTTAGTTTGTGTCAAACACAAACTTTTAGGTTGCTCAAACCAAGCAGTTGTACAACAAAAAATTGAATGTGCGCGTGAGCACTATTAGTTTTGAGTTGCGCAACTGTTTGGTTACTTATAGAAAACAGATGAACTATTTGGTTGAATGTCGGCGCATATAATTATATGTTCAATAAAATAGTGAACCAAGCAGTTGCGCAACTAAAACTTGAAAGTGCGCGCCAAGCCTAAAACTACAAAGTTATGAGTGAATCATATACTACGTTTATATGCAGTATCGAAAGAGCGAGTTGGATTAGGGTTGGATTTTCGACCCAGGTTTTTCGTCATTTGAGTTGAGAGCTCGATTTGGAGTTGAGTTGACTCGACACCGCTCAGTGAGTGAGATCAAGTCGAACGAAGCTCATTTCAACTCAATACCCGTTTATAAAGGGTCGAAGCGAGCTTCAAGCCAGGCGCGCACATTCAATTTTTAGTTTCGCAACTGTTTGGTTGCTAAAATGAAACATATCGGCTTATATGGGACACCGCGCACTTAGGCTAGGCGTGCACATTCAATTTTTTGATGCGCAACTGCTTGGTTCGAGCAACTAAAAAGTTTGTGTTTTGACACAGACTAAACGGTTGCCTAAAATGAGTTCGCTATTTTGTGTAACATCTGTTTTCTATAAGCAACCAAACAGTTGTGCAACTAAAAATTGAATGTGCGCGCCTAGCCTTAGAGCAACTCGATTCGAGCAACTTAAAAGTTTGTGTTTTGACACAAACTAAACGATTGCCTTCGCAACAGTTGAGCTGTTTTCTATAAGCGCAAGAGAGAAAAGAGTGTGATCGTGAGTAAAGAGTTGCCAGTGCGCGGTTCTCCTTCAACTGGTGATTAATTTATTTGATTTCGATCACAGTTGCCAGTGCGCGATTAGCCTCATTGTTGACATTTCTGACAAAATCGGTTACGACGATTTTTCACTCACCAATTTTTTAAGATATTTCCAAATTAAATGGGTACCAATGTGAAAAAACATTGACATTGGGGAATTGCGGGACCATTTTAAAATTACAAAAAGATATAGATCAGTAGATCATCACGCACCTAGTGTTCTTTTATTATCGATTAATGATTTGTACCCAGTTTAATAATCATATGCTTTAAAAAAAAAGCACCATCTGTGTGTCATAAAGAACATCATCAAAGGTTTTCAAAGTTGGTAACAAAACAAACATACCTACAATTTTATTTTCCCAAGTTTCAAAGCACGCCATTTAAATTTCGTAAAACGGTATATTTTCAGTCTTTTATCTTTTCTAAAAATAATAGGAATAAAAACATTGTTTAAAAAGTGCATAACAAAAAGAAAAAATTTAAATAAAAGATGGAAGAAATCATTGAGAATCCATCGTGTTCTGGTGAAATCAATTCTTGTTTTTTCGAGAACGAAAATAATATAGATGTGCCTTTTACGGTTCCGATGGTTGAGGAAAATGATCCTGATGTACCAAGTAGCTCCACTAACAAAATTCATGGTCGTCGTAAAGAAGCATGTAAGTCTATTACTCTTAGAATCGTTTCAACTCAATATGAATATGAAAATGGTCAAACATTTAATCTATAAAAATTTTGGAAATTTTTAATCTTAACAAAAATGGAACTATTATTTTGCTCAAAAGGGATTTAAATGTTATCGAGCAAATTCTAAATTTCATTGCAGTCTGCAGTGGCAGAGTTGTTTTCGTTTTGATATTGATATTGATAATGAAACAAAATAGCCGCATTAAATGTACAGTGGCGAGCATTATGTGGATACATAATGCTCAAAACTGACTTTAAGTTGCTGTAAAACTCGCAAAAATAAAGCAATTACACATTTTTTTTTCGGTTTAAACTCTTTATTTATTAAGAAACAAAAAATATAAAAACATTTTTTAAAACTGAAAAGAAAAATTAACTTTTAATTTATTTAATAAGAAAACTCAATGTATCCACTTTTGCACGTTCAAAATAAAAGCGTTTAATACTACATTTTTGTATGTTGTCCAAAGGCCCTTGGCTTTAATGAGTCATTGAGTCGTTTGGACATGCTTTTTACTAATTTTTCGATTAGGGCGATCGGAATGCTGGCCCACTATGTCTGAATCCGGTCTAAGGTTTTTTGGTAAATTTTCATCATGTTCAACAATGAAATTTTATTGTATTTCATGCAAATCTTAGTTACAAAATGATGTCATTTCAAAACTATTTGCCTTATTTTGATCATTGAAACTATTCTGAGTTGCCAATTTAGTGTTATGCTGAATTTTAAAAACCATTTTCAATTTCAGCAAATATTTCAAAAAAATTTCATATAACACAATTTTCAACATGTTAAACAATGAAATTTTATTGTATTTCATGTAAATCTTAGTTACAAAATGATGTCATTTCAAAACTATTTGCCTTATTTTGATCATTGAAACTATTCTGAGTTGCCAATTTAGTGTTATGCTGAATTTTAAAAACCATTTTCAATTTCAGCAAATATTTCAAAAAAATTTCATATAACACAATTTTCAACATGTTAAACAATGAAATTTTATTGTATTTCATGTAAATCTTAGTTACAAAATGATGTCATTTCAAAACTACTTGCCTTATTTTGATCATTGAAACTGTTCTGAGTTGCAAATTTAGTGTTATGCTGAATTTTAAAAACAATTTTCAATTTCAGCAAATATTTCAAAAAAATTTCATATAACACAATTTTCATCATGTTAAACAATGAAATTTTATTGTATTTCATGTAAATCTTAGTTACAAAATGATGTCATTTCAGAACTATTTGCCTTATTTTGATCATTGAAACTATTCTAAGTTGCCAATTTAGTGTTATGCTGAATTTTAAAAACAATTTTCAATTTCAGCAAATATTTCAAAAAAATTTCATATAACACAATTTTCAACATGTTAAACAATGAAATTTTATTGTATTTCATGTAAATCTTAGTTACAAAATGATGTCATTTCAAAACTACTTGTCTTATTTTGATCATTGAAACTGTTCTGAGTTGCAAATTTAGTGTTATGCTGAATTTTAAAAACAATTTTCAATTTCAGCAAATATTTCAAAAAAATTTCATATAACACAATTTTCATCATGTTAAACAATGAAATTTTATTGTATTTCATGTAAATCTTAGTTACAAAATGATGTCATTTCAGAACTATTTGCCTTATTTTGATCATTGAAACTATTCTAAGTTGCCAATTTAGTGTTATGCTGAATTTTAAAAACAATTTTCAATTTCAGCAAATATTTCAAAAAAATTTCATATAACACAATTTTCAACATGTTAAACAATGAAATTTTATTGTATTTCATGTAAATCTTAGTTACAAAATGATGTCATTTCAAAACTATTTGCCTTATTTTGATCATTGAAACTATTCTGAGTTGCCAATTTAGTGTTATGCTGAATTTTAAAAACCATTTTCAATTTCAGCAAATATTTCAAAAAAATTTCATATAACACAATTTTCAACATGTTAAACAATGAAATTTTATTGTATTTCATGTAAATCTTAGTTACAAAATGATGTCATTTCAAAACTACTTGTCTTATTTTGATCATTGAAACTGTTCTGAGTTGCAAATTTAGTGTTATGCTGAATTTTAAAAACAATTTTCAATTTCAGCAAATATTTCAAAAAAATTTCATATAACACAATTTTCATCATGTTAAACAATGAAATTTTATTGTATTTCATGTAAATCTTAGTTACAAAATGATGTCATTTCAGAACTATTTGCCTTATTTTGATCATTGAAACTATTCTAAGTTGCCAATTTAGTGTTATGCTGAATTTTAAAAACAATTTTCAATTTCAGCAAATATTTCAAAAAAATTTCATATAACACAATTTTCAACATGTTAAACAATGAAATTTTATTGTATTTCATGTAAATCTTAGTTACAAAATGATGTCATTTCAAAACTACTTGTCTTATTTTGATCATTGAAACTGTTCTGAGTTGCAAATTTAGTGTTATGCTGAATTTTAAAAACAATTTTCAATTTCAGCAAATATTTCAAAAAAATTTCATATAACACAATTTTCATCATGTTAAACAATGAAATTTTATTGTATTTCATGTAAATCTTAGTTACAAAATGATGTCATTTCAGAACTATTTGCCTTATTTTGATCATTGAAACTATTCTAAGTTGCCAATTTAGTGTTATGCTGAATTTTAAAAACAATTTTCAATTTCAGCAAATATTTCAAAAAAATTTCATATAACACAATTTTCAACATGTTAAACAATGAAATTTTATTGTATTTCATGTAAATCTTAGTTACAAAATGATGTCATTTCAAAACTATTTGCCTTATTTTGATCATTGAAACTATTCTGAGTTGCCAATTTAGTGTTATGCTGAATTTTAAAAACCATTTTCAATTTCAGCAAATATTTCAAAAAAATTTCATATAACACAATTTTCATCATGTTAAACAATGAAATTTTATTGTATTTCATGTAAATCTTAGTTACAAAATGATGTCATTTCAAAACTACTTGCCTTATTTTGATCATTGAAACTGTTCTGAGTTGCAAATTTAGTGTTATGCTGAATTTTAAAAACAATTTTCAATTTCAGCAAATATTTCAAAAAAATTTCATATAACACAATTTTCAACATGTTAAACAATGAAATTTTATTGTATTTCATGTAAATCTTAGTTACAAAATGATGTCATTTCAAAACTACTTGCCTTATTTTGATCATTGAAACTGTTCTGAGTTGCAAATTTAGTGTTATGCTGAATTTTAAAAACAATTTTCAATTTCAGCAAATATTTCAAAAAAATTTCATATAACACAATTTTCATCATGTTAAACAATGAAATTTTATTGTATTTCATGTAAATCTTAGTTACAAAATGATGTCATTTCAGAACTATTTGCCTTATTTTGATCATTGAAACTATTCTAAGTTGCCAATTTAGTGTTATGCTGAATTTTAAAAACAATTTTCAATTTCAGCAAATATTTCAAAAAAATTTCATATAACACAATTTTCAACATGTTAAACAATGAAATTTTATTGTATTTCATGTAAATCTTAGTTACAAAATGATGTCATTTCAAAACTACTTGTCTTATTTTGATCATTGAAACTGTTCTGAGTTGCAAATTTAGTGTTATGCTGAATTTTAAAAACAATTTTCAATTTCAGCAAATATTTCAAAAAATTTCATATAACACAATTTTCATCATGTTAAACAATGAAATTTTATTGTATTTCATGTAAATCTTAGTTACAAAATGATGTCATTTCAGAACTATTTGCCTTATTTTGATCATTGAAACTGTTCTGAGTTGCAAATTTAGTGTTATGCTGAATTTTAAAAACAATTTTCAATTTCAGCAAATATTTCAAAAAAATTTCATATAACACAATTTTCATCATGTTAAACAATGAAATTTTATTGTATTTCATGTAAATCTTAGTTACAAAATGATGTCATTTCAGAACTATTTGCCTTATTTTGATCATTGAAACTATTCTAAGTTGCCAATTTAGTGTTATGCTGAATTTTAAAAACAATTTTCAATTTCAGCAAATATTTCAAAAAAATTTCATATAACACAATTTTCAACATGTTAAACAATGAAATTTTATTGTATTTCATGTAAATCTTAGTTACAAAATGATGTCATTTCAAAACTATTTGCCTTATTTTGATCATTGAAACAGTTCTGAGTTGCAAATTTAGTGTTAAAGTCAGTTTGTATCCACATATGCTCGCCACTGTACATTTTGGCGTATCAAGTTAAATGTAATTCGAATGCCACTCATACTAATTTTATTCTTATTTTAGTAAAAAAAACGGTAAATGGAAATGCAAAAAGATGTCGAAATTATAGATTACGAAAAAAATTGGCGGAAGAAACTAGAGTCAAAAAACTTAGAGCGTTGGTCGTACATGAGGAAAATTCTGTTGAACCTGGTAAATTTACTTAGTTAACAAAATAAATTGTACCGTAATTTTATTTTGTGTCCATTTGTTTTGAAAAAAAAACTGGATATAGATAAGTTTCCGAGAATGTATATTTTTTCCTTCGTTAGGCATGAAATGCCTATTATGGCTGCAAACTAAAGTAATTTGAGTATTGCTAATAAGTAGTTTTATATATATTTTAGTTATTAAGATGGAAAAGTATAGTACTCAAATGTGTCAGGATTATAGAATGCAGGAGAGTATTGCAGAAGCAACTGAAGACCAAAATAACCAAAATATTAACCCACCGGTGATGCATGAAGAAAATTATCCCAAACCTGGTAGCATTATATTATACAAAAAATAAAGTGAGTGTTACTTATATGTAATTTTATATTGTAATTTAGCTTCAAGGAAAGTAATGACAGTGGCCGAACGCAGCCGAGATTATAGATTGCGGCGAAGTGTTGCAAAAGCAACTCAAATTTATGCCGATAATTCTCCTTCACCTGGTAAATCTAAAATAATAAAACAATATTACTTTGTTGTATCTTTTGAAATAATTTTGTTCTACGAGCGTTGAAATTATTTTGTTCTACGAGCGTTGAAATTAAAATTAATGGTGCAAAATTTAAGTGCAATTAATACGATGTTAAAGGTGTTTTAGTATGAAATTATTTTAAAACGATGATTTTGCAATTTTGAATCAAATATAGCATCATTCTTTCTCTACCCTTATATTAAAGTAAAAATCTTTGAATACCTATTTTATTAATTTATTGGCGCAAGAAAATTTTAAACAGTCTAGTATTAAGATATTAGTATGATACTACTTAACAATTTGCTAACTTTAAAGTAGTTTACTAACTCATTCTTAATTTTAAACATTTTCTTATTAGTATCTTACTAAAGCAATTTTCTTAATAAAATGCTCCTGAACACACCTAAAACAATGAAAAATAGGTATGATGATTTTAACTTTAATAAAATCGTAGAGAAAGTATTTGAAAAATCGTTGTTTTAAATTAGTTTCACAGCTTTTACATCGTACTAATTTAACTAAAATTTTGAGCCTATTTTTATTTTACATTGTGACAGGCTGCCCTTATTTCTAGCAGAAAACTGGCCATATAACGAATATAGATAGGGTTTAATAAGAAAAAAAAAACAGAACAAGGCAAAAATAACTTTATGGCGTCATAAAGTCTTTACTTAATTCAAAGTAAATGGTGGTTAAAATACAGCTGAAATCATAATGTTTTCATTTCGTGCTTTTGCTTTCTTTTCCATTTAAAATTGATTAAATTATTGTAATAATATCTCTGATCCCGTAATTTTCAGATTTGAACAGTACGCGAACAGAAATATGTATTTCAATTTAACTGATTTTATCGTCGATTGTGAGTATTGAAATTGTTTCCTGACTAATTAAATGTTTTTATTCAGGAATGTAATCCTATACTTTTCTGAAGTTTTCTGTATAGAAACACTCATTAAACACACCTAAAATTCACACGAAGTCAAATTAATGCCGTTCTGATGCTCTTTGCTTATATAATGTCTAGTTGCGATTTTATTCTTTTCTTTCGCAATATCATTATTTGTAAAATGTTGTAACTGTCTATTTGAATGACGCTATTTTAATGACAATATTTTAGACTTAGACTTTCTACTGCAGCGAGTTACGACCAGAATATTCAATATTATTTCAAAACACATATATTTAATAAAATCTATCAATGGATTCCTACGAGCTGAAAAGGAAAACAATTCAACTTCTAAACAAAATGGAAATACAAATTAAAGATTTAACTGAAAAGGAACAAAACGTATGGAGAATTGAGCTATATAAAAATATTTATATAGCGACATCGGCAGTAGATGGTAATACTTTTGTAGCATGATATTGTTTTAATAAATACATTTTTAATCTTATATTCAGATCTTCAAAACGAAGCACAAAAATATATAAGTGAGAGTTCAGCACCAAGTCTTACGGAAAATGAGAAATTTGAAATTTCTCAAATATCAAATATTTTCGAGAACGAAGACGAACTCGAAGAAGATAAATGTGAAGATGACGATAAGGAGCAAAAGGAAATAAAAGAAAGCAATTTAGAAAAGGAACCACCATGCATTATGGAGCAAATGATTGAAGAATAAAAGAAAAAATCATAACATTTTTTTAATTTATGGAAAGGTTTGGGTTTTGTCCCACAAATAAAGTAAATACAAATAATCAAATCAAAAGATGAACAACGAAAATTTATATATTTTTCAAATTTTGACGCAAATCAACTGATTTTGAAACTCCGAAATTAGGAAAATGCTTTTTTGATTCCGGCCTATGATGTTAATTTATTCGTATTTGTAGGTAACAAAATTTTCGGGGATTTGTTACGAGGGACTCTGTGATAGGGGTGAATATAAAACTAATTCCGTCATGTTTCAATTTTCCAAAAAATGGTGGAATTACTTTTACATAGAATTTTTTCAAATATTTCTTGAAATTGAAAATAGTTTCCCGAATTAGTTACATAACATAAATTTAAACTAAGAACCGTTTCAGTCGTCAGAATGAAAAAAGTAGTTTGGAAATGACAGCCTGTTGTGTGTGAGAATTTAAAGAAATTACTTAAAATCCGAAAAAAGTACCTAGCCAAGCTGTCATTTCTAAACTATTTGAATGATTTGAAAGGTTTTGAATTTTAATTCTAGCCTTTCAATAAATTTCAAAATATGTCCATCTAAAAGCATTTCTCTCATTTCTAAATTTTCAAAAACATGACAAAAATAACTTTTATGGACATTTTTGGAAATAATTTTCCGAATTGAAAATGGTTTTCAGTATTAGTGATTAAAATTAAAAAATCAGAGTCAAGAATCCAAATGAAACAAGTAGCTTGCTGTGATTTTTAGATTACTTGCTTAATTCGGATGACTAAAACAGCAAGGTGTTTTGAAATGACTTTCTTGATTTTCTCAATAAATTCAAGAAAATGCCATTTAGACCAAGCTATCATTCCAAAACTAATTGCTTCAATTGTATAATTGAAACAGTTTTGAGTTCCAATTTAAACTTCATAACTTATTTTGACAATTTTGACACCCAAACAGAATCTATGTCACAAAACCCATTTTTGATAGAGACGATAAGTGAGAAATGGATTGTTTCATTTTTTAACGATTCGAAAACTAATCGGCTATATATACAATTTGTAAATTCATTATAATATTAATCACAATTAATTCTGACGTTGGATTTTACAAAAGTTTTTACAGAGGCTTTGTTTGAGAGAAAAGAAGTTTTACTTCTAGAGCGCGTACGTCAGTACACACATTCTTTTTTTTTTTTAAATTTCATAATGAACATAATCAAATTTGAAAATTTTCAAACGTGAGTAAATTTTTTTTTTTTTTAATTTTCGCAGGCTATTGGCCATTTTGACAGGTTATATTTCCTACAGTTTTTGTCGCACATAAAATTTAAATATACCAAAATGTAGGAAATAAAGTGATCTATAAAAAACAACTAAAGTATTTTTTGATCAGATGAACATGAGGCGAGATAAACGTTAAAAACCATTTTTTACTTCAAAATCTCGACAGTTTTTCGTCGATAACTTTTTTTTTGGAAAGAGGTTTCAAATTTTTTTCTCAACAAAAGTTGAAGAAGATATTTTAACGTACAAACCTAAAAAAAAAATACAACTCTATATATGATAGGAGCCGAGAAAATCGAGTTCAAGCTTTTCAAAGCCTTTTTCAAAATGGCGGACAACGCAAGGGCGTTTTTTGTTCGAACTTTTTGGATTTACACTCTCCAATAGGTATTCTTTAAGAAACAAAAAAAAAATTCGACGCAGTATTTTTTGTAGATATTTCGAATTAATTAATTTAATTTGACTGGACTATTAATCTTCTTCGGTTCTCGTGCGCTGCACGAGAGCAGGCTAATTTCTCGATACACTTCAATGAAATATCTTTTGTCTCACGTGTCAGGGATACTTGCTTGTAACTCATACCAGCGTTACCCTTATGCGACTTTAGTCGCATTTTTGCGACCTTTTTTGTGCTGTGCGACTATGCGACGACCTTTTTAAAATTGTTTAAAATTGCGACTTTTTCTTTGCTTAAACATTTACCATCAAACTTTTCTGAGAATGTGTGAGTATGATTGTCTTTGCTTTGTTCTTTGTTTTCTGTTCGCATTCTCGTTTTCGAAAGTAGTTTTTGTTTTCCCATTCCCACCACGGGGGCGCTATTAGATTGATTTTTGTTCTCTTACGTGTTTGGCACTGACGACTGACACTGACATTTCCTGGAATTTCTCCTTACCTTTGTGCTTTGTCTGTAACATGTAACATGCCGCATCGTGGAGCAATGGGTTGTTTTGCAACATTTTTTTATTAGGGCTAAATTTGAAGAAAGTACAGATTCAAAAATTGATATTATTCTCGAAAATTTGAACAACGAAAATTTAGTTTATTTAAAGTTTCTAAAATATATTCTTTCAAAAATAAATATTTTAAACAAAGTTTTTCACAGTGAAACAGCACAAATTGCTTATTTGTGCTCTTATATAGAAGATCCTCTATTTATTATTCTTCAAAATTTTTTATTGAAAGAATGTGTTCTTGGAAAATCTATTTCTGAGATTGATTATCGAAACGAAAATTGTTTTAAAAAATTGAAGAAATATATATCGGCATGGAAGCCGAAAATTGCTTAAAGGATAAAAAACTCACAAATTTTGAAATTATTTGCATAAAAAAAATGTACTTCAATATTATTTGACGCTTTGCAAAGAAATTTTTTCAAGATTTAATGTTAAAGATGAGAAGCTTTCTATTTTAAAACATATAGATCCAAAAATAATTAGGTCAAATCAGGATTTTAACTATTTTCGGTTGGTTTCAAATTTTAATAGCTTTACAAATGAGCCAGAAAAAGTGGTAGATCAATACAAACACCTAGAGCTTCAAACGTTTGACAAAAACTATGGCAAAATTTTTGAAATTAAAAATATAGAAGAGTTTTGGTACAAGGTTGGTACTTTAAAAAATAGTTTAGGTGATAACCTATACTTTGACCTTTACGAATTTGTTTGTAAAATTTGAACGTTGTCACACAGCAGCGCTTGCGCTGAACAAGTTTCTTCAAAGCTTACGCTTATGAAAAATAAATTAACAAACCGTTTACAAAGGGAAACCTGCAAAAATATGTTAGCTTCAGGGCCGGATTAACAAGTAGGCAAAATAGGCATTTGCCTGGGGCCCCCGATTTTAGGGGGCCCCCGAAAAATGAAAAAGACTTCTAAAATTTTCTTACAAACATAAAATTCTAGTAACACCTTTTGTTTATTGCAAAATTTTGTTGTCAAGTCCGGCAACAATGGAGTAGGTCTTTCAGTCGCTATAATTGCAGATTTGTCTACTGAATTCCACTTGTAAAAGGGTTTGCTTATAAGTTTTTCAATAACACAATCACAACGGTTTTTAATAACAACTTTTTCACTACTTGATGCCAATTTCTAGTTAAATTTTACACGCAAATTATAAAAGAATTACTTTAATAAACAAAAACGACTTCCAAATTTGTATTTATAAGTTAAAGAAAATTCGTTTTCTTACCTCCACTCTATTCAGTGCAAAAATTCCAAACGAATTTCCCATTTTGTTCATATTCTTCCAGCACGAATAGAACAAAACAAAGTAAAGATACAACACTATTCCCATATTCATATCTGAGTGAGAGTGTAAGAACTTTGAGTACTGTTCGCCACTTTGGTTGGATCCGTTCACAGTTAATTCGAACGAAGCGATTGGTATGATACGAGCTATACTTTTTTGTGTGTGTGTACACCTTCAGTGGATACATTTCGTTCTCAAATCATGTATGAATGAGATTGAGAACGAGAACGAGTTGATGTTGAAAGTTAAAAGTTGCTTTGCTATTGCTAGCAATGTTTGTTTTTGTTGAGTGCATGAAAAGGTTGCACGAGTTGAAAACTGGGAAACAAAGTGCAAAATTAACTTTAATTAGGAGACAAGTAAAACAATTTTGTAGGTGGTTAGGAAGACGAGAAAATTTGATTTATTTTATCGGAAAGTTAGGCGTTCATGAACGAAATGAACAATATGACGCCTCGCCTCTGCTTTTTATGAAAGATATAAGTTTGTATTTATATTTATATATTTAATCGAAAAAAGAAGGGAACGGACGTGAAAAAATGGCCCCCAAATTGATGTTTGCCTAGGGCCCCGTTGAGGGTTAATCCGGCCCTGGTTAGCTTCCACAAATCTCATTGACTGTGATATAAGTGAGTGGGTTCCTGAAAACAACCTAATTAAAAAGTATAGAGAAACTTTATTAAAAAAACGAAACATTAATGTGATTTACATATCTTTTTAGGTATTTATTTTAACTTAAAACCTACATACATACATATTAATTTATGTAAAATGAAGTCTTTAAATTAGGTTTTTTTTGTTTTTGTTATTTTTTAATGTATACCTCTCTAAGTGTTTAAATAAAGAAATTCAAAAAAATATCTAAATTGTTTTTCCTATAGTAAAAAAAAAATAATATTTAGGTATGCGAGTTTTTCTTTCAATTGCGACTTTTTGTTCAAAAATGCGACTTTTTCAAAGAATTCGAATTTGCGACTTTTTTTTGTAAAAGCGACTTTTTTCTGCGACTTTTTGAAAAATCCCAGGGGTAACCCTGACTCATACAAGTTATATTAGCAGTCCTCGTGCGCTCGTTGAAGCGCACGAGAATTTTTATTTGCAGGGAAAGTAAGTCTTAATAGTAAAGCAAAGCGCTTACATTGTTTCGTCATAATTGGAAATTTTACTTGTTTGTGTTCTTGTAGGTATGTTTAAAAAATAAATATTAATATGGGAATCTAAAAATAAAGATGCAGTAATATTTTGTAATTTTTAAATCTTTTGAATTGGTGGTTCAGCGCACGAGCGCACTTAAGGTACAGCCGCCACTGTTCAGGATGTCATCACTATTTGCAAATCTATGAACTTCCAATTACTCGTATATTCTAACATCCTAACATTCTAGAAATCGGACAGTATTAGATCCAAATGAGTTTGAATTTATTATTAATTAGTTCTTGGAAATGTACTCCTGATATACTTATAAACTAGCTAACGACTCGACGGTTCTATTCAAAGAAAGCTACTTATGAAGACCAAAACTACCAAGCAAATCATTTTAAGGATGATAATTCGAAATGTTGCTCCTCTTGGTTTATCATCCTGGGTCAAATAGGTTTGCAGGAAGCTGCTTAAAAATATTTTCTCGGTCTTAAAACATATAGGTATGTGCATTGACAATGCTTGTAAGAGCTTTTTTGTTGTGGATTTTGATTGTAAAGTATTAAAAATATTACTTCTCCAAAAATTGTTTTTTAAACAAAGTTAAATGGAAAATAAGTTGTACTTAATAACGATGTCGGTGTCTTGTTTCGTTGATGAATTGCCGAAGGTGTGCAAGTCGCTATGATTAAAAATAAGGTTAGCCCGACCGAAAACTTTGAAATTTCTTTTTTTTTTGTTAAAATTGAGGTTATTCTTTTCTTATTTATGAAGTTTATTTTCCCCTAGAATCTCTTGACTTGTATTAATAATTTTCTTGTAGTTCTTTTTTATGAATTTTATGTATTACAGTAGTCTCTCGATAATGTGAACTAATTAAAACAAGTCTATTTCGGATTTTGGAGACATTCACGTTTTTGGAACTTTTTTCAGTTCCTCTTTATCGATAAAATCGATGCACTTTTTGTTTAGGTGGCATTACACAAACTGATACAAAAAACATCATAACAGAAAGCATAACAATGTAAAGTGTACCTACACAACTTGCAGGATACACTCTCTTGACTGCAGCTGCATTCAAAACATTTAAATTTGTCTAGATACATTATACGTAGTACATTGTTCTCTTATATCGCACGCAAAACTAACAAGAGAAAAAGGAAAATATAAAAACTTTTACAAAAAGAAATTCACATTTTAGAGTGCGAAAATTTCGCAAGTTCACATTATACAGGGTGTCCGGTAATTCGTATGCCATACTTTGGGATGTGATTCTTGGTCATATTCTAAAAATTGTTCTACAGTAAAGCCTGATTTTCAACTTTGATATCACTTTTTGACGATTTAAAAAAAGGCTAACTTTGGTGTACCCTGACCTATGTTAAAGTCAATTTCTCTGTTAGTACTAATAGTATTTTTTTTTAGTAGAAATGCTAACCTTTAAAACTACTTTTAAATTGAGCTGTTTTTTTTTTAGGGTTGCCAGATATTCAATTTTAAATGGTGTTCAATTTTTCTTACCCGAGCTAAATTTTGACTTTGAGTTCAACTTTTTTCAAAAAATGCGTAACAAACATACAGTTTTCTTATTTTTACCTGATGAACAAAACTATAATAAAAAAAAACTCATTAATAAGTGTTCCCCAAAAACCCATACAACTATGATACGAGTACTTGGGAAAATCTAAATCAGGTAAAATAAAAAAAAATGATTGCTTGCCCTGAAGTGTAAAGGGTTTGTCATCATTATCATCTCTACCGGACACCCTGTAGAGATGACAATTCACATTATCGGTAATTCACATTATCGAGAGACCTACTGTATTTACTTATTTTTATTTTTTAATAAATCAGCGATATCTTTGTTCACGCACTTCCTCATAAATCAAACAGCTCTTTGAAATTAAAGATAGTACAAAAAACTTTCTTACTGAAATCATAGAGAGTGCTAATTATTTTGTCGAAAGTGTAATTATTATTTTTTGTTGTTTTTTTCTATAATAGATATATATGTACATATATATTATGTATTTGAAAAAACTCTAGCAGACGGCCTTTTGAAGTCATTATTTAAGAATTGTTAAATTAGAAATCAAAATATGACTACAAAAATAAATCCAACTATCTAGGTATCCTTTTATTTATCATGGTAACAATATTCGGCGCTATTTTCTTTCACATTCCTTTACCTCTATTTATCATAAGGGTCTTCTTTTCAAAAACAGCCTATCTGTTGCTTAGTCTTAGTATATCCTTAAATTCAAATAGGTAAAATGCTCCTTATATCAGTACACACCATATGTATTTGTTTCTAGGTCACGTGGAACGTATTTCTAAAACTGGAAAGACCTGGGAAAAAACTCACTACAGTTGGAAAATGGGAAAGACAGCTTAATACCTATGTACCTACCTGTACTTACATACAAAAAGTAGGTACCTATAGCATGCTTCTATAATATTAGGATCAAACTACTGCAAAACAAAGTGGAAACAATGCAATTCTTCTATATCCACAATGCAACTTCTATTTAAGCTAAAACCCAAAAAGCTTTTCAGGGGGTAACTTCATACGTACATAGGTAGATATATTTAATTAGTTAATATGTTTTTCTCAATAAGCGATACATTTTAGGTTAGGTATTGGATTTTTTTTTTGGTTTTCGAAATTTATTCCATTTATAATGAGGAACAAGAAAGCACTTCTTAAAAAACTTAGCAGCGGTTCATATTCGTATAATTTGATCAGTACACCCACCCTCCTTAAAAAATTGTAACTCCCTTGTTATGCATTATCCCATTTCTGATCCCTTGTTGTACAGCCAACCTACATCATCAGCTCATAACCTTCTATAAATGTATCTTTTCAATTGATAGACTTGTATTTACTATTCTTTCTTTTCAAAATGAAAATCTTTCCATCAAATCCCTTTCATTTTAACAAAGTCCTTTAAGTGGTCCTTTAAATTTCATTCAAGACCAATAACAAACACAAATACGAGTTACTATAAAATCCAAACTTTTTCCCCACCTATTTAAAATTACTCAAACGAAAGCTGTCTGCTGACACCAAAACAAAAATGAATCAAAAATGAGACTGTTTTTTCACTCGACACAATTCAGCCCCTCTAAGCTTAGAGGGGAAGCAATCTGGCGGAATTTCGGAGATTATCCCCACATAGTGATCCAATATTAAAGAATAAAATGTAGACCATTAGGAGAGCGCACTATAACGAGACAACTTCTTTTACAAAATAATAAAATATGAAAGAGTATTATAAAATGAAAAGCCAAAGTTGAATGAAACGGGAAACCCTGTTGCATAGAAACAAACAACCCCACTACCCCAGTGCGAGATAGACTTATAGAAGTGGAAAAGCAGAGTGAAAGCAACGGAATGAAGATATTTGTGTTGTGAGTTTCGTTTATGATGATTATGATGATGATGCGGGGAAAATGAGACACGGCTGGTCAGTTAATGAGGCGCCACCAAACATTTGCACTCATACAAGTGCCAAAATGAAATAATATAATTGCTATAGTGACCTCGTACAAGAAGGCTTGTATCAGATCAGACTGTATATGTGCGTATGAGTTTGTTGTGCACAAAACACTATTGGGTGTTGGGGTTGGGGCTATCACCTTCTTTTATAGTGATGGCTGCCTCGGAATCAGTTTTTCTATTCTAATCCTATGTGGCTGGAGACAATGATGCACATACGGTTTACAGAATCCTTTGATCAAAGAAAGCAAACGACGGTCCTCCATATGGGTCGTTAAGAAAAGTGATAGGTTGGTAGGTACGTGAGTTTTGAAAATAAAATAAAGGGCTAATACCTAGATTGCACATTTTATATCTAATGGCTCAAGGTTAATTAAGAGCCTGGAGATTTTTTTTCGAGGAAAGATGAAGAAGCTCCTAGGCACTACGAGTCTGACGCTAATATTTGTGTGGATTTTTACTTATTAAAAGAGACCTCCCTGTTTCGCTTCCGACGGCTAGGTTACCTTACGAAGTACTTATGCATTTTTTAACTTTTATAATTCACACGCTGTCAAGGGTTTATTGTGATACCCTTATAATGTTCAACATAAACATAGAACCAGTGATGGGGTAATAAAGGGGGGAGGGGATTACGATGAAGATTTGTCTTACATGTTTGCAAACTTAAATGGCAAGGGTAAGGGCAAGGGAACTACTTTAATTCTCAAAGAAATAGTGTATAATTTCCCACGCACCAATTGCGCAAAATTATTAAGGTATTAGTGTGATACATAGATACTACTTACCAATTTGCTAACTTTATAGCAGTTTACTAACTCATTCTTAATTCTAAACATTTTCTCACTAGTACTAAAAGAATTTTCTTAATAAATTGCTTCTGAACACACCTAAAACAATGATATTTCGTGTAAAAAAGTAAGTACCTACACGAACCTTTTTTGATGTTTGCAAATGTCAAAGAGTCATATGAAGCTAGCACGATACTAAAAAAATGAAGTAGGTATTCGATCATCTTAACTTAAATAAAAGGGTAGAGAAAGTATAATGTATCATTCGATTAAAATTTGGAAATTCATTGTTTTAACCTAAACCTAGTAACATACTAAAATAGCTTTAGCATCGTACTAATTCAATTAAAATTTTACGCCATTGTTTATTCTAGTGATCGTCAAACTGTTGTAAATATTAAACAAGTAAGATAGTTGAAGTTTTAAACGATTTGGAGTCAATTGCTGAGAGTGACATTCGTGGAATTTTTCGTATAGTTTTGAAAAATTGTGCTTATGCCCTTAGTTCTCTACAGATTATTTTTAATAGATCTCTAAACACTGTTGAGTTTTTGGATGAGGAAGTTATCTCTTATTAGTAATATTTACAAATCAGGTAGGAAAGATAGAATCGAAAATATGGGGCAGTTTGCAAACTGGCAAGGGGGTTAATTCTCTATATGTGAAACTGTGAAGTGATAAGTTTTTTCACAATAAAATGTCAAAATATTTTTGAATATTAAATTTGTTTTCACACTCAAATGATTTTATGAAGAGCCGTGATAAAATATGAAAATAACAAACAAAATTATACTCAATAATGAGTATCGTGTATCAAATATGAGAGAATTTCTCATTTTAGTACTGTTTAGTACATGTTTTGACAAACATTTATCAGAGTGAGTTCCAGAATCGCATTATGTGAGTTCATGAAATGTAAAAATGAAAAATGGCTGTGAAAACTGAAATGATAACTTTTTTATCACTTCACAGTTTCACAGATAGAGAATTGACCCCCAGGATTAGTAAAATTTTAATTAAGTTTTATAATTGAAAACCATGTTTCTAAATTTCAGCACGGTTTTTTCAGTAGCAGGTCCACATTTACAAATCTGGTATAGTTCACACATAGGCGAATTGATGTTCTCTATACTAGCTTTGTATTGTATTTTCTGTTGTGTACTCTGGTGTGCCCGAAGGTAGTAATTTGGGACCTCCGCTTTTCTTATTGTACATTAAGGCTAGTCGCGCAATGGCAACTGTGATCGAAATCAAATAGTTTAATCACCAGTTGAAAGAGAACCGCGCACTGGCAACTCTTTACTCACGCTCACACTCTTTTCTCTCTTGCGCTTATAGAAAACAGCTCAACTGTTGCGAAGGCAATCTTTTAGTTTGTGTCAAAACACAAACTTTTTAGTTGCTCGAATCGAGTTGCTCTAAGTGCGCGGTGTCCCATATAAGCCCATATGTTTCATTTTAGCAACCAAACAGTTGCGAAACTAAAAATTGAATGTGCGCGCCTGTCTACGACTGGATGGGATCGAGGTGGTGGTGTACTTATTGCTGTACGAACAACTTTAAATAGTACTCAAAAAAGTCTCCTTAATGATGCCGATGAGATCGAACAACTATGTGTCTGTGTCAGTCCAAAAGATTCTGCTGAAATTCATGATATATTTTTTATTGTAAGCTATATTCGTCCTAGTAGTAGTATTGATTTATATAGCAAACACATAAATAATGCCCAATTTATTGTAAATGAATTAAGAACTAACCAATTTCCCTGTATTCTTGGTGACTTTAATATTGGTGATGTTGATTGGTGTTATATTGAAGACGATCAAATTTTAGTTCCTTTTAATGCAAATAAGGATACGGAAATGTTAGTTGTTGATTCATTTTCTTCTTTGGGTCTTTTTCAGATTAACAATATCAAAAATGATTTGCATAGAATTCTTGATTTAATATTCATTAATAATGACTTAAAATATTCTCTAAATTATCTGATTTTCCCCTTTTAAATAATTCTGTTCACCATAAAGCTATTTGTTTATTTTTTGAATATTATAACTTTTCTCTTATATCACCATGTCGTAATGATATTGTAAATTATAATTTTGCTGCTGCTGATTACGTTTCATTAAATAATTTTTATAGTTCGTTCGGCTGGGAGGATTTATTGAAGGACTTGTCTTTAGAAGCTATGTATTCTAAATTTAAAAATAATTTCCTTGATGGAATGAAGCGTTTTGTTCCCATCTTCAAAAATAAACAAAAATTCAAATTACCATGGTTTAATAGAAGATTACAAAAATTGGAAAATGCTAAAAATAAGGCCTTTAAGCGTTATAAATCAAAACAATGTCCCAATGATCATGCTATTTTTCGGCAGTTAAGAAGAGAATTCGATTTTCTAAATAAATTCTTATATAAACAGCATATAATCAAAACAGAAATGAACATAAAAAGAAACTCAAAATCGTTTTGGGTTTTTTTGAATTCTAAACGGAAATTCTCATCTTTTCCACAAAATATGGAATTTGAAGATATAATATCTAATGACACAGAACAATCTTGTAATCTCTTCGCAAAGTTCTTCCAAACATCCTACAATAGCGATGAAATTCCAAATATTAATGAATACTATTGCTGCTTAAATCCCATAACTGATTTTCGTTTAAATGATTTTTCCGAAAAGGAGATTCTGGAGAGTTTGCTTCATATTGATATAACTAAAAAAGCAGGATACGATTTAATATCTCCGCTGCTATTATCAAGTTGTGCAAAATCATTGAGTTATGTGATCACTCGCATTTTTAATAAATCCATAGAAGAAGGAGTTTTTCTTGGTGAATGGAAGATATCTTTTATTGATCCAATTTTCAAAAATGGACTTAAACATTTGGTCAGTAATTACAGACCTATCTCGAAACTTTCTGTTATACCAAAACTGCTTGAAAAAGTCATAACTCAAAAACTTTATTTTTCACTCGCTAATTCTTTGTCTCCGTGTCAACATGGGTTTTTAAAGGGTAAATCGACTAGCACAAATTTAAGTCTTTTTACCAACTTTTGCTGCAACCAAATGGAAAATGGCAAGCAAATTGATATTCTATACACAGATTTCATAAAAGCGTTCGACCGTGTCCATCATGGTCTTATTTTACAGAAGCTAGATAAACTAGGTTTAAATTCATCATTTTTAAAATGGTTGAGATCATATTTAACAGGTAGAAAACAAATAGTTAAAATTGAAAATTGTGTATCAAACCCTATTAATGTTATCTCAGATCTCCCACAAGGAAGTCACTTGGGACCACTGTTATTTATCATTTTTATCAACGATTTACCTTCTGTCTTGAAATTTTGTAGTTGTTTAATGTACGCAGACGATGTCAAAGTGTTTTTTCCAATTTTTTCGATTGAGGATAGTTTTCTCATATAGGAAGACATAAACAATTTTTTAAATTGGTGTAATTATAACCATCTTCAACTAAACAATGCAAAATGCAAAATATTAAGTATAGCAAGATCCACGTCAATCATAAATTTTGATTATTGTTTTAATGATTATAAAATTATTAGAGTGGACTGTATCAAAGATCTAGGAGTTTATATTGATTCAAGAATGGATTTTCGGTCACACATTGATTACGTTGTTTCTAAGGGAAATTCATTACTAGGCTTTCTTAAACGAAATTCAAATGATTTCCAAGATGTATATACACTAAAAACTTTATTTATGTCTCTAGTCCTTCCAATCTTGGAATATTGTTGTGTAATCTGGTCACCATGCTATGAAAATAGCATAAATCGGATTGAAAAAATTCAAAAAAGATTCAAAAGATTTGCTTTAAGAAAATTTAATTGGATGGGTCCCATACCTACCTATAATTCGAGATGTCTACTGATTGACATGAAACCGCTTAAAAGTCGGAGGCAAATTCAATGCGTTCTATTTATAAAAGATATTTTAGATAATAAAATAACTTCTATCGAACTACTTTCTCTGATTCCTTTTTATGTGCCCAGTCGATCGTTACGTATTAAAAACGTTTATTTTTACGTTCCTCATCATAGGACTAATTACGGATTGAATGAACCGATAACACGCTCATTAAAATTATTCAATGAAATGTGCAGTAATATTGATGTTTCTGTTAGTAGAGATGTCTTCAAAAAATTGTTAAACCATTGTATTTGATTATGTATTATTTGTCAAATTAAATACATCTATGTATATAATTGTAAGGTATTTTTTTTATTGTTATGTAAAATGTAAGATAAATTTTTTATGTTTGTAATCAGCAGATCTTGAATCAATTGATAAATAATAATTAAATAAATAAAAAAAAAGATTGGTGTCGAAAAAAACGATTTACAGGTAAATTTGAATAAATGTGCCATAATGACTTACAGTCGATCTCTCCATCCAATATTATTCTCTTACAATTAAGAAAATCAGACTCTACCAAGAGTTTAAGACTAAGATGTAGTTTTTGATACGAGACTAACATTTGATCAACCATTAAATAATAAGCAAACTCAATGTTGGATTTTGTTAAAAGAAATTCCAAGAACTTTAATAATCCGTGTACCCTAAAAACTTTATATTGTTCTCGGGTTCGCCCCATTTTGGAATATTGTGTTTTGGTTTGGTGACCGCCCCACCCCCCCCCCCTCCATATGGTCAATCTCATAAAACCGCTTAAAAATGTTGGTCTAAGAGAGCCGATTTAAAAGATGTTTGTATTTTTAACTCATTTTATTTTGTAATATTGTTATACAACGTCTCAGCAGTGATTTGTTCAAAAAGAAATTAAAACTTATTTTCTTAGATTATTTGGATAATTGGTAAATTTTTCCATAATCCTGTTGTGCGACTAAAATCGAATCACTGTATTTGACGGTACGTCCAAAATTAAGGTCAAGGGTGAACTGATCAGCATTCCTAACCAAACTGGTATCACGGATGAACTGATTGAGGGGAGGAATGCAACTGCCTACTTTGAGTAAACATTGGTTGTGAAAGAAGTGATAAAACAAGGAAATACATGAAACATTCCGACGGAGTTCAAGAGATGGGAATGATTCCATGATAGTTCGGTTTCCTATCAATTTTAACGTAGTACCCCTTAGCATAATGATTAGTGCGATGCAGTAGATCATGGGTTCGAATATCAGCGGCTGCAAAAAAATTTTCAGGAGTGTACTGCCTCTTACGAAAAATTGAGAAAAATCCTCTAGGAGTATCTCTTGTTATGAAAAGTGCTGCTCATTATTCGTTCACCATCAAATTTATTTTATTTTATTTGTATGGGTTTTAACGCTTTGTTCTGGATTATATCCAATAAATGAAGAGAAGTTTGGGCTGCACATACCCAAAGATGTTAATTAAACTCGATTTTAGGACATATATAAACGCCTTATAAGTTGTAGCCAAATCAGAAGGAGTTAAAAATTTCTTAAACCGATAAAGAAATTCTAATAATCGTTATTGAGTTTGACAAATGGAAGCATAGGACCTGATGCTTCGCCGTTAACCTGATACTCCATATTGTTTAATTGAAAAATTCGACATACTGATGGTTCGTCTTCGGTTCCAACGCTCACCTACTTTGTCACTCCTTTTGTCACCTCACAAGAAATAGCCAATTTGCTTCCAGGAAGTGTCATGACTCCTCCTGTATTCGAGAGCGTAAGCGATTTTATGGGATAAACCTTCTTTCGCACTCGTACCTCCAACAACTTCCAACCTTCTTTCCAAGGTCATGGAAACGCTGATAAATTATCAGCTCACAAAATATCTTCTCAATAACCGCCAGTGTGGCTTTCGTAGCAATAGATTCACTGGAGATCTGATGGTAGATATACATATCACCGAGTAGTGGCACAAATCTTTACATCGTTTTGGACAAAGTAAGATTATTGCCCTTGATATTTCGAAATCATTTGATAGAGTTTGGCATCGAGCTTTCTTATCGAAAATGCGTGAATTTGGTATTAATGAATGTCTTCTTCGTTGGATTAGAAATTGTGTTGGACAGCTTTAAGTCCAAAGTTCATAAAATAAATGCTGGTGTGCCTCAGGGCTCAGTTTTGTCTCAAGCTCTCTTTCTCATATTCATCAATGATCTTTTGTCTGAAACTTCCATTAAATTTTTTTGGTGACGACAGTACTCTCAACTTTTCACATATTCATTCCCAGATGCACGTTCGATATAGCATTATCAAATGGGCAACGTAAATACTCGTAGGATTTTGTGTTTTCAATAATTAAAGTAGTCCCCTGACGTTAAATATTTCAACCATAATACTCGCCCTTCAGGGAATGCCCTTCAGTTTGCCCTTGATTAAAACTTCGAAAGTATTCTTCAATTCGGAGATCCTTTCTTTAGCGGCACAACACGAATGTGAAATGCTCAACCCGGCCCATTATTTCCTTCCAATTTTGATGTTCAGACATTCAAAGCCAAAGTGCATCGGTATCTCCTTTTAAATTCTCGCCAAATTTTCTAAACGCTCGCACTGTGTGTTAAGGGTAGTCATAATCCTCATTTTAGATTTTCATTTTTATAAGCTAAGTTTGCTTATATTTACAATAGGTATTATTTGTGAAATATTTCAGCTTTAAAATCTGTTGATATTAATCCCGAATTAAATGTTGAAAATCTTTATTTTCGTTTTCCATTCGTGAATTAAATCAATCTTCTTTAACTGATGTTACTTTTCGTTAAGCAGACACATCGATTTTTCTTAATTTTTGTTTTGGCGTATTACTCGTAGTCCAACGCATTAGACATTATGCCAATTAACGATATCTTTCGGAAACGTCAAAAAATTGTTTGATTCGATAGCTCTGATATTTTGACATTTGTATAGAACTCTCAATTTTATTTGAATAAATCGAATTAAAAAATTGTTTTTTATAAAAAAAAAATAGATGATCGGTGTCTTGAAATTGACATTTTCACACACCTATGCCGTTCTCGTCAATAGTGAAAGCAGAAATAATTTGTTTTTAGGTCGATGTCAAAAAGTGGGACAAACTGACAGCTGGAAAACAGGAATTTGCAAGTATTTCAATAGAGGTGACATTATTTAAACTCTCGTTACAACTTCTTGTGTCGATTTCCTTTAATAAAAAATCAATTTTTGTGTGAAGCTTTTTATCCGTTACTAGATTTTGCGATCTTTCATACCAAAAAAATTATTTTTTTTTTGACAGGGATAACAATCTTCAAATCCATATTTGAAAAGGGACTTACACTTGCATGATACACGCACTTGCACACACTCTAAATGAAAAATTGGGGACGGTATCTGACATTAGAGAAACAAATTTTGACAATTTGAAGATTTTCAATAGTAAGGCCTTCTGCTTTCCTGATGAAACAACTCATAATACTAGTAAAAAGTTGTCAAGGGCTGGTAAATGTATTTTTTCGGGATGTCCAATATCGTTAAATAAAACAAACACAAATATCTGCATATGTAATATATTGAAAAATACGATTATCAAAATGACAATTATAATACAATATCAAAACTAAAATTGTCACGAAGTTGTTATGTTCAAATCAACTTCATTCCAAACCTAATTCAACTCTAACAAGGTATACAAAGGATTGAAAGCATGTTCAACTATGCTTACAAAATCTGCAAAAGTTATCCATGTTAGGTCACAAAAAGGAAATCATTACATTGAGTCACAATGAAATACCGTAAGTTGAATTCAATACTTTACATACAACATATGTAAGTCAAGAAGCAGTTTATATACCTCATATTAACTATACTCTTTCCAACAAAAATTATCAGTACAGGGAAGATATGACGTTTGTCTCTCATTCCGGTTGCATTGCCATGCATAAGTGTGCCGCCTTTTAAAGCTCTCACAGGGATTCCGTAGTTTACATTATAAATCGCAGCAAATGAGAGTAAAAACGCGTAGGGCTACCGTCTGCCGATTCAAAACGACTGAAAACAATATTCAATTTACCTTTTCCCACAACGCCAAGCGGTAAGATAATAGGCGCGTTTTTTTTAAGTTGAAAAGCAATACGACAACACTCAACATACTCATCTTCTTAAAATGTGTTTTCAAAAGCTTCAAATCCCAAAAGCTCCGTAATAAAAACCACTGAAAAAGCTCCGTGCTTGCAAATGAGAATGATAATGGTAACTCTGTTTTGATGTAGATAAAGAGCGCACGATCGTATTGAGTTTTGAGTGACACTTGACACTACAGTCTACAGTATCTCATTATCTCATATCTCATAAGCAGTGGGATACGAGGATACGACGCGACGGTCGTGTTGGGGTGTACAACTTTTTGCAAAGAATTACAACAACAATTCCTTAAGAAAAGTCAGTGGCTTGCTCTTTTTTTAGTGGCATTTTTCCTAACGCATGGTAGTGAGGGTGCATCAAGCGTCACTGCTTTAGAAAAAGCTCTCCCATAAGGCCTGTACTGACAATTTTTGTTGGACAGAGTATAATTATTGTTAGCTTAACTGTGTTTGTAAAATTGTAAATTTGTACTCGTACCCCCAGTTTCACAGTGAAAGTTCAAGCCCCACTTTTGGTTTAAACCTTAGTTCAACAATAAATTTGGTTTCACAGTGTCATTTAAATCTTGAACAGAGTTAATTTTGTGGCTTAATTTTATCGACACTGTTCTGCAGTTTAAGCTCAGTTCAACAACCACTTCACACATTTGAAAATATAATTTATTTTTATTATTTAATTTTTTTCCTGTCACAGGTCACAACTGAAACAAAACAATCTTCCCATGATTGATTTTTCTTTGATTCAGATAGAAAGAGAAAACAATTTAGTTAAACTACATGCAATTTAACTGAAGTTCAGATTAGACTGTGAAACCGGACGAGTTGAACTTCAAATTTAAACTCCAGTTCAGATTCAGCTGAACTTAAGTTTAAACTTTCACTGTGAAACGGGGGGTAAGAAAATAAGCCTAAAACATTATGTAAAACAAAAACGAAACCATCAAATTTAAACATCTTTAACATATTTTTGTCTCAAGGGTCGAAAGATCCATAAAGGCAGTTGTATGGATTTCCCCATTGTTAATCCCGCCCTGGCTCTAGTTAACTTAAGTACCTTTTTCTTAGTATTATCCCTTAGCTTTGACATTATAAATATGGATGTAAAAGCACCAATCTCCTAAAACTAATACTATACGACCGAATAATATATCGTTCGTTCTTTTTTTACCTCAAATTCGTTACAAATATTTGGTAGGTTATGTATTTTTGGTAATGATGCTCCGTTCTGAGTACACGGTACACCTTTCATACAAGAAAGCAATTCTGTAAAATTAAAATCGCTATTTTTTCTTGATTATTATGAAGGTAAATTAGATAAAATAGCCAAGGAGCTTATCAGTTAAATCTTATGCCTCGATAGAATATTTCTACATCCTTTGCTGAATATATTTTTGCCTCCTTTTTATTTTTGTTATTTATCTTTTTGTTAATTAAATCTTGTTTTGATTTTAAAATTCTCAACATAATTATTAAGAATCGGTTTTTATCTAAAACATCTGGGTTTTTTTCCCCAGCCATTTTATAATCCCTAACTCAGTTTCCCCTTCAATTATGAAATATTTCTAAGATAAATAAAAAAACATCACAAATATTTAAGTGTTTACGAGAACATCTGCCCACTGGCCAGCGACGTTAATGACAAAATATATATGAAGGACATTGGTTCTGCCACGAACCACGAACAGACTTGGAAAAATGATTTGTCGTCAGTCCATTGCATTGCTAAAGTTGTTGGCATCTGAATGACTGACCCCCCAGGATCAACTACAACGTCTTTATCTCGGATTCTTCATTTGATCTTTGTCATGGAATCAAGTGATAAGCCCCTTGGAAACCAACAATATAATAGAAATACTCAACAGAAGAAGGAAAATAAAAACACGCAAATGGCTGCTGGGCGAAAGGAAATCACAGGACAAACAAGGATAATCCGAAAGCTGTACTGCAGCTCCGACTTCCGACCTTCAGCACCAGAGCTACAGCAAGTACGCGCACATCTTCACATATAGGTACACCTACAGATAACAGTGCCTACTTTATTTTATTTGTTATTTGTATATACCTATGAAGGATGATATCACAGCTCTGTGTGCGGAACGGATATAGATAGTCTTTGAAATCAACACAATCCCATAGTTTTTGTTTTTTATGAGCTGTGTATGTTAATCCATCATTTTATTTGTACATACACTTACACATTGACAAAACCACTTGCATCCAAATATTTTAATAAAAATGCATTTCCCCAAATTGAGGTCGTGAAGCTGTAAATAAATTGGCGTTCTATACGAGTGTACAATAATTAGTAGGAGTGAGCATTGATTGCTTATCAATTGTCCACTGATTGCAAAATACGATTAATTATTATATGTTCACACATTTTTACAAATTTGTTTTCCATCACACAAAAATTTAATTATGTTTCAAAAATAAAATTCAATAACCTAGATCCAGTTTTTGTGGAATTGCATATACGTATCAAATATTACATTGATGCAAAACGGTTATAGCTTTTCTCCCCCCGCAGGACAGAAATTCATTTGTGGTGATAACTGCTTACAACAATACGCAAACGCGATAAATTTATCTAAGCTCAATCTAAGGCACCGATTTGAACGCGTTTGTGAAGGGCTTTCAGCCACGGAAATAATCTGATACTGGATCAGCTTAGAAGGGGTATTCTCTTCTTCATTGGGTGTGATGTAAACTATCTTCCAATTGCTAAAATTTTCCAAAACCTCTTAAAGCATTTTGTAAGAAATTTTCAGATTTCGTTGTACGTCTCTCATTTTCACTAGACAACACGATTTTGTCAAAGGTAAGGTAGATCCATAACTACTAACCTCGTTGAATTCGTGTGCTTTCGCCTCCCAGTGTAAAAGGACGGAAGGGAAGCCCACGTTATCTCAGTCGATTTAAGTAAGGCCTTTGTCAAAATTCCACATAAGCATTTTCTATTCAAACTGTTCACCCTTGGGCTTGAATATATCTTCGTCTTTCTCCTAACCTGAAAACCATTACTTCAAAATCTAAATTAGCTACCTCCGGGGTCCCACAAAGCAGCCACTTAGGACCTCTCCTTTTTATTCTTACTATTAACGATAATGAAATGGTCATCAAATATTCCAATATCTCACTCTACACCAACGATAGCATGTTTTTCAAGACCAATTCTTATCTTACACATATGATTCTACTCTTCTTCAACTTGATCTCTGCCTGGTGTCTGAAAAATTGATTTCTGCTAAAAATTTCAAAATTTCCTTTTAATCACTTTTTCACGAAAACGCATCCAGTCTCTTCCGTGTCTATTATCTACCACATTGCTACATTGCAATGAGGGTATCGGTAATGGAAATTGATGCTTATAAGGTTTTTAGATGGCTCGCATGTGGTAGATAAGGTGAAAACTTTGTCATCCTAAAAAACAATTGCGCAAAAAAAATCTAAACAGTCTGTTGTTAAGGTAAAGGGTTTTTCAACAGGCACGCTACAAAAGTAGAGCGACAGGGACAGCAAACGACGCCATATTTCTTGCCGCTCTTTTGACATTTCTCTTCAGTAAGGTTTGCCATTTCATGATGGAAAGATATACGAGCCAACAACGAGTCGAAATTATTAAAATTTACTACCGAAATTCGGAGTCCGTGGCCTCAACGTGCCGTCGTCTATGTCCCTTTAATTCTATTAAAACCTTTTAAAAATTGTCATCAATGGGTTGCTGGTTTACTCATTACATGTTGTTTAGGCATAACACTAACAACATGTGATTGAGTTAAACTAGTATGCCCAACAAGGATGAATACGAATAAAATAATGCGAATTATAAGGGACATAGAAATAAGACACGGCATTTCTCCGCTTTAGTTCAGCCGCCATCCCTCGAGATAAAAAAATCTGAGACAACCACCATCAGTCTCAGAACATCGTGCCACACATCTTTCCTATCCTTCTTTCTCATCCGTAACTTCACGCCCGCGCTGTGTTGAAAACATTTAAAGGGTAATCATAATCCCTTGAGCGCGAGTAGATTATAAAAAAAAACCTCCATAATGCGACAGTGGGCTTATCACTTAAATGCTGTCGTACCTTTCATCTTCGTTGCATAAAAAGTCTGTCAATGCTGTGATTTTTATAAGATTTGGTAAACTTCGACCAAGATTAGCATATTAGAAAGGTATGACAACATGAGCAGGAGCACAGAGCCCAGTGTCGAACATGAGGGAAGTGCACTATGGATTTGAGGTCATTTAAACTTTCAATTGAATTTAATCCAATCAGTTCACTCAACCAGAAGTAATTTCTAATTTTCTATATCTTCGCTGTAGTTTACTAACCTTTTCTTTGTTTTTAAACATTTCCTCTCTATTATCATGCTAAAGCTAAGTACAGGCGATTGTGATGCTACATAGATACATAGATACACACGAGGCAACTGTTACAGCCATTTTGAAGCAACCGTTGCTTCGTGTGTAGCTGTGTTGCTCATTGATTTTATGTTGCTCCAACCGTTGCCAGAAATATCAAAACATTTTGATATTTTCGGTCGGTTGCTCCAACAGTACTGTGGTTGCGGCAACAGCTGCCACGTGTATATCTAGCATTACAATATTGTCGGATCTGCTAATGCTTTGATAAATAGCTGACGATGATCTGACTATATTGTTAACTATCTTAAAATGGACAATGGCTTGACACTGTCACAGTCAAATGTTCGTTTACGAAAGTTTCATAGATCCGTTGACAGGCACTGTCAGATAAATTAAAACTCCTATAATCAATGCATTTTTTTGTGAAAATTGTTAAGAAAGTTAATAAAAATGGGTCAAAATTAATGTTATAATTCCAACTATTCAACGGGAACGGGCCACGGGTTGGAAGTGCTTAGACTAATGGGTGGCTCCACGCTAGGTGGAGGGATTCTATTCCAAATTGCTAGTCGAATGCGAGCTGAGGAAGGGTAGTAGTATCGCAATTTTCAGCTAATGGACTCCAAGCAATTCGACAATCTTCTTGGTTTGGTGAGTTCACACATCCAAAATCAAAACACCAATATACGCGTGAGCATTTCAGCAGTTGAGCGGCTTGAGTTGACATTACGCTTCCTAGCTACTGGTGATGCTTTTCGGTTTCTTCAATATCTGTTTTCCATTCCACGAAGTTCGAAGTTCTGGATGCCATTTATAAAGTGATCGTAGATGAATATCCTCAGATAAGTTTATTTCAATATCTTATGGTATTTTGTGTACAGACAAATATAGTAAACATTTTTTGAATTCTAGACGCACAGAAGGCTAGGGGCTTGAGATTATGTTGCTAAAAAAATTTAATGAGCTATGTCAAGTACAAAACAAAATAGCTTTTTTTGGCCTTTAGCCCACAAAAATTGGAGTTTCGTCCCGGCGATCACACATGGACTCATCAGTTGACTATGAAGGCCTTTTCATACGCAATTTTTAATAAATTCAAAAATCCAATGTGAACTATATCCACCCAAGAGTGCTAATAGTGCTAAGTCTTCTACTTGGCTGATTAATTTCAGTAGTATATGAAGTTTGTATTATAAAAACCTTCATAGAAAATCAATTACCAACCTGCATTGTAGACGTCGTTGACGATAAGCATATTGTGATGATTGCACCACTTTATATACCTTGCAAGGGCTACACAGAATTGTATTAATGGCCATTTCCGATGCGGGATATAAACTTCTGTACATTGACGAACGGTCGTAATGGGCGTGTGTTCAATCGATGGAAATTTGGTGCAAGCACTAGCCGGTATGAAATTGGCTTTGCGTCCAAATATTTTGAAAACTTACAGCCAACGCTCATCTTCAGAGTAAGGCCAGGCGCGCATATTCAATTTTTAGTTTCTAAACTGTTTAGTTGCTAAAATGAAACATATGGACTTATATGGGACACCGCGCACTTAGAGCAACTCGATTCGAGCAACTAAAAAGTTTGTGTTTTGACACAAACTAAAAGATTGCCTTCGCAACAGTTGAGCTGTTTTCTATAAGCGCAAGAGAGAAAAGAGTGTGAGCATGAGTAAAGTGTTGCCAGTGCGCGGTTCTCTTTCAACTGGTGATTAAACTATTTGATTTCGATCACAGTTGCCAGTGCGCGACTAGCATAAGACCACTTAATATGAGAAAGATTAAAATCACCCAATATAATTAAAAATGAATTGCAATCTAAATCATTAGCTATGTGTGTTATATTGGAAATATGATTTTAATACTAACTGAGGAATTTGGTGGTTATGATACAAAAAAATCAAAGGGCACGGTAGTGCTCAGCGAAGTTCTGGCACTACACCCTTTTTACAGGAACAAATAGGTGATTTTTGACCCCTCCCTATCTTCAGTACCAATAAAGTCAGAAACTTAAAATTATGAATAATTACTAAGCTAGTCAGGCACAGACGCCTCACCAAATTTCAATTTTCTAACATAAGCGGTTCAAGAGATATAAGGCCTCAAAAATCACAAAAACCGTAACTGACTGACTCACTGACAGATCATCAAAATTATGGAGCCATTCCCGACATTGTAGAATCTTGTAATTTTGCACAGCGGTAGGTCTTGTCATGCAAGCAAAGGAAAAAATCGAAAATTTGAAGTTTTTCATTCAGAGGGCGTGGTATCCGCCCGCTTTATCCGAATTGGTGTTGGTTGAATGGAACACTTCCGACTGCTGTAAAACGATGAAATTCGCTAAAGTGGCAGGACTTAAATTGCATACTAAGAAAAAAATATAAAATTTGAGGTTTTCCATTCAGGGGCGTGGTATCCCCCACTTCCTCAGAACTGATGTAAATTATATATTGCACACTTCCGATTGCAGTAGAACAATTAAATTTGGTAGAACAGTAGGGCTCAAATTGCATAACAAAAATAAAAATTTGAGGTTTTCCATTCAGGGGGCGTGGTATCCACCCACTTTCTCCGAATTGGTGTTGGTTGAATGGAGCTCTTTTGACTGCTGTAAAACGATGAAATTTGGTAAAGTGGCAGGGCTTAAATTGCATAAAAAGAAAAAAATATAAAATTTTAGGTTTTCCATTCAGGGGCGTGGTATCCGCCCACTTCGTCTAGACAAAAGTTACCCCATATTTCAATAAGTTGTAGATTTTCGCAATAAAAAACGAAACATTTGGAACGTATGTGAATATCCCATATTAGTTTATAAGACCCATTAAAAGCTTGCACTTGTTTAATATTTCTCCTTTAAGAACTGCTTTTACTCCTTCTGAATTCTTCCTTATGCCACTTTTGTTGATTATTTGACCCAAATAATAAAAATCTCTTCCTTAAAAAAATCACATTTGCTGAGCTTCACCGTCATGCCTGCGTCCTGCCATCTCGGGAAGACCCCTTCGAAATTTGTAACGTGTTCGTCATCATTTTTTCCTGTCACCAATATGTCATCAACGAAGACAGTGAAATTGTCAATGGCATGAAACATTTTTGCCATAATTCTGTTGACTAAGTATACCCCCTTGGATGTTGACCATGCACAAGGTTTTCTGCTGTCTTGGTCTAGCTCCACCTGTAAATAGGCAAATAATAGCCGAAAGCCCTAAAATTGCTCTTTTTCGGAGCAACAAATAAAATCTCTTTTTCTTGAATTTTTTGACACTTTTTAATCCATGTACAAAGCATCCATCATTCGATGCTATTTGGCAATAAATTATGGCTTACAATAATAGAGTATTTTGTGAGAACTATCGAAGCCACAAGTCTATCTTATCATCGAAATCGAAATTAAAATCGAATAAGAACAGTATTGAATCATTTCAGAGAAATAAAAATGATCGAATGATCGAATGATCGATCGATTGAAATGATCGCTCTAGAATGGACAACAACGCCAAGAAAATCTTCAAATGCCAGCCCCCAGGTTCGAGACGACGAGGAAAACCGAACCTCCGCTACAGGGGCCAGGCGCAAGAGCGCTTGGTCCCGACGACTGGAGGGAGCTTGCGAGGGATAGTAACCGATATGGAAGATGGCAGAGACCCCCATGGATCGGGAGCCGGATAAGTAAGTTCAGACTATTGTAACATACCTGAAAATGTCCTTGTCAGATAGTCGCCTGACAAAGGGCTGACAATGACGTTTCTGACAATATTGTAAGCTCAGACGATTTTAAGACAATTAAGGCATATTTTTTACTGACAGATCTGACAATTGTCTGTACATAGCTTGTGGCTTTTTTTTTAATAATTTTGTTCTGAACACATCTAAGACAATGACTAATGCTTAGCATACCTTTTTTGATATTTGGAAATGTGAAAACTCACCGTTAGAATGCAATTAGTCAAATAGTTACTTTTCGTTTGAACTTCATTGTCTTTCTTTTTATTTGTTTCTTCTCCGAAAGAAAAACATCGGGTTGCAAATAAACAACAAAACAAACTGACGTTTGTGAAAAGGTGGCATGTGCTATATTTTTAATGAAAGAATGAAAAGAAAAATATGTTATAATTGAAAATATTAACAGAATGTAATAATTGGCTTACTGATTACAATATAATTTGATTATATCCAGAAAATTGCGTTAAAGCTGAAATTCCTAGAATAGTATGGTCATCCGATAATTAAACATCAAAGATGTCACTTATGTATATCAAATTAATCTTTTTTCTTGCGTCTATTGTTTAAACATTCTGCTCCACCATTTTAAGCAGCCAAATTTCTTGTTTTTCTCAAACAAATATTGACTCTATCCACAACTAGCCGCTCAAGGAAATCAATGTTGCATTAAAGTCGTTTTTTTTTTCCTGTGCAAATTTCAAATTGTTTCTGCTATGGGAACCCACTTTCGGTTATTAAAACAATTTAACTTTAGTTCGAAATTTTATTCGTAAGACTTTAAGAAGTTGGAACTTTCAAAGTTGGCAAATAAACCTATTGGCATTAGCTGCCCATTGAGCAAAATGTATATCGCTTCAATCGGATTACCAAGTACTTTTTACCCTAATAGACCATGCCACCCTCCTACCGGCTTCTGATGTCTTTCAAGGAAGTAAGTTAATATTTAACTTATTTTTTCTTTGTTTATTTGATTTTTATGAAGCCGCTGCTAGGTTGAGGAGCTGGGAAACGGAAGAAGTAAAATTGAAAATTTTTCATTTTTTTCTTAATGTAGGTATTTATAAAATAAGAATTATAAAATCTGTATGTTTTGGACATCCGTCGGGGAGTTTCTATTTTCCATCCCCAGATAACCTATTGAAAGTCAGTCACATAAAGGGACAGAGAGTAACGATTTATTGTGATGTGAAGGGAGCCCCAGTTCGTCAGCGAAGACAGGTGGTGAAATGATTTTCAATTCTAAAGTAGACTTTTATTTCCTACAATTATTACATGGATCAAAACTGAAGTCTTTATTAATAAAAGAATGATAGGCCTACAGCAATTGATTCCTAAGTGCTTTCTTTTCATTTAAAATTTGTTTTTAAGGCTTTTTGAAAGCAATTTTTGTCAAAGCAAACATACTTGGATAAAATTTTCATTTGATTGAATTAATTTGTCAATATTCCCTTGACTCTTAGAAGTTCTGCACAATTTATTTTATTTATTTGAAGTTAAAGCTTAATTAAAATAAGAATATCACACTTAGGTACATGACCTAATGATTGTGATTTGATATACTCGTACATTGTTTCGGATGTCCGCCTTACAACAAAAGTTGTTTATATTATTTGAATAGTTTCTCATTCTTATTTCTCGAAATCTAATGTCAAGAGTTAGTATCTCCTGTAGAGATTAATAGCTGAAATCAGGATGCCATGTGACTCAAATATTACTTTGTACAAGAACATACTTGTAAAAAAATAAGCTTTTACATACAATTTTTTTAAAAAC
Source organism: Chrysotoxum bicinctum (assembly GCA_911387755.1). Taxonomy (NCBI): domain Eukaryota; kingdom Metazoa; phylum Arthropoda; class Insecta; order Diptera; family Syrphidae; genus Chrysotoxum; species Chrysotoxum bicinctum. Next base: position 182,171,456 of record OU426987.1, read on the forward strand.
ATTTTCAGAAAAAATATTAGTACGCCAACATAAAGTTTTTATTATTGTACGAATGAAAATTAAATTTCCAAAAAAAAAATATTGAGCCGTCTCTAAAATTTATTTTTTTTAATTCAAATTTTTTTTTTAAGTTTTTAAATGCAATGTTTTCCAAATTTTAGAAACTTCTCTATAAATAATTTCATTACAATCCGTTACACCGATAATAATAAATTCAAAATTTGAAAAAATGCTTCTTTGGTAGATACCTACAGTCAGTAATATGTTAATTTAAAAAAAAAATTCTATTAAATTATATATCGTAAGAATTAATCGAAAGAAAAAAATTTTATAAAAATTCTATGTGCCGTTTTCGATAAAAATACGATTTTCAAAAACCAGTTTATAACATTTGTATGGCGGGTCCTGTTAGTTTTAGCTAATATAAAATTTTTGTTCTCACACCTTGTAGATTGTATTAAAAAACTTTTCTTTGACAAGTTTAAAAAATCGAGCATGGGTTTTCGAAATATTGAGTTTTGAAATTTGATTAAAAATCAAAAAAAAAAGTTGTTGGAAAATTTGAATATACAATAATATTTAAATTTTTAGTTAGCTTTAGCATACAAGAAATGATCAAAGTCGGTTGTACCGTTTTTGAGAAAATCAAAAAAAAATATGGCTCCAAAGTGGGCCCAATTAATAATCACTTTTTGGAATTTTTTTTTCAACCATTACCTAGCTTTAACTTTTGGAACAGTTTTTGAGAAAAAAATATTTAAAAAATTTCGAAAAAAAAATCGTATGGCAAGTACCGTTATTTTTTAATTTAAAAAAATAAAGAAAAAACGTATGGGGGAAAAATTTAAAATCGGTATCTACCAAGTTTAAAAAAAATCGACCTAGTCGCTTAGGCTGTACTCGAACAGACAGAGAGAATTGCAAGACCCAATTTTTTCGTCTTCGCATTCATAGTAATGTCAACTTTGATTAAAATCTCGATTTCGATTTTTTTCCGAATGCATAACATGCCATATAATAGCTATAAGTCGCAAGGGATTTTGAAAAGCGGAGCCTCTTTCAAGGCTTGCCTCCGGAAATAGCGCCAACCAAACTCATTATTAGGTAGTTGGGGCTCGAAAATCCATAAAATCACTTTGGAACGACATAGGTAGTTCGATAACCAGACCCCTCAGAAGTTTTTCGTTTGGATTTATATATAGGGATTGAATAGACCTTTCATTCGATATGTGTATAATATGTCTCGGTGCGTTTGGAGAACTTTGAAAATTTGGTGATTTTCTTGGTTTTCGCCTGTGGATAGCTGTGGAAAATTTAATCATGGATTCTGAAAACCGGGGCCTCTTACAAGGCTTGGCTTGGGAAATAGTGCCAACCAAACTCATTATTACGTAGTTGGGGGGTTGGGGCACAAAAATCCATAAAATCACTTTGGACCGGCATAGTTCGATAACCAGACCGAGACCACTCAGAAGAAACTTTTCGTTTGGATGTATTTTTTTGTTAAATTAATTTAAAAAATGCTAATTAAACCATATATTCAAATATTTATGTTAATATTAAGTTGGAATTTCAGTTTTGTTTTAATTTTTTTTCTTAATAAAATTTATTTTTTTAAATATATGTAGGTAAACAGCATTCTCAATTAATGATATTCTTGTTACTTGCGTGCAAGAGAGAGCTTTGGAAAAATATTTTAGTTGCCAAAGACTAGATTAGAACCCAGACCTTCAGTGTAATATTCCAACCCACTTAACAATACGCTTAAAAATTATAAATCAATTTATCAATTGGTTATTTCACTGCCAAAAACGTGTGACTTGTGTGGATGAAATAAAATCCTATTCTTTTAGCTTATCTATATATATAACAGGTAAATCTTAAATCTTAAACTAATACAGCCTTATTTACTAACTCGTTTTAGCGACGGAGTAAAGTTACTTCGACTTTACAACGGCTCTAAACCGGAACACCTTATTTATAATGAAAATGCACGAGGAATAGCGGTGGAATAAGCTAAAACTGGTTCATAGGAGGTTTAAGGCCGTTTTAGTATCTAAATGTCATTTTGAGATGACATCTTGTGAAATTTACAAAAAGGAGTGTAAGCAATTTTTCGTTTCTTAGTAAGACAAAAAGGATAGATATTTTGCAATAATAAATTATTTATATTTTCCAAACGCTCTTACAGTGTTACGGTATTGGGAACGCAATGTGGTTGGTACATTCATTTATTGGATTTGAACTTTATACAATCCAATTTTAAATGTATCCAATTTCCAATATGCATACAATGATAATAAAATGAATATTAATGGAAATCAGCTGCGGTTTGATTTAGGTGTATAATAACCAGAGTTTTAGATTTGTCACTTTTTTCCCAGTATATTTGACATCAGGAAGGCGTAGCTAAAACGACTAAGAAAAGAATTTTAAATAAGGATTTGTTTGACGTGGAGTAAACCCGAAGTAAGTGCTTCGGCTCGGTTTAACTATTCCGAGGTTGAACCCAGTATTAGTGAAAAATAATAAATAAGGCTGATAACGTTTAATGCAAATTCATTAAATAGAATTAACTTATTAAGGCGGTTATTTCCATATATATCGTCAATGGCTTTATCGATTTCGCGAACATTTTGCAAAAGGGTATCTCTTATTAGTTTAAATGGTACTTCATTGCAAAAGTATTTAAAGTTTCTTTTTTAGAAGCAAACACATTGAAGAAGAAATTAAGTTTTTAGATTTATTTTTTGTTACATTTTCTATTAAATAGTAATATTTTAAAAGTAAGCCATTTTCAAAACATTATCAATGCTTAAGCACTGTATGTGTACCTGTACATACACAGTTTTGAATCACAATAGCAAATTCGTGCTATCAAGTTGTGCATTTTATTCCTTAAGGGATATGGAAAATTTCATTTGATAAAATATACTTTTTTATTGCCAAACAATGAAAATAACATTTCGAATGAATGTATTAGGACTCAGCCAATAATTAATTAACCCGAGCATAAAAAAAAATGGCGTCTTTAACGACATGATATTTGTTTTCTATATCTAGAGGATGATACACTTGAACCATACACTACGCATACCGACCAAGCGTACATATATAAATACAGGAACTTCAAAAACAAAACTACTTCGTTAAACAGGACATCGCATGTCAAATTGAATAAACTAATTATAATTTACTTAAATATTATCATTTTTCCGGACACAATGCTAACTTCATTCATTTTAATTTGGCCGTTGCATCTATGGAATCTTTTTGTGTGTTTTTGCTAGAAGGTCAAAAATAATTATGACTTCTTTGGACATTTCTTACACCCTAATTGATAGACCAACAAAGCCTGTAATTACTCCGCATAGCAAAAGCAAACACAAATAAAGTTAATAAAATATAACACCCATTAATATTTACTACTTTATGGAACACAATTAACAAACTTTACGTATGGAAACCTCTCATTTGAACCGAAATGCTTACCGCAACTTCAAACCACAAGCAGGTCAACGTATATAACACGCAAATATTGTCTTTACAAAATGAGTATGAGGCCTGCAAACTTAAATTATACCAACCGACCAATGAATGGTTGAATATGGGTAGGTATGCATTTAAACGGAGCTGACTCCCGATCCCGGCTGCCTCCCTTCACAATCCCAATGCAAAAACGATGACGAAAGTATCTCTGATGAACCCTTAAAGTAATGAAAGTAATGGGGGTAATAAAACCTCAAAATGGGCCTCATCAGTTCCCTAGTCGGGCTCAGGCGCCAACGACAACGACACATTATATAGTTCAAGTTGCTCTAGCTGTCCTACAAATTCTGTTGGGCTTGTTTGTGGCTTTGCTCGTAATTCTCTCGTCCGTCGCCGTCGTCGTTTGTTGTTTGCCGAAAAGAAGCATGATGCCGCATATAATGGTTCAAATGACGTGGTCGTGCGTCATGTGAGCTGGCCGCACCGCCACCACACAGCACGAGACGGAATCAACAGTCACATAATATGGGACAACGTCTATAAATTAAAATTATGATATTAGAAAGAGTGTCATCGGATACAAACGAGCACAAATTAAAAGCACCCTCAGAAGCTGTACGCTCTGCCATGGGTGAAAATCAGCATGCACGGAGTTTATACAACGGAAACGAATTTTGCTGTATCGATATACCTACCTATATGCGAGTGCTGAAAGCATACACGTTCATTTTTGCGTTGGGGCTGCTGGTTAGATGGAGGGAGTAATAATATATCTTTGGCCTTTAAAGCACGGACGTTGTTATGTTGTCAAGGTTGAAGTAGGGGGAAATAGTTGATATAGATTTTATTCCCAGAGCTAATTAACTTTAAATATTTTTAATTTTTTCTTTTGGAAAGCGCTTTAATTAAGACAACTCAAAAATACCAAACTCAATGCAAATTTCTGCCATTAAATTTTTCAAAGAAGACCTAGGTATATTTTGAAATAGAAAAACTAAAACTGGCCTTCCAAAACATATTTGTAAAATAAAAATTGGTCAATAAGCAAGATTTTGGCGGATCAGAGCTTTCCTGAAGAGTGGAAAAAGGAATAATTGTCAAGCTCCCAAAGAAAGGAGATCTCACGCAGTGCGAAAGCTGGAGAGGAATATACGTTCTGCCTGCAGTAGCTAAGATAATAGCAAGAAAAGTATTGGAGCGAATAAAAGACCTCCTCGAAGACACCCTCGACACTGAACAAGCAGGATTCTATACTGGATCTTCCTGTGTGGATGACATCAACACCTTGCGGGTTATCATCGAACAGTGCGTTGAATATCGATCACCACTTTACCTACTGTTCATCGATTTCGAAAAGGCATTCGACAGTGTCAATAGAGAATTTATCTAGCTTGCTTTGTGCAGGAGGGGCATTTCAGATAAATTGATTGCTATTATCAAGGCTACATTTGATGAATGCAAATGTCACGTCTTGCATAAAGGAAGGTTGTCAGAGGGGTTTAAAATCTAAAGTGGGGTTAGGCAAGGCTGTATACTGTCACCAATACTATTCTTGTTGGTGATAAGTGACGTACTGCAAGCAACTTTGTCATATGGAAATGGAGAAATTGTGTGGATTCTGCAATCTCACCTCAAACATCTGGGCTTCGCGGACGACGCCGACGTATGCTTACTCTCTCATAGGATCATGGATCTCCATTCAGTGACAAGGGTGTAGAGAGAAGCAGAAATCGTGGGACTTAAGATCAACTCGGCAAAAACTAAAAGGATCGGCCTTAGAAATCCCTCATCAATCCAAGGAAATATTTCTGCACAACCGGTAGAGATGTTAGATGATTTCCAATATCTTGGGAGTATTGTCTCTACGGGTGGCGGAACTAAACTGGACGTAAGCAGTCGAATCAGAAAAGCAAAGGCTGCGTTCGGAATGCTGTCCAAAATATGGAGAGACAACTCTTTTATCTTAAAGAACAAGCTACGACTGTTCCTCTCCAATGGTAAATCCGAGCTGCTTTATGGGTGCAGCACTTGGAAAGCCGCAGACACTGTCACAAGAAAGCTGCAAACGTTCGTTAATAGATGCCTTCGAAACATCTTGAGAATTTTCTGGCCCAATCGTATCTCCAATGCTGAACTTCATACGACAACAGGTCAGGAACCCATAGAATCTATTATACGAAGATGAAAACGGCAGTGGATTGGACATACGCTTCAGAAAGGCCGATGAGTGCATTGCGGGTCAAACGATGCAGTGGAATGTGGAACCCACACACACGAGAAGGCAGACTTGGCGAAGAACGGTCGAGCAGCAATCAGCACAACTGGGGAAGGGTTGGAGAGAGCTGAACAACATTTCCATAAATCGCGCACGCGATTGGAGGTCCTATGTCCCGTAAGGGAAACATCACGGACTTAATAGATCCGAGGACCTAACTAACTACTAACTGACAATTATTTAGAAAAAGATTTTCGTTTTTGGCAATAGAAAAGGGCTATCATCAAAATTGTATTGGACTAATAAGTCCATCGTTAATCGCGATTATCAGATTCCAAAAGTCTATCAAGAAATGTTTCCCGCGACTTTCATTCCTCCAGGGTGGGAGTGATTCCCGGCTTTATTTGATTGGACCAGAGACCTTAAAAGAAATATTCATTAATGCTTCAAAGGATTTAACTTTTGTCTCTAGGTCTATAATTGAATCTATACTTTCGGTATATTACGGAGTTAAGAATTAACTATCGGACTGAACCTCTTCTAGTCAATTCTTTTGGGTTTTCTAAAAGTTAGATTAGTTTCGGCTTCGAAATTTATGTTGAAGAGAATCCATCTGTAGTCTGAATAAGATTTCAGAGGGGACACTCTCCAATTTTCTACCATTGGATTAAGGTTGTTATTTACGATCGTAACATCTAATACATCCTCCCATCCTTCATAATTTTCCGAGCTGGGAAAACGAAAGTGGGATTGTTACCTCTGTTGCAGATTGTAAGGTTTTTAATTAAAAAATCGTTCTTTGATCTCTGAGCTACCGCAGAGAGTATGCCGTACATTAACATAATTTGTAAATAAAAATTTAGTTCTCTTGGAATTGGCTACTTTTGTTAGGGCTCGAAGCTCTTCTGGCAGTGTTTGCCGGTCACTGGCCGAGTACGCTTAAGCCACCAATAAACCTTCTGCATTTTTATCCTTCAGCCTCATAAAAAAAGCTTGCAAGTGTTTTTAGCTAAAAGACAAGGCTTACTTATGTCTGGGCTTGTGGTTTTATAAATCAGTTCATATTGATGGTCTTGTAGGCCTCTCACTCTGAGACAAATTATCCACAGTTCATAAATATAAATATTTTCCTCCCTCAGGAAAACTCGCAGACTATGGGAAGCACATTAAGAGTGCTTCAAATTGATTGATCAGAGTGCAGATTAAACTGGATGACGCGAGGACCATTGGCTCACTGGCAACCTTGTAACGAAGCGTTACAATTACTAAACATTTTAATCACAACAAACATTTTAATTACCGAGCAAAACGTTACGACACCAACGACCCCTAATCATATTACCGAGCAAAACGTTACGACACCTACATACCGCCTTATATTACATATAATCATAATACACGTATCCAGTGTGTATCTGGAGTCATGTGATCAATACACACCTTGATACACGTACAATTTTGTCATTTATTTCTTGTAATTCACACTGACTCCTAGCCGTAGATTTAATAAGTGGACGTTGGAAAAATGGCGAAATTGTCTTTTATTCTCGTCCAGTTTGGATACCAATCTAGTGTATAGAGAGTTTAAGATCGGGCCGCAAACATAAACCTTTTATAAGGCGTTTCGGTGACAGATAGGCATTGCTGTATTGGTGAAGCTATTCTAATTTTTTTTATAAAATAGTAGGGTTTCATTAGCTAGTAGAGCAAGTTTTAGGATTATTAGGAGTATTAGCTAGAGTGGGGGAATATTTATTATTATTATTATTAGGAGTATTATTATTTACTAAACCAACCCGTTTATTTCCTTTGATCTCCTCTTCAAGGCACCTCACTGGACAAGCTCTCTCTTTAGAGTTCCACCCGTTTATTTGCCTAGGTTGCGTGCTAGGGACACAGGGCTTCCGATAATGTTCCCGAACGTTTCTTTCCTCTGATCTCCTCTTCAAGGTTGTTCACTGGACAGGTTCTCTTTTTAGAGTTCCACCCGTTTATTTCCCTAGGTTGCGTGCTAAGGACACAATATATGAAATACCGTGTTAGTTATTTAGGCTTATAAATACTGTAGATATTATATGAAATACCGTGTTATTTATTTTAAGAAAATAAATATTAGCTTTGTTTTATTTTCCCTCAGATCTGATCAAGGTCGGATCTTCATTCAAAATTACATGTAAAACAAAAACAACACAAGGCCCAGTTTTGTTTGTATTTGTTGTTTTACATGTTATTTTGAAAACAAAATCCAATCCGGATCAGATCTGGGGGAAAATAAAACACAGCTATTGTTACACCCCGACTCCACAAGATATCTATCTGTCTCTCCAACTCAATGTCTGACATCTCTATCTCTACATCTTCTTATTGCTTCGCTGGGCAAATTATGTCATGATTTTTCATTTCTATCCCTACTGCATGGAATGTGTTTTGTGCGTACAACAGAAATTAGCAAAAAGTAAAACTAACAAAAATTATATATATTTGCAAAGAAAAGAATGCGCATCTACCTAAAGTAATAAATAACACCAAACATAACTTATTTCATTTCATTTATTTATTTCAATGGTATCTTTTACAATGGGCTTTTAAAGCCTATAATAACAAGTAAAAGTTATACATGAATTTAAATTAATTGAAAATTAAATTAAAAATTATATTTTATATAAATTTAATTTTGGAAATGACAAGTTTAAAGTTAAAAATTAATCTTTCTTTCTCTTGAACTTTATTTAATATTTGAATTTAGTTTAGTTTACTGCCAAGTATCTGAATAGGGCTACTTCAAATTGCGCCGTACCGCGAAGTCTTCTAATGAAATATGGTAAACTGTTCCACTGCCTGATAACATGAACAACAAACTGACATGACGTTCCGAGTTTCTACAAGTAAATCTCGGTTGCACTAACATGAATGTACGATTAGAATTTACAAATTGTATTTTTTCAAAAAGGTATGCTGGCTGTTTGCTGATTAAAATCTTGTTTAGTGTTTTTAGGGAAAAATATTTTAAAAATGTGTAGAGATCACAACCAAGGATGTTGTTTTTGTAGTTCGATACATGGTCATATCTTCGGAGATTGTACACATAGCGCGTCACATTATTGAAAGCTACCGTCAAGTTCCTTTTCGTTTCTGAGCTATGGGTACTAACAACTTCACATCCATATGTTATTATCGGAAGTATTAAAGTTTTTGCTAGGTTTAGCCGAATATCCTGGGGAGTAAAATGTTTTGATAGTGAGAGGCTGCGTAGAGAGCCATATACAATAACCATTTGAACATGATCATCCCAAGTAAGAGTGTTATTGAACAAAATACCTAAATTTTTGGATTTCTTTACATAATCCAGTTGTTGGTTTCCAAGATAAAGAGCAGGAAAGTAGCTATAGTCGAGTTCATTTTTGTATATTACCAAACATTTGGATTTACTTGGGTTAAGCTGCAGATTATTTCTGTTGGACCACTTTAGTATTTTACTTAGGTCACCATTTAGATTATCAGCCCCATTTTCAATCATACCTAGCTTGCAGCTAAGTCTTACTTGAGCATCATCAGCATACAAATCTAGAGAAGAATATTGGACTTGAATTGGGAGATCATTTATAAAAATGGAGAACAGTAGAGGACCAAGAATTGATCCTTGCGGAACTCCTGACAAAAGATTTAAAGAACGAGATATCCTGTCACGGCCTGGCTTCTCCCACTGAGATATGAAAAAATCAAATTCGCTGCTGTATTTGAAAACCTAAACTGTTCCTTTAACTTTGATATGAGTATCTTATGATTGACTGTGTCAAAAGCTTTCGAGAAGTCTAAGAGGACTAAAAACGATACCAGATCACTATCCATTGCCGTTCTTTATATCGTCTGAAACCCTAAGAATAGCTGAGACACAGCTATGATTAGACCTAAAACCTGATTGTTGTTCGCTTAAAAGTTTCTTTGCGTTTACGAATTTGGAAATTTGGTTATGCAGAATTTTTTCTAATACTTTTGATAAAAACGACAAAATTGATATTGGTCTATACTCTGAAGGAGATAAGCGGGTAGCTGGTTTTTTTAGGACCGGTATGACTTTTGCTATTTTCCATGAGGATGGAAAATGCGATGTCATTAAGATAGTGTTGTATATATGTGTAAGGACGGGGAGAATGTGGGGTAAAATCATTTTAACGAAAAGTGGATGTATATCGTCAAATCCCATAGCACATGATTTTATTTTCAGTATTGCACTTAAGACATCAGCATCATCCACTCTTTGAAAGTGGAAACAATTTGCTCTATCGGGGTCAACAACCCGATATGCTATATTTGGTTCTTCACTGTCTAGACTGTCATTCGTGCTGGCAGCAATCTCCAACACATCAGCTGGAGAAAAAGCGTCACTTTGAAGTTGAGCATTATCGGGGTCAACAACCCAATAAGTCTCATTAAGAAGAGAATTTTGGATTTCTGCGAACTTTTTATTCAAAATGTCAGGGCATATATCACAGGAACAAGATTCTTTCTGGCGACCGACTCCAAGCTCTCGTATATTTTTCCATAGCATTTTCGGTGGTAAATTTTTACTGAGACGCTTTGCGTAGAGGTTGCATTTGGCTTCTCTGACCTTTTTGCTCACAGTATTCCTTAAAACCCGAAAAGCAGAAAGCATTTCAGGAAGACGAAAACGCTTCCAACGTTTATATGCATTATCTCTATGCTCTATCAAGTTAAGTATTTCTGTTGAAAACCAGGATTTTCTGTCGCCCCGCGTAGATTTTGTTTTGAGCGGTACATGTTTATTAAAAGCCTGATTTATTGAAGTTTGCAGAAATAATACTTGGTCTTCAGGTGATGACATTAGGAATATTGATTGCCAGTTTATATGTGTGATATCATATTCTAAGTCTCTTAAGTTGACCGCTCTAAAATCTCTGTACTTAAAAACCAACTGATTTTCTTGGGCAGTTACTTGAAATATTGCAAAAATCATGTCGTGCTTCGAAAAAGCCGGAGCCTCAAGTTGAGAATAAAGCAGAATGTTATCTAATTTATTAGTGAGAAACAAGTCTAATAATGTTGAAGTTGTATTAGAAAAATGTGTTGGATTTTTGTCGTTGACTGGTGATAAACTAAAAGTTTGTAGTTTGTTTAGAAAAGGTTGTGATATGTCTTTTTGAAGCAGGTCACAATTGAAGTCACCACACAGAAAAACTTCAGAATATAGGTATGAAAAACGTTCAAGTTCCGAGTAAAAGTTTGCAAGATCAACATATTTATTGAGACGGTAAACTGCTCCAACTAAACAAGTATTAATACCATTTGGGATTTCAATAAGGCAGTATTCGATGGGGGAAGAGACAGCAGATTTAACGACAAGTTTAAAATTTATAGAGTCACGGATGTATATTGCTGTACCACCACCCACACGGTCTAGCCGATCAGAGCGCAACAACTTATAACCGGGTAAACTGTATACTACATCATGAACATCGACTTGAAACCATGTCTCAGATACACATATAATGTCGATATTTGATCCTACAAACACATTTCTAAATTCATCTATCTTAACGTACGAACAAATGAATAACATGATACGTTAATGTATTTGTGTACTTAAAAAATAAAAAAAAAAATTTTGCCGACGGAATACTTGACAAGAACCAACCAAATGAGAAGACACGAAATAATGAGACAAAAGTACGAAAAAAAAACCATCTGTCAAATTTCATATCAGACATCTATATCAAGATAAAACCGCTGACATAGATCGCTGACCTCACATCATAAGAGGAAATATCGCGTCTCCATTGGAGATTTCATAGCATCCTGAGAGAATTTATCTCCTGTGGAGTCGGGGTGTTAATAAAAGTATATGAAATACCATGTTATGAATACGAAGCCACGAAATAAATTAATTGAAAGTTTTGGAGTATTAAAAAAACATTATTTCATTCGGAGCTTTAGACCCTCCAAACCCAAGTTTGTTGCTTCTTTGGGAAGAACTCTGGACACGACGAGTTTTACCTCAGCCACGAAGAAAAAACATCACAACCTCGACATCGCCAGCGACTTCTTAGATCTTGACGTTGTCATCAACTTTGCCGGGGTCTTCCCCATGACTCTGCAGAATCTTTATTTTTGCATTACTTATGTCGAGCTTCACTTTGAAGTTGGATCTTCCGAGGTTTCCCCGGCTGTCCTCACTGATCCTCAGAAGAAAACTTCCCCTATTCTTCTGCGATTTCTCTGCCTTAATGGCAGCCCAGTCATGCATAGGAATCAGCGAATACTACGGATCAGCTCCTTCGCAATCGGTTTGATGACCATCATGGCCAACCATATGCGGGGCTCTGGTTGTCTTGGGATTATCATAGCCGCGATAAACTTCAACTTCAATCCCCCCTATTATTACCCTATATCCCCTGAGCATCTCTCTAGAGTCGAAACTAGGATAGGTACATTCGGTTATGGATATGGTATATAAAAATGTATGGCAACGATAGAGTTCCACACAGCCAACAAACCTTTGTTGTTTATGGAGAGCTCATCCATAATCGATACTTGGACATCGTCTCTGACAGCGGTTGCACTGCTCTAGAAGATGATATTTTTATTGCCTTTTTAGGGCTATCAAGCTTTCTCCTTTTTTGGGGTCTATTAGTCGGATCTCGAGACCTGTTTCGAGTATCGGAATTGAATTTGCAGAAGATTCTTGAACTCTTTAATGATCTTCTGGTATTTTTTTTTTATCAACGGCGTGCGTCGGTGGCGTCCCTCGCATGAACTGTTCCGACTTTCTAATTTTTGGCAATCTTGCCAAGAATAATAGAAGCCCTCTTGAAGTTTTCTCGTGCAGTGTTGCTATGGCTGGCGTTGCTACACGAAGGTATTAAGGAGGGACCCTGCCAAGGCATCCGAAAAAGCTCGTTATCGACTGGTATACCCCCACCCTTCCATTTCTTCGGCACTTATTATGAAAACAGCTCACACCATCACTGAAATTAGAAACCACGTATCTATTGTCAAATCGCATTGTTGGGGGTTGAACTATTGAGAAGTAAATGAATACCCCAACAATTCAACCTGACCTTAGCTTTTAATCATCCTGGCATCCCGGCACCCACTAGGAGGATAGAAAAAAAAAAACTTTCAAAAATTGAATAGTCCTCATCAATTTATTGCAGGTGGTTAAAATATAACCTACATACATACATATGTATCAATCAGGAACATTTTGCGACAGTCTGTTTACTAATGTCTTAAGCTATCACATAAACTCGTCAACAGCTATTCAACTGACATTATTAACCTGATTGCTATAAACTAAAATGACCGTCAGAAAATATATAGGTACTTACAATAAATTTTCCTGATACGTTTTCCCTATAACCGGACCCTAAGTAGAGACCGCAGCATCTTGATAATTTTTTTTTATTTGAGGATTTTTGAAAAGATACAAAAGTATTAGGGCTCTATTCCAAATTCTATCTAACAGGTTCAAATGAGTAATGGGGGCATCAGGACAGATATAAGAGTTATACTTAAGTTTTGTACAGCGGTGCCTGAGGCAGTCGATTCCTCACCGCGCACAAGAACTCGGCCTTTCGCAGACTTTAACTTGGCGAATTTGGCGGCGGAACTTGGGTATACACCTGTACAAGATCCAATTGATCCAGGAGCTCAAAGTTTATGACTATAACCTACGCGGTTTGTTTACTGATTGGACTTCGGAGCGTTTGGAAGAGGACCTCCATTTTCTTTAAAAAATTATTGGATTGGCGTATTTTTGGGCAAGCAAAATTGCTGTAAATGGGATGATACCAAACCAAACAAGATTCAGTTGACAATACATCCTCACAAATTTACCGTTTGGTTTTGATTTTTGGGCCGGGGAACGCCCAAACGACGTCGGCGAGGCGGTTACCGGTAATGACGCGCTACAGAACGATGATAACCATTTTCTTATGATCCATAATAAACCATATGGATTTGGACGCCTTGTGGATTCAGCAGGATGGCAAAACGTGGCACACAGTGGACTCCACGATTGACATTCTGCATGAATGATTTTAGGGTAAGGTTAACCTGAACTCTCAGGTCTATGCAAACAAACCAAAATCGACTGATGCCTTTAAGGTTAACATAATACAGAGCATAGCTAAAAATTCAGTCGGATTTTTAAGCCACCGTAAAAAACCGAGGCGTCCATTTGAACGAACCCATATTTCATACATAATGGCATGCAAGGGCTTGTACCCCTTACAAATCCGATGTACTAGATATTATTGAACTTCCATTCCAAGCCTTATAATCTTATCCAGACCTCCACACATACACAAACACAATATCATACCACACGTTTTTCGAAAGTTTCTATTGAATTTTTATGAACTAGGTAATTACAAGCGCATACATATGTATGTACATTCAGTTTTCTGTAGTTAAGTGCTTCCAAAATTTAAATCAAAGTTCCGTGATTCCTTACAATACTAGCACTAAGAGAAGGGGTTCCTCACAATCTTGACTTATTCATTTCTTCGTAGAAAAAAATACAAATGCAAAACAATGTTATTTGATCCGAAATTATGTCTCGTTAGTGTGTTATTCATCGAGTACCATTACGCCCATTTTCTTTTCAATAGGCTAACTAAGTAAACACATTGAAAGCCATTGGAGAGCAAAAAACATATTCAAACTGACAGCGAAAATAACAAAGAACCCAGCTGTATGCCGGCACCCAGCACATCATTACGCCACATGAAGGGCAGGCTTTCCACAAAAAGTGTTATAGCATGTTTAGATTCATGTGTCACATTTGCGACACACGAATACTATCATAATACTTGAGCGAAATAAAGACATGGAACGGGTGAACATGTGGGGCGACTTCATCGAATTAATAGAAATAATAAACACAATAATGATAACTCTCCATAGGTACGTCCATCTCCATGCTCCGTCTTCGTTGTGCGCTGGCCAGTGGGTCGGATCGCACGTAACTAGATTCCAATAGCAACGCCAAACAACGAGGACAACGGAACAACGGCTATAACAAAAGCAAAGACGGAGCCAGTGCAATCAATACCAGGTCCTTCGTCTTTTTTCCTTTATTAATCCACCACTTAAAGTTGACAGGGAATTTTTTGTTTGTCGTGTCCTTCATATCGTGAACACAAATGAGGGTGTGACAAAACGATGTCCAATGCCATCGGTGGCTGTTGGAGTGTCCTGTCCTACCCTGCTCCTTATCCTTATGCTTCGAAAAATAATAACTTTAATTCATTCAGCCGGCAAACAAAGCCATTATCAATAATATCAATAATCAGTTTGATTATATTGCCAGCAAAACGGATCAGGTAAGCTGAGCTGATCAGGATGTCACCCACTCATACATTGGACATGGCTTGGGGGTGGGTGCGAGAAATGTGACGCAACCGAGTTTGCTGGGCTGGGCGTTTGGTCATTAATTCTGATTACTCGCGTGTATTAAATTGCGTTAACAAGAATGGCCTTGTCATTATAGGATTAAAAACAAAAGTCAGCAAAATCCCTTGCTTAGACGTTGCCTTCAATTGAAAAATAACTTTTTGTTCTCTAATTAACCCCAATAAATACTATACTAATATACATATACACTTTTATTTTCATAAGTTTGCTGTGTCTTGTTGCTGTCTTTTTGCTTCCTTTACAAACCAACTGCAGAAGATGTTATTTCTTCCTTAATTGGCCATCATTATTTTTAGAATTAGATATCTATTAATTAAGTGTATCATGGTTACGTAACTATTGACTATTTGAAAATCTGATAACTTTTATCGATAGAGTACGGATACGAAAAACCCTTCGAAAAAGAAATATTACACCTGCATGTATCTTGGCAGAAATGTTTGGGTGTAATGGACCAAAACCAAGGTATCATTAGTAAAAATGAAAAGAGGCCTTAGGTCATCGCCCCAAGCCATAATGCTCAAAATAAAAATGTCTACCCGTGTTTTTAGCACCCACTCGCGCTTCAGAAAATGACCATCAGTTAAGTCTTGAGTCCAACTACGGAAGTACTGTTAAATTCAGAGTTTCTTTCTTTAGCCGCACTACACGAATGTGGAATGCTTTATCCGGCCCAATACTTCCCTCCCATAACGATATTCAGATATTCAAAACCAATGTGAATCGGTATCTCCTATTCCCAACTTGGATTAAAATTAACCCTCGCAATGTGCTCAAACATTTTCAGGCTAGACGCGCACATTCAATTTTTAGTTTCGTAACTGCTCTGCTTGGTTCGAGCAACTAAAAAGTTTGTGTTTTGACACAAACTAAACGATTGCCTAAAATGAGTTCGCTATTTTGTGTAACTATAATTATATGCACCTGCGCGGACATTCAACCAAATAGTTCATCTGTTTTCTATAAGCAACCAAACAGTTGTGCAACTAAGAATTGAATGTGCGCGCCTAGCCTGAGGGTAGTCATAACCCCTTAGTAATAAAAACAAATGTCATAACGCCCAAATAAATCTTTACAGATGAACAATTTGTGGCTGTAATTTTCTTTGGGCATTTTGGAATTTATTTTGGGCATAAAAGCTTCTAAAGCTTAGTATACACGATGGGTAGTTGTTACAATATTGTCAGATCTTACAAATGTCTGACAATAAATTATCTACCAATGAGCTAACAATTAAGTTGTGTGTGTGTACACTGTTGGTAGAAAATCTATCAATCTCTTACAATTTATTGTCAGAAGTTGGCTGACAATTTATTTTCAGATAGCTGCCTAAATACCTACCAATTAATTGTAAGAGATTGGTAGATTTTCTACCAACCGGGTACACACACAACTAATTGTGAGTTTTTGTTGGTTATGGAAACTGCTTCATTTGAAACTTGGCTGCAAAATGTCTCACAATGAAAAAATTGTATGATGCTAAAATACGTACATCTTACAATTTCTTCATTGTCAGAAACGTCAGACAACGATGAAATTTGGCAGGCCTGACAATAAATTGTGTGTGTACATGATTATGAAATACCTTACAATTTCTGACAATTAATTGGAAGTTTACACGATTCTTAGCTAGCGTACACATGATTGTCAGATTTCTTATAATTAATTGTCAGACAATGATCTAACAATTAATTGTCAGACAAATTTTCTGACAATTAATTGTAAGACATTGTAAGCATGTTTTTCATTGACAGATCTGACAATATTGTAAGATCTACCAATCGTGTACACTTAGCTTAATTTTAAATGTGTTCTTTTTCAAGTCGCTTTTTGGGCATTTTCTTGAAATTTTGTTTTCAAAATTCAATTATCAAAATGTTGTAAGCGGTAATTGAAAAATCAAAACTTGAGTTTTGAAGACCTAAGTTTTATTTTAAAATGCAAAAACAGAACTAACCTAGAATTATTGTAACACCTGCAATAGTGTTCGTTTCATGTGTTGCTTCTGCAAGCTCAAAACATATTTTTCTTTCTCTAATAGTGCATGTAATCTGATATTTTCATAACTATCGCAGCGTTTTTAATATGTCTGTATTGGAGACAATAAATCTGATTTTATAGAGATCATTTAAAGAGTCCCTCAAGGATCCGTATTAGGGCCAATTCTGTTTTATATATTTATAAATTACCTCCACAATGCAACATCTTTTTCGCTCGTCCATCTCTTGCTGACGATGTTCAGTTACTCTTTTCTTGTCCAATAATTTAAGTTTCCTCATTATATCTCATCCGTTAATGCTGACCTTTTTTCTGTTAACTCATGGGCTTCACTTAGTAACTTGAAATTGAATCCGGATGAATCGCAAGCAATTGTGTTTTATTTTCGGCCAGTTAATAATATTTTGGATCCGGTTGTGTTAAATAATGTTATTTTTACAAATCAAATACTTGATAAAACTTTAATTGTATCTTGCGCAAGTTCTATAATATAAATGACTATTTGCGGCTTCATATACAAATTAAGCTTTCCAAGACTCTTCTGCTGCCTCACTTTTTGTATGGTGCTGAAATGTTTCTAGGTGCTACTGGTGTATAGTGCTTTCAAGATTGAGAGTGTTTCAATGATGTGGTCAGATATGTATGTATATTTATTCAATAAAGAGGAGAGATCACATGTCTGTTGTCTGGTCTTATTAAATCTTTTGTGGGGATGTCGTTTCCAGCTTTTTTAGAGCTAAGAGTTTTTACAAGTTTTCATAAAATTATTTTTAAGTCGATTCGAGAGTACCTTTTCAGAAAAGTTGTGTTTTTAAGGACTACAAATAGGATTTCTATTCCCATATACAGAACTGCAGAAGCCCTACATCATAGTTTCTAGTCTGGGGAATTAAGTTTTGGAATGGCCTTTCGTGACAAGTGCGATTAACACACAATTTTTATAAGTTCAAGCGTTTAATATCTGCTACATTTGTATAACATAATATGTAGTATGAGAAACAAATAAAATAAATAAAATAAAATACATGTTGGGAGTCTAAAACGTAAAAATAAAAGGAGGAAAACCGTACTTGTTGTTCATTGTGCAAATTACAATTATTTCTGTCGGGATTAAAATGTCCCTACAAAGTTCTGTAGTAGCCCTTAGTTAGTACGTTTGAATGTCATGCAGAAGGTCTGGGCTCGGTTCCCAGTGATAGAAAAATGTTTTTCCGGGCCGTACTGCCTCTTGCCAGGAGGTGACAAAATCATGTGGAAGTGACAGTTATGGAAAGTGCTTCTCATCTTTGCCATTCGGACT
Source organism: Chrysotoxum bicinctum (assembly GCA_911387755.1). Lineage (NCBI taxonomy): Eukaryota > Metazoa > Arthropoda > Insecta > Diptera > Syrphidae > Chrysotoxum > Chrysotoxum bicinctum. The sequence continues at coordinate 182,189,893 of OU426987.1, forward strand.
TAGCAGATAATTGTTGGTCTACTCTATTCCTGGTAACACGCCCACAGAAATAGTTAATAGTGATTAGGTACAAGGTTTAGAGTATTTACGAGCCACTGCTCTATAATTTATTTATTGTTAAAAAAAAATTTGAAAATATAATCATCGTATGTGATGACCCCCTTATATCGATTAATTATCTAATGTAACACATTTTGTGGTGAGTTTTCACTGGGCCAGGCCCAGAAAAAATATTTTAATTCTTGACGTTTTTTTTACTTTGACTTCTTTTTTATGATAATGTTCAATCTTCAAAATTTTTTCTAGTAGTTATTTAGAAAAGATGTTTAATTCTGTAGTATCCCTCGGCATAATGGTTATTACGTTGGACTGTCATGCAGAAGGTCTTGGGTTCGATTATAAGCCGCTGCAAATAAATTTTGTTTTCAGGGGTGTACTGCCTCTTACGAGATATTGACAAATCCTCTAAGAGTATGTGATGAAAAGTGCTGCTCATTGGCCGTTCGAAATCGGCAAAAAATCTTAGGTCCCCTCCATTCTTAGTAACACGCACACAGGAATGTTTGAGAGTTGTAAGTCACTAGGTCCTGGTTCTCTTCGAGACGTTGCACCACAATATTTATTTATTTATTTTGTTTAATTCTGCGCTGAACAAAAAGTATTTCTTTAATTTTTGCTTAGGAAGAAGTATTTCAAACAAACATGCGAGTTGTCAGAAATTTAAAATACGTGTTTGATTTCCTCCGATTGTAAAATTGAGGTCATGAAAAGCAGTGTGGCCAAATTGATTTGATTGTAACTAAGTTTTGTTTTTTAAAAATCGAAAATTTATAATTATAAAAATACAAATTAGACTTTTTTGTATTGTATAGGTACATTATGATATTTAAATGTACCTATTATATTTAAATTTTTAAAATTTATTATAAATTAAAAAATTAATAATGTTAGATATTAAAAAAAATTGTGAATATTCGGTATTTCAAAAATAGGTTGATGATTTTTTTTTTAATTTATTTTGTATTTCTATACAATAATATAAACTTAAGATTGGGGAATCTGCGTTGCCGCAGGCCTTTACGAAAGTTTAATAAATTTATTAAAAACATTTGACAAAAGCAGAAAAATTGTATTGTATTGCTTGAAGCACAATGCCTATGAGTGAATTGAATTTCTTAAAGAAATAAGAACACGATAAAAAAGATAAAATAGCAAGATTGCCAGTCAATTATACGATCCAATCGAACCAAGCTAACTTCAACTCGATGCAGGTACGTATATAAGTGGGTGGAAGCGTATTTCAAACTTGCTTCAACCATCGATATAAATGTAGTGTCTACCGGTAATGTGAAGTAAAAACGTAAAAATAAGAAAACTGCCTCCAGTCATAAGAAGAACAAATTCAAGACACACACTTTATGAAAAAAGGTAACAAAAGTGTTAAATAATCACAAAAAATAAAATTTAAAAAAATTTTACACTTGTAACATTGCAATCATTTACCTTTACAAGTTAAAATGTTCTTAAGGTTTTTATTTGTATGTAAAGAAATGCTAAAATGCAGATTATATCAAAATATAAAATATTTGGTTAATTTCTTAAAGGATTATTAAGGGCTATTCGCGCAGATATATGTTGAAGGAGTGCGGTTTAATGAGTGATTTAAGGGTGTTTAACTAATATGATTTTAAATTCTAAGTGGCGAATATTTTTGTATTTATAAAAATTGGCTTATTTTTGACATTTTAAAATACTCGTGACTGTTATCTTTATTGGTGCTGTGGAAAAGATATATTCAGATTATTTTAATATAATATACATAATGTATTTTATGTAGTAGTTGTCTCATTTAAATCAATAGATAGCCACCCGAAAATTTGTGATTATTTAAAATGCTCAATACAGCAACTCATAAGAGATAGATTATTGAAAGCCATTAGAGTCAAAATGAGAGGCAAATACAACTATTTTTCCTGTAGGCCAGCTGTTGTGGAAAAATCTAAATAAAATTAGCGTTGATAAGTCAAGGATGGGACTGATTTGAGGATATTGATGGTAACACCTTGAATAAAACATTTGTTTCTATTCCACTGGCACAGGAAACGTTTTATATTCATTAACCAATGGCAGCAAATTTCATGGCAGTGGTTTTGCTTGATAGTGCTGACGTTGTCGAAAGCTTTTGGGCTTGTCCGATTTTTCAAAAGGTTTTGATACGGACAATCTCGTTCATTTACATATACATATGTAGAAAGCTTATACAAAACTTCAATTAATCATTGGAGCAACCAAATTAATTTTTTCTCACTTGACCACTCAAGTAGCACACTGGTGTATAATTTGGTACAATTTCTTGAATTTTGGTGTAAAATTGAGAAAACTGAAGAAAATTTTAAGATTTTGGTGTATTTGACAAAATATACCGGTATAAAAATTACACCATTGTCTTTTCTGTGCAAAATTTCAACATTTTTGTTCCAATGCGGTGCAAAAATTAAACCGATTCGCAGCTGTTTTTTTAATATGCCATTAATGGCGCATAAAAAATCCAATTTTGAAATCAACAAAAATAACGTATTTTTTACACCAAATTTTGTAGATAAAATACACCATTTTAAATGAGTAATCATTTTTCGGTGCAAGATTTAAATCTTGTGGAGATTAAATACACTAAACAACACCAATGTCTAACCATAATGTCAACAAAGTGTTTACCTCAGTTCAGCTGTCATGTGTTTACAGTCACCGCGCGTTTATTTCTTTAAAAAATAAAAAAAATGGGTAGCTCGAAGTTCAACAATTATTTGAAATAGTATCGTAGGAAAAAAACTGTGTGAAACCCAGTAGTATTCAGCAAAATCATCAAAATTTATTTGAAACTACGAAAATCAACTTTTATACATATTCTACAAATTGTTCAATATCGCGAGAAAATATTATTTCAAATGAACGTAACATTAAAGTAGGGCCAAATGAAATATTATTAGACTCAATTTCGAACAGATTTGGATGATAATGATGAAGTTGTGGAAAATATAAATCGGGAAGTAGAACCCTCCTCGGAAGATTGCGTCATTGATGATTTGGACGAACACTAAATTGGCTGATTGGGCTGTTAAATATAAAATAACACATTGTGCTATGTCTGAGCTACTTCTTTTATTGCGAAGTGAAGGAAAAGCTGAACTGCCGAACAGTGGCGTGGCGTGGATAATTTTAAATGGGAACCCGTTATAAAATTTTGTCACCTGTAAGAATGAAAAAAAAATCTTAGAACCTTAAAAACAACATTTGTAGTAGGGATATGGTATCTACAAATGCATTCCACATTGACTTAGCAAAAAATGTGTAGCTATATTTTTTATACTTCAAGACATTAATATTTCAATCAACAATGAGCTTGAAACATAATAAAAAAGGACCTCCTTTTAGACACCACCCCCTTCGTCGGACATAACTGCGGCACCTTCCTAGGAATGTTCTATTAATTTTTCCTTGCAATCATTTGTGTCAAGAATATAAAATATATGATGGGACAACTCATCTGCATTAAAACTCGTCCTAACGTCAAAAAATACAAGATATTTTTCTTGTATTCCATTCTCTGACAAGAACCGGAATATGGCACTCCGTTGTCCCCTATGACTCAAATCTGATGTTTCGTCGATCATAATCGACACGAACCGAGCTTCTATGATTTCTGTTTTAATTTCAGATTTAATAACAGCCGCGATACTATGTATCAATCTCATTTTGAATATCGTTGCCCTATAACACTACTCTAAATAGGATTCCATTAAAGTGTCATAGGTACTTATATGTTGATTTCCTTTAAACATAAGAAATCAATTTCTGTGTGAAGATTTTGATCCCTCGCCAGAGTTTGCGTTCCTAAACACCCAACAAAAATTTATTTTTCTTTGACATGGATCAAAATCTTTAAATCCATATTTAAAGAGGGATTTACATGTATACATGAAACACGCACACCAAACGAAAAATTTCGATCTGCAATCGAAATCCCTGGTGTGTAAACGAAAAAAGGATAAAATGTAAACTATCAACTATCCTTACTAAAATTATTTGGTTTCTCCGATAGGTAATCTGTTAAACAGCAATCTACATTTATCAAAGACATTTCCAAGACAAAATCTAGAACTGCACTAAAATTAAGAAGCTTAATTTTTGTTATCACTATAGCGGGTAATAAAAGGAATTAAATCTTCACCTTCACATCTAACTTTTCACTATTTTTAATTAAGTTCAAATTGGCTTTTCAAAACACTAGATTTATTTGAAGTTATTGAACCTGTGCAACACAGTCTTTTATTGAATGCCAATTGAATCTAAATTTAAATTCCTACCTATTAAAAAAAAAGCAAATGCATTTTATTTGTCTAGAGCAGCCGTCAGCAACCTTTTTAACTAGTCGGGCACAGTTCTGAAATCCAAAAGTTCAGTGGGCACTACCCAATGAAAAATCAATTTTTTAATATGGCAATAATATCGATTCAAATTAAATTTATTTCATTTATTTCTTAAATTCAATGTGAAGTTTGACATTGCAATTTGCAAGTTGTCAGCTAATTCATTATAATTTGGCACATAATTCGAATTGGCAGTTCTTAGGCATTGGTCCAAATGAGCATCTGTAAGGGTCGTTCGGTACTTCAATTTTATGAACTTCATATTTGAAAAAAAACACATTCGCAAAAATATGTGGATGCGCAAAGAGAGCTCAATTTTATATCACAATTTCTTAACATTGGATAGTTATTTACATTTGCTAACCAAACTCCAGAAATTTTTAATCGTGATGATATGACTTTAATTTGATGTCATTTGTCATTTATAATTTCCAATTCTAGGTCATCTTTATTTGAAATATCGACATAGTTTGCAATTTTAATAGCAATATCGTCATCCAGTTGGGTAAGGGGGTTAATGAAGAATATTACAATTTTTTCTAAATTATTTAAATCTTCAAATCGGTTATTAAATAATTTAAAATGTCATTTTGCATAAATTATATAGTTATTAAAAAATTACAGATGATACAAATGAAATGTGGGCATCTCAAGATTATCTCGCGGGCATCTTGGTGCCCGCGGGCACTTCGTTGCCGACTCCTGGTCTAGAGTATCGATATGCTAAATTTACACTGCTGACAAATTGCCATATATTCTACCATGATTTATTTCATAATTCAACATTATCACAGTAAATTTGCAAAAACATCAATCGTGCATTTTACATTAGCATGCAAATCAACATCAAATTCAAAATCAAGAATCAACAATACCCACATGCCATATTTATATTTATATGACATATTAAAGAAAAAAAACAAATAAGTCGAAGAACACCGTCTTATTTCTTACACAAGGTTAAAAAGAGGCGAACACCTAAACTCCTGCAATGTATTATCTTCCTACTGAAATGCAATGTTAATTGCTAAAGGGAGAATAAAATACAAGTAATTCCAACTCCTACTGGTATACATCGAAAATTTTATAAGACGGAATGTAGCGTCTTATTTTTTGCATATGTTGGACAAAGAGGATCCGAAAAACAATGCTTGAGGAAGAAAGGGATATAACACAAATAAATAAGACGGTGATTGAGAAGTTTACGTCAGAGTATTTTTGTGACTCTCTTGATTAATGTTGGTTGTGGATTGTGGAATGTGTTTGGATAAAGTATAAGATACAAACGAGAGGCAGAATGGATAACTTAAACTTATTCGATGTTTGTTTGGTAAATTGTGTTATTTGTGGATTTTCTAAAAGGGAAGACGATAGGAATCGTGTTATATGGACGCCACGCCACTGCTGCCGAAAGATGCACGTACGTTGCTCCATAAACCACGGAGTATTCATATACAAACAATGGGATCCGGTTCATTTTGGTACTATGGCATCGAAAACATTTCGTCAATTAAATCAATCAATGGAAGTTCTTCTTAATTTCAATGTTGATGGATTACCTCTGTTCCTAAGTAGCAAATTCCAATTTTGGCCAATTTTAATGAACATAGCCAATATTTCTGAAATTCGACCAATGGCTATTGCAATGCAATATACATATTTCAGTAATGCGAGCCACCATCTAGCGAGGAGTTTTTGAGGCAACATGTTAATGAAATTAATGCTCTAATTTCGAATGGAATCGATTTAGCAAACGGCTCAAAAATATTGATCAAGGTCAATGCGTATATTGCAGACACACCAGCTCGGGCATTTATCAAATGTAATTAGAAAATCCAGTTTGACTTCAATTAATTTAATATTGTTGAACTTTGCAGCCATCAAGACACACACTGCATACAATAGTTGTACAAAATGTAATGTAATTGGAGAATTTGATCGATCAGGAAACCATATGAGCTTTCCTAGATTAAATTGTCGACGAAGAACTCATTCGGATTTTATAAGCAAATCCGATGAGGGCCATCATTTATTCAATCCCAGAACGAGGCTATTCTACAAAGGATTAAAAAAAAATGTAAAATTGGGTGAAAATACCGAAGAAGAGGATGAAGAAGCTGCTTTAGATACTGAACCACAAAACGGCCGTCGAAGGTGAAACCAAATGAAAGCAAAAATTCTTTTGAAAAAATGTATGAATGTATACATTATGTACAACTTTATTAAATATTAATAAATATTATGTATTTATTTTCTTGAATTCCAATGTTAACTATAATTTTGTTTTTGTTTTGAACATTTCTTACACTATTTACAGCAAATTAAACATACTAAAAAAATTACTGGATATATTTTTCCCAATCGTGCATTTTTGTTAGCTTGGGGTATATTTTGCACAGTTTATAGCATAATAAATGTACCGAAAGCAGAATATTGGATATATTTTGTACAATGGTGTATTTTTTGTCTTGTTCTTTGAAATTGGTGGAATATTTTGCACATTTTCCGGCATACAAAATGTACCGAAAGCAGAATTTTGGATATATTGTGTACAATGGTGTTTTTTTTTCTTCGTGTTCTTTAAAATTGGTGCATTTTTTTCCAAATTCAGGAGTTAGAGTATGCATATACATACAGGGTGTCTCACTGTGACCGCGGCAGACGAAAACCATTAATTTTAATTTAGCAAAATAATACGTTCAATAGTTAACTGTGGAAAAACCGTTAATCCGTTAATCGCATAAAAAAAACCTTTATGGTGTAAAGAAAATCTTACCTGTTCTTGTTTTAATAAAAAAGAAAAAATCAAGAATAATCGGTTTTAGTTTTGCCAAGTTTAGAGCCAGTTAAATATCGGTCTCAAAAATGGACGACATTTATAAATAAAGCATTAACCTGGAAGTATTTGTATGATTTTTTCTCACCAGTATTTCCAAGAGCACGTCCTTAACGGGATATCGGAAAAAAGCATCGACTTAAGATGCGTTCTTTTTTTTTTGGCGAACTGCTTTGTCGTATCATTTACCATCTTTAGTTTATAGGTACTCAATGTACTCTGTTGCCTTTTCAATGTAAACATTTCTATGTGATTAAAGATCTTCCCACAATTTACTATCAAAAGTATTATATGTATATTGCTAAATTAAAATGAATTCCTTGTTTGTATGTATAAAAATGGGTATAAAAGAAATTACTCCAAAAATCATACAATTTATTTTAAGTCAAAACGGAAGTGAAAACGAGAAAATTACTTAATAAGTTTTTCGACTTGAAAATAGGTCTTAGGAACCTATGTGTATGATGATTTTCGTCTGCGACGATAACTTTGAGACACCCTGTATTTTGGACGACGGCCATTTTTTCCAAGAAATATTAAAAAAATTTAAATATTAAATGAAAACAATAATTAGTTATTTTAATATTATAGCGACTTAATTATATACCGCATTTGGTATTTTCGACTCGTTTTTAACATAACGTCCCTAAAAAATTAAAAAAACAACCAACAAATTTTAGATTTCGAATAATTAATTTTCACGAATTGTTTTAGAAATCTTTGATTAATTGATATTTTCGAGGCGCTCAATTTTTAGACGGGGTAGGATCAAAAATCATTCGGCAGAATGTGCTTCGTTTTTAAATTAGACACTCGCATTCATACTAATTCATGATTTCCTTGCGGCCATATAATGCAGGTGAATAATAATTAGAATCAAATTCTTCAGATACTTTTTCAATCAGAAGATAAACTTCGGTGTAAAATTAAATTATTTCCAATTTAAAAAATAAACTTCGGTGTAAATTTTATCTCAAAATAAATTCTATGTTTCAGATTTTGGTTTTAAACCAATTATCAGTTTATTATTTACACTTCCGGGGTATATTATGTTCTAGTAACCAGAATAATTTGTATACCACTAGCACAATTTATGTACCGAAAATCGGTATAATTTGTGTACAGCCGGTGTAAATTATAAACGACAACGAGGTATTATATACACCGAATTTAAATTAATTGTACAAAAACTGCACTCAAAAGTGGCATATTTTTTATATTTAAAATGTATATCACGAAAGCGCAAAAAATACCCTAAATATTTTGGTGTATTTTGGACGTTTGTGCTACTTGAGCAATAGAAAGCAAAGAGGTCCAAATTGGAGACAGTCTGTTGAACTTTCTGTCGAATGTTATTGGTGCCCCTCATGGTTCCATTCTTTGTGCCTTTGTGTTTTCAGTTTATATTATTAACTTGTATATTGATTGTATACTGTCCCTTCCATATGTACTCAGAAGATGTGCAGCGAACACGTCCTGATTCCACGCTGATAATTTCCAATGATTTACCATTCGAATTCAAGTAACTCCAGTTGCCTTTGCTATTACCATACACAAAGCCCAAGGCCAATCGTTGAATGTTGCTGGCTTTAATTTGGAAATTTCATGTTTTTCACTCAGCCAATTGTATGTGGCTTGGCTTTTGGTTGGCATACCGAAAAAATTATACATATTCACTTCAAATAAAAAAGAAAAACCATTTTTAACTTGGCCATATACATATACCCGAAGTCATCTGTTATCGATAAATAGTGCTTCCCTTGCGAAGCCAGGGAGGGTCGCTAGTTAAATATATTTAGAATTTATATTTGCATGAAACCAACATCAATTACAAAATAATTGTGCAAAAATTTGAACTAACACATGATGGGTGATTTTTTTTTTTTTTTTTTTGGCAACACTGGTTTTGACAGCTCACGCACGTTTCGTGTTTTGTGTCACTGTCATCTTCATCAACATCTTCAGTTGAGTTTGGTCTATAATTTAACCATGAATCGTCTTACGAGCGAACAACGCTTGCAAATTATTGAATTTTATTATCAAAATGCGTGCTCTGTTATGAAAGTTCATCGCGCGCTTCTTCCATTTTATGGTCAGTTTAATCGACCTACTCTACTGAGGCGGCTTCGACTATTGTGTCTAAGTTTCACACCAAATTTACATTGTTGGACATTAAACCACCAACACGCTTACGTAGAGTGCGAACTGAGGAAAATATCGCAGCTGTATCGGCCAGTTTTAGTGATGACCATGAATTATCGATTTGGCGCCCTTTGCAGCAATTGGGCCTCTGTTACTCAACTAAGTGGACAGTTTTGCGGGAAGATTTAGGTGTGAAGCCTTTCAAAATACAGCTAGTGCAAGAATCAAAGGCGAACGACCTACCACAACGCCGAATTTTTGGTGAATGGGCTCTTGAAATGTTGGCCGAAAATCCACTTTTTTTATCGAAGATTATGTTCAGCAACGAAGCTCATTTCTGGTTGAATGGATATGTGAACAAGCAAAACTGCCGTATTTGGAGTGAAGAGTAGCCAAAAGCATTGCAAGAGCTACAAATGCATCCAGAAAAAGTCACTGTTTGGTGCGGATCATGGGCTGGCGGAATCATTGGGCCGTATTTCTTCAAAGATGATGTTACTGTTACTGTGAATGGTGAGTGCCAACGTACGATAATAACGAAACTTTTTTTTGGGCAAAATGGAACAGCTTGACTTGCATGACATGTGGTTTCAACAAGACGGTGCCACATGCCACACAGCACGAGTAATAATGGACCAATTGAGAGGCGATCTCGGTGAACAGTTTATTTCACGTTTGGGGCCCCCTAGATCATGGGATTTAACGCCTCTAGATAATTTTTTTGGGGCTATGTTAAGGCTCATGTCTATAGCGACAAGCTTCGATTGACGCACTGGAAGTCAACATTGAAGCATTTATTCGTGAGATACCGGCCGAAATGTTAGAAAGAGTATGCCAAAATTGGACCAAGCGGATGGACCATTTGACGCGCAGCCCCGGCCAACATTTGCATGAAATAATCTTCAAACTTTAAACTATAACGAGCGTACTGTCGATTTAAATAAAGATTTCATGAATTTTTCTGAATTTTATGTGATTTTTTTTTAATTTCCGATAGCTTTTAAATAATCACTCTTTATATATGTTTGAGACAAAGATTTTTCTGAGTGTACTTTATAAGGACTTCCCCTATAAGGACAGACATCTTTGGGCTAATTTAAATATTTTTAATCGTTAAACGATTCATATTCTACGGTTTCAAATTTGTACACTTTATAATGAATATCCTTGTAACAGAGTTTCGCTGAACATGTTACTCAAGTTCACAAGTGACATGTGAATGTGAGCCCCAGGCATTTCTTATTACACTATACTGGTTCATATCATGTGTGCGTCACAATTTTGCCTTCTCATAACTTCCAAGAGCAAAGCATTTGTTTTTTCTTGGATTCGAAATATATGACAAACAGATACTTCAGAATAGTATTTCGTATTCACAATAAGAAGCAGCAGAAGTCGATTCAATTCAATGTCTCCCTAATATTCACTCGCATTCCGACACCCATTGCTATAACTCCCTGTTCAGATAGAACTCTTGCCGTTCGTCCGACCGCCGCCGCGCCGATCGTCGTTTTGTCGTCGTATCGGACGATTCCTTAGATAATAAAAATAATAAGGGATCAGATTTAAGTTTCGGATTCATAAGTTGATTGGGTGAAATAAAATGATAATTTATGGGATGAATGTAAATTGATTCTTCAACAAGATGCCTTTAATGTGGCCAACATTTCAATAGGTCATTCCACCGAGCATCCTCTAACCAACAGTGCCGTGTATATTTATTGGCATTTGTGGGGTCAACATGTTAATTCTGTTGACACATCCAAAAATGTCGCATCACAGACTGTCGGAGTCAGTATGCAAAAATCCATCATGGCCACCAACACGAAGCACTATTTGGACTCGGACAATACGTCGTCCTTATCGCCGTTGGTCATCGCATCTAAGAAAAAGCTTCAGCTAAAAACATTTAGGATAAACTAATTTGGCTTGCTCGTCACCAACACTGGTATGCGAATGATCCGGATTCGGCTGACAGGGAACGAAGGACACAAGGGAGGAGAAGGCTATGTGTATAACATGGAACTAGATGAAAGTTAAGTAACCCACTTCATCTTCCAAATAAAGCGAGGACGGGAAGGGACTACGCTTCGACTACGCTTGACAACTGACAAATGTACCAGGACGCGTTGGCCGTTTGTTTTAATTTACCACCCGTAGTTTGGACTGCTTCATAAGGGAAATCGAGTAGACTTTGACATTAATTGCGTTAGAAGAATGGAATACCTTCAGTGTGACTGTATTTGGTCGCTGTACATATATTGAAAGCCATACTTGATGCCGCCGCCGCCACAGTGTCGGTTTGTTGTTCACACTCGTCCTTTCAGATGGAGATGGAAGCGGAAATATTTGTTTCGCCCTTTCATAGCATGGTTCGTTTATTTGTCCCACCGCGTTGGGTGATTATATTCGCACTTCCCCACTGTCGATTTTTTTGTTTTTTTTTTGTTTTGAGGCAAAAGCTTATCAACTTTCAACGCACGTTTTCAAACTTAAATTATTTTGTGCATTTACAAACAAAAAGGACAAAAAGGAAATTGGTTAAGACGATGGTGAAATAATCTCAACGGGGTTGCAATGGCAACATAATAAATCTTAATCGAACAGCAAGAGGTCACAGTAGTTTGTCTTTCGGCGTAAGCTAGTCTTATAATCGAATAATCAAAAGATAGAGCCAAATACAAAATTTAGCTGCTCCTATTTTTTTCAAAGGCGTAAATGAACTACCTGTTAATTCATTCATTTTGTTTTGTATTTTCACTTGAGTGTTCGCATTTTAAAATATGTACTAACATATTGAATCAGTTTTCATTATGATCTACGAAAAAAAACTTACGACAGATTTTTCCAGCTTCTTATACATATATTATGTATGTTCATTATGTACAATATTGCCAAAATTAAATACACGTAGTCAAAATGGTTTAAATATTTTGAAAATTTTACATTCTCTATTTATAGATCGGTGGCGGAACAGTCCCGATATCGGTTCCGATTTACAAAATGTCTCGATTTCGCTCCGAAATAAAAAAAAATTTATCGGCTATAGAAAATTGTTATTAGTGCATTATTATAAGCGGGGACTCACCTTAGCGTTTTTTTCCTAAAAATACGGTTACTCAATTGGATTTTATATATTCAAGAGTGCTATGTGTGAAAGAGGAAACAACTTGTCCGTTGAAAACAATTAACAGTTTAAACTTCTAGTTAACAAATGTTGACACTTTTCTTCAATCTATACAATTTCAATGAAAACTACTTTCAAATAAATATCAAAAAACTTTTTTTCGTATTTAAATAAAATAAATATTTTCAAGTAACAAAAATTTATTTTCCTGAATCCTATTCAGTTGACCTTTTTGTTCTTGTTTCATTACGAGACATGGCTAAGAGTCATATCATAAAGTTGAAAAATATGATATTTTCAATCAGTCACATTTGATTTTATTAGCGCTAAAGGTACTATGGGGCAAGTTCTGCATATGGAAAAAAATCGAACTCGAGATCAAAGTTGACATCACGATGATCACGAAGACGAAATAAGTCATCATCATCGTCATCTGCTCGATAACCGGGTTCCGGTCCTGGCCTCTTTCAACAAGTCTATCCACCTATCCCGGCCGACGCCATCCAGTTGCGCACACCAAGGCTTCGGGTGTCCTGGTCTACGCCGCCCGCCCGCCATCTCTCCAGCGCAATCATGGTCTACCACGCTGTCGTCTACCATAGGATGTACCACAAGGAACTTACCGAGCAGGTTCCTCTTCGCTCATGCGAGCTAGGTGCCCAGCCCACCGGAGTTTACCGAGCTTAATTTTTGGCACGATATCTGCTTGAAGGTAGATTGCGTACAGTTCATGATTGTACCGTCTCCGGAATCGTCCTTCCTCACATATGGGGCCAACAATTCTCCTTAAGACTTTTCTCTCGAACGCAGCTAAAAGTTCGGAGTGCCTTTTGCTAAGCACCCAAGTCTCGGATCCATATGAGAGTACTGGCAGGACCATGGTCCTGTACAGCAGGAGTTTTGAAGTTATGGTGAGATTTCTGGATCTGAAGAGCTTTGACAGACTATAGTAGGCTCTGTTGGATTTGAGAAGTCGCCCGCGTATTTCTTCTTCTATATTGTTATCGGCTGCTACTATTGACCCAAGGTACTCGTATTTAAAGGATTGCACCACTTCAAATTCGTGCTCCGCTACCTTGATTGTTTGACCAATTGTTCCTCTCGCATTCGACGCCACCATGTACTTTGTTTTACCTTCACTAATGTGCCGCCTACATCTGGATGAAGGAATCGTGTACAGCTTGTTCGGTTCTTCCGATGATCAATGTCGTCTGCGTAAGCCAGTAAATGGCTGGAACTGTTGACGATGGTCCCTCTTGTTGCCGTGCTAGAGTCACAGATTGCTTTCTCCAACGCCAGGTTGAAGAAGAGGCAAGCCAAACCGTCCGTCCCCTTATCGGAGTCCATTAAAGATGTTGATTGGTCTGGATAGCAATCCGGCTATTTTTATTTGGCTTGTTACGTTGGTCATGGTCAACCTACATAGTCGTGTCAATTTATTTGGGATGCCGAATTCTCTCATGGCTTTTTTAAATTCTACCCTGGCTATGCTATCATAGGCGGCCTTAAAGTCTATAAACAGATGCTATGTTGGGATGTTAAATTCTAGACATTTTTCCATCGACTGCCTAAGGGTAAAGATCTGATCAGTTGTTGATTTGCCTGGAATGAAACCACACTGATATTGTCCGATGACGGTTTTAGCGTATGGGGTTATTCGGTCTTGTAAGATAGAGGAGAGTATCTTATAGGAGGTACTCAACAACGTGATACCTCTATAATTGCTGCACGTTGTGACATCTCCCTTCTTATGTATGGGGCATATTATGCCTTTTCGCCAGTCTTCTGGCATTTCTTCCTGCTCCCATACGTGCACTATAATATCATGAATTGCTTGACGTAAGGCTGGCCCGCCGTGATGGAATAATTCGGCTGGTATGCCATCGGCTCCCGGGGCTTTGTTCTGTTTAAGCCGGCCTATAGCCTTCTCAACCTCTTCTATGCTTGGTGGCGGCAACATAGGGTATTCTTCTTGAAGTATAGTGGAGCCTCCACTTCTGCAGTGAGCTGACCATTTAGCAATTCATTAAAGTACACTTCCCATCACTCCAGTATGCTTTCAGGATCGGTGATCAGATTTCCCTCTCCGTCCTTGCAGTATGTGCAGCGTGGTGTGTACTGCGTCATGTTTCGGACGGATTGGTAGAACTTCCGCGCCTGGTGCGGACCTCGCTCTCGGCTGTTTTCTATTTCACAGATTAGGTATTAGGTTCTTCTCCCAGGCTGATTTTTTTTGTCTGTGAAGCCGTTTTTCTGTTCTTCTGAGCTCTTTGTATTCCTCTTCGCGTGCCCGCGTTCTATGAGATTGTTTCATTGCTCGGTACGAAACATTCTTACGTTCTGTCGCTAGCTTGCATTCATCATCAAACCAGTCGTTCCGATTTTTACGACTGCTGCCTAAGATGGAGTTGGCAGTATCTACTAGTGACAGTATTTTTAAGACATAGTGTGCAGTAATTGGTTTCGGTGCTGTTAAAAGATGTTCCATTCAGATTAAGCAATTCTTCTCTCGCTCTAAATAATAACGATATTTTTCTGCAACTATTTGAATCTTTGAAATAATTATTTTCGTTCAGGTTATAGACTAGCGTTTGATATATAAGGCGTTTTATATCTAATTCGATTATTATGGCATACATTTGATTTTTAAGTTCTAATGGTCTTTCATAGTTTATTACCAAAAGTGAATCTACTGACTCAGCTAAATCTTTCCACTTTTGTATAAAGCGGTGCTTCCTCTCAATAGCGTACAGTCCTAAAACGCGCTGTAACTTTTCTTGACTATAGGTTGAAATAACTTTTATAATGTAGTCAACATGTAAAGTGCGGCTAAACCCGTTTCAAGATGAATCATGTAGTTTGGGGTATTTTTAGGAAGCTGGAATACTTTTTTGATGAAGAATCTTTGTAGTTTTTCGACTTCCTCATTTTCTTGAAAACCCCACCCCTGGCTCCATAGCACATCATTGAACGAAGGACCGCCTCATACACTTTGTGTTTAGCTGAATTCGGTATCTACCTCTTTCTTTTTTAATAGTAGATTTCAACTTTGATTAATTGAATTTTTTGTTGTGACCAGCTTTGATGTGAGATGTTGTTTCATGTTGCAGGTTAGAGTTACATCTATTCCATGGTACTTGTAAGTTTTGACTACTTCAATATTCTCTCTGCCGCAATACTATTTCTCTCTTTGTGAAAATCGTCCTCTCGTACTACACCCTATCATAACTTTATATTTAACAAGGTTGATGATATGATTCCAAAAATTAAAATATTTGTTTGGTCGATTAATCATTAACTGTAAACTTTCAGGTGAGTCGGCAAGCAGAATCAGATAATCAGCATTAAGAAGACAAAACGGCACTTAATAAACATCCTTGTTTAAATCCGGTTTTATTTTCAAACCATTCTGATGCTTTTATCGTAATAAGGCTTTATCGAGTCCTGAAGCCAATGAAGCCTAAATAAGTAATATATATATAATCCATTTCCAAATCTAAAGCAAATCTTACTACCGGTTGTTCAATAAGTTTTGTCGTTCGATAAGAAAAACACAACTTTATGGTTCAAAATACACTTTATTATTCAGTATAATCTCCTTGAACATTAATACACTTGCTCCAACGATCCTCCAATCGGTGGATCCCATCCCTGAAGTGAGAATCCGGAAGGTCTGCAAAATATGCTTCAACAGCCGTTATGACCTCTTCATTTGATGCTTTTATCGTAATAAGGTTGTATCGATTCCTGAGGCCAATGAAGCCTAAATGAGTAATATATATATAATCCATTTCCAAATCCAAAGCAAATCTTACTAAAATCGTTAACACAAGAAAAAAGAAGAAAATTGAAAAAATTGTGCTTGATTGCCTATTTTTGCTCACTATGGTCAACTTCTTTAAAAAGCGCGTAGCCAGGTAATATTATGTACGACACAACTGTTCATAAAGAAAGACATAGAGCATAGTTCAACCCAATAGAATATTTTCATGTATATGACAAATAAAAAACTACATACAAGCAGTCAGGTCAAGTATAGAAAAACTTTTTTGTTGTTTTTAGGTTGTTAGTTTGTAATAAACATTATTAGCTCCCAAAACTACCTACTGCTCGCTAGTTCCTTCCGACAACGCACGCTGCCGCCACTGTCATCGTTGATAACCTTTCCGGATTGTCGATTCACAAGGGAAAATTCCTATTTCGTTTCCTAGTTCCAATTTCGACTACTTCTAGATATGCGGTATTGGTTGCATCCCTAGAATGGGCATCCAATTATTTGCTTATTTTTCATTCAAACATCAAACAAATAATAACTTTCTTTTAATATCGTTCGCTTAGATGTGGAATGGGACTTATAAAAGTGACCAACTACTGTTTATTTAGTACTATTTTATTAATTAGTTTCGGATAAAACTATTCTACAAGTTGGGTTAAAATATTGAGCAATCATAAACTAAAACTAACTAACTAAAAAGCATATTTCTTTTTAACTGAGTTTTCATCGAAAAACCAAATCTTATCGATCGGTTTGACGAGTTTTATATTGAAACGTAAAACGTAATGCACGTAAAGTTAAAAGTTGGCCAAATCTTGCGGCTGCAGCTCCGCCGGGGCTATGGGTAAAATTGTATCATCCACATTCCGAATTTTTCACAGCCATAACAGAGTTTTTAACTGAGAATTGATATCAAAATAAAATTTCTTATTTTCCTAAAAAAAACTAGATAGTGAAACTTCCAATATCGAGTATTTTTTGAAAGTTCAAGGCACTGCCCATAGACACCGCCGCGCAGTGTGTTCGTTGACTGTCTTCTGAAGCAATTTGAAGCTGAACCCTATTTCAGCGAAAAACATCATCTTCAGCGACAAGTCCTAGTTTTGGGTTAACAGGTACGTTAAAAAGCTGAATTGCCAGAATTTGGAATTGGTATTCACCATCTTCCGATTCATCGATATTTGTTTGATGAATATTTTTTTTTATTTTTATTATTCATTATAGTATAACTAAGCAACTATTCATAAAAACTAGCTTAAAACTTATTTTTCAAATTCCAGTCATCGCAGTAATAGCTGAATCTTGTCGAAGTCACGTTTGAAAAGAATTGTGATGACCTCGACTTTTGTAGCTGTTCTGTACGCTATTTAATCATCGGCATACGCAATAACCTGAGCTAGACTACTTGTCAGAATGCTAAATAGAATCGGCGAGTTGACTGATGGTCTCAGCTGAAGGCTAAACTTAATATCAAAGCTTGCGGTAGGAGTTACAATGCAACTTTTAACAACAAAATGTCTACCATTGGGAATGTCATAAACATTAATAATAGTGGTTTGCTTATGCCGAGGTTCACTTTAGATAGAGCCCCTCTAACCATACGTTGCGGTGTCGAAAGCCTTCTCCAAATCAACCACACATGCTCCAGTATACTGCTTTTTAGTCTTGATCAATTGGATATCAGAGACCAGGCAGCGTATTGCCAAACTGTATATCAGCACAGATCTCCTTAGTCTGTGCTCAGCCATTTTCTGCTCACGGAATTTGAAAGTATTGTAGAGCAAACTGTATGCTACCACAGAGCGCTCTGTGGTCACATGCAGTTTGCTTGTAAAATATTAAAAAATCTGAAGCAAACTACATATATACTATTTCAGATCGAGCAAAGTACCTGTGATTACAGAGCCATCGTTCACGTTGGTGTGGTTATTGTGTGTGGTGTGTGGTGCCGTGACATAAGGCCAAGTGACAAAAGGCCAAATTTGTTTGTGACTTAAGGCCAAACATAAAATGTTTTAAATTTGGTCGAATTCGTTTAATCTATTAACAGACAGAAATGAACTCAAGCAAAAATAAATTAAATACTCGAATGAGTTGCATGAATTTACTCTTAAGTTTATGAGGCTAAAATAAGACCTTAAGTAGTTTTAGATAAATAATAAGAAACAAACATGATTTTATATAAGAACAAACATTTAAAATCAGTGTGAGGGTTTAAAAAAAATAAGTTTTAATTTAAGCAAAAAAAAAAAAAAAAATTGTGTTATTAAAAGAAATGGACAAAATGGAAATATTGAATTTTCAAAAAAACACAAAATACTATTTTCTAAGTTTTGATATTTCTTAAATATCTAATAATCTGATACCTTGGCTTTCCAGGAGCTCCAGCAAGGTTCTACTCCATTCCGCATCGATACTTTCTATGAGTCTAACATTATATCTCATTTACTGAAAAGCTGGTATGTTTCGGCTTTGGCGATTTTATACGTAAGACGCATCATTACCTTTTTGATTTAGTCGAAGTGTAGTGAATGTGTATATAATGTGCAGTGGTGATAAATACCGGTTTCAATATGTCTGAACATATTTTTAAGGAAGTATCTGCGGAGTTTCTCCACTTCTTCAAATTGGCCGATACCCCAGACCTGTGCTGCATAACACAAAATTTATGGCGTTGACTGCTTCGAATATTCTATATTTACCGCCCGGGGCAACCTATCCTCTCCCTTTCCATGTGCAATTTATCGGCAGTTCTTTCAGAATTTTCGTTGATATTCCAAGATTGCTGAGTTTGTAAAGTAAAGCTTTTCTGTCAATCGCATCGAACGATGTCTTAAAATCCATAAAAATGCCACTCCAGATGTGAGCGAGCATTCGAGCCATGCTTGTGAGGACGAAGATGTTATCAACCGTTGATTAACCGTTACGGAAGGCGGCTTGGTACTCGCTGTACAGGTTATTTTCATGAACCCAATCCGTGATTTTTTCCATCAAAACCTCTGTGATTTTTTTTTAACCGTGTTTAGGAATGAAGTATTTTTTTAATTACTTGGTTCTATTGGATCACCTCTCTTCAGTTTGATGGAACAAACAGTTATCACAGAAATCTTGGATATCATCTTTTCCACTTAACAGCAGAAAAAAATTGGAAAGGTCCAAATAAAGATTTCCAAACTTTCAAATCAAATTTTCATCGACACCCCCTTTTTCTCCCTCCTTAATTTCATCGCTCGAGTTGTGGTTAACATTATAAGGGTCACATAAGCCCTTGAACGCAAACAAATGGAATATAAATGGAATTAAACCAATAAAATAAAAAGTTAGCAGCTTATATTTGATTAACATACAACTCAATTCAAGTTGATCTTTTTTTTTGTTCGGTGTATACCTTTGAATTTTAACTCCAAATAATAAATTGTGATATAAAATTAGCTTGATAAAGGAAAGTCATCTACCAATGGGACAAAGGGGACATTTATGTTCCTTCATTTTTTACTTGCGATATAGGTACTATAGGGCAAGTTCTGCATTTGAAAAAAAAATCGAACTCGAGATTTTGATCAAAGTTCACATTACGATGATAGCGAAGACGAAAAAAGTGGGTTCGGTGATTCCCTAGAGGAGAAATTGAAATTTTTTTTTTAGCTCCAAAACTAACGGTACCCCCCATACACCCGTAATACAAAATCTTATTTATCTCGAAAACGGCTCTAACGATTTTGATAAAAAAAAATTAAGTGTGATATTATGGACATGAGCTATATTTTGGTCAAAAAAAAAATTGGGGCAATATGTTATTAGGGGTACCTGCCATAGACCGGTTTTTTTTTATTTTCGACTTTCTCATTAACGGCTCTAAGGATTTTAACCCAAAATTTTCAGCAAAAGTCCCCTTAAGTTTAAAATAATATTGTATATAAAAATATTCGAAAAAATATTTATTGGGTTTTTAAAAAAAAAAAATTAAATCAATATCTTCAAAACCTACGAGTATGAACGATTATTTTTTGAAATTGTTTCCTAAAATCAATATTATTTAATACTTAAAATTCGCATCCCACATTTTTTTCTTGAAAATTTTTAGAGAAATTTCTTATATAAAAAAATTATTTAATAATAAAACGATTTTTTAAAGCTTATTTGCATAAATTCATACTTTTCCGGAGACCAGACGGAAATTTTATGCATTTGAACATTATTATCTCATTAAGTCCATGTTTTATATTTATAAAATGTATTTTAAATTCCAAAGTACTTTTACATAAAGCAAGTTCGTGCGATCCAGTCGTGCATTTTATTTGTTTAGGTGTGTGTGTGTCGTACGACTAGGCCGCACGACTAGGTCGCACGACTGGGTCCTGCGACTGGGTCGTACAACTGGGTACGACTGGGTTACACGACTGGGTCGCACGACTATGACAGGTCTAGTGTCACAAGAACGTAACTACATTTTTTAAGATTTCGGACTAGGTATGCTACATTTCTCTAAATATAGCATTCCTTACTGTGGCAAAAAATTGTACCTCTTAGTGAAGTAGCTTAGAAGTTACCACTTGCCATTTACATTTTTTTCAAAATAATTCGAAGCAAACAAACGTATGCGGCGTTACGTTTCTATGACCCAAATTCTAGAAATTTGAATGAAGATACGTTTCTATAGAAATAAGCTTTAACCTTATATTTGCTTATATTTGATCAACAATTTGATCAATTCAAGTTATACACCGGAGTATAACTTTGAATTTTAACTCCAAATAATGTGATATAAAATTAGCTTGATAAAGGAAAGTCATCTACCAATCTTAAAGTGATTAAGTGCTTGATCGCTAAACATCGGTGATTGTTAAGGGGGACATTCATGTTCCTTCATTTTTTTGTTTATGTGTGTGTGTGTGTGCGTGTGTCGTACTAGTGTGACTGACTGGGTAGTACGACTGGGTCGTACAACTAGGTCGTGTGACTGGGTCGTACAACTTGGTAGCACGCGACCTGGTCACACGACTGGGTCGCACGACTGTTCTATGACAGACATATGGCTTTCAAAATTGTTTCTGCGAATACTGGTAAAGTTTCAATGGGTTTCCATAAGATACGCCACTTTGAATTAATTATTCCGAAGGCACATTCAACACATCTTCGTGCGCGAGATAGGCGTTCATTGAAATACTCATTTTCTGGGCTAATATCTTTACGGGGGTATGGTCTCAGAAGCCATTCTAGCAACGGATATGCTTCATCTGCTAAGATAACATGTGGCATAACAATAGATGAGTTTGGCAAGGCTTTGTCGATCGAAAACATGATTTCTCTGGAATTTATAATTTGAAATAAAGCTGAAGAATTAAAAGTTCCTCCATCGCTTTGCTTCTCATATCCTCCAACTTCCATTACTAAAAATTTGCAATAAGCGTCGGCTAAAGTTTGGAGCACAATCAAAAAAAATTTCTTATAATTATAAAACACTGTTTCCGAATGAGAAGGACATTTGATTCGAATATGCTTACCAACGAGGGCTCCCACACAGTTTGGAAAGTTCCACATACTCCAAAAATCTTCTGACACAACTGTTGGTTGTGACATATGAATGCGTTGCAGAGTATTGAACAGGGCTTCAGAGGTTTGTCTCACTATTTTTCTAATAGAACTTTCTGCCATCCTAAATGTGAAAGATAATGCTCTGAATGAGGACCCCGTCGAGAAAAACCTGAAATTGTAAAGATCGAATTGAATAAAAACACATTAGAAGCAAAATAAAGACGTAAATATTAAAACTCTACAGGGTGATTATGATTAGACTACATGTGTAGGTAGGTTTAAAATTATTTTTAATTTTAATAATATGACCGAATTTTTATAGATTGCAAAAATTTTATTTTCAGGAGACGTTTTAAAAAGGAAATGGAAACATCTTGTTACGGTAAAAATTCACCGCAACAATCTTCATTCTTTCTATTTCCTTTTCCTTGCGTCTTTCCACATTTCCTTTTAATTACACATTAAACGTTTTAATTACACATTACACGTTTTGCGATAGTGCGAGAGAGCAGGGCGACCATGGTCCATCAGCCAGTGGTTCTCTCTCTCAGTATCGTAAAACAAACAAATCGTCGACGAGTACTGACAGACGGGCGGTCTGTTTCATGGGTTTCAATTCGAAAACGTTGAAGACACTTGGTCTTTAAACGTAGATGTCGCTCTTAAAGGAGAACGGCCGATTGCCCAACCTAAAACTAAAAACTAAAAATTAACTAATTTGTAAAAGATGACGTTAAGGTTCGTATTCACCGAGCGCTCCTAAACGGCTCTTAACTTTACGAGGCTCTTAACTTGAAATTTCTGTGCGGTATTCACCAACCACTCGCAAGTGTTTTTCGAAGTTCGAAAATGAGAGCCACTCTCTCTTGTTCAGGCATACCCAAACCCAAACATGTTGTGTAATGTTGGTCTTGACAGCAAATGGATACTCTTCTCAGGGTTACCCCTGGGATTTTTCAAAAAGTCGCAGAAAAAAGTCGCTTTTACAAAAAAAAAAGTCGCAAATTCGAATTCTTTGAAAAAGTCGCATTTTTGAACAAAAAGTCGCAATTGAAAGAAAAACTTGCATACCTAAATATTATTTTTTTTTTACTATAGGAAAAACAATTTAGATATTTTTTTAAATTTCTTTATTTAAACACTTAGATAGGTATACATTAAAAAATAACAAAAACAAAAAAAAACCTAATTTAAAGATTTCATTTTACATAAATTAATATGTATGTATAGGTTTTAAGTTAAAATAAATACCTAAAAAGATATGTAAAACACATTAATGTTTCGTTTTTTTTAATAAAGTTTCTCTATACTTTTTAATTAGGTTGTTTTCAGGAACCCAGTCACTTATATCACAGTCAATGAGATTTGTGGAAGCTAACATATTTTCGCAGGTTTCCCTTTAAAACGGTTTGTTAATTTATTTTTCATAAGCGTAAGCTTTGAAAAAACTTACTCAACGCAAGAGCTGCTGTGTGACAACGTTAAAATTTTACAAACAAATTCGTAAAGGTCAAAGTATAGGTTATCACCTAAACTATTTTTTAAAGTACCAACCTTGTACCAAAACTCTTCTATATTTTTAATTTCAAAAATTTTGCCATAGTTTTTGTCAAACGCTTGAAGCTCTAGGTGTTTGTATTGATCTACCACTTTTTCTGGCTCATTTGTAAAGCTATTAAAATTTGAAACCAACCGAAAATAGTTAAAATCCTGATTTGACCTAATTATTTTTGGATCTATATGTTTTAAAATAGAAAGCTTCTCATCTTTAACATTAAATCTTGAAAAAATTTCTTAGCAAAGCGTCAAATAATATTGAAGTACATTTTTTTTATGCAAATAATTTCAAAATTTGTGAGTTTTTTATCCTTTAAGCAATTTTCGGCTTCCATGCCGATATATATTTCTTCAATTTTTTAAAATAATTTTCGTTTCGATAATCAATCTCAGAAATAGATTTTCCAAGAACACATTCTTTCAATAAAAAATTTTGAAAAATAATAAATAGAGAATCTTCTATATAAGAGCACAAATAAGCAATTTGTGATGTTTCACTCTGAAAAACTTTATTTAAAATATTTATTTTTGAAAGAATATACTTTAGAAACTTTAAATAAACTAAATTTTCGTTGTTCAAATTTTCGAGAATAATATCAATTTTTGAATTTGTACTTTCTTCAAATTTAGCCCTAATACAAAAATGTTGCAAAACAACCCATTGCTCCACGATGCGGCATGTTATGTTACATGTTACAGACAAAGCCCAAAAGTAAGGAGAAATTCCAGGAAATGTCAGTGTCAGTTGTCAGTGCCAAACACGTAAGAGAACAAAAAACAATCTAACAGCGCCCCCGTGGTGGGAATTGGGAAAACAAAAACTTTCGAAAACGAGAATGCGAACAGAAAACAAAGAACAAAGCAAAGACAATCATACTCACGCATTCTCAGAAAAGTTTGATGGTAAATGTTTAAGCAAAGAAAAAGTCGCAATTTTAAACAATTTTAAAAAGGTCGTCGCATAGTCGCACAGCACGAAAAAGGTCGCAAAAATGCGACTAAAGTCGCATAAGGGTAACGCTGTCTTCTACTTGGCATTGCTCACATGGATTCGAGTCAAATGCGTGCGTGGCACACGCACAAGCGAACAAATTTTCGAAGAGAGCGCTCGTAAGTTAGGAGTGGTCGGGACCACTCCTAACTTTTAAGAGCGCTCGTAGATCTTCACTAATATTGCTTGGTGAATACGTTTATGAGCTTCTTAAGTTATGAGCGCTCGGTGAATACCGCCCTAAGTGTGAGTTCCCAAACCCCCTCTTTTCTGAGTCAGAAGCCAATGACGACCTATTGAGTAGATGTATTCAACTTGATCGATTTCTCTTTCTTTTGCTTTCCTCTCTAATTATTATTATTTTTAAAAATCCGGTGGGGGCTAATGTGCGCGAATCCTTATTAATTCTACTTGGGGTTTTAAAGATTTTTTTTCTATCAGCGCAAAAACTGTGGGGATAATTGTGAACTAACCAACGGAAACGTCGTGACCTGGAAGGAAATTCCAGCGGGCGGCGAATTCCATGGAAAGTTCGAGAGAAATTGACGGAAAGAGAATTTGCGAGTAAGCAGGATCGCTATATTTCGACACCAAAGGCTCTTCAGCAAACTTGCGGAGATTGGCTGTCGATGACGTGATCGAAATCCGCGATGGCTGAAAGCACGAGGGTATGGGGCGAAATTTTGAGCGGCTATCCAGGAGAAAAATCTTGGAAGTCACTCTAATCTTGATAGAGAAAGAAGACAGAAGCTGATAAAAAGAAAATTTTTAAAATCAGAAGTGAAATTAGAAGGAAGAAGTTTTGTTTTAAAAGAAGAAAAGTAGAAATTAAAAGATAGTTAGAAAAATAATGTGGAAGTGAAGAAAATACATAGGACGAAAAGTGGACGAAAGGTGGAAAGTTATTGGAGACTAAATAAAGGAAGAAAAAGAAAGAAAGAGGAAAACGAGGAAAACATATCAGAAGGGATACTCGTATTGTCGAGAAAAAAAAAGCTAAGTACATTTTTAGTGCTTGTATTTAAAGTAAAATTGTCTTTTTTTTATTATTTGGTCGTAATTGGTTTTAACTGTGTTACGTTATTTTCCGAAAATTGCGGAACTTGAAAAGATCCTGGGTTTTAATCCTACAAGTAAGGTTTCCCAGGCAAATAAATCTTTAAAAATTCAAATAAAACTATCTTTCATTTTCATTTTTCATCTCCGCTCATCATCGTTGTTAATTTTTCTTCGCAAAGGTTTGCAATTTCCTTTTTCTTATTTCAGGAAAAAATTGCTGGCGCCCTTTAAATAAATTAAATTTTTTTTATATCAATTTGATATTAATCATATCACCAAAAAAAATCCCTATCAAATTTTCCAACCCCATTGTGAACCCACCCCAACTGCTCTAGCCGTGGTGACAGCATTCTCTTCGCTGTCAGCTACACTTGTTGCTTTTTGTCAAGTGACATTTCATCTTTTTCCCAACTCGTGGTGGTTGTCGTTGCGCCGCGCCGTCGCAGAATTCGTTCGTTTCGTTGTTTTTCTTTTTTTAATATATTGAACAACAATATTTTAATATTTCAAATTCCGCGATCGCGATCAGAAAATCGAGTGTAGCAATCTGAGAGATCAATTTCGGGTAGAACTGAAAAAAAATCCATCAGAACGATCGGGAGATGCAGGCTGTGAAGACAAGATAAGTGCTTGGCTTTATTTTAAAATGATGCTCTTTTTGAAAGATCAGATGAAATGTCGACCATCATCTGGAAACTTGAAGCAAAAAATAAATGTTGAGTCTTCTAAAGAACTTTTGAATAATCCCAGTTTCTCACCACCATTCTTAGAAGACGGAGAAAATGTTGTTCAGGAACAAAATGAAGAAGAAGAGCAAGAAGTAAATTTCGAGGAAAATATAAATACTTATGAGCCTGGATGTTGTCATTAGATTCCTTAAATTCTACGACATTTGGATCGCAGGGATCTAGCTACTCGATGGCACGCTATTCTCCAGTAAGTGAGTCCTCACCTTCACCTCCACCATCAAGTATTGTCATTGACAACAACTCTTCACACACTACAGTTATATTTTTTCAAGAAAATTAAAATGAACTAATAAACTTTAACTTCTCAACTTTTTATTTTGTTAATAATTTATGTATTATGTACTTAATAACGTTTAAACAAAATTCTAATGAAAAAAAAAAGATGTTTAACTTACCTCAATGTAACAACAAGCTTCTCACACGCTGTTATAGGAATTTTTACAAAATTACTCCAATTGCCAGTGATAATAGGTTGAATTTTTTCCAAAATATAATCAAACGTTTTAATTGACATTCTGGTGTATTTAAAAAATTTTATTTCATCCTCTCTTAATTGGAAGTAAAGATGATGGAATTCCCCAAAATCTTTTCTTCTCAATTTGGTGAGTTTTCATCCTTTTTCTTCCTATTAATAACTTTAAATACAAATTTTCATTTAAAAATTCATCTTCTGATGAAGAATCCATATTTATTCGACAACAATCGAGCAACACAACCGCACGAAATCACCTTACTGTGCGCACTATGTCGCATCCTCGCATCTGATTCTCGAATCGCTTGTCGCATCGCTTCTTGCATCGCATCGTTTTGTCGCATTACTGTACTCGTAGCCTTATGCGTGAAACAGATTAAACCAGCAACAGCACCAGCATCGTCAACAGCAAACAGCACGCTGACCAGCAAACATTTCTCAAACACATTGCCACCAGCAACGTCATTTCATCTGCTTAACATTTCATATCGAAAAAAAGTTATTCATTGTGGTGCCAGTGAATATTGCAGTGGAACAACAGTTGACAACACTGCACTAGCAACAGCAAATTTAGGACTTTGGCCTAACGACGCTGTTGGCGTTGTTGTTGCTGTTCTTATGTGTGTTGAACAATTGAAATACATTGGCTCTAAATTAATGGCGGCCGCTGTTGCTGTTGACGCCGTTGACGGTGCTGTTGCTGGTTCAATGTGTTCCGCGCTTTAGTTTTTTCATCGGTTTCGTTCAACTTTCTTTTTTTAGGTGCTGGAACTGCTCCCGTTTCTTCTGCAGATGGTGCATTAGGCGCATTTTCTTCCACCGGTCCTTGGTTGGCATCATCTGCTCCAACAGATTTAAAAACGAATATTAATTAAAAATTATGTATAGTTTTGATTTTAAAATTTACCAGGAATACAATTTATTGTTGGATTTTCATCTGCGTTAAGAATGTCAAGGAAAACCTTCTCCCATTCTTTTAGTTTAATAGGTTTATTTCCCGTTTTCTTCAAATCTGCTTTATTTGGTCTGCATTAAGTTTAACACCCGTTTCGTTTTGATATTCATCAATACATAATTCTAGAGCTTCTGTTGTAGCTCTTTTAATTGATGGTTGCTGAGATTTATTTAATAAAACAGAATGCACTTTTAATTTTTGTACAAATACAAGGTGCATTTGGCTTTAGTTGCCATTACTTTGCTTTACACCTGAAGAAACGAATTAAGAATGACGAAGTATTTACTATGTTTTTGGATGAATTTTAAGTACCTACATATTTACTTGAATGAGTTCAGTAATTACTTATAGTATTTGCGATCAAGTAAAAACTCTTTTTTATGCATACGAAACAAAGTAAATACTGAAAATCTGAGTTTCTACTTAAATTTCAGTATTTACTTAAACTTTTTACTTTAAGTAAATACTGCAATTTTATGCATACCATCCAATATATCGAATTTGGAGAAAATTGCAATGTTATTTTGTGTGCTAGATAAGATTTTGTACGAATGCAATTTTGTTTCATATTTTATATTCATGTATCGGAAGTTAAAATGGTCACCATATATGAATAAAGTGTACTATTACATTTTTCTGAAAGGACCTTTGTTTGTAAGGAGAGATTCATCTTCAATGCTCTTAACTTATTTATGTGTTCCATTGGTATTGAGAGACATTTTTTTGTTTTGTAAAGTTTCTTGTCCTTTATACGGATCGGCAGACACAGATATTCCTTAAGACGCAAACTACATAATGTGAAGCTGATTTTAAAGGCGAATTTACACAAAGTATTTTCTCAGAAATTATGTGTTTGACTACATCATTTCTTTTGGATTGCATGAATATATGTGTGTATGTTGGAATGTATGTACTTTGTGCGATATCAAAAACCTTAAATCAGTCATTTCAAGTTAGCAATAAAGAAAATTCCTTGAATTTTGAATTCAATTATGCGTTCTTCAATCCACCTGTATTATGTACATATGTACATATATTTAAAAAATAAATCAGAAATGGAGGCATGTCTTAAGTCTAATTGCTTGCCACCTTGTATTTTTTTGCCATTATCCGGAAGGCTTTTTTTAAAATTTGCTTATGAAAAAAGATAATGTTATCTCCATAGGCCCGTTAAGAAACCACACTATGTGAGTATCTTACTTTTTTCATAATTGTTTTCTACGTTTTACATAATTTTATCTACATGCATTATTGTAGCTAAAGTATATATTCTGGTAAAAGCTGTTAAGGAAATTTTATTACATTAAAAATTAGCTCTTGTAATAGAAGGAATGTTCTAAATGTGCGTAGAGGTATTTAAAAAAAAGTGCTCAAAAAGCAAAACAGTTTCATTTGCAAAGAAATTAAAAGAACCCATAATAGCTTCACGAAAGTTACAGAGGATGTTCTCAGCCACTGTTCACTCCTCCCAGACTCCATTCAATATCATATTACCCAAAATTATCCCAGAAATTATATGGATTCCTTCCGAGTAATATGCTCGTCATCAAGACTTTGCGTAAAAGATACTTTAAATTCGTCTTGGACTTGGCCCCACAGCGACAGAGGAAGAGAAGGGTAGCTATAGAATATCCATGAATAGAGCAAATTTACAATTAATGTTTCCATTATCAGATTTAAGGCATACATCATCAACATTCAACACAACACACAGGACAAACATACCAACATCAAACAAGAACACAGAGATAAACATCGACCGAAAACCGAAACAATGCTGTTACTTTACACCGAGCACCACATTATAGCTATACCGTCCCGCCTAAATCACCACCCCCAACAACAGCCCACTTGCCAATTTAAATGATATGCCAACTCTGTCAGTGCCAGATTGGAGTATAGCAACAGTCTACTCGAGTGACTCGTTTGTCAACTGTGTGCGGGTGAGAGACTGCTTTCTGGTCCAGTTGCCCTGGCCTGGACCATGCTGTTGACGTTAGATCAGAGCGGAGCAGAACTGGGTGGATGAAGATGAGCGGAGCTCCTTTTGAAGGGTGTTAATTCTGTAATTAACAAAAAGGCGCCCTACTGATTCCTGAATGTCGTCCAACGGACGGTCAGGCGATCGGTCGGTCTGGGTTTGTTTATTCAATGGCAGAATAGGGTGGGTGCAATGGACACGGACAGGGGCGAATGGAATGTGTGTGCTGGAAACTGAAATACTGAAAATGTACCCCGACGACGACGTGGCATAGATTTTCGAAATTCTTCTCTATCGAATTTAATTGATGGGGTAAAACGGTATAAACGAAAATTTAATGTAATTTGACAACTTAATTAAATGAAGTGTAAATGTGAATGTGTTCCTGTGGATTTAACATCAGTTTTCATTTAGCTCTGACAGAAAATGGCTTCGAGAAAGAGCAAGGACGAGTAAACAAGTAAAGTAGGAATGGAGAACTAGAAACTCCGACATACAAACATACATACATACATGAGAAGGAGATTACACTTTGAGTGTAATTCTAGATGACAATTAAAATATTGTGTTTGTTTTGTTTTTTTTTTTCATTCTATCACATTCTGTCGAAATTCAGATGATATCTGAACATTAATCGTTTTTGTTAACACAAGCGGTCATTTTAGGTCGTTTTTCTCATTAGAATTAATACGGAAAGGGTAAATCTAGTGCTTTCCACTCACTTAACATGACTGATGACGCCATCTAGTGCAATGTTTCAGCATGGCAATTTAAATGGAAGTGCTTGAATTCCTTTCAGCACGTTTTAAGTGTGCAATAAAACAAATTGTGTGAAATTTATATCACTCACAATCACAACGAATGATGATGTCCTTTCTCGGTTATTCAACATTGAATTAAGAGAGTTTAGGAGTTTTTAATTGAATATTCGAGTCATTTAATGTTAGTTTATGTTATTAAGTTTATATCTTGGAAATAAGGACATATTTGTGTGTGTATGAATAAAATGTTCTTAAATGTAGTTTTTTTGTAACCAAATGTTGCCCGTCAAAATGCATGTTTTTGCTTTGACGTCCTTTTTACTTGCGATATAGGTACTATAGGGCAAGTTCTGCATTTGGAAAAAAAATTGTACTCGAGATTTTGATCAAAGTTGACATTACTATGATAGCGAAGACGAAAAAAGTGGGTCCGGCAATTCCGTCTGTCTGTCTGTATGTCTTTACCTCGAACTACAGCCTAAACTACTGGAGGGGAGGTATTTTCTTCAAACTCGGTACTTAAGAGTCTTCGGTGATTCCCTAGAGGAGAAATTGAATTTTTTTTTTAGCTCAAAAACTAATGGCATCCCCCATACACCCGTAATGCAAAATCTTATTTATCTCGAATACGGCTCTAACAATTTTGATAAACAAAAATCAAGTGTGATATAGCTTGAACCAATTCAGTTGGCAATTCTACTGCGCAGGTCTCTTTAAATTTCTTTGCTCTACTCTTTAATTCTTAAAGAGACAGAAAAATCACTGAAAAAAAGAAAAAAAAGATGTACATGCCAGCGTTGTTGTCAATGACGCTGCTGCGATCATACTGAAGCACTAAGGAGGGTGAGTTTTGTTTATAGCTTCGCTCAGAGTAAAATAGAAATGAATTTCCAGTGATGGACTTTCTTTGAATAAGATATGATCATGGTTTACTTTTCTTTCATAGCTTGATGTCTAAAAAACTATTTCATCTCTGGTGAGATAAAAGGAAAAGATTTTTAGGTGTAAACTTTACTTCGAAAAAATAAAATTAATAATTTCTGTTTTTATTAGTGGGACAAATTTCAGTGCGCCTATAATAAAAAAATAAGTCTATTGCAAAATGCAATTGGGTTAGACAAGAAAAACTACCTGCAAGCTGCGACATAGGATTAATGACAAAAAGTTTAGGGATTATTGTTTATTTCTATGTTTTATGATTTGTGGCTTAGTAACAGAAAGGTTCCGGGGGCGTTGTGTTTATATTTATTTTTTTGGCGTTAGTGTATATTTGATATATTTTTTTTGACCTGTGGGGTTGGGATTAATTGTAGATTAGTGTTAACTAGTTAGATTAGTGTTTACGAGTTTGAACAATTTTTAACTACGAGTTTTTAAGAATGAATTTTTGCATCAAAGGGAATTAAGATATTTAAATGATATTTGCTTTGCTTTGCAATTCAGTTTAAAAAAAACAACCAAGAATAATATATTGAGATACATTTAAAAGAAATTTTAATGGATCCATTTAGAAAAGGAAAACCTATTGGAAGCCAGGCGCGTAAGATAGTTGTTAAGATATATAATAACAAACTGGAAGAAGCAAAGAATTCGTTTCTTGAAAATCCTGTGAGTTACGCAACAACGCAAATAGTGAAAACTACTGGAATTTCTGAACGTTCAATCAGAAGGATTATTAAGGAATACGAAGAGACAGGCGTTGTGCAGTAACTAAATAAAAAAGTGCAGCATACTAAGTGGAAAACTGGACTAGACGAATTTGACATCGCAGCTATTCGGCGTATAATGCACAACTTCCACCAGGAGGAAAAAATGATGATATCCTTAAAAATGTTGAGACAACGAGAGGAAGATCTGGAGTTTAACTTAAGTATTACGTCTCTCAACAGGATTCTAAGAAGAAACGGATTTAGCTATAAAAAAACTCAAAACAACCGCAAACTTCTCTGTGAAAGAAATGATATTAAACTCATGCGAGTGAAGTATCTGAGAAAAATCGGGAATACAGAACAAAAGGATTTGATATCATTTATTTGGACGAAAGCTATATTCATAGCTCACATACAAGGCCACGGGCTTGGACTGATGACAATAGCAATTTCAAAGGGAAAGAGGCTGATAATGGCGCATGCAGGTGGTGAAAAAGGTTTCGTGAAAAACTCCTTACTTTTATTAAAATCTGGAACGAAAACGGGAGACTATCACGACGACATGAACTTCAAAAATTTCTGCAAATTGATCCAAGAACAAGTTTTGAATAACTTGGAGGAACCTTCAGTTATTGTAATGGTCAACATCTCGTACCACAATAAATTAGAAGAAAAACAAATTACTTCTGCTAGCAAGAAATCCGAGATGATAGAATGGCTAACCGAAAACAATATTCCGCATACTATACAGATGTTTAAACTTGAACTGTATATATTTGGGCAACTGTCAAGGCAAGAGTAGGTTCACGAAACACAACATTCAATTTATTGGATGTTCAAAAATTAGCAGAGGAAGAATTTTCAAAAATAACGGCTGAAGACTGGCGAAAAGTGTGTGAAAAAGCCATAAGAACTGAGGACGAATACTTTTCTCACGACCTGACGTGGGACACAATTTCGGATTCAATTGACGATTCTTCAACCGACTATGAAAGCGACATTAGTGCTTAAAACTAAGTGTATGTAAATGAACATTTATTATTTAAATTATATTATTCTTATTTATATTATTGTTATTTTATTATTATGTTTTATATTTATTTCTGAAGTACAAATTTATAATAATTATTTTAAGGTAAAATAAATTCTTAAAAACTCGTAGGTAAAAATTATTCAAACTCGTAAACACTAATCTAACTAATTAACACTAATCTACAACTAATCCCAAAACCCCACAGGTCAAAAAATAGTAAATACATATATCAAATGAACACTAACACCATAAAATAAATATAAACATAACGCCCCCGGCACCTTTCTGTTGCTAAGCCACAAATCATAAAACATAGAAATAAACAATAATCCCTAAACTATTTGTCAAAGCAAAGTTGAGTTAGGCACTGTAAGATTTAAGGAAAAATCTTTACTCATTAAATATCTTGCGCACCATTTTTGTTCTCTTAAATCCTCTCTCTGCGCAACCGACCGTTGGCCAACTGAATTGGTTCAAGCTATATGGCCAAATCACAATCTCGCGTTCGTCGGTCCGGCGTTAAATGGGCGTTAGATCGTATATACGATTTTGTGTGTCAAAAAGCGCGACCGTAGCATTTGTAAAACGAAATTTAGCTTCAAACCTCGAGCGTTGACTGACATTTCCATGACATCTTTGATAAGTACCTACTTAATTGTTATATTCCAATGAATTTTGTTACTGTTTATTGATTTACAAGGTATATAATATTGCGTATTTTAAATTTTGTGCATTTAAAATAGTTAATTTGTAAAGCTATTTTCTTAAACAAGAGATGGATATGGCCGATATGGATGATCTTGATGACCTCCTTGACTTTTCCTTGTTCGGTGTTGTGAGCTATGCTGGGTATGAGGCATTTAAAAACGACAAAAAAAGGCAGCGATGGGTTCGGGAGCTCAATTTAAGCAGAGACACTGATGGATTCTTTGCTCTTAATAATGATGCAATGCAAAAGCATGATCCAGAACATTTTTTTAAAATAACCCGAATGAAACCGGCCGATTGTTGATAGTTTGGTGGTTCAAAGTTAATAGGGTTCATACAGCCGGGTTAAAGATTTCTGAAACAATATAATTATTTAAATAAAAACAGAACCACACTTTTTTTGATTTAATTATTTATAAAAAAAGAACTTCAATTACTTACTTCTTATTTCACTTCAATTTTCAACTTGCAAAACAAATACAAAATACAATACGGCCGACAATGAACTGTCAAACGCCCGACCGAATAGAAAATAGATCTACTTTTGCTTTGGCCTGGCGTTGGTCTGACGTTTACGATATTACGATATAAAGCGGTCACAACGCTGGAGGTAACATTTCAGATTGCCTCATAAGAGTCTATTGTTTTTATTCAAAATGTCAAAGCCCGACCGACCAAACGCGAGATTGTGGTTTGGCCAATATAGCTTGAACCAATTCAGTTGGCAATTCTACTGCGCAGGTCTCTTTAAATTTCTTTGCTCTACTCTTTTATTCTTAAAGAGACAGAAAAATCACTGAAAAAAAGAAAAAAAAGATGTACATCCCGGCGTTGTTGTCAATGACGCTGCTGCGATCATCATCATACTGAAGCACTTAGGAGGGTGAGTTTTGTTTATAGCTTCGCTCGCAGTAAAATAGAAATGAATTTCCAGTGATGGACTTTCTTTGAATAAGATATGATCATGGTTTACTTTTCTTTCATAGCTTGATGTCTAAAAAACTATTTCATCTCTGGTGAGATAAAAGGAAAAGATTTTTAGGTGTAAACTTTACTTCGAAAAAATAAAATTAATAATTTTTGTTTTTATTAGTGGGACAAATTTCAGTGCACCTATAATAAAAAAATAAGTCTATTGCAGAATGCAATTGGGTTAGACAAGAAAAACTACCTACAAGCTGCGACATAGGATTAATGACAAAAAGTTTAGGGATTATTGTTTATTTCTATGTTTTATGATTTGTGGCTTAGTAACAGAAAGGTTCTGGGGGCGTTGTGTTTATATTTATTTTTTGGCGTTAGTGTATATTTGATATATTTTTTTTTTGACCTGTGGGGTTGGGATTAATTGTAGATTAGTGTTAATTAGTTAGATTAGTGTTTACGAGTTTGAACAATTTTTAACTAAGAGTTTTTAAGAATGAATTTTTGCATCAGAGGGAATTAACGTATTTAAATTATGTTTGCTTTGCTTTGCAATTCAGTTTAAAAAAAACAACCAAGAATAATAATATTGAAATACATTTAAAAGAAATTTTAATGGATCCATTTAGAAAAGGAAAACCTATTGGAAGCCAGGCGCGTAAGATAGTTGTTAAGATATATAATGACAAACTGGAAGAAGCAAAGAATTCGTTTCTTGAAAATCCTGTGAGTTACGCAAGAACGCAAATAGTGAAAACTACTGGAATTTCTGAA
Organism: Chrysotoxum bicinctum; assembly: GCA_911387755.1. Taxonomy (NCBI): domain Eukaryota; kingdom Metazoa; phylum Arthropoda; class Insecta; order Diptera; family Syrphidae; genus Chrysotoxum; species Chrysotoxum bicinctum. Next base: position 182,225,348 of record OU426987.1, read on the forward strand.
CGTTCAATCAGAAGGATTATTAAGGAATACGAAGAGACAGGAGTTGTGCAGTCACTAAATAAAAAAGTGCAGCATACGAAGTAGAAAACTGGACTAGGCAAATTTGACATCGCAGCTATTCGGCGTATAATGCACAACTTCCACCAGGTGGAAAAAATGATGATATCCTTAAAAATGTTGAGACAACGAGTTCAGGAAGATCTGGAGTTTAACTTAAGTATTACGTCGTACCGTCAAATATAGAGATTCGATTTTTAGTCGCACAACACGATTATGGAATAACTTACCCGGCACAGTTTCCCCTTGCCATTTCAATTTTAAAACATTCAAAACCAATGTTCATCGACACCTCCTTTCTCTCCCCTGCTAATTTCTCCCTCGCCCGTGCTGTGTTTAAAACATTATAAGGGTCTCGTAACATACCCTTGAGCGCGAGTGAATTATAAAAAAAAAAGAAGAAACGGATTTAGCTACAAAAAACTCAAAACAACCGGAAACTTCTCTGTGAAAGAAATGATATTAAACTCATGCGAGTCAAGTATCTGAGAAAAATCCGGGAATACAGAACAAAAGGATTTGATATCATTTATTTGGACGAAAGCTATATTCATAGCTCACATACAAGGTGGTGAAAAAGGTTTCGTGAAAAACTTCTTACTTTTATTCAAATCTGGAACGAAAACGGGAGACTATCACGACGACATGAACTTCAAAAATGTCTGCAAATGGATCCAAGAACAAGTTTTCAATAACTTGGAGGAACCTTATTGTAATGGACAACACATCGTACCACAATAAATTAGAAGAAAAACAAATTACTTCTGCTAGCAAGAAATCCGAGATGATACAATGGCTAACCGAAAACAATATTCCGCATACTATACAGATGTTGAAACTTGAACTGTATATTTGGGCAACTGTCAAGGCAAGAGTAGGTTCACGAAACACAACATTCAATTTATTGGATGTTCAAAAATTAGCAGAGGAAGAATTTTCAAAAATAAGGGCTGAAGACTGGCGAAAAGTGTGCGAAAAAGCCATAAGAACTGAGGACGAATACTTTTCTCACGACCTGACGTGGGATACAATTTCGGATTCAGTTATAAATAATCCAGGTGACGATTCTTCAACCGACTATGAAAGCGACATTAGTTCTTAAAACTAATTATATGTAAATGAACATTTATTATTTAAATTATTTTATTCTTATTTATATTATTGTTATTTTATTATTATGTTTTATATTTATTTCTGAAGTACAAATTTATAATAATTATTTTAAGATAAAATAAATTCTTAAAAACTCGTAGGTAAAAATTATTCAAACTCGTAAACACTAATCTAACTAATTAACACTAATCTACAATTAATCCCAAAACCCCACAGGTCAAAAAATAGTAAATACATATATCAAATGAACACTAACACCATAAAATAAATATAAATATAACGCCCCAGGAACCTTTCTGTTGCTTAGCCACAAATCATAAAACATAGAAATAAACAATAATCCCTAAACTATTTGTCAAAGCAAAGTTGAGTTAGGCACTGTAAGATTTAAGGAAAAATTTCTACTCATTAAATATCTTGCGCACCATTTTTGTTCTCTTAAATCCTCTCTCTGCGCAACCGACCGTTGGCCAACTGAATTGGTTCAAGCTATATTATGGACACAAACTATATTTTGGTCAAAAAAAATTTGGAGGGAAATGTTATTAGGGGTATAGCTTGAACCAATTCAGTTGGCCGATCTACTGCGCAGGTCTCTTTAAATTTCTCTGCTCTATACTCTTTAATTCTTAAAGAGACAGAAAAATCACTGAAAAAAAGAAAAAAAGATGTACATGCCGACGTTGTTGTCAATGACGCTGCTGCGATAGCGATCATACTGAAAACTGAAGCACTTAGGAGGGTGAGTTTTGTGTATAGCTTCGCTCACAGTAAAATAGAAATGAATTTCCATAGTTTATTTTTCTTTCATAGCTTGATGTCTAAAAAACTATTTCATCTCTGGTGAGATAAAAAGAAAAGATTTTTAGGTCTAAACTCTACTTCGAAAAAATAAAATTAATAATTTTTGTTTTTATTATTGGGACAAATTTCAGTGCACCTATAATAAAAAAATAAGTCTATTGCAAAATGCAACTGGGTTAGACAAAGAAACTACCTGCAAGCTGCGACATAGGATTAATGACAAAAAGTTTGGGGATTATTGTTTTTTTCTATGTTTTATGATTTGTGGCTTAGTAACAGAAAGGTTCCGGGGACGTTGTGCTTATATTTATTTTTTGGCGTTAGTGTATATTTGATATATATTTTTTTTGACCTGTGGGGTTGGGATTAATTGTAGATTAGTGTTAATTAGTTAGATTAGTGTTTTTAAGAATGAATTTTTGCATCAGAGGGAATTAACGTATTTAAACGATATTTTCTTTGGTTTGCAATTCAGTTTAAAAAAAACAACCAAGAATAATACATTGAAATACATTTAAAAGAAATTTTAATGAATCCATTTAGAAAAGGAAAACCTATTGGAAGCGTAAGATAGTTGTTAAGATATATAACTGACAAACTGGAAGAAGCAAAGAATTCGTTTCTTGAAAATCCTGTGAGTTACGCAACAACGCAAACAGTGGAAACTAATGGAATTTCTGAACGTTCAATCAGAAGGATTATTAAGGAATACGAAGAGACAGGAGTTGTGCAATCACCAAATAAGAAAGTGCAGCGTACGAAGTGGAAAACTGGACTAGACGAATTTGACATCGCAGCTATTCGGCGTATAATGCACAACTTCCACCAGGAGAAAAAAATGATGATATCCTTAAAAATGTTGAGACAACGAGTACAGGAAGATCTGGAGTTTAGTTTAAGTATAACGTTTCTCAAGAGGATTCTAAGAAGAAACGGATTTAGCTACAAAAAAACTCAAAACAACCGGAAACTTCTCTGTGAAAGAAATGATATTAAACTCATGCGAGTGAAGTATCTGAGAAAAATCCGGGAATACAGAACAAAAGGATATGATATCATTTATTTGGACGAAAGCTATATTCATAGCTCACATACAAGGCCACAGGCTTGGACTGATGACAGTAGCAGTGGGTTGAAGACGCCAATTTCAAAGGGAAAGGGCCTGATAATGGCGCATGAAGGTGGTGACAGAGGTTTCGTGAAAAACTCCTTACTTTTATTCAGATCTGGAACGAAAACGGGAGACTATCACGACGACATGAACTTTGAAAATTTCTGCAAATGGATCCAAGAACAAGTTTTGAATAACTTGGAGGAACCTTCAGTTATTGTAATGGACAACGCCTCGTACCACAATAAATTAGAAGAAAAACAAATTACTTCTGCTAGCAAGAAATCCGAGATGATACAATGGCTAAACGAAAACAATATTCCGCATACTATACAGATGTTGAAACTTGAACTGTATGAGCTAATAAAAGGACACCGAGCTACACACAACCCAAAGCATAAGATTGACGATATCATTCAAGGCATGGGACATGAGGTTCTACGTTTACCACCCTATCATCCAGATCTCAATCCCATTGCAAACATTTGGGCAACTGTCAAGGCAAGAGTAGGTTCACGAAACACAACATTCAATTTATTGGATGTTCAAAAATTAGCAGAGGAAGAATTTTCAAAAATAACGGCTGAAGACTGGCGAAAAGTGTGTGAAAAAGCCATAATAACTGAGGACGAATACTTTTCTCACGACCTGACGTGGGACACAATTTCGGATTCAATTATAAATAATCCAGGTGAGGTGACGATTCTTCAACCGACTATGAAAGCGACATTAGTTCTTAAAACTAAGTGTATGTAAATGAACATTTATTATTTAAATTATATTATTCTTATTTATATTGTTTTTATTTTATTATTATGTTTTATATTTATTTCTGAAGTACAAATTTATAATAATTATTTTAAGGTAAAATAAATTCTGAAAAACTCGTAGGTAAAAATTATTCAAACTCGTAAACACTAATCTACAATTAATCCCAAAACCGCACAGGTCAAAAAATATAAAAAATACATATATCAAATAAACACTAACACCATAAAATAAATATAAACATAACGCCCCCGGAACCTTTCTGTTGCTAAGCCACAAATCATAAAATAGAACATAGAAATAAACAATAATCCCTTAACTATTTGTCAAAGCAAAGTTGAGTTAGGCACTGTAAGATTTAAGGAAAAATCTTTACTCATTAAATATCTTGCGCACCATTTTTGTTCTTTTAAATCCTCTCTCTGCGCAATCGACCGTTGGCCAACTGAATTGGTTCAAGCTATACCTGTCATAGAACCGTTTTTTTGATTTTCGATTTTCTCACCAACGAACGGCTCTAACGATTCTTACCAAAATTTTTATGCAGGAGCTCCTTTGCATTTTAAAAAATACAAACAAAAATTTTTTTCGAAAAAATTGTTTTTGGATTTTTAAAAAAATAAAACAATTTGTTTTTTTAAAATTCGATATCTTGAAAACCGATACACGATAAAGTTTTTAAATTGCGTTTTAAAATGTATTTTATCAAACACTAACAATTTGCGTATCAATTTTTTTTATAAAAATTTTAAGGAAAATTTAGTACACAAAAAATATGTTTCAGTGTGTCTGTATGTCTGTACCTCTCACTACAGCCTTGGATTTTTTTTTTTTTTTTCAAAAATCCCAAAAAATTGTTTCGTATATTTTTATATACAATATTATTTTAAACTTAAGGGAGCTCATGCTGAAAATATTTGATTAAAAACGTTAGAACCGTTGATGAGAAAGTCAAAAAATCAAAAAACGGTTCTATGACCAGGTACCGTTAATAACATTTTGCCCCAAAAATTTGTTTGACCAAAATGTAGTCCATGTCCATAATATCAGACCTAATATTTTTTTTATCAAAATCGTTAGACCCGTTTTCGAGATAAATAAGATTATGCATTACGGGTGTATGGGGGATACCGTTAGTTTCGGAGGATTTGGCTCAAGATCGAGGTACAGACATGAAGACATACAGACATACAGACATACAGACAGACAGACGGAATTGGCGGACCCACTTTATTCGTCTTCGCTATCATCGTAATGTCAACTTTGATCAAAATCTCGAGTTTGATTTTTTTCCAAATGCAGAACTTGCCCTATAGTACCTACATATATTGCAAGTAACAAATTCAGTTGATAGGTAAGAAGTTTCAAGGGCACGAGGTAAAAGTTGATGGCAACGATGAAATCGTTTTAGTTAGACTCATATTAAAATTTACTTAAATTGATGGAGCATACAATATGATTTGTAGGGGATGTTCAACGACTAATTTTCACTTTGAATCTAAAAGCTTTTACTCAAAAACTAACATTAACATTCCAGATATTTCGTTACAGATAAAATAACTGTTAGCAGAACTGCGGCATTTAAACGAATGTACTGAGTTTTTTGTGCATATTATTAAATTGTTATTGCATATTTATTGGCACAGGGTATTTTCATTTAATTAAAAAGATTCTAAGAGCCTCAAAGTCAGTCTTGCGGCAGAGTTGATTTCAGTAAATGATTTTGCGTAATCCTCAAACAGATCGATCGAATATGATGGGTTTAATTGGTCCGCATGATTGTGACAGAAGTGTCAAAATGAAGCTCTTACCTATTAATCGATATCACCTTCGAGATGAAATTTAAACGTCTCGATATATTGTGAAAAGAATTAAAATTCAGCTTTAAGACTGCGAAGCTAAAAACCAACATCTTCTATGATTTTCCCTGTGGTAGACTTAGGTTCTGAAACACCCTCTTTAATGAAGACAAGTCTGAGAGTTGCTTCCTATAATGAACAGTAAATCAAACCAAATTCTAGTTGAATCATCAGTTATGAATTTCATTTCAACAAGTCTGCTTGCATTCGTTGCAGTTGTTTCCGGCGAATTCGCCAAAGCCGAATTTGGTAAAATTGGAAGATTTCTTCAGGATATTCAAGAAATCGAAAGATTTGAAAATGTGTTTCTATTAGAAACTTCCGGCTTTGACAACGATTTCGTACAGAACATTGCGACTTCCCTTGGAATTCCGATCATTTTGTCATCAAGTGAATCAACATCTTATTCCCTGAAGGAAAACTTCAACGAAAATTTTCTGACAATAGTCCAATGGAGTAGCTACAATGACAATCTTCTTAAAGGACTTCTGGAATATCTTCAACGAATGCGGTCTTCTAAAATTGTATTTCTTCTCAGCAGTTCATCGAAAAATGAAACGGAACTTAGGGAAGTTTTTGACTTTTGTTGGCAGAACGGAATGATTAATGTTATGGGGGTTTTTGGAGACTTCTCGAACTCATCCACCTATTACAGATTTATCAATTTTGGACTTTTTACGATCGAAGAATTCATCTGGAAAGTAAGTCAACCAACTTCTTGTTTCTTTCCTAATCGCATGCAAAATTTAAACGGAATAATTTTGCCAGCTTGTTCTATAGAATCTGAACCATTAATAATCGTCAAACAGAATGGAAGAGCGCTTGGTGGCCCTGTGGGTAATTTTTTCGAAAGCCTAGCAAAGAAGCACAATGCTAGACTAAATGCATCTAACTTTCACTTTTCGCTTTCATCCGAAGACATATTAGAGTTTATGTGGAATAAAACCTTTGACATACTAGCAAGGGCTATTAATCTAAAGAGTCCAATGAAGTCAATATCATATCCATATATCACAGTTGATATGAGAGTGATGCTACCAATTGAACCTGGTATTCCCATCTTCAAAGTTTTCACCAGGGTATTTCACTGGGAAGTTGTCCCCATATTGCTTGCAATTGCAATAGTTTTTTCGGCTTTACTGGAGACAGCCGAATTAATTTTAGGACGAAGGGCGTTTCTACCTAATTTCTTCTTTAATTTGAACTGTGTCCGTGGAATACTTGGACAATCTTTAATGGAGAAATCGACATCCACGTATAGCACCAAAGTTATCTACTTGCTGATATTTCTACTTGGAATCATGATAGTCACTTCATATAATGCATTTCTTCAGACTTTTATGACAGAACCACCAAAAGAAATGTTTATCGGATCCTTTGATGACTTGTTGGCATCGAATTTAAAAATATATATGCCTCCAAATCATTTCGACTGGATGAACCTTCATGTCCCAGATATCATGAAAAAATACTCTAAGGTTTTTCTCTGGGAAAATGATATTGAAACATTTCATAAAACTCGAGATTCGCTCAACACAAAATATGCTTTCCAAGTAACTTATGTGAAGTGGCAGGTTTATGAAAATCTGCAAGAATTTCTCGGAAGACGGTTGTTTCGTTTGTCAGAGGAAGTTTATTTTATGACTAAAGTACCATGGGGATTTAGTGTGTATGAAAATTCAATATACAGAGATATCATTAATTTTCACATATTAGACACACAATCAGCTGGACTATGGAAATATTGGGAGAAGAAATTTTTTTATGAACTGGTTGAAATTGGACAAATAAAATTGAAGGATTTCGAGTCAGAGCAAAGATTGCGTCCCATGAATGTTGAAGATTTTAAATGGATTTGGATTGGAATAAGCGTGGCTTTTGTGGTCAGTAGTCTCTGTTTTGTTGCTGAAATTTGTGTTTTTCAGTGGAAAAATCGAGTAAGGGAGAAGCTTTGTTTTTTTCAAAAAATTTGAAAACAAATAATGTTCGATTTATCCAACAAAGTTGACAGTTGCCTAGAACGTTGCTTTTTATATTAATCGTTTTTGGAATTGACGCCATGAGTATTATACTACCAATATTGTTGGCACTTCTTTTTATAACTTTGTAGCACAATGGACGTATGTAGATATATATTTGTATTTTGTTCAATAAATTTAATCTTGCTGATAAAATCCTTCGACTTCTTTTTTATTCTTAAGTTTATTGATCAGATTTGTTCTTTCCTGGTTGGTATTCTGTTCGACGTAGATACTTATGGTAAGTATATTATTTCCACCAGCTGATTTCTTCACAATTATTTGCATAGAAATAGAAGAAAGATCTTAAAATTTAATTTGTTGTGGTTTGATTCAGTGGTTTCAGAGTATTTTAGTTGATTTTTGTCGTTGATCTTCAACAAGTATTGAGAGGACTAATTGTTGGATATGACAACTCTTTTTTACTTGCGATATAGATACTATAGGGCAAGTTCTGCATTTGGAAAAAAAATCGAACTCGAGATTTTGATCAAAGTTGACATTACGATGATAGCGAAGACGAAAAAAGTGGGTCCGGTAATTCCGTCTGTCTGTCTGTATGTCTGTACCTCGAACTACAGCCTAAACTACTAGAGGTATTTTCTTCAAACTCGGTACTTAAGGGTCTTCGGTGATTCCCTAGAGGAGAAATTTAAATTTTTTTTAGCTCCAAAACTAATGGTACCATTACAGTCGTGCATTTTAGTTTACTTGCGATAGAATGCGAGTTATGCATTCTATCATGAATGGTGTGTGTAAGTCTGATAAAGGTGGGGAATATAGTTTTATGGCGCAGCAAGGTGATTCCGTAGTCGATTTCTGTCTTGCAAGAGGAGATTGGATGTTACTAATTCACGACTTTGAAGTGTTGAGTGAGCCATTTTCTGACCACATGCCAATAACTGTTGAATTCAATCCATAATTATGTTACAGTAAAACTAGAATCAAGGAAGCTTAAACTTCCTACAAAATTGATATGGAAGGATGACAGAGCAACGGAGAACGGGAAAATTTAAATGAAAACCTTCGAGTGGACGTAGATAATTGTGTGGGTGATATTGAAGTCATTATAAAATCTTCATATCCGGCTGTCAGAGAAACGTTGGAGTTAAACAGGGTTGTCCCCTCATTTTATAGATGATCTGGTCGACTGTGGAAATAACATTTGCTGGAATAGTGATCAATGCTGTGATGTTCGCTGACCACGTTATTCTCTTTGCATACTTGACTGAAGCACTTCAATTTATGATCAATCGTCTTGATATATACTGCAGATTGTGGTACCTGACGATGAATAAAACCAAATCTAAAGATGAGCCAATTGAAGTTGTAGATAAGATCTTACAACAACCTTGTTGTTATAATAACGAGTATTATGGAAAGTTATTTAAAAGAAAAACTAATAAAAGCAAAAATCGCAATCAGTGCTACTTGGAACAGATGCTTTGAAAACAACCTAATTTTACAGCAGTAGCTTAATCTGTGATACTGTATGCGGGTCAAACTCGGGGTTATGAGGAATACGAAGCAGTAGAAAAATTGCTAAGATTTTATGTAGAAAGGTGTTTCCAACTACCTGGGAATATACCAAACTATATGGTAATTATTGAAACCGGATTGTCACCGCTGTTTACCAAAACTCTCAAGTTACATATCGAATATCTCTTGAAAGACTTAAATAAGCCTGATAGCAGACGGCCAAAATCGATAGCACAATGTACTATTCAAAGAAAAGGACTCTGGGTTGAAAAATTAAAGGAGCTTTCTCAATATTGTCACATAGATCCTAATCTCAGCACAAACAATGGATGGGATGCTAAAAACGCTCTCTACGACCTAATCACGAAAGTGGATGAACAATGTATAATTGACTGTATTAACCAGGGCCCTCATCGCGTAATTTTTAAGACGATCATCGTTCAAACGACTGTCGAACACGACGTCGTCAAAAGTTTGCCTCGTGTAAAGTTTCAATCGCATCGTTCGATCGTGTCGTCCATCGTCCACAGTTTGAGAAGATCAAGAAACAACAAATGTCATTTGGACTGTCTGGCTGTAATCGAACTAAAGTTTCGCTATTTGGTTTTCAAAATGTAAGTTAAAATAGTTATTTAGTTTAAAAGAAATTATACAATTATTGATCTCGTAGGTCAGCCACGCCGAAGCAATTGGAAGTATTGATTGGTTTTATGGAGGAGCACCCCGATATGGCAAAAAACTACATCCCCAAAACCACCCAGGGCAGACAGATGAAAAATAAGCTCTGGGCCGATGTAGCTTCAAAACTGAATGCCATTGGATAGCCCAACAAGTCTGTGGTTGCTTGGAGGAAGGTAGGTACCTATTCAAAGAAATTGATTTCTGATTTAGTAACATAATTTATTTGTTTGTTTTAGGTTTGGACTGATTTCAAGTACCGCGCAAAAAAAATAAAATACACGACTGGATCGCACGAACTTGCTCTTATGTAAAAGTACTTTGGAATTTAAGATACATAATTTTATAAATATAAAACATGGATTTAATGAGATAATAATGTTCAAATGCATAAAATTGCCGTCTGGTTTCCGGAAAAGTATGAATTTATGCAAATAAACCTTAAAAAATCGTTTTATTATTAAATAAATTTTTTATATAAGAAATTTCTCTAAAATTTTTCAAGAAAAACTGTGGGATGCGAATTTTAAGTATTTAATAATATTGGTTTTAGGAAATAATTTCAAAAATAATCGTTCATAGGTTTTGAAGATATTGATTTAAAATTTTTTTTTTTTTTTTTTAAAACCCAATAAATATTTTTTCGAATATTTTTATATACAATATTATTTTAAACTTAAGGGGACTCCTGCTAAAAATTTTGGGTTAAAATCCTTAGAGCCGTTAATGAGAAAGTCGAAAATCAAAAAAACGGGTCTATGGCAGGTACCCCTAATAACATTTTGCCCCACATTTTTTTTGACCAAAATGTAGTCCATGTCCATAATATTACACTTATTTTTTTTTATCAAAATCGTTAGCGCCGTTTTCGAGATAAATAAGAATTTGCATTACGGGTGTATGGGGGGTACCCTTAGTTTTGGAGCTAAACAAAAAATTTCAATTTCTCCTCTAGGGAATCACCGAAGACCCTTAACTACCGAGATTGAAAGAAATAGGTCCAAGGGTTTAGGCTGTAGTGAGAGGTACAGACATACAGACACACTGAAACATGTTTTTTGTGTACTAAATTTTCCTTAAAATTTTTATAAAAAAAATTCGAAAATCAAAAAAACCCTTCTATGACAGGTACCCCTAATAACATTTCCCCCCCAATTTGTTTTTGAACAAAGTATAGTCCATGTCCATAATATCACACTTAATTTTTTTTATCAAAATCGTTAGAGCCGTTTTCGAGATAAATAAGATTTCGCATTACGGGTGTATGGGGGGTACCCTTAGTTTTAGAGCTAAAAAAAAAATTTCAATTTCTCCTCTAAGGAATCACCGAAGACCTTTAACTAACGAGTTTGAAGAAAATACGTCCGGTAGTTTAGGCTGTAGTTTGAGGTACAGACATACAGACATACAGACAGACAGACGGAATTGTCAGACCCACTTTTTTCGTCTTCGCTATCATCGTAATGTCAACTTTGATCAAAATCTCGAGTTCGATTTTTTTTCCAAATGCAGAACTTGCCCTATAGTACCTATATCGCAAGTAAAAATGTAGTGACAATTTGCTCTCATTACGAAAAACAGGGCCATCCGAAGAAACACCTGTTTCAGATCTCGAGGAAAAAGCTATTCAGATGGCATCCCTCCGTACCTCAGTAACAGGAAGCAGCTCCAGTTGCTTTGGTGCTGACACTGGCACGGGTGCTGTCGAGATGCTTATCTCGGAGTCAGAATACGACTATGCGGTGGATGAGGTCCTTACACCAGTAATGGAGAGCACTCAAAACGAAAGTGTCATCGAGCCTGGACTGCGTAAAAGGTAAGTTTGTATTCAACCAAAATATTCGAATATGATTCTAGTGAGTTTTTACTTGCGATATAGGTATGTACTATAGGGCAAGTTCTGCATTTGGAAGAAAATCGAACTCGAGATTTTGATCAAAGTTGACATTACGATGATAGCGAAGACGAAAAAAGTGGGTCCGACAATTCCGTCTGTCTGTCTGTATGTCTGTATGTCTGTACCTCGAACTACAGCCTAAACTACCGGAGGTATTTTCTTCAAACTCGGTAGTTAAGGGTCTTCGGTGATTCCCTAGAGGAAAAATTGAAATTTTTTTTTTAGCTCCAAAACTAAGGGTACCCCCCATACACCCGTAATGCAAAATCTTATTTATCTCGAAAACGGCTCTAACGATTTTGATAAAAAAAATTAAGTGTGATATTATGGACATGGACTATATTTTGGTGAAAAAAAAATTTGGGGGGAAATGTTATTAGGGGTACCTGTCATAGAAGGGTTTTTTTGATTTTCGAATTTCTCACCAACGGCTCTAACGATTTTAACTAAAATTTTTATGCAGGAGCTGCCTTGCATTTGAAAAAATATAAACTAAAATTTTTTTCGAAAAAATAGTTTTTGGATTTTTAAAAAAATAATAAAATTTTTTTTTTGAAAATTCAATATCTTGAAAACCGATACACGATTAAATTTTTAAATTACGTTTAAAAATGTATTTTATTAAATAATAACAATTTGCATATCAATTTTTTTTATAAAAATTTTAATGAAAATTTAGTACACAAAAAACATGTTTCAGTGTGTCTGTATGTCTGTACCTCTCACTACAGCCTAAACCCCTAGACCTATTTCTTTCAATCTCGGTAGTTAAGGGTTTTCGGTGATTCCCTAGAGCAGAAATTGAAATTTTTTTTTAGCTCCAAAACTAAGGGTACCCCCCATACACCCGTAATGCAAAATCTTATTTATCTCGAAAACGGCTCTAACGATTTTGATGAAAAAAATTAAGTGTGATATTATGGACATGGACTACATTTTGGTCAAAAAAATTTTGGGGCAAAATGTTATTAGGGGTACCTGCCATAGATTTGTTTTTTTAATTTTCGACTTTCTCATTAACGGCTCTAAGGATTTTATCCCAAAATTTTTAGCAAGAGTCCCCTTAAGTTTAAAATAATATTGTATATAAAAATATTCGAAAAAATATTTATTGTTTTTTTTTGAAAAAAAAAAAAAAAACATTTTAAATCAATATCTTCAAAACCTATGAACGATTATTTTTTGAAATTATTTCCTAAACCCAATATTATTAAATAGTTAAAATCCGCATCCCACATTTTTTTCTTGAAAAATTTTAGAGAAATTTCTTATATAAAAAATTTATTTAATAATAAAACGATTTTTTAAGGTTTATGCAAATAAAATTCATGCTTTTCCGGAAACCAGACGGCAATTTTATGCAGTTGAACATTATTATCTCATTAAATCCATGTTTCATATTTATAAAATGTATCTTAAATTCCAAAGTACTTTTACATAAGAGCAAGTTCGTGCGATCCAGTCGTGCATTTTATTTATTTTAGAAACATTCAAACTTCCACTTCAGCAACCAAACCAAAACGGTTGCGAAGGAGCAATAAATGTGACCCAAGGATAGAATTATTAAAAGCCCAGGTGGAAGCTGACAGAGAGTTTCAACGGGGAATTTTAGCTCTTCTCGAGAAACGCAACGAGGAAGATGTGAGATTCCATGCTAAAATTATAATGCTGCTCGAGGAGCGCAATAAAATTGCGGCACATAATTTGGAAAGGCAGAATGAAGATATATTTTGTATAATTTTTTTTTATATTCTTAATTTTAATGGAGAAAAGACTTATTTTGTTAAATACCTTTTTACTTTATTTATTTGTTTATTTTTTAAAGTTAAAAAAGAACAAAATTTATTTATTTATTTAAGGTAAAAAAGAAAAACAATCTGTGAAATAAAAAAAAATCATTAGAAAAATTATCCAAAAAGCGATTCTTTTATTTCGTTTCGAATTCTTTCTGCCAGCTCTTTGACATTTCGGTTAGAAACCTCATTGCTAGTAGTTGCATTTTCCAATAATGCGACCACTGGATTCGATGTCAGCTCTAACAATATCGTTGTTCATTTTGTGATATATACAAATGTTGTGTAACGCAGCGCAAACATTAGCAAAAATAGCAACTTTGTTGGGGTGGTATTTACTTTTTCTCTCCTCCATTAGGATTCTCCATCGACCTTTGATAAGAAACATTAATATTTTACACTTTATAGAAAAATACAAAAAAAAAAACGATTCACAAATTATCCCCCCTGGGCTAAACCAAAAGTATTACAGGAGTTCCTATAGTTTCTTATTTCTCACCATCATTAACCATTTTTTATTAAAGTTAACATTTCAAAAGTGACTTTACCTAAAAGTAAAAAAAATCTGTTTTTTAACTTGTTATTTTTCAGTTAAGTGTCCGACATTTATTTCAAGTCAACTTTTAAAATTTGAACTTATGTATTTGAAAAAAATGTAGAGTTTTAGTAGATTGAAGAACCAGACATTTAGTACAACTAGGGGATGGTTGTAAACCGTGTTTTTTAATTGCTTATTTATACCTTTATAAACACCAATGCATCTTTCTATCAGGTTCCTAGCCTTAGAATGGATATCGTTAAAATGATTTTTAGCTGGGTCATTAGAAGTTCTATAAGGCGTGAGCAACCAAGGCTCAAGTGGATATCCACTGTCACCTACAATATGAACATTTCAAAAGGATAACTTTATCAATATGCTTTTTGTTCCGAACTTACCCAAAAGCCAACTGTCATGGTTACGCTCTATGAAGTTGTTGACAAAAAAGGCTCTTTCATTGGAATGTTTCCAAACCAAAGAGTCATACGCGGACCCAGGGTATCTACCGTTTATTGCTATTATTCGCATTTTATGGTCGCAAGCCTGAAATACACATTTTTTTTATACATATGTGACGTAAACATAAATTATTAACATACTATCATAACATTTAAACTGTGTCTACCCTTTCTATTGAATTAAATGTCCTCATTTTCTGTTGGTCTTTGGAAATATATGTGGGTACCATCTACACATCCGATGACTGAAAATGATTTTTAAATTAAACTGACAAGGTGATGATTATTATTTACACATACTTCCTGGTATTGCATGTTTTTGATAGAACCATTGTTTTGTTTCTTGTTTTTTAGTTTCACTGTCCATGTCTCCATGTCCCATTTAATCCACAATGGACATAATTCCTGTTCCAATAATTTTGTAGTCTCAGAAACTATCTCTGAAAGAGTACTTTGCCCAACAGAAATACCAAAGTCGTTACCAGTCAACCATTGGTAGCCACCACCAGCTAGAACTTCCAATGTAGCACAAAGTCTAAGAATGGGAGGAATATATGTTGACCGCGAACCGCTTCTCAGATTAACTGTTTCTAAAACTAATACATACCAATGCTTCTTTGGATAATCGAAAACGTTAAATAAAACTAAAATGAACCACAAACAACAAAAACAAATGATCTGTAACTTAATATTATTTCCTATATTGTTTTTACTTTTTCGTTGGAAGTGAGAGAGGATGCGATGTATCCCTTAGCGTCCTTCGCATTCGCATTAATTCCATAGTTGATTCGTTTTCAGTATCATCGAAAAATAACTCATTGTAATGTCGTAACATTTTTTTTTAAATTAATTTAAAATACAAAGAAAACTTTCAAAAATTCAAAAAATCCACTAATGTATGAAACGATTGTAAAATACCAATCGTTCAATCGCAATCATTCAGTCGACTATATTTGACAGGCTACTTCATTTGTACACAGAGGGACGTACAGCGTTTTGCAACATAATCTGTGTGAAAGAAATTATATTCGGCCAAAAAATAGTCAAAGACTTTTCTCGGTAATTTTTGAAATGAGAGAAAAACTAGTTAGTCTAAATTTTATACCGCACCGTGAGGATTTTCTGGTTAATTGTAGCCTTTGTAACCTGCCTAAAAATGCTTTCATATAGAACCATTTCTTTGTTTACGAATTTCTCAAAGCACGGTACAATGCATTTGAAATGTTGGTAAAGACTTTTCGGTTTCACCTAGCTTGTAGGGTCTATAGATCTATAATTCAATACAAAAAATTTTAAAATTAAGACATGACTGGCTTGGCTTCTCAGAGAACCATTTTTTTGATTGTAATTTGTTTGCATAGACTTGCGACTTCAGAAAACTCCACAAAAAGTCTACCGAGATCAAATCGCATAACCTGGTGGCCAGCTTACTTCACCTCTACGAGAGATAACCTCGAGAGATAACAATCGTGCCGTCCGCAGCGCCCGCTGCCCGCTTATCATCGTTCTGTAGCGCTCACCATTGACGGTGACCACCGCAACAACATTGTTTTTGAAAAAGTACGGACTACTTTTCACAAAATTCACAGCAAACGGTAATTTGAGGATACATTGTCACCTGATGGTGAGCCTCGTGTGGGTTGGTGTCATTCCATATACGGCAATTTTGTTTCATAACACAGCAATGCATCTAGAAATGTGCTTTATCGCTAAAGATGATTTTTCGGCCAAAATTCGGTTCCTCTTTCAAACGTTCCGAAACCCAGTCAGCGAACAAACGGCGGCGTTGCCTATGGTCAATCGAATCGACTGTCTTAGGTTCTGCTGTAGGCCTCTACCAAAAATGTTCTTGGGCGATCCTGCATTCCTTTATCGTACCAATGTTTGCTGATTGATTACCTGGCCGACTTACGCAAATTTAGCCACCAAACGTTGAAGACTTGACTGCAACGCGCACAACGTTTGCACTAACGAACAGTCACTTTGATTTTTCATAATAAAGTTTTATTGTTTGGACGTGCTTTTTAATTGTGTTACTTGCATGATGGTTCGGTATCTGTAACTGAATAATAAACAACAGATTTTACAGATGTAGAGTCGTTAGGGGTAAGTGTACGCACTTTCAACTTTGAAACATGATTCCAAGCGCAATATAGAAGATAAAATATAGGGCTTTATTAAATTACAAAGCTGCACATTTGGCTATTTATAAAAAAATTAAAACTATATTCAATATTTCAATTTACTTACATTATTATTGAAAAAACCAAAGAAATTCAGATTGCGCACACTTGCCCCTATCTAGGGGTAAGTGTTAAGTGTACGCATGATGTGCGGTAAGTGTACGCATGATTTGGGGTAAATGTGCGAATGTCCAGCGTTTGAGTTTTATTATTAGTAACTCCTTTTATGCTAAAAAATAAATAGTTTTTTTCATAGAAAAACCACAAAATCAAATTTCATAAATTTTTTTTATGTAAATAGACTTTATTAGCACATAAATAAATAAAAATAAATTAATAAATAACAAAAAAAAAGGAACTTCATGTTTAAAAAAAAATATCTGCAGTTCAATTATTACAGATCACAGGAAAAATCGCAGTAGAATACTGCTTCTTTTTCATAGGAAGTGCAGTCCTCGTGCCACCATATAATACATTGGATCCATTCTTCCACTGGTGGATCCTCATACTTTTCCCCGCACAAAGAACAAAAGCAGTCCATAGTTTGTTCAGGAAGTTTTGATTCTAAGTGCTTAGCTATGCCAGAAGGTCCAGGTCTTGAAAGAAGTGGCTTCATTGGTACCTTAACTTTTTTAATTGTCTTCTGTCCATTGTTTTTTTTTGTGTTTTTCTTCTTCGTCTTTGCGTTTATAATCCAGGTCTTGTTTATAAGCAGTCGATGTTATTATTTCTGATCTGAGAGTTTTTTTTATTTTTCTTTTGATTTTTTTCTGTTTGTGGCAAAGGACTTAGTAAGAGGAGTGAAACATGTTAATTTTTTTTAAATATACATTTCTACCTGGGGTAGAAATTGATAAAATTTGTCCATCATTTATGCACATAGGAGAGCCACTCGTTGTATTTGGCGATACGTTTTCGATATTTTTTGCTATTGACTCAACGGTTCCTGCATCTGCAACTTCGAGATGAACTTCTGCCACAGCCTTTTCTGCACTTTGGATTGCTTGATCTGTGATGTCTGTACAAGGCATTTCAAAATTAGACTCTGCAACAACGGCATCTTCTCGTAATTTAAACGAATCGCTGACTGAAGCAGGTGTAAAGTCAAGATCCCCGAAAAGATTTTCATTGAAGGGATATATTCCTGTCACTGAAAATCCCCCAATTAAAAAGACCCACTACTTGGTACTGATTTATCGCTTTCCAGTATGTTGAGTTGTCCAACACTCACATTCCTCTGCATATCTAGCTTTGAGAGGACTAAAAAAAACTCCTATCCAGAGGCTGCATCTTATGGCTACTATGGGGTGGTAAAGTTAAAATTGATATTCCACTTTCTCTGCATAAGATGGTAGCTTCTAGGAAAATATGTGATGAGTGGTTGTCCATGATGAATAGAGTAGGTCGGTTTTTTTCTGCGTGTATACGTTCTCCTTAAAACGTTGCAGGCATTTTATGAAAAGCCCACTGTTAATGAACCCTGAGTCCGATACCATTCCGATACAACCACTAGGTCCACCATCAAGCAAATCATCTTTCATTCTTTTCCTTGGAAAAATGAAAACGGGTGTTATGCCTCTTTTTGCAGACACAATTTTGCCAATTTTTCCACGAGTTGAAATTACTCTTGGAGTTTTTTTTTGGCACAGTACTCATTCCTGTTTCATCCATATTATAAATACTAGTTGCGCCGAAATCGAACTTTGCATAGAGTTCCTTAAGGTTTTTGTAGAATCTATCTACTTGCACCTTATTGAACCCTTTTGCCCTGGCAAGACTTGTTGCAATGGATTGTCGCAAGCAAATTCTTTTATGTCGCTTAAAAAAGAATTCAACCCCCTCACGTCCAGCCATTTGCAAATCCTTGTTAAAACGATTTGTTTACCGTGGCGTATTGGAAAACTAACTTCCGTATTGCTGAAATTGTCATTCCATAATATATATTGTCCATTTTCTCACAATCCTCTATTATTTCTCTTTTTTGATCAGGAGAAATTGTCGTTTTGAAGTTACCAAGAGAACTTGCAGCAGTGTTTAGCTTAAGGCGTTTTCTAAGCGCACATTCGCGTATTCCAACATCCTCCGCGGCCCTACGCTGACTTAAGCCCAGACTGATAAGATGTTTAGCCCTATCAATTTGGCATTGCGTCACAACCTTTTTTGCAGGATTTTTCCTTACATATGTTAGAGGCATCTGGAAAAAAAAAAAGAATAATAAAAAAGTGATGGAAACATTAAATTTATTTATTCATAACACGTAACATAACATATCGAATTACGGATACATAATATTCACTGGTACCTAGCGGCTTAGGAAAACATTTAAAATAAAATGCACGACTGGGTAGCACGAACTTGCTCTTATGTAAGAGACTGCGAATTTTAAAATCGAATGTTATTAGAGAAAACTGTTCATAAGGATCAAATTATTTTTTAAATTCTTTTAGTAGTAAGAGACGAAAACATAATGCTATCCAAATATGAATTTATGCAAGAACAAAAATTACAAGTCGTTGTAGTCGTTTCTTAAAAAAAGCTTTTATGTACAAACTTTTTAAAAGCTTTTTAAGAAAAAATTTTGGTACGCCAATTTAAAGTTTTTATTATTGTTCGAATAAAAATAAAATTTACAAAAAAAAATATTGAGCCGTTTCTGAGATATCGAATTTTCAAAAAAAAAAAGAAAAAATAGATTTTTTTTTTCAAAAATTCAAAAAATATTTATTTTAAAGTTTTGAAATGCAATGTGTTTTAGAATTTTTAGAAGCTTCTCTATAAAAATGTTCATTAAGATCCGTTGTGTGGATAATGAGAAATTCAAAATTCGAAAAAATGGTTCTATGGTAAGTACAAGCTGTAATATCTTAATTTCAAAATTTTTTTTTTATTAAATTAAAGATCGTAAAAATTAATTGAAAGAAAAAAAATTTATCAAAATTCTCGGAACCGTTTTCGAGAAAAATACGTTTTTTGAAAAGCATTTTTTTTAATTTTTTAGCATTTGTATGGTAGGTACCTTTATTTTTAGGTAAAATAAAATGTTTTTGAGTTTTGAAAAAAAAAATTTGAAGTTTTTTTTTAAAAATCCAAAAACATTTTTTTTGAAAATTTTACTACATAATTCTATTCAGGTTTTTGGGGAGCCTTAGCAAAAAAAAATTATCAAAATCGGCTGTACCGTTTTTGAGAAAATCAAAAACAAAAAAAATGGTTCCATGGGGGTACCCTCAATAACCATTTTTTTGAAATTTTTTTCAACAAATACCTAGCTTTAATTAAATGAAATTTTTTTGTGTTTTTATTTTTAAAATCTGTCGAACAGTTTTTGAGAAAAAAAAATGTTTATAAAATTTCGAAAAAAATTCGTATGGCAGGTACCGTTATTTTTGGTCTTAAAAAATCAAATCAAAAAACATCCGGGGGGAAAAAATTAAAACCCATATCTACCAAGTTTGAAGAAAATCGGCGGAGCCGTTTAGCTGCAATCGAACGGACAGACAGACAAAATTGCGAGACCCACTTTTTTAGTCTTCGCTATCATCGTAATGTCAACTTTGATCAAAATCTCGAGTTCGATTTTTTTTCCGAATGCATAACTTGCCTTATAGATATAGTACCTAGATATAAGTCGCAAGTAAAAATTTATATGGATATATAAGTGAATACACAATGAGTTTGTTTTTAATTATATCAATTAAAAATTCTATTCTTTAACCCGTATACACGCTAACTATGTATGTATATTCCTTAATAATATATCTACAAACCGAAACTTGTGCACACTTGCCCCAAAAGTTTTGCGCACACTTACCCCACTGCACTTTTTTCAATATTTTGTTTATTTTGAACAAATTAACAACAAATTCAGTAAAATTTTCACTCAAATACAATATATATAATTATATTCAATAAATAATTAGCACTCAATGTGTTATAATAGAATCACTGAACACTAACACGTTTTTAAAATTGAGAAATATTTTAGTAAAACTAACCTTTTTTTGTTTGGCTTCCCTTCACAATACAAACGAATCTAAAGTGCAACAACAGCTGACCCAGGCAAAGGACAGATACCTACTGAATTGTGCATTTACAGATACTTAATATCTATTCATTGTCATTTTCGAGAAATTAACTGCGCGTACACTTCCCCGCTGCGCACACTTATCTTAAAAGACAGTAACCAAAACAACATGGACGCCACAGGCTGCCACAATCTACCATAGCCAATTGAAAACCCCTTTATTTATAATTCACTGTTTTCATTTAATACAGCAGTAATTAAACAGTATATTTATACAACAGTTTCTATAGTTTAAACAAGATTTAGAATATTGAGCAATGCTTAGTATCAACGGTGTCTATTAAGCGACGTTGTCAAAAACAAATAAAAGTCTAAGGACTGAGAATTACAATTCAAGCTGACAATAGAAAGAGGTCAATAGTAATTATAAGTCAAGAATAAAAACCCGAAAGGCCACAAAAGAAGAGTATGTATATGAATTGCTGAATCATGTAATTATCATGGCGAAAGAAAAAATTTATTTTGATAACCGATACCGTCTGAATTTTATCCAGATTCAACTACAGAGGTGAGCCAGTGGGGAACAGAATGAGTCTCGTTACGTTTACATTAAGAACATTATATATACATATAAAAATCAAAGCCACTTTTCGTTGTAATTCTATAACTCAAGAACGGGCTCACCTATCCAAACCAAATGTTAAGGCTTTATTTGGACTATTTAGTAGATGGTTTATGTGAAGTTTGCACAAAATTGGTCGAGCGGTTCTTCATTTATCACATTTTTTGTAACAAATGAATTCAATAAATGTCGGATCATTTTGTTAGTGGGGATTTTGCTGTCAAATTGAAACTTATATTTTTAATTTGATTTATTCTTTTTTCTATGAAGGAATAATGCCACAAGACGGGCGAGCAAATATAGGTCGGCGAACACGTAATGCAAATGATGTGGCATTACTAAGTCGATCACAGACTGTAGATGAACGCGCACAAGCTAATGCATTGCAGTGAACGTAATGCACAAAATAGATCTGTTGACCCTGTACCTGTACTGAACTTTGCACGCCGATCACGAATACGTCGTGCTGCTCTTTTGGCTAAAATGATGCGTGCTGCTTTTAATTACAACAGTCAAATTGATTATAGTATGTACGGATATACTGGAATGATGGACGCAATACATACATATGTCCACATTGTCCATAACTTTCCAGGTGAAATGCCTGGCATGTGTTGTGCTAATGACAAAGTGAGATTTCCAGCAATAGAAACTCCACCCGAACTATTGTATTCATTTATTTTTGGGACATCTCAAACGTCGAATCACTTTTTGATCCATATTCAACAACACAATTCGGCATTTTAAATGACTTCTTTTAGTGCTACTAAAATTATTAGAGATAATTATGCCGACGTTTAAGTTAAATACTTCAACAGGACTGTCCCATGTTTATATCAATCTGAATCATAAAGTATTCGATAGTTTTAAAAATTCTGATCCAACAACTACCTGAAATTGCATACATGTTACAGATTCAGGGCCAGATTTATCATCAAGCTGGTTCGTTATTGCCATACCCCGACGCTGATCATCAATTTTAGCAAATTTATTTTATTGGTGATGAAAATCGTAAATTGGATCAAGGTTGTGTAATTGTCTCGAATACAAGACGAGAAATTATTCGTGAGCTACAAAGGTTTTTCCATCAGCATAACGCATTAGTTCAATTGTTCAAAATTGCTTTCGATCGTATGCTATCTGATAATCACAAAATCGTAATAAGGGCTGATAGAACATCGACAATTGATGAGGTTGCAATTGTAATTCTTGGTGATCAGTTTCAATCCGGTGATATTGTACTTCATCGCAGAAATGAGCAATTTCAACATGTTTCGGAACTTCATCGTATATGACACAATCATGCAAACCGTTTCCAATAATGCAGGTGGATTATATTTCTTGGATGCGCCTGGTGGTACAGGCAAAACGTTCGTTATGTCATTGATTTTATCTATTCTAACTATTCGATCGGAACAGAAAATTGTATTGGCACTTGCATCTTCGGGAATTTCTGCTACATTATTAGAAGGTGGTCGGACTGCACACTCTGCACTAAAATTGCCATTGAATGTACAGGTGATTGAAACTCCACATTGCAATATTTCGAAAAATTCTGCTATGGCAAAAGTTCAGCGATTAACGTCAATTATTTTATAGGATGAGTGTACACCGGCGAATAAAAAATCACTAGAAGCATTTAATCGAACAATACAAGATTTACGTGGTAATCAACAGTGTTATGAATCAAGATGAGGCAATGAATTATCCAATTGAATTTTAAAATTCATTGGAACTAGCTGGTATGCCACCGCATTGCTTGAATCTGAAAGTTGGTTCTTTGATTATATTATTGCGAAATATTAATCCACCAAAACTGTGTAATGGCACCAGATTGGCAGTGAAAAAGTTATTGCCAAATTTGATTAAAACTACGATCTTAGCTGCTAAATCACGTATACCACGTATCCCTATGATTCCAACTGATATGCCATTTGAGTTCAAACGATTACAATATCCTGTGCGTTTATCATTTACGATGTCCATCAACAAGCATCAAGGGCAAACACTTCACAATATCCTGTGCGTTTATCATTTACGACGTCCATCAACAAGGATCAAGGGCAAACAATTTTGTGGTGTGAATTTGGAGGAATCATGTTTTTCACATGGCCAACTTTATATTGCCTGTTCCAGAGTGGGTACCCCCAGCCGTTTGTTTATTCATGCTCAAAATGAAAAAACAAAAAATATTGTATATCCAAATGTTTTGGATTAAGTTTTAAAATAGCTAGCAATTAATAAAATATTTTTTTGTTTGAATAAATGAATTTGATGTTGCAATTAATTTTTTTTTATTATTTCACTATATATACGTAGCGAAGCACGTACCGGGCCGCTAGTAATGAATAAAAAATAAAATAGTAATAATTTCAACATTTCAGGGACGAATGACGGATAATGAGTCCAATTTTTATGTTTTCCACACGTGAATTTTCATTCCGGACTTTTTCTGTCCATTTACTGCGGTGAAACCCGAATCGATTTTCCCAATCTAAACACACTGTAATCGTAAGTTATCTAGGTATTTACCCGAAACATTAAATTCATGTGTATTATCTTTAAAAACGAATGCTTATTCTTGAGAAATGAAACAAAATTGGTCACAGATTTTTTCTCATCCAAGGAAAGTGCGACGACAGTGACGTTCTGCGGTGCACCGAAGTCAACATTCTTTCGAAACCCTTTGATCATTCAACCTTTTCGGTCGAATTTTTACTAATATTCACATTTATTTAGGAGAAAAAAGTTGGGGTTTGATAGAACTTGACCTACTTTTCTACTAATAAATTTTATGACAGAAGTCCAAAAAGTGGCATACATAATTTAGTAGATCCGTTTTTTAAAGCTTATTTATTCTGAAATTTATTGTCAAGCGAAAAAGGAGTGATATAATTCCCTTCCTTTGTGTCTTTCCATCATTTCCATCTAAGCTCGTCACTTCTGCAGGACAACGACAAATTTTTAATAAGGATTTAGAAAGACAGAGTTTTATGATCAACATCAGAAAGATACGAAATCGATTTAATTTTGAGATTGATAAGACACTCTTTATTCTTATATGCTCTGGTCTGCTTCGTAGGACTTTTGGGCTTCTCTTATTTGAATGTTAATGAGGACAAAGATAAGTACTTTCAACCAAAAACGAAATCAGTTAAATTCTTTTTATTTCTAACTTGTTATTCTTCTAACTAAAGACACAAACTTCCTGAAGAAAACTAAGGAAGTATAAGTAGTAAGCATAAAATCTTGACTTAGACAAAATTTGTTCAATGATACTTCCTGTAGCACCAAATCAATAGCAAAAGGATCACACCCCAACCCTTAGCTCACATGAGAAATTTGCAACTAAAAACAATTTTCCGGTCGACTAAGCCATGTCAAAATGATAATAAGATGCGAAAAGAAGCAATGAAAATATCAAATAAACGTAAACATCCCCCAACATGAACATTCCTAAAATGTGACTGTTGTCGTCGCCTCTGAACATATATTTTTCAAGTCCTGATAGGTACTCGTACATGAAGAGAATATAATCTCTGGTTGGTTGTCATTATGAATTTTAGTTGAAGTAAATTCATATTCAAATTTATTCACTGAAGTAGATACTCCAATAAATTTTGCCTTCGCTTGGGATGTAATCAAAACAACATCAAACTCAAACCGTGCGTACACATTAAACAAAGGCATCAATTTACAAAGGGACTTAATGTTGCTAACTTTTTCAAATGCGATAGCAGAATGTAACATATTTTTACTGATTCTGTACATATTGATGTACCTACATATACATTACATATGTACATATTTATAAGATTTAAGATTGTTGTTTTGAATGTGATATTTACAATTTTTCTTAACGCTAGTTAACTTATGTATACAATTATTTTTATTAATAATATGTTAACACAGTAGGAGTCCTAGCTTTTTACATTATATTTATAGAAGGGGGTGCTCTCTTCATCGTTGGTTCATATAGGATCCTCATCTAGCAGTTTCATTACTTTAAGGTACCTTTGGTCAGGATATCTTGGCTAAGCTACCACTCCTCCTATCAGAGGATTTCGGTGGTGGACTTGATTCTGCAGACGTCTTCTGCTGGACTAGATGAGGTATATGTCGAGTTCTAGAATCTTGGCACTTCGTGTCTCTACCAATTTATTCTACAGAGACAGAGAAATCTTTATACTCGTACATATTATACAGGGTGCGTTTTATGTCCCAGGTCAATTTTATTTTTTTATTTGGTTGCCATTTTTTATGAATGAAATTTGTCAGTTGGCATTTGACAGACGTAGACAGTGGTTATATGGATAATCTAGTGCAACAAACAATGTGTTAAAATTATTTAAATATTTTATTGATATATATATACGTAATATAAAGCTCTATTATCAGAAATTACAAAACATTTTTTAAATTTATTTTTTACACCATTTTTTTTTATTTATGGCAAAAAGATTTATTTTAAGGTATTTTGTAATAAAATTTGTAAGGGTTTACCATGAAAACAGATATCTACCTATCGTCTCAGATAACTTTCAAGCTGATGGAAGCATTCTTAAAATTTGGATTCAAATTCAGCACTCAAAAAGTCTCAGGAAAAGTATATTTCTTTTCCAGCAAAAACAACCTACATAGGGTAAACTGCCCAATTGTTGGCACCCCCCCAATGATTGGCACTTACAGTTTAAATTACTCGTATTAATAACATTTAAAAGTTTTCTAATAAAATCTTTTTAAAAATATTAGCCTTAGCCTATTTCTGATGATTTGGCATCATTTCTTTTGGCATCTGAAGTTAGTAGCAATTAAAAAAACGCTGTTAAAAATTTAGAATCAAGTTCGCGCCAAATTTAATGTGAAGCTTGTGAAAACCGTAAGGAAAATGGTGACATTGTAGTGTAATTTAATAATAAATTTAAGAGGAAAACCATTGTCAAGTGCAGTTATTATAAAAGAATTAATTATAACAAAGAGGTTAGTTCTTTTTATTTTAATATTTTATTAAAAATATAGTTTTTATAAGGGGTGTCAACTATAGGAATGTAAATCCATCAAATTTCCATTTATTGGCACATGCCAATCATTGGCTGAGGTGCCAATCACTAGGTTGATTGGCACTATACCCATCTTTGGATGCCATGCCAATCATTAGAAAAAGTGCCAATCATTGGCTATTGGCACTGTGCCAATCATTGGTAAATGAAAAAGTTATAGATTTTCATAATTTTGTATCAATTTTCCTTAGGTTGATAATAACACTTTTTTATCAATCAATAAAAATCTTATCTAATCTCGGCCTTAATTTAAACATAATGTAACTTAAAAGACTTAAATATAATCATAAAAATAAATTACCTTTTATTTATTAAATTATATAATTGAGTTATACTATTTGTTTATTTTGTTTTTATTGGTTTTAATAAACTTTAAAAATTAAACAAAATCAATGTGCCAATCATTGGTTTGTTCAGTGCCAATGATTGGAAAATGGTGCCAATCATTGGTAAAAGGACATTGTTTTACTTTTTATTAATTATTTATTAATTTTAACAAAAAATAATGTGTTTAATGTTTTTCACTAAACAAAAATATAATTAAAAATAAAAAAAAAAATAAAAAAAAATGTCGTTTCTTAATTCCCATAAGTTATATAAGCCGAATAAGTGCTGAGTAACCTTAAGGTGCCAATGATTGGTCGGTTTACCCTATTGAAGTATATGAAGTTTTAGGTAAAGTCTAAAAATTAACTAAGAATATCACCGAGAGGAAAATATATATCGGGAAGATTTAAAATGTATTTTGAAGGAGAAGAATTGTATTTTCAGATACAGTTATAAATTTCATAAAAAAATACCTCACAATCTTACGAGACCTCAAAATGTATGTTTTTTTTATTTTCAAACAGAATATCTCAAGAATTAGAGGCAATTGAATAATTCTGAGCTTGGATTCGAGTTCACCACCCCAAAAAATATGTTTTTCTCCGGCAACAAAAAAATATTTATTTTGTTGACCAGTATATTTAGTGCTTACTCAAAATATAACAAATATATTAGGTTTTTTTTAAAGGTAGGCGTGGCAGTGGGCGCAAAATAAAGGTGTGGATTTCCCTTGCGATTGATTATCATGTGTGAAAATTTCAAAAAAATCGGTTCAATGGTTTAGTTTTTATAGAGTTTTTTCCACTCTCCTATACAAGGTGCCCCACTGTGCGCCGGGCGTGCCACGTGCGTGAATTGGGAATGTCTCCGTCATGTCTGCTAAAAATTCTCATAAAAGATTTGCATTTATAAGCGCATAAAATTCAATCGACACAAAAGCTTACAGGAAAATGATAATCAGCTATAATCTTGAAAACCATATAATAATCAATAAATTATAAAATTGTATTTCATTTAAAAGTTATTCGAAAAAAAATCAAACTGGAACATACTTAATATTGCATTCCAAAATTTTACAACAAATAACATAACATTACATTACATTTTACACTACTCCGTAGATAAATCTACGAAGTAGAGACACAGAAAAGCACTATCAACTGAGGCCATCGGCTTTAGACAATACAACAGAGAGAGACACACAGATAGAAAGAACAACAGAAGAAACACATGTCAACAGCACACGGTTGGTATTTGAACGGTCCCCCATCCAAGTACTAACCGCGCGCAATGATGCTTGATTTTGCTGATCGATGGGAAGCGATGCTTTTTTTTTTAAATTCATTTTTATTTTCATCAATCTTAAAACTATCTTAAGGTCAAAAAATACATAAAAACTAGCCTAATTATCCAATAACTTAAAACTAACTTACTGGCCCTATGCGGGCGCTCTAATCTAAACTGTATCGCGATGCTTTCATCAAAGCCAAGGCCGTTGACTACAACAAATAAACCTTTTTAGAAGATACAAATTGGGAATAGAAAATCATTATGTAACTTATACATTTTTTTTTAATTTCTTTACACTTTCCCATAACAATGCGATAATATCTACTAATGACCTTATAAAGGGTTTTCCAATTGGGACACTAAACACAAACCACCATGACTGGCTTCTGGAGCAGTTATGAGAGGAACCTGATTTGAGCAAAAAAAAAAATCACGTAACAAGCAAACTTTGCGGATTTAAGATGATGCCAATACCAAGAATTTAACTGTTTGGTATGGGGGTATTCTGTACTCGTACATCACTATCAACGGAATTGACGATCGATGATCGATACAAGTACTAAAGTAAAAATAAAAATAAAAAGTAAATAAGAGTTTGGCACATCCATGGAAAGGTCTGTTAATTCCCTATTCAGAATTGAAAACCGCAACCCGTTATGAGCCTTGGTTGCGGAAATATCTCCATCCGCATCCGATAACTTTTTTTAGATTTGGGTCAATTTTCAGTAAAATCAGTTTGGGTGGCCATATTTCGATAACCAGGCCTCGCAGAACCTTCTGGTTTTCACCCGTGAAATTGCCGCAACCATTTACAAGACCTGGTTTCGGAACTATCGCCACCCAAATACATTGTTAGGTAGTTAAAGTTCAAAAATCTGTAGAATCCGTGAAAAATAAAATGCACGACTGGGTCGCACGAACTTGCTCCTATGTAAAAGACTAAGAATTTCAAAAATGAATGTTATTAGAGAAACTGTTCATAAGCACAAAATTCATTTTTTAAATGACTAAAAAAAACTTCTTTAGTAGTTAAAGATAAGAATAGGATGCCATGTGATTCAAGCAAATATAGATTTATGCAAGAACAAAAATTGTCTTTGTAGTGGTTTCTTAAAAAATAAGGTTTTATGTAAGAAAATTTTAAAACATTTTTAAGAAAAAATGTTGGTACGCCAATTTGAAGTTTTTATTATTGTATGAATAAAAATTAAATTTACAAAAAAAAGTATTGAGACGTTTTTGAGATATTGAATTTTCAAAAAACAAAAAATTGATTTTTTTTTTTCAAAATTAAAAAAAAATATTTTTCTTAAGGTTTTGAAATGCAATTTTTTTTAAACTTTTTAGAAGCTTCTCTATACGAAATTCATTAAAAACCGTTGTGCTGATAATAAGAAATTCAAAATTTTAAAAAATCGTTCTATGGCAAGGTACAGTCAGTAATATATTGTTTTCAATTTTTTTTTATTAAGTTACAGATATTAAAAAATAATAGAAAGACAAAAATATAAGCAAAATTCTCGGAACCGTTTTCGCGAAAAATACGATTTTCGAAAACCATTTTTTAACATTTGTATGGAGGGTACCGTTATTTTTAGGTAAAATGAATTTATTTTTCTCATATCTTTTAGGTTATTTTTCCAAACTTCTATTTATCAAGTTTTGAAAAAATCGAGCATGGGGTTTTCGAAATATTGTGTTTTCAAAAAACAATTTTGAAAGTTTTTTTAAAAATCCAAGAAATTTTTTTTGGAAAATTTAAATACACAATAATATTTAAACTGCTGGGAAGCTTTAGCATAAAAAAAATGATCAAAATCCGTGGTACCGTTTTTGAGAAAATCAAAAACAAAAAAAATAGTCCCAAGGCGGGTACCAAAACTACTCATTTTTTGGAAATTTTTTTTCTACCATTACCTTAGTTTAACTAAATTAAATTTTTTGAATTTTTTTTTTAAATCGTTGGGACAGTTTTTGAGAAAAAAAAAATATTTATAAAATTTCGAAAAAAAATCGTATGGCAGGTACCGTTATTTTTGGTCTTAAAAAATCAAATAAAAAACAACCGGGGGTAAAAAATTGAAACCCTTATCTACCAAGTTTAAAGAAAATCGGCCGAGCCGTTTAGCTGTAATCGAACAGACAGACAGACAGAATTGACAGACCCACTTTTTTCGTCTTCGCTATCATCGTAATGTCAACTTTTATCAAAATCTCGAGTTCGATTTTTTTTGCGAATGCATAACTTGCCTTATAGTATGTACATACCTATAAGTCGCAAGTAAAAATCGATATCGAGATTTTGATCTAAGTTGCCATTATGATTATAGAGAACACGAAAAAGTTGGTCCCGCAACTCCGTCTGTCTATAGTCTATCTTTCTTTTTGTATGTCAGTTCCTCAACCTACAGCCTAAACTGAAGGTACTCAAGGGTCTTCTGTAATTCCTTAGAGTAGAAATTCAAATTTTGTGTTGGCTCAAAAGCTAACGGTATCTACTATACATCCGTTATGAAAAATTCTATACATATATCTGAATAACAATTCAAAGCAGGTGGGGATGACTTGGTAGGGAGCATGCACCAACTCATCTCAAAAATTTGGTCGGATGAAAGTATGCCCAATGAATGGAACCTCGGCATAGTGTGCCCCATCCACAAGAAAGGAGATGCTCTGACGTGTGCCAATTACAGAGGTATAAGTCTCCTCAACGTCGCATACAAAATCCTGTCGTCTGTACTGTGTGAACGCCTAAAACCGTTTGTCAACGAGCTGATCGGCCCCTATCAGTGTGGTTTTAGGCCCGGCAAATCTACTCTGGATCAGATGTTCACACTTCAACAGATTTTGGAAAAAACCCAGGAGTTCCAAATCGATACACACCACCTTTTTATCAATTTCAAAGTCGCGTATGATAGCGTGGACAGAGGACAACTATATAGAGCCATGTCTCATCTCGGAATCCCTGCCAAGGTCGTCCGCTTTTGCAGGATGACGATGGAGAAATCTCGCTGCTCCGTCAAGTTCGGTAAGAACATCACCAAACCATTTGATGTCGAGAAAGGTCTGAGGCAAGGCGATGCGCTATCATGCAACCTATTTAACATCGTAAGCAATTGTACGCAACTCAAACGTCAACAACAGAGGTACAATTTTTCAAAAGTCAGTTCAACTGCTTGCTTATGTGGATGATATTGATATCATTGGGCGGACGAAGCGAGCTGTTACCGGTGCGTTTGCAAGTATTGAACTGGAGGCGGCGAAAATGGGTTTGGCTGTTAATGAGGACAAGACGAAGTATATGTTATCATCGAGAAAGGAATCTCAACATATCGTCGACTCGGGCAAAACGTCACGATGGATAGGTATAACTTCGAAGTCGTCAAAGATCTTGTCTACATGGGCTCCACTATAACATCGCAAAACGACATCAGTGCAGATATCAAGCGAAGAATTACTCTTGCCAACCGCTGTTTCTTCGGGCTAAGAAGGCATTTGAGTAATAAAGCCCTATCACAAAGAACCAAGGAGACCTTGTATAAGATCCTCATCATCCCGGTCCTGCTGTATGGGGCAGAAGTCAGCGCGTAGGGTGCTTCATTTCGGCCAAAACTTCTTTTTAAAAAAACGCACTGTTTATGGGATACACAGCACTAACTTTGGAAATAAGTTTTCAATGTTTCCCAACATTGTTCAAGCCTAAAGCTACATATTTCGTTCCACGGAGGTGTGATAATGACTGTCAGTGTCAAAATAAGCTATGTTTTAAAAAGAAACCACTAAGTGGCCAACCCTGTAGAAACAATTTTTAAATTCCATAGTACTTTTAAATAAGAGCAAGTACTTGCGATTTAGTCGTCCTTTTCATTTTAATAGAATGGCTAAGATCTATGAAATTAGATCCTTCCAGGTAAGATTCCGAAATTTTCTTTTAAACCAATTCACTGCTCACTCAGGTACCGCAGGAAGGTCATCTGTGTCCTTTTCTATTAATTCTCGCTATAAACGCTGTTGTATCATGTATGCGCTCTATCGAGATTTATATTTTTGCTGATGATATGTACATTTTTAAGACAATACGAATATAAATTGAATAACTCTCTTCTGCAGGCCGATATTGGCAGCTTAACTTTGTGGTGTGGTAAAACCGGTCTTTTTCTTAGCCCTGCAAAATATCAAACAATAAATCTCTAGAAAATGACTTGTAAACGCTTTTGGTTATCTTATTCTGCAGCACAAGCTCTATCTGGCAAAACAATGAAGTGGATTAGAAGTATCAGACAACACATCATTTTTATAAAAATAAGCAAAAAGAGTTGGGGACAAAACGGAGCCCTATGGAACGCCAGCATTTATTTTGTAAAGATCACCTTGAAACCATCCAATACAACAAGTATTGAAAGATCTTGAAGGTAATTTCTAATCCAAACAGTAAGGGATTCGTTGATACCAAATCTACACATTTTTGAGAGCCTGATGCCAAACTATATGAAATTCCTTAGAAATATCAAGTCTAATAATCCTTCTTCAAAATAACGTAAAGATCTGTTCAACTCTTTGATTAAGAAATAATTAAAAAAAAAAACTTTAAATCTGTATCATTATTTTTTTTTATATAAAACTTACAGACTATCTAAAACTATATTAAAGCTAATTAAAACAACTTAAAAATTGCACAGCCACATCGACGTTTTCAGATTTACAGTAATCCCCGCTTAGTTGCACCTCGCTTAATTGAACATCCCGCTTAATTGACCGAAAAATTTGCATTGCAAAATTTCCCGTATTAGTAGCATAGCTTTTTAGATGGTTAATTGAACCCCGCTTAATTGAATTACTCGGTTAATTGAACTTTAAAATATGCACCCGAAAAAAAAATACATATATGGACATTTTTCGGATAATTGGACGTACAATAAATTTTAATGAAACAAATATTAGAAATATTTTATTACTTAACCTACGTCTGAAGTGGTTTTTTAAAAGACAGGTATTATTCAAGATGAAGAGCAGCCGGAAAATGATATCGTGGTCATCTGGTCATAGACAACATACTTAAGTACAATGGTTAAAGAAAAAGAAGAAGTTGAAACCATATTACCATCGACTTTCGAAATTCTTCAGGACATTGCAATTCTACGTTAATACTTCTTACCACTAAATACCACTAAATAAATTTACAGTTGAGCTGAAAAACAAGAAAACATTGTTCAAAACAAAACAATCAATCAAAATCAAATCACAAATTTTTTCAAACCAATATGTATGCAAATAACCATTATGAACCTTTTGAGGTACATATGTACCTACTCTTGTATTTATTATTTTTTTTTATCCTTTTCGAAGCTAACAGTGACTTTTTTTTAAGAATAATTTATTTCTGTTTCATAGTTTTAATTATGTATGTATTAGGGTGGGTCAAAAAAATCAAGTATCTTTTTTTTTGGATCCGACACATGAAAACTAGTTCAAATTTGAATCATTTTGTATCAATACTTATTAAATTATAAAATTTCATATGGTGAAATAGAATTTTTTTTTCTGCTGACATGTTATCTTAAAATTCAAAAATTAACTGGGTAAATTGGGAATATTTATTGAAAAACTACTAAAATCAGTAGGCATTGGAATTCTACTGCGAATATCTTTTGAATGGCTAGAGTAGTCGATTAACTACAGAGATCTTTTTTGTAGAACGTTCAATTTCCTATAGAAATAATTGAAACTTATTTGACAATAATTATTTTTTATTAAGTTACAAAATTCAAAACAAAAAAGTTATTTTCCTTAAAATACTTCAATCTTTGACGTTGAATATCTTTTAAATGGTTGGATTAATGAAAAAAGTATAAAAGACCATTTTTGTAGAGCGTTCAATTTCCTATAAATATTGACTATGCGATTGGTTAAACGATCTATTGTTGATAAGATATGACCATTTTTATATGATACTAAATTGAAAATGGAAAACTATGATGAGCATAATCTTCCCGTCAATATTAAGAGCTATTATTTGGTAAGTACTTTCTAGAGGTACCTAGGAACTTGTTTTCATGTGTCGGATCCAAAAAAAAAGATACTTGATTTTTTTGACCCACCCTAGTATGTATGCTTATTTTTTAAATAAAACGTGTTCAAATATTTTTGTGTGTGTATTCTTTTTCAGTTTTGTCAAGGTTTTCGTAAGTTGAAAATGAAATGTTCATAGTAAATTTCTGGGACGAATATTTTAATTTTTAGTTGACCGACTCGTGCAATTATACGAGTTTCGTTTAATTGAACAGTACGGTCAATTAAGCGGGGTTTCGTAAATTGAACCACCCGGATAATTGACCGAAAAATCTGACAAAATGGTCAGTGCAATTAAGCGGGGAATACTGTATATGTTTTTTTCTAATTTTAATTTTTTTTTTCTTGTGCCACCCCTTCTGTTCCTACTTAAAACCTAAATCTATGCGTAAGTCGGCCACGAAACAATTGTCGTGCAAGTCGGCCTTAAGCCACCAAAACTGGTTCTCTTGCTTCCTCCTATCTCTTCGGTCCCGATCGGGCAAAGTCCTTACTGAACCCAGTCATAAAGAACCGATCATAAAGAAGTCGCTTATCATAGTTCTTCTACGGCCGACGGCGATGTAGCTGAACCGCCTCTCTATCTTGGATCAGCCTTCGACTGTCTAAATAGAGGAATGCATTTGGTGAAATATAGCCACTCAAACGCACACTCTCGAAATATTCATTGTCGGGGCAATAAGCTAGGGTTGCCATCCGTCCGTATTTTCCCGGACATGTACTCTTTTTTCACTGTGTGGGGGAGGTCCGGGATAGTTTTTGATAATTGTCCGGGATTGTACTCCTTTTACCCATTGTGTATCTATTTACTTATATGCTTCTTATAATTAAACAGTTATTCAAAAATGAACCGAGGCCCATTAAAATTAAGTGAACGAACAGATCCAATATATGAGAAAAGAAATTATAGAACAACTGCCCAACTTATTGTTAAAGCTCTTACACAAAATAACTTATTATCAAAAGTAGATAAGTGGATTTTGCGCTGACAATTATTGCAATACCAATTTTGGTGGAAGACAAAGGAAAGGTTCGAACAATGTCTATTCGAAGTTAAAATCTTTAGTCAACCAAAACATGATAGGTAAGGATGTCCACCACATTAGTCAATGCGATCTACCATGGATGTGATACTTTACCAGTTGACGCCGATATCATAATTGTAAAAATATACAACTATTTCTCTATCTACACAGTCAGAACGGAAAGACTTCGAGATTTTTCTGAATTTCTTGAAAATGAATATAAGCCTTTCTTATACCATTCGAAAACCAGATGGCTTTCTCTCTATCTTGCTGTTGAACGTCTTTTACTTATGTACGAGAATCCGCCTAAAATATTGCAAACATTTTTTAAAGACGACTTAAGCGAGGCGTATTTATTTTCGGTTCATTCTCTCATGTCAACATTCAACGTCAATATTCAAAAACTTGAAAAACAAGACATTTCTACTATTGAAACCGTTGAAATTTTACAAAATATTGTCAATAATATTTACGAGCGAATCGATAACGATTTTGTTCCACTTAAAATTAAATCTATTTTGAAGAAGCTTGATGATTCCGGCTGTAAAGAAAACGTTATTAAATTCACGTGGACAAAAGATAGAAACAAACTGTTACCTGATTCCGTCAAAGGAATTATTTTAACAAAGGAATTAATTTAACAAAAAAGCAACAGTGATATACTTAACAGTATTAGATGTAATGAAAAGTACAACAAGCACTGTAAAGGCTATTTATTAAAAAAAAAACAAATGAAGTTCCTTTTTTTATACCTCAAAGATGTTTTGTAACTTAAAAATGTGATTTTTAAACTAAATATTTATTTTTATTTAAATGTTAATACAATTTTTTGTTTCCTCTTACAATATAAATGTGTTTATTCTGTCCTGTTTTGTACTCTTTTTTCAATCCTCATTTGTCCGGGAAAGTCCGGGTTTTCGAAACTCCAGTACTAGTTTCATCTAAACATATCTGGCTACCCTACAATAAGCCCCAAAGATTAAGCTATTAGATAAGGTCATTGCTCTTGCAATGTAAACCCGAATTAGATTAAATAAGAAATTATATACTCTGTTTATATTGGCTCCATTGTATAGTCTTGTTGGAATATAATTTTTGAACTTCTACTCTGGTGTTCTGTGTAATCCAAAACAGCGACGAAGGTACGG
The DNA here is from genome assembly GCA_911387755.1 of Chrysotoxum bicinctum. NCBI lineage: Eukaryota > Metazoa > Arthropoda > Insecta > Diptera > Syrphidae > Chrysotoxum > Chrysotoxum bicinctum. The sequence continues at coordinate 182,261,669 of OU426987.1, forward strand.
ATATACCATCGACTCCTGCTGAATTCTTTTTCTTTAGTAAATCGAAGATGAGCTCGAGCTCCACTTTCGTAACTAACAAGGAACTGATCCAATTTTCCTCGGCGATGACGGAATTTACCAAGCGTTCTTCATTGAACCCAGTGAAACCGAGGTTCTCTGATCGCCATTGCGTTATGTCGCTAGAAGTGGTGGAGTAAGGCTCTGTTTTCTAGGTTGTGGTTGAGGCGAATGCTTGCACCTTGCTGAAAAGCAGCTCCCATAGCCTCCACTTTGTCCAAAGGATCTTCAACAATAAAGATGTCATCGTCCAAGACGGTGTCTTCTGGATCTATGTCTGCTGTCAGAAGTCCGCCTCTGTTTTTTGTCGTTTTCTGGAGCTTAAGGCACGGACGTTCGTTTTGATGATCCCGTCTTAATATCTTGTTAATTTGTGAAAGCTTACTCGGGTTGGTAGAGTTAAAGGACCGAATTTTATGGTTCCAGTACAAACTAATAGATAACCTATAATTTTCTTTGATCAGTTGGTTGATGTTCTTAATTGACGACTTCAGTGTCCTAGTCCCCAAATCGTGTGAGTCACTAAACCGTCGTCGATAAAGGAGTTTTAGTCTTGTCAGTAGTCAACTTTTTTGTCTGCGTAGTGCTTCAATAGTCGCGTTACTGTACGTTCTCTTTATTTTGGTATTGTTCTGTTCATAGATCGTAGGATTGTTTCGTCCATTTGTTCTTGGTCAATTTCGTAGTTTTGTCAAACTCCTGCCAATTGTTGCATATATCTTGTTTGAAAAAGATAAAAGGATTCTCCATATGTGGATAACTGGCTTTGGGCGCGGCGCATTCGCACTTATATTTTCAAAACTATATCAAAGTAAAATATTTTCCCGCAAAACCTTTCCCTTTAAGATCAGCCACTACATTTATTATTTAACCCAAAACAAACCATTTCCAAGTAACATTCAAAATGAATGTTTATTTGGTGTATTGTTCTCCATAAATCTTCCCCATTTATTGAAATTGCAGAAACATTTAATTAAATTGAAATAAACAAATTAAAAAAAAAAAAACATAAGGGAAAGAAGGTAGATACAATTTAAACCATTACCCTTCAGCAGAAACCACTTGACGATATGAACTGCGTGACTAAACACGAGTGTTTAATCCCAAATGGAAAGTACATACATAGATATACATAGTTGGAAACCAGAAAATGAATTGAAAAACACCGCTAGTCGAACTAATGTATATTCGGTTTGCAAATGTGGAAAAGATTCCAGTTCATTGCTTCAGAATGGATTGGAGAAGATGATGGCTCTTGTTTTCCTTCACCTGATCGACTAAATCCACAACCCCCTCGCCCCTAGACCATTACCTATGGACAAGAACCTCACCCCGACCAGTACCATAAGAATACAAAAAAAAAAAAGAAGAAAAACTGTGTAGATTCAGTGGTATTTTGTCTGTATCTTTGGTGGCGTGCCTTCGAAAATGTTTTCAACAAAATGTATCTGCATTTTCACATACCCGATTACCGGAGCTATTGGATGGACACAGATATACGTATGTATAAGTACAATCCGCACTTGAAGTAAATTTTCTCCAGCATAATAATTCCTCTGGGAAATTGAATTGAAAATATCTAAGTGGATTGGACAGTTTGGGGTCACCATCGGAATAAACGACAAATTTGCATGTCTTATCACAAGACGTCCAACTAAACACAGTCTATTCTCTGAACAACACTACCCCAACTCTAACCCCATTAACCACCTATTATTAAGCCATATGCTTTAATTTCTTAGATTGGTCTGCAACTAGGTGTAGGTCTTCATAGGGCTTGTACAATTTACGTTCATGCGACATTCAGAGAGAGCTAAGTGAATTTGTGATAATTGTTGGGTTCACTTCCTAATGTTAGCTATGAACTACTTATTTGAACTGTGTTCAAGTCTTCAATTTAATGATATCGTGCTGGCATCAACAAATAGTAATACATACATATACATATAAATATCACCTTTTAAATAGAAAATTTATTTATAAATCTGGGATAAAGTTCGGTTAAAAAAGAATGTTTTAAACCGAGTTTAAATTTATTATCAAACCTGCCAGATTTTTTTGAAGCTAATGCTTAGCTTGAATAGAAATACTTTCTTATTTTTATTAATCTATCTTCTATATGTATATGTATATAAAAATCAATTGCTGTTCGTTTGTCTCACAAAAACTCGAGAATGGCTGCACCGATTTTGCTAATTTTGATCTTGAAATATTTTTGGAAGTTCAGGGAAGGTTTAAACAGTGAGAATCATAAATAATAGTTAACGGAAAATAATAAAAACGACAATTCAATTTTCCAATAGACGGTGTTCACATTGGACTCACTCCGCCTACTTATTTTGACGTCTCTGTGTTTTTTCTCATTTACACTTCATAGTAAGAAAGAGACAGGAAAGTGAGGCAGGATTTTTAAAACGAATTGAAAATTAATGGATTTTTTTTGACATTTGTGTAAGTGACATAATATATGACACGCGAAGGTACAGTGTATCACAAAGGTAAGTAAGCACTCACTTAAAAAAATTATAAACAAACACTATTTGGAAAATAAATCGGAGAATGGTAAAATTGTTAACAAAAATCCATCTACTATACACAAAATAATAACCAAATAAAATAACATTGGAAGTTTGCCAAATGACCCTCGATCAATGACAATGACAAGCAGGAATGTCGTATTATTGTTAGGAAAGTGAGGAGGAATCCCAAAGTAAGCCCATCAAAGATATCAGCAGGAATAATCAAAGAAACAGGTAAGTCATGTAACCCTCAAACTATTCGACGAGTGCTCTACCTATCCGGTTATCATGGTCGAAATATTAGAAAGAAACCTTACATAAGTAAAATAAATCGCGAAAAGCGGTTCTTCTTTGCAAAAACCCATGAATCTAAACAAGCAGAATTTTAGAACACAGTTGTTTTATTTGAAATGTTACTTTTTAGTTCGAAATACATATCAATTATAGACAAAAATATTAAGTTTTTTTTTAACATTACTATCGATTGTTTGAAGGAAATGATCTTTAAACTTAGAAGTGCTTACTTACTTTTGTAATTCACTATATATTTGTAGTGAGCAAATGGCCAACAATTATGACAACTATAAGACGTCAAAGTGAGTCTGGAGTGTTCACACTGCTTTTGTGTCTGAACACGACAGGTTGGCCTTACGTCAAAATAAATCAGTTGAGTAAGTCCAATGTTAACAGCGTCAAACATTTGTTGTCTTTTGTTTTTTAAATTGTCACTTGGTTGTCAAATATTTATAGGTGCGTTCAGAAATGTTTCTGTTTCATAGTTGTTGTATGAGGTTCGATCTTTTTGGTCTGTTTTGTTAGAATACAAAACAGTTCTGGTTCAGAAATAAAAAAAAAGTGCAAAAGTGTCAATTGGTTATCGAAAAAAGAAAATAAAAAAATTTCAAGGCGATTATTAAAATCTAACATCAGTGCCCGAGAACTTTATTGATTACAAGGAACACCAGTTGAAGGACACCCGAATACTCTAGGTCGCATTTACACAGTACATCCAAATAACGATAAATGTTATCATCTTTGATTGTTGATGGTGAATGTTCGTGGTCCAACATTGTTTCAACAACTGAGAACAGTTGGTGGATATTTGTGTGCAATTTTCTGTGAGGCGTGTCAACTACTACAGTTACGCGAGAACGATTCACATTGGGATAATACGCTTAAGGATTCCGTCAAATCTTCATCGTCACATCAAATTCGCACATTGTTTGCGATTATAATATCGACATGTTTCGTCTCGAATCCGGAAGAATTAAGCAAAGATATGGAGTAGAAACTCCGTGGTGGAGACCATAGCTGACCGAAGCCAACCACAATCTGCACCAATATTTTCGATTAGCCTTTTTCGCCCACCACGAACTAGGAACGATAGTCTTATGCAATCTTTCTTAATCTAATGGCACTGGGTAGAACCATCGATTATCCGGTAGAGCTGTGTCAATCGCGATTGATTCGGTCTTTGTGACCCGTTCACCAAAAAGATTGATTGCAATCAAAGTAAACCAAATCAATCAATCCTAATGTCAATCCCTTGCCACTGAAACCGATGAACGAAACGAACGAAAAAAGTTATGTTTCATTCATTCAACTTGTTCTCAATCATTTCACAATACCAAATAGGAATGGACATAAAATAGAATGTATCTTCCTCATTTTATATACAATGGAAGATGGTGGCGTGAACGAAGCTATGAAGTAGGAAAAAGCTATACTTTCGTTCATTTTCACATCGTTTCGGTCTCGGTCTGAACGAAACGATGGGAATGAGTTGAATGAATGATTGAAAACATTTCGTGTCGGTCTTTATCTCGTTCGGAACGAAACGGATGGATGATTTTGATTGAATGAACGATTGATTGAAAAGATCGAATCCTTGAACCAATCAATCAATGATTGATTTGATCTTTCAAAATGAACGATTGGCACAGCTCTATTATCCGGATTGCTGAAACTAAAACATCTAGCAAAAGAGAATAACTATCTCAGTTACTTTTCTTTATGTTATGGCAGTGACTTCCCCTAATGCCTAATCACTTTATATTTCTTTGTTCGCCTTGCAACGAACTAGGACCGATAATCCTAAGGGTTTTCTTAGTTGTCTAAATCCCCAACTAGGCTGTATAGCCGGAGAAATAGACTAAGCTTCCCCACCACGACAAGGTAAAACCCATCGGGGAGGGGAAATGTGTCAATTGATTTTCGTGCTAAACAATCAAACATTGTACTCATACCCTTATTTACTGCGAAGAGTGTGTGACCTTCAGATTACGCTATCCACGCACCAGCCAACGGCAGCCTCATCTCCGATATCATATTCAAACATCAGTGACAAAATGCTAAAAGATATTGTAAACTTTTTTGTATTCAGTATTGCATATTAATTATTTATTTTCATATTAAATGCCAGAAAATTTATTGAGAAAGTTTTTGTATTAAATTCAAGACCTTACAAAAAAAAATAAAAATAAAACAAATACATATGTACTTGCTTTAGTTATTAATTTTTTTTTTTTCAAAGATTTCAAAACAATCCAGGGATGTTAATTTCCTAGTTTTAAATAAACGAAGTGCACAAAACATTAGGAACCTCATCTCATGATCAAAATATTGAATTGTAAATTCGCAGAGTTGTAACTAATTTAAATTTGAACTCAGAATCGAATTCTATTAAAAATAGAAAACCAAAGGGCATTATATTTTCCTCGAAACATGTACATTCTAGTTTGATATTTCGCTGAAGTATCCGAATGATTAATCGAAAGTTTAATTAGGCGTATCCTCTACCTATATATGGGCGATATTCATGTCATAAGTGATGCAACCAAAGATAACTTTTCTGAGAGTACAAATTGCCATTGATTTTCCATTATGGTTCGTCCGGCGGCGGGTGGCTATCGGGTAGGGAACGAACCCTGTTGATGTACTCTGCTGGCCACATCATCGTCATCCACCGGAGCAGAGAGTGTAACGAGCACCATTGCCGCCGTATCATCACTGCAAGTGCTGAAAACTTGAATAAATTGATAGATATTTCAATTTTCGCCTTTTCGGTTTATCTAGCCGCCTCACTCAGTAAATATTTTGTGACCAGCAGTAAATTGACAATACGAGGTGGGTTCGGCCCTTGCCCTAGCCCTAGACCGTATCATGTTTTACTCGTTATGTGAGTAGACAAGCACAATTCACCCTGAGGAGGACGAGGGCTTACATTTATGTCGGCTTCAAAATGACAAATTCTTTTCAAGCTCGAAAATCATAGCGAAAAGAGTAAAAGGGAAAATGGCCGACGAACGGTTGAAGCCAGGGAAAGGGATATGCCACAAAGTACGCTCGCCTTTGGCCACAAAATCCTGTCAGTCGGGTGCGCCAATTTAACATGAAAAAGATGTAAAAATACGAAGCCAGTATGTATTTTAATAATTTTCCATTTCCTTTCAGTTAATTTCCACATTTGATGAACCCGTTCGTCGTGTTCCGAATACCGACTGCGGATTGTGCCACAAGTATTTGGTCAATTGCAACAAAATATTTCGTCTATTCATTCGAAATGGATGTGGATGTATACTTCGCCTATTTTCGTCAATTTAATTTGGAAAAAGGGTTTAGTTTTTGGGTATTTAATTTAGTAATGTAGGTTGTGGAGACTTTACAACTTGGTTATACAATTTACCACATCAGACGAAATATGTTTCATTGACGACGAGTTGTAGGCTTAATGGTTAATTTAGGTAGGTACATTACATACACAGATAAGGCGATAATAACTTTTGATTCATTAGTCAGAGACATTTGAAGATTTTAATTAATGAACTGTTTAAAACTATTTTGTGGAAAGATTAATGACTCTTAGCAAAGGAATATTGTTTTGTTTATCAACTCAAATATTTAAGACTGTACATTTCCTCCTTATCGTAGTTAAACCTATTTGAAAACCGCATCTTTATTTCCCGAAACTGTAAGTTGCTTGGAACTGAAGAATTTAATCCTTTTAATGCACTGCCTATTGAATTTCAACCTCCATGAAAAAAAAAAACACATCGTTCCTCTGGTGATAGGAAATCATTCTGTATCCGCTTGATGTAGATCTATTCCCCTCTTCCGTAACTCAGTTAATATTTTGTTGTTAAAATTTACAAGAAACCATGTTAAAAATGCAAAAACTTGCTAAGTACATCATCACTATCGACCTTAAGAGCCTTGGTATCACCCACTCGCAGTGTATAAACAAAAATTCCTGAAATATGGGTTCTTTTAAAAAGGACGGGAAGTAGATGAAATAGAATAAAACAATCTCTATTATAGGTATTACCAAAATTCTTTTCATTCGAAAGGTCCATGTATGCAATTATGTATGAAATATGACATGGATCAAATGTCCGCCTCGGCTCCCTTCTTATGGTGGCACGGATCCGAGTGGTCCAATTTTCAAAGACTATTCCTCGTAAATCAAGCTGAATTTGAGCGATGGCCTGTGTTATGTTCACCTTAAGGGCATCGGCCGATTGTGGTTTATTCGCATAGATCTGCGACACTTCAGAAAACCCCACAAGAAAAAATCTATCGGGGTCAAATCATACGACGTCGGTGGCCAATTCATGTCACTTCTGCAAGGGATAACCTTACCCACAAACCGTTCATGCAGAATCTTAATAATGGCGTCGCTGTATGACAAGTATAGCGATGTTCTGATGGAACCACATGTCGTCTAGGTCCCTATGGTTTAATTTGGGGCATGTCTATTATCATGAACTTGGAGCTCCTGCGTCAATTTAAGCTTGTACGGATGTAAGCTCAAGTTGTGACGCAAAATTCGCCACGTTGAAGTTTGCGAAAGACCGAATTTTTGTGCACTGCGCGGAATTGCCTGCGTAGGGCTCTGCTGTACATTTTCACGAACAGTGGTGATGTTCTCGGATGACTCTGCGTTTCTTTTGTGTACGAATGTTGGTTGATTCATTACCGAACCGGCCGTATCAACACATTTTATCCCATTATGTCTAGCACGTGCAGAAAATAATCTTGAACAACGATTCCGGGGGTTGGTTTGGTTATTCGAGCTGTGGTTCTAACAAGACGGAGTAGAAGCGACGCAACGCTTGAAATTAGCCGCCGTGATCATACAAATTGATACCACTTGATTATTTGCCTGGATCTACCTCAAATTCTAACAAGCCAAGTACGAGTACTAAGTACTTTTAATGAGCTTATGGTCAACATTCGAAACGCGATTGCTGGAATTACGCCTAGAGTAATGAAATATTTGGACTGACTCCGCTCAAAGTGTGCTATTCAAGGCGTCGTCTTTCTTGACAGACACAGACACTGGATAAAACCAGTTCTTATTTAGACAAGGAAAAGAAACTGTATAAAATCTTAAACGAGTTTTAACTCAATCAATAGAAACGGCATTTTTCAAAACTAGCTAAGCTGCCTAGGAATCTTCTCAAAAATGTTTACTGTGCTAAAATAATATGACAGTGGTGTGGGATGGCGACGAAGGTTCAAGTTGATTTAAAATTGGAGTCAAACAAAGTTAGTTGCTAAGCCCGCTTCTTTTACTGAATGACAACCCATTGGCTCTCCCTGACAAGTATGAGTTTCATTAAAAAAAATATATTTGTTTCTTTAAAACACCCCTACCTACATACATAAATGATTCCTTTGAAGCTTGGAGTTTTGCAACTTTATACCTTTTAAATTTAATTTTAAGTAAAATAAATAAATTTTTTTATATAAACAATTTTAAATGTTTTTATTTTTACAAATTTTAACAACATAGGTATAATATTAATTTAAACGTAGAAAGCGACGCGTTTCGAAATTTTATTCCATCATCGGGCTTATCAAAATTTTTTGTTATTAACGTCTTGTTTCGTTGCTGTTGTGTCATTAGGTTTTTTTTTATGTAGTTATGTTTGTCCTTTTTTTGCGTTATAGTAAATTGCGGTGTCGAATAGTGTGTTTGTTTTTATTGTCAATTTATCGTTCATTATATTGTCTTGATCTCTTTTGCACGCTTTGTAAATTTCATATTCATGCACTGGAAGAATATGAAATTTACAAAGCGTGCAAAAGAGATCAAGACAATATAATGAACGATAAATTGACAATAAAAACAAACACACTATTCGACACCGCAATTTACTATAACGCAAAAAAAGGACAAACATAACTACATAAAAAAAAACCTAATGACACAACAGCAACGAAACAAGACGTTAATAACAAAAAATTTTGATAAGCCCGATGATGGAATAAAATTTCGAAACGCGTCGCTTTCTACGTTTAAATTAATATTATACCTATGTTGTTAAAATTTGTAAAAATAAAAACATTTAAAATTGTTTATATAAAAAAATTTATTTATTTTACTTAAAATTAAATTTATAACTATACAACATGGAGACAAAACCACATACATATTTATACCTTTTCGCTGAAGATGCATTTTATTTACAACATTAGAGTGATGGCCCTACTTAATATTCGACTACCTAATTTAATTGCGAAATAACTTCTGTACTAAAAGTCATAGCTTTTCGTAGAATGATGCACAGCTGATGAAAGCAGACTGGAGGACTTGGGAAAGAAGTTTTCTAATAAATGAAATGAAAAGTTACGAAAATTTTAGAAAAGCTTAACGCAGCGTTGCCAGAAATATGTATAAAATTCTGCTACAATTCCTGGGCGACAAAAACTACTTCCACGATCAGTACTATGTATGTACGTACCTATGTAAATACCCACTAAACCATTATTGAAAGTAAAAATAAATTGTTTTAAATTTAAGATGACTGACACCGTTCAAAGAATAGAATTAAAAGAATAGCCTAAATTATTGTTTGTATTTCAAAAATGCCTATTGATGCGAGATTACCTACTATTTTTTCTAGATGAAGTAAGAAAAATATCAACTGTAAACAAAAAAACTATCAAGACCAAAGCTTTAGATAATTGAATTTATATGAACTTTTGTTAAAAAAATTTTAAGTCAAAAGTTAAAAATAATCGAGTTTTTTTTTAACAAGAAACCATCATCTATTGATTGAAGATGGCCGCGTACGTAAATGTGTTATAATGCTAGCTACACACGAGGCAACCGTTGCAGCAACGTGTTTCGTTTGTTCACTACACACGTGGCAACTGTTGCCGCAACCACAGTACTGTTGGAGCAACCGATCGAAAATATCAAAACTTTTTGATATTTCTGGCAACGGTTGCAGCAACACAAAATCAATTGGCAACATAGCTACACACGAAGCAACGGTTGCTTCAACATGGCTGTGTTGCTGCAACGGTTGCCTCGTGTTTAGCTAGCATTAGAACTAGAAACTAAAATATTGGAAACTCTTTTCTAATTTTTTGCACCATGGCGCGAGGCAACTGCTTATCGGAAGACCTGAGTTACGAAATAATACAAAATTATAAAAAAACGTTTTGGCATACGACATCGGGAAAATATTAGAAATAACAAGGTCTTCAGTTCAAAATATGATTAAATTATTCAAAAAAATCGGAAATGTGAACCCATTAAAGAAAACTTGAAGGCTTCCGGTCGTGAAAAAAAATTAAAAAAGATCGTCCTGCTACAATGGCAAAAATCACCTTAGAGTGGAAAAAAACGCCATTAAGAAACAAGTTTCTAAAGAGAAAGACGTTTCTATTAAAGAAATGAAGAAAATGGCTTACGAGTTGTATAAAAGTAATATTTAACATTGTATTCATTGGCGCAAAATTTTAAAGAGTTCTCCTTTAAGCAATAAAGACGGCTCTACTTAACGCAGTCGTTTAGCTTGGAAACTTTGTCTAACTTTTTCATAATTTTAATCACGTTAGACAACTCTTCTAACTACGAGTAATGTAGGTTTTACAACAGAACCTAAGCGAATTTGCGTTGAACAACCCTTAATTTGACAGATACAGGCGCGAACGCAGGTAGGGGTTTTAGGGGTTCAAACCCCCCCCGAAACGACCAAAAAATAAGGGTTCATTTTATTAAAAAAAAAAAAAAACAAAGTGTTATTTTCGTGCCATAAATTCTTCTGCTAGTGTTGTTTTTTCTTACGACTTATAGGTACAATAAGGCAAGTAATGCATTCGTAAAAAAAATCGAACTGAAGATTTTATTCAAAGTTGATATTACGATAATAGCGAAGACGAAAAATGTGGGTCGCAAAATTCTGTCTGTCTGTCTGTTCGACTACGGCCTAAAAAGGTGGGCCGATTTTCGTTAAACTTGGTAGATATCGTTTTGAATTTGTTTCCACCACACGTTTTTTCTTTTCTTTTTAAGACCAAAACATAACGGTATCTGCCATACGATTTTTTTTTCGAAATCTTATAAATATTTTTTTCTCAAAAACTGTCCCACAGAATTTTGAAAAAAAAATTCATAAAATGTCATTTCGTCATTTTAGGTAATGGTTGAAATATTTTTTCAAAAAAATGGTTATTCTTGGAAGCCCCTTGAAACCATTTTTTGGTTTTTGATTTTCTCGAAAACAGTACAACCGATTTTAATCATTATGAAGCCTTTCCAAGGTTTAAATATTATTGCGTATACAAATTTCAAAAGTTTTATTTTTTGATTCTTAAAAAAATTTCAAAATTTTTTTCTGGAACCTCAATATTTCGAAAACCCCATGCTCGATTTTTTTTAAACTTTATAAATAAAACTTTCTTAATATAATCTAAAAGATCTGAGGAAAAAATTTGTTTTACCTAAAAATAAAGGTACCCACAATACAAAATGTTAAAAAATGGTTTTCGAAAATCGTATTTTTCTCAAAAACGGCTCCGAGAATTTTGATAGTTTTTTTTTTGTTTCGATTAATCTTTACTTTTAGAACAGCTTCTAAAAAGTTTAAAAAAACATTGCATTTTAAGACTTTTTTTAAAAATAATATTCTTTGAATTTTTGAAAGAAAAAAATCTGTTTTTTTTTTTTTGAAAATTCGATATTTCAAAAACTGTTCAATATTTTTTTTTGTAAATTAAATTTTTATTCGAACAATAATAAAAAATTTAAATATGCGTATCAAAATTTTTTCTTAAGTATGTTTTAAAAATTTTGTATACAAAAGCTTATTTTTTAAGAAACCACTAATACGAATTACAATTTTGTTCTTGCATAAACTAATATTTGCTCACAACACATGGCATTCTGTGCTTAGCTTCAACTACTAAAGCAGTTTTAGTATTTTAAAAAAGAATTTTGTGTTATTTCTGTAATAACAGTAATTTTTGAAATTCTTAGTCTTTTACATAAGAGCAAGTTTGTGCGACCCAGTCGTGCATTTTATTTTATGTGTCTTCGTATTTTAACACAATTCACTTAATTTGAATTGATGATTAAAAAATAGAGACGAATAGAACAGCAATTGCGTTTTTGATAATTAACATTATGTATAGGGCAGAAAACGGACTAACGAACGGAGCAAATATACCGATACAGATATCCGTGTTAATCTTAAGGGCCGATTTATGGCTGATAAATGATTTCGATTTATATAATTTTGAGTTATTGATGGCTCCAAAGTCGGAGTGTGATGAAAGTTACAGTTAAAATGAGTATCTAGCACATAGCACCCTCTGAGAGCGTTTTGATTATAATTATGATGTAGTATAGTTAACGTAGGTACCAATTGAGTGTTGCCGTCGTCCTTATGTTTTCGTATAACTCTTTTTCCTATCATCGCAAAAGTACAACAAGTTATAACTTCACGCATTAATATTATGCCGGATTTAGTTTTGCAGATTTGGACCACTAGGCGAACCTGGAACTTATTTTAACTCTATTGTTAGGTACACTTATGAAATCACTTACATTCTTTTTCTTCTTGTTGCATTTATGATATTTTACGAACCAAATGATGGCCTCCATCACAGGGCCCGTAGTGAAAGTCTATGTCTAAGAATTAATTCCGCAATAAAAAATGGCCAAATGGGAAGCACCAAAAACGCCCTCGTAGTGAATATTATCCAACTTTTGGTAACATTATTCAAATTTGCCAAATAGGTATCCGTTGCAACATCTTTATGATGTTTTGTTTTTGCGATTTAGCTGTATGAAATTGTTCCGATAGGTCCTATCCCTGAGATCAAATATTATTTAGTTATAAACATATTAATGTTAATTACAATAAAGAATATGTAATTAACAAGTACCTACAATATATTAATAAAATAATATATTTATGAAAGTCTCATATTTTTTTGAAACCCCCCCCCCCCCCCCCCCCCGAAATTATTTTCTGCGTTCGCCCCTGGACAGATACATAACTCACACAACTACAAAAACACAAAAAAAAAGTAAAAAGAACAGACAACTTCAAACCAAATAATTTTTCGCCGAAAAAATTACGTTTTATATACTACCTCGCTACAGATTTTGATAGTTTATAAGTTATTTACATTATTTTAGATGGAAATAAAGTATAAATCGCAAATTCACCTCATAAAAACTCAATTTGTTGTTGCAAGTGCAGATTCATTTAGCTATACCTACTTGTTTCGGCTGGCGACCGACACGGCGGCGGCGGCGTGCATACAATGTACATTTGTTTGTACAGATTTGTTAATAGTAGGGCACTTTCATACGATTGTTTTGAATTTCTAATATTCAGTGATTCAGTCTCTTTACAAAGCACATCTTTTAAAAAATCAAATAAAACATCAGTAAACATTTTTACTTCGATTAGCTTTGGTATGAAATCACCATTGTCAATATGGATAAAGTATACTTTTAAAAGATAAACTAGCTATTTGCTGCTGTTAAAGTAAGACGAGCTCTTTAACGTTAAAGTATAGTTTATGTCCTTTAAAATTAACAAAAAGTCGGTTCTCGTTTTATACTCAATATTTAGAGTCGACTCCCATTCTAAAATTGATTTATAGTAGGTTTTAAATGTTTAAAATTTTGCGCCATTAATTCTGAAATATAAGCTTTCCGTGGAAAAAAGGTATAAATTTACTTTGGAAACCACGAAATGCTCACCTATAGGTATTCTTGCTTACTTACTTACTTACATACTTACTTACTTACTTAGGACCTTCATTCCTCCATGAGCCAAATGATGAAAACTGCTGCTATAGTTATTGGTTAGGATTGGTAGACTTAACTTTATTTTAGAAAAATTTGAGAGAAATTGTATATACATATGTACATTTTTTTTTTTTTTAATAATCTACCCGCGCTCAAGGGATTATGATTACCCTTTAAATGTTTCAACACAGCCAGCGCGGGCGTGAAGTTAATGAAGAGAAAGAAGGATAGGAAAGATGTGTGGCACGATGTTCTGAGACTGTTGGTGGTTGTCTCAGATATTTTTATCTCCAGGGATGGCGGCTCAGCTAAAGCGGAGAAATGCCGTGTCTTATTTCTATGTCGCTTATAATTCATATTATTTTATTCGTGTTCATCCTTGTTGGGCATACTAGTTTAACTCAATTACATGTTGTTAGTGTTATGCCTGAACAACATAAAATGAGTAAACCAGCAACCCATTGATGACAATTTTTAGAAGGTTTTTGATGGAATTAAAGCGACATAGACGACGGCAGGGATCGAACCTGTGATCATGAGGTTGACAGGCGAGCACACATCCATCGCGCCACGGCCACCCCCACCCCATATATGTATGTATGTATGTATAAAAAATTAATTATTAATGAAACGGCTCCTAAGATTTTTTTTTTAAATTTTTCACCTTAAACTATTTTAGGATTTGCTTTGGGAATTTAAAGAAAGAATTTCACGCTTTCGAAGATTTTTCACTTATTTTATACATGATTTTAGTTATGAAGCTGCTTGCACATTAGAGCAAGTACAAGGTGGTCCAAAAGTTGTCAACCGATGTTCTTTGGCTATAATTTTTGTATGACTGAAACAATTCGAAATAATTATTCTGCGTTTTATAGAAGTATAGCTATACATATTTGATAACTACATATTTTCATCACAAATGTCAAAGTAGAATTGATATGGTCGCCATTTGCAAAAATTATAACATACTATTCCGAAAGGGTGACAACTTTTGATACTCTTGTAGGTACGTTCGATCCATTCGTGAATTTTATTTAATTTTTTCAATTGAATAACCATCAACATTTTTGTTATATTGATAATGGACTTCTAATAAATTTATCTGTCTGTCTTCAAAATCAATTAAAACTGGAATACGCACATATTTACAAACAGTCATATGCACATAAATATATATGTACATATGTAATATTTAGTTTTTTCTTATATTCAAGACAACTATACAAATAAAAAATAATCGACTTTATTTTTCGATGAAACTGATGGTCATCCTTAGCAACTTTATAATTTACTTTAAAGCTTCAGGTAAAAATCTCCATTAGGTTAGGCAACTTTCGAATCCAAAATCTAAGTAATTACAACCTCCAGGCTTAATATGGAAACTTAATATTTATTTATTTAATATTTATTTACAAGGTAGAAGTTTATTTTGGACATGGCTAGCAGAAAGGTCAAAAAGTAGGTAAGCCAACTGTACTTTACTAGGATAAAATTCATTGTATGTATAATGGTTGGCATGAGTTGTATATGGATTAATTTTCAATGTTCGAACCAAATCTATAGTAAATCTATAGGTGTCAAGTCAAATGTAAGCTTCTTAAATAAGAGCTCTTACACAATCTCAAACGTAATTAAAAACTTCTTCATAAGTCCTTTATATCATCATATCGAATACCAGCAATCACTTGGTTTTATGCTTTATATGTGTGAAATTATTTTGGATGACCGAGGACTCATGAAAACAATAGGTTTGTTATGTACCTATCTTTGTAGACCATTGAGTACCTATAGTACACCTTTTCATATCGGGCATTTTATGTACCTACTTTTTGGGAATGCTGGTGTTGGCAAAAGGATGTCATTCTGTTTGTTTGAAATTCCTTTAACTCAAAGCAATAAAAGGAATGATACAGGGTGATATGCCTAAGCTAGGTTGTATTTTTCGGGGCGAGATAAAAGAAAAACGAAATTCTGAATGGCGGACATAATATTCTGTTTTGGAAATGCTGTTTTAAGGATAAAAAGACAAATATATATTTTAATACGTGCTGCATGAGTATTTAGATACCAAAATATGCATCATTTTTATTATTCCGGGTACTTATCAAAATTTAAGGTGGTATTTATAAAATTTATAAAAATTATATTCGATATTTAATTTTTTTTTTTTCAAAAATACTTTATTTGATGTAAACAAAATTTTCAGACGTCACGATTAATGGAGAAGTAAAGCCTAAATACTTACAACTCACAATCTTTTTTGCGTACATGATCACCTATTGGGGGCGTTAAAGAGATCCCTTGGAGGCAACTTCTAGACTTCACGACTCGTGAGAAGTAGATCCCAAATACTTGCAACTCTCAATAATTTCTGCATGCGTGAACACCTTCTGGAGGCGTTAAATAGATCTCTTGGAGGCAACATAGACGAACACTGGACCCAAGTCAGAATCAATAGACACATGCTAGAACTTGGTCGATAGAATGCCCTATCGAATTCAAGCAGTCATTGATGCTTGTGGTGGATACTAATACCGGAAATATTCAGTCTTGAAAATGTTTATTCATTCTACCCTTTTTTCTTTTAAGAAAAATCTTTTATGTTGATTTTATGAGTCCAATTTATTTTTTAGACCAAATATTTTCATAATTCAGAAAATAATACCGTGATCCAGTTTATCATAAAATTCATAAAATTTTTTGTTAAGTGTGATGCGCGTATCAAAGCGCACTCTTTTAATGGTCGTAAACTGTTTTAAATGTTATAAACTGACATGTTTCTAGATTCATCGAATAGTTTTACCTGCGGTACTTAAAATAGAGCCTCAAATAAACAACGGGAGTCTTTATAACTCAACTGGCTTACTTTTTATGAATTGGGAACAAATTACAATTGGAGTTAGAAGTTAAAGACCATAGAATGAAATAACCCATTTCGACTCCACATTAATATCTTAGCATTTTGTGGAAATTTATGCGAATCACCCTGTATACATTCTTACTTACACTATATGTATAATGAAGGTAGATATAGGTCAAAAAGGTGAGTATAGAATACAGATATCTATCCAACTATTTCGGCAGTCTCCTGGCTTGTCAATTGTAGGAGAAATAAAATGGCCTTAGGGCACACATCATGCTCTTTCTTTTGGGTGTAGAAGCATTTGTGGTCCTTCATTCATTATTTATATTATTGCTTAAGGCTCAGTTGGAATTAAAAAGGCTTAAAACAACACTGCTTAGAGATATTTGTTCTTTCTAACACTGATGGACCAGATCTTAGGGAAGATAATAAAAGAATTTATTCGGAAAGTTTCTCGTATGTAAAGAAAAAATCCATACCAATAATATAATTAAATTGTACCTATTACATAGGTTCGGACATACATTAAGAGTTTTGATTTTGCAGAAATAATAATCAATCTATGAAAATCCTTATTGAATAAGCTGAGTAGGGAAAGATATTTAAATAAACCAATAACGGTGTGAGATAATAAATTGATTGCTGGATTGATGGCTTTACATATTTTAAAGTTACATCAACACAAAAGCTATTATGTATGAAAAAGCACATCATTTAAATAGCCACATTGACTTCGCCGGCAGTGCTTCAAGCCAGTCATTCTAAATTTTAAAGACTTGCAGCAATAGCGACACGAATAGCTAGTCAAAAGTGGTTGACTTGTTATCGTGGGCTAAGGTCTTGACATATCCTCAATGAAAATTTTCGAGTGCTGTCAAGTCGCATCATAGCCAATTTATGAACGCTCGCCATGAGATGACCAGTCGTCTTATCACTCCATCAAGCGTTGCGTCGCTTGTGTGGCATGTAACACCGCTTTCTTTTTGGAACCTCATCTCAGATATATCGATGTTGTCGAGGATTGGCCACAGAAATTCTGTTAACATTATTCTGCACCCGTGGTCATTGATAGTAGCGGTGTCTCTTTCTTCATTTCTAAAGAAATAAAGTTCGATGACGCCGCCATGCCATAAACCACACCAAACAATCAATCTTTATGGATACATTGTGATTCTTGATCGAACACTTGTGGATATTGTTCTCTCCAGTAATGGTAATTTTGCTTGTTGATTTAGTCGGTTAGCCAAAAATGGATATCGTGCGAGTAGATGATTTGTGAATCCGGCGTTGTCAATAGACGTCCAAAAAAAATCGTAATCTGAACTCTGTTCAATTTTTAAATGACGATGTGAAACCAAATTTATTGCTGAACTGAAGTTTAGACCAAAAGTAGAGTTTAAACTTCCACTGTCAAACTGGGTTTAATGATTTTGAGCGTAAGTATAATATTTATTAGGTATTTCAACCCCCCAATCGGACAAAATTTACTTCAATTGAAAGCTCAAGTGACCTAAACTCCAAGGTGCGTTTCGCCCAGGTACGACAGTGGGCTCGTACCTGGGCTTTCAATTGAATTAAATTCAATCACTCCACTTAAATCGAAATAATTTTCATATCTTCATTGGACAAAATTTACTTTAAGCAAGCAAGCATATACCCGTATTATTTGAACAATATTTACATATGTTTTTCCGCTGCAACTGTCTTCGTCAAATTATCTGCAACCATAAATTCAATTGCAATTTCAACAAAGTCGAACATCAATCTGCTTAGATATTGATAAGTTCTTGGTAGTTGATTCCAGGTGAACACAGCTGAGTGAGTTTAATTTCAATGCCAACAGCAATGTGGAGGAACCGGAATAAATCTTTAATTCCGATTTTCAAAGTTTAGAGAGTTTCAATTTTGATTATCGCTTATCGCATCAAACACTTGAAACGTTTGTGTTTTGATTATCCTTATCAGGTAATATAGGCAATGTTGTTCCACTTTTGCAGAGTTTGTCAGCCTTACAGTTCCTATGACCTGGCACACAACACATGTCAATATTAAACTGCTGATCCATCTCCAAGATTTTGAAGGAAGTTTTTGCCAAATTGTACTTTTGGGATAGCTGTAACTTGAATGAGATTCGAATTGATTCAAAATGATAGAATGTCCAATTTCGTTATTGATACTAAGCTTAACTTTTGTCACGATTTCGAACCTTTTCTAGAGCGGTCCACCATACATGTATCTATATTAGTATATTACTTGCATATTAGGTTTTCAGCGTAGTTTTTTATCTTAAATACCTAAGGCCCAAGTCTTTTGGTTCTTCTCAAAAAAATTAGTGGAATGTTATAAAGGGGATTTACATGAGGAATTGTGTACTTCCGAGTGAATATGATAAGTTTCGTTTAATGAGGGTTGACTCCCAGGCCACATCGCTGAGTCCAGTTTGTTAGCTTGTTTAGAGTATTTTGTATGAATCCTTTTAAGATGTTAAGATACTTTCCTGATACAGCAATAGCAAAATCGTCCACATAAGCAATCACTCTGCAGTTATCCGCTTCCAGGCATTTCAGCAGCTCATTTAATATCTAACTCCAGAGAAGGGGAGAAAGGTGTACCGCTACTGACAAATCTTCTAGCAGAAAAGCCACCCAGTTTTGAATTGATAACCCTGCTAGTGAGTGAAAATTTGGTTAATCAGTTCAGCAAGCAATGTGCTAATAACATAAAACTTCCAATAGCTTGCTGGTAAGGAGACATCAGCAATTCAGCATTTTTGAAATAAAATTTTCTTGATCCAAGTAAATCTCATCTTTATTGCTTTAATTCATATAGGTTCCACTTTTTTTTTTAATTTCATCACTTGACCTTCTTTTCCGATCGAAAAACCGTTTGGTTTCTCAACTTTCTTCTTCACTTTACTTACCTTGAAGAAAAACAGTTACAGTACTCATTTGACAAATTTCCAAATTATATCTCAGATATCACTGATAATGCCATTTAGTATCAGATGGATCAGTATTTGAATTCACTGGTAAATAGAGCCTTGTTTCAAACACCATCTCGTTTTGGAATATACATTGTGTCTTAATAATATTGGCTCCAGTGATCTTATATCTACGCATTACCAGGAATTATTTTCTTCGAATGACTTCATGTCACACTGCACTTCCTCAGTCCATCTTTCTTTTGTAGGCTATAGGTACAGAATCCCTTTTAATACGCTTGAATACGCAACAAAAATACATTTTTCAGATTTTGCATCAAACTTACGTTTTTGCTTCAGAGCATGTGGCATCCCTGTGGATCCAAATATACGCCTATACGGAAATAACTAACATCTGGTTAGCGACCACACCACAACCCTTCCGGTGTCTTTTCGAGTTTTGTATGGAGTAAATGATTAAATATGTAGCTGCCACAATATAACTACTTCAGCCCAAACAAATGTTGGTATATACCATATTACCATCAAACAACTTACAACATAGCTTCAGCCACAGCGACAAATCTAAGCAACTTGCTCGTCAACTGCCATGAAAGTTGTCAAGTCAATAGACGAGCCGAGCAAGCACTCTGTAGCTGTAAAACTACTTATTATTGAAGTATTTCATTGTTCGTCTAACGATCACATTCAGAAATATAAATGCATTTCGTTAGTGGCGTGTAGTTTTAAGCGAAATCGGTAAATAAATGTAAATAAAATGAAAATTTTTAAATAATGAAGGCAACTTCTTACACAAATACACAAAAGGAATTTAGCTGGCAATGTATGTTCCAAACTTGTTTGCCAGTAGCCTCGGGCGGGCGTAGTAAAAAAAATGGTGCTTATTGGACCTTGCCTGCCAGCACTTGCTCATGTGTAAATTTTAGTACACTGAAGAGCTACAATATATTTTTTGAAATATTAAATATAGTTTGAGATGCGCTGGGCTATGAAGGTTTTAAGTTTCGCTAAACAAAAAGCGCTCCCTTTTGTTGAGAACTGTAACTAACATATAATGTATTCAAGACACGAACCATCTTAAATATTGCTCAAACTCTGAGAAGCCGCTGCATCGTTTTGACTCTGTTTGAGCTTATATGCCGATAGTAGCTGAGTTTTATGTGGGACTTTAATAATATTAGGTTGACTAGCGGAAATTTTTCAAATTTATTATTAAATAAAAAAAAAACACAAAAAAAACACAAAATAGCATGAATTTTTCAAACTTAAATTGTAATTTCTTTGCTCATAAGCTAACTGGGTATGTATAGTGAAACATTATACAGTGCGTTTCACATTTATAACCCACTTCAAAAACCTTAAATTTTTTTCCGTCAATACAAAATTCATAAAAAAAATTATGGGATATAATAGTAATAGCCATGTTAGTAAATTTAAGCAAACAATTCACTTTAAAAACTCCACTACAAATATTTTATTCTGTATTAATAAAAAAACAACAAATTCAAGTGTTTCATATTTATAACCCATGGTTTTAATAACTTATAAAAATAAATGAAAAAGGAAAACTAATAATTTATCTGGGAACCTTTAGCAATAATCAAGTCAAATATCCTTTTTTTCATGGATGTGATCAAGTTTTTTATGACTTTTGGATCAATTTTAAGCCATTCCTCACGGAGAGCGTGTTTGAGCTCTACAACGGTCGCATACGTCTTTCCTTCTGCGTATTTTCGCCTGACTAGGATGCCCCAAAGATTTTCAATGGGATTTACATCGGGAGAACATGCGGGTCAGTTCATTAAAATAATGGAATTTAGTTCCAACCAATAAATTCTTTGTCTACTGGTGTGAATTCTGGTGTTGTTCTTCTGAAAAATCCAAGATTTCTCATGGTTATCTGCCAAAAAAGGAACCAAACTGCCTCGGAGTACTTGAACGTAATCGCTACTGTTAATTTTCGATGAAGTGAATTGCATCTCCAGACACCCCTCTGCAGAGAAAGCGCCCCACATCATCACTGAGCCTCCACCAAAATTACGCCTTTCGAAATATTGTGGTTCCTTCCGTAAGTCACGCCAATACGAGTGCAATCCATCATGACCATCTAAGTTCCATTTTTTCTCATCAGAAAAAATTACCTTTAAATCGGATTTGTAGGTAAATGTAACAAAAACAGATTAAACAAAAATTCAATGACACTGCATATTTAAACTTACAGATGTCCAATCGGTGTCCATATTATCCTTGGCGAATTGCAGTCTAGCAACCTTGTGTCGATCTAAAAGACGTGGAACACGATTCATTTTAGACCGGCACAAGTTTGGATTTCGCTGAATAGCTCTCCAAACTGTTGTTTTCGACACTTTTGTCCGAACCATCGCTGCTAATTTGGTGCAACTTACGGCTGAATTGCTCGCGGCGCGAGCGATTATTCGCTCTTCACGGACACTGAGCTTTCTTTTTCTTCCTGTTCGTTGCACAGTGCCATAACTGTCCGGATTTTTTAAGAAATTGGCTATAACCCTTCGACTTCTACAAATTCTTCTCGAAATTTCACTTATGCTCCAATTGTCTTCATTCAATGTCAAAATTCTACCTCTTTCGACGCCTGATAGTAATTTGCCACGCGGCATGTTTTTCAAAAACTTATTTTTAATAACTTAATTTAAGAACTTTAATTAAAAAACACACTAACCTTCACGCTAAAAGAGTTCGTTGTAATGTGGGTTATAAATATGAAACACTTCAAATCGACCTAACAACGTAGATCAATTCAAATAAACGGATTTATATTGAAAGAAAAATCAAACAAGAAATTGCGGTACTATTGAACTATCAAAGTCTATAAGTTATGTCACGTATGCATATTTTTTTCATCTTTGAGAATCTGTTTTTAATTTTGTTGAAAGTTAAAGCTCTGATTGATAAGTGGGTTATATATATGAAACGCACTGTATTTCGGTGATTTTCACATTTATCAGTCATAATAATCATTGGCAGTAAGCACATGTGCACCACGTTTGTATTTTATATAAAACCTATGATTATGGAGCGTGATCATGGAGCGTTAGTTTGTAGTACCAACGCTATCCTGGAGAATAGGATAAGATACAAAACAAGTAGTAAAAAGAGAATATTTTATTACTGAATTTAGCAGAGACAAATCTATCAAGTACTATCGCTATGCTTAAAATGTCGCCTCAATCGTTCGTCTTCATGAGAAGACGTATTCGCAATTGACTATAACTTAAAGTATTGTGCTTCGTTGAAGTTGCAATTTCGGTGCTGTTGAGTTGAACAGCAACAATTCCAAGGCAATTCAAGATCTAGAAGAAAATATCCGCCGTGAAGTTGCTGTTTTATAAATAGCATAAAATCCGCACTGTGAAACTCTATATGAAAACAACGTTTAGATTTTTTAAATCAATAGATGCTTTTCATTAGGTGCGTTTTATTATCTGCGTATCTATGTGGATCCGGATCTGGATTGATTTTTAACATGTATTACAAAAACAATCCTAAAATTAGTTTTTACTCTGGCATTATCCGTATAGATTAACCCTCGAAAATAAAACGATACGGATCATTGATTTTCAAATGTGTCTTGTCGTTTTTCTTAACACTAGCTTACACTACCTTACCATAAAAAGCCATCTACTCGCCAGAAAAAGAACAAATTTCTGGATCTTTAAAATAAATCCACATAGAGAACAGGATCCCAAATTGTTTTTGTATTACATGTTAAAAATTAATCCAGGTACGGATCCACATAGATCCGTAGATAATAAAACGCACCTAGTGGCAGTATTTATTATCACAGTGAAAACTAATTCGATCATTAAACGTGAACCCAATAAAGACCAGAATTTCGCGCTGATGTCATAATTCATGTTTTTTTGTGACATACTCGTATATGTATGCTATCTGCTCGGCTTTCGTTGTAATAATAGTTTTTTAGACTTAGACTTAAGCTGCTCAGAAATGTTAAAAATTCGCATTGTGGTGAATTTTGGAAATATATGTTATCGACAAAAAAATTGAAAGCGAAAGACGTCAGCTCACATAAGATTATATCATTTATCATGACGCAAAAACTACTGAAAGTTACCTTTGAAAAACAATCAAATAAATTAAAGCCTCGTAGAATTTTTTAATTGGAAAACAAAAATTGAGTTAAATTAAATGGCGCAAAATTTTAAACAGCCTATAATATTAAGGTATTAGTATGATACTACTTAACAATTTCCAAAATTTATGGTAGTTTACTAACTCGTTCTTAATTTCAAACATTTTCTAACTAGTATCGTACTAAAAGAATGACATAAACTTTCAATGACATTTCATGTAAAAAAGTAAGTACGCGAACCTTTTTTTGATGTTTGCAAATGTCAAAGAGTCATATGAAGCTAGCACGATACTATAAAAAATAAAATAGGTGTTCGATGATTTTAACTTTAATAAAAGGGTAGAGAAAGTATGATGCTATATTCGATTAACATTTGCAAATTCGTTGTTTTAACCTAGTATCATACTAAAATAGCTTTAGCATCGTACTAATTCAATTAAAATTTTGCGCCAATGTGTTTTAAAATTGGTTTTTGTCGTATTTAAGCGTGAAAAAGAAAAGTGCAAACAGAGAAAACGGATGCCAAATATAAAAAAGATTCACAGATTTAAAAACAAACCTTTCTCACTTGTAACTCCCTCTATATCACCATGAAATGGAAGTAATAGAACATACTGATACGCCAAAATAATGGAACAAAAGCTGTGACAAATTGCTTAAGTTTTTCTTTTAAATTTATTTGAATTCTCATTTATTTTTTTAGATGCATAGACCGTTTCAAGGTTTTTTACAGGTGAGGGATGAAAAAAAAACTAATTTTTCGGGGTTTTCAAGCTAGTGCTGGTAATTTTCCGGTTTCGTTGATTGACTTTCAATGTGAGGAAATGCAATTAATATTCAGATTTCTGATCTCTTTACTATTCTGAATGACCAGTTGAAATAACAAATTAGACGATATTTCAGACTTCTGAATTTTTTTTTAATCAAATTTAGTTAATAGTTAAATGAAAATCTACAGATTATGGTTAATAATTTCGAGGTTAGTTGTTAGCCAAATATCAAAATTTAATACTCGGAAATCCATGTTTAAGTTTTACATTATTCAAGAAGTGTGAAATGTCGTTTCAATGTCAGTCTTGCCTGGTAGTGCTATTTCATGATACGTAAATGAGTGGTAAATGGCTTCAATCATCAGATTTTGTAATTTTGAAGCGTATATTAATGTGTAATATTTACCAGATTTTGTATTTATTTAACATATTTAAAGCGATCTTCATTCTTAATTTCAGTTTTACATTATTGATTACTTCTGGGGTAAATGTGATGCGATTTCTGATTTTTATTTTTTGTCATTGCTTGTGTTATTTAAAAAAAAAAACTCATCGCTTGATTTCTTAAAGAGGTAGATAAGTTTGATGAGCTGGACAATTTATAAAACTGATGTTTCAATTTTTGAATAGTATTTTGTTTATAAACTTACAGCCTTATTTACTAACTCGTTTTAGCGACGGAGTAAAGTTACTTAGACTTCACAACGGCTCTAATCTTAAAACCTTATTTATTATGAAAATGCACGAGGAATAGCGGTGGAATAAGCTAAAACTGGTTCATACGAGGTTTAAGGCCGTTTTAGTACCTAAATGTCATGATGACAAGATGACATCTTGTGAAATTTACAAAGAGGAGTGTAAGCTATTTTTTTTTCATTTCTTACTAAGACAAAGAGGATTAATATTTTGCTTTTATATTTTCCAAACGCTCTAACAGTTGTACGGTATTGGGAACGAAATGTGGTTGGTACATTAATTTATTGGATTTGAACTTTATACAATCCAATTTTAAATGTACGAGTATCCAATTTCCATTATGCATACAATGATGATAAAATGAATAATAATGGAAATCAGCTGGGGTTTGCTTTAATGTCATTTTCCATTGGTCGTCGTCCAGAAGCGTTTGGAAGCGTCCAGAAGTCTTCTCAAACCACTCCATTGGGAAAAAAATACTCTTCTGAGAAGAGAATTTCGCTTCTCGATTTCAAGTCAGAATCCACTCAAGAAGCACTAATACTCATACCCAAATGTCAAAAGCAACTATTGCAGATTTTCACCAACACGATTATTAACTAATACAAAGGTAAAATTTCAAAGTTGAGTAGAAGAAGTTAGCACCGTTTCATTGGATTTCAGAATGAGTGGATCCTTGAGTGAAACCAATGGAAAACGACATAAGTGTATAATGGCCAAATCACAATCTCGCGTTCGTCGGTCCGGCGTTAAATGGGCGTTTGATCGTATATACGATTTTGTGTGTCAAAAAGCGCGACCGTAGCATTTGTTAAACGAAATTTAGCTTCAAACCTCGAGCGTTGACTGACATTTCCATGACATCTTTGATAAGTACCTAATTAATTGTTATATTCCAATGAATTTTGTTACTGTTTATTAATTTACAAGGTGTATAATATTGCGTATTTTAAATTTTGGGCATTTAAAATAGTTAATTTGTAAAGCTATTTTCTTAAACAAGAGATGGATATGGCCGATATGGATGATCTTGATGACCTCCTTGACTTTTCCTTGTTCGGTGTTGTGAGCTATGCTGGGTATGAGGCATTTAAAAACGACGAAAAAAGAGTAGAAAGGCAGCGATGGGTTCGGGAGCTCAATTTAAGCAGACACTCATGGATTCTTTTGACAGAATGAAGACTGCATTTATGTTTATATGCACCGTACATAGGTATCTACTGAAAAAAATTATTATATAAATGAAATATGTTTGAAAAACAAAAGAAATATATACCTTCCTTGGTGCGCTGGCCAAGATAAGTAGGTAGGTAGGTTAGTTTTTAATTGAAAACAAAGAACTTGGCCAGCTTTGCTGGACTTTGTTATGGTTTTTTGTCCATATTTCTATCTGCTGTAATAAATTATACAAAAAGAAAATTAAGGTACTGTATAAATATGTATGTATGTTGGATTGTAGGTAATTGATGGAAGGGAATTCAAATGTGGAGTGAAATCAAGTGTCTGTAAGTTAATTATGATTAAGTGTATTATCTTTTTTGATATACATTACCTACAAACTGTTCAAAAGAATCGCAAGATGTGCTTCCAATGCTTTCATGATGGTGCACCGTGCCGCTATCCACGCCGGCGCCGCCGATTGTTGATAATTTGGTGGTTCAAAGTTAATAGGGTTCATACAGCCGGGTTAAAGATTTCTGAAACAATTATAATATAATTATTTAAATAAAAACAGAACCACACTCTTTTGATTTAATTATTTATAAAAAAAGAACTTCAATTACTTACTTCTTATTTCACTTCAATTTTCAACTTTCAAAACAAATACAAAATACGGCCGACAATGAACTGTCAAACGCCCGACCGAATAGAAAATAGATCTACTTTTGCTTTGGTCTGGCGTTGGTCTGACGTTTACGATATTACGATATAAAGCGGTCGCAACGCCTGAGGTAACATTTCAGATAGCCTCATAAGAGTCTATTATTTTTATTCAAAATGTCAAAGCCCGACCGACCAAACGCGAGATTGTGGTTTGGCTATAATAACCAGAGTTTTAGATTGGTGAGTTTTTTCCCAGTATATTTGACATAAGGAAGGCGTAGTTAAAACGGCTAAGAAAATATATTATAAATAAGGATTTATTCGAGGTGGCGTAAACCCTAAGTAAGTGCTTCGGCTCGGTTTAACTATTCCGAGGTTGAACCCAGTATTAGTGAAAAGTAGTAAATAAGACTGTTAAAATTTTGACATAAAATCATGTTTTGTTGCGCAATAGAGTGCACTTATTGTCGAAATCGGAATTTCGACAGTTCTGAATTAAAAAGGAGAGGATGTTTACGAATGCTTATTGTTAAATCTATAAAAGACTTTAATTTTTTTTTAATTTTAAACATTTTCTAACTAGTATCGTTCTAAGGCTATTTCTTTTATAAATTGCTTCTGACCACACCTAAAGTAATGGCAGTTCATGCAAACAACTAAGTAAACAGACCTGCCTTTATGTTTGTAAATGTCAAAGTATGAAGTTAGCACGATATACTTAAAAAAATAAAATAAGTATTCGATGATTTTAATTTAATAAAAGTATAGAGAAAGTATGATACTAAATTCGATTAAAATTTGATAAATCGTTGTTTTAACATAGTTTTTAAATTTTGAGCCATGGTTATTTGAAATTTTTGCGCCAGTGATATTTGATAAAAGTTAACTTTGTTCAAGTTAAAAAGAGTATTATTTTCTTACTTTTTACCCTACGAAGTTCAATAAATAAAGAAAACCAAAGAGAAGAAAAAATGTAGCTCTGCAATTTTATTAACTTTCGAAATTTCGTCTACTCCCGCCACCACACAATTCTCTCGCTAACAGGCTTAAAAATTGCATTGTGATATTGTATCGCATAAAAGCAGCCTTATGAGTCAAATTCTGACAGTTCTTTCTACATTTTTTCTTATTTAACTTCATCTATAGCTATAATATAGCTATATATTTTCGAAAAATTATTGTTCATCATATTTAGGGAATGAATCTATTCTCCGTTTATAAGTTTTCACTTTCCGTGATGAAGAGGATTTATTAATAAATTAATTTAATTCTTGAATTGATTTATTGCTATCAATTTTGATAGAAATTGTGAAGATTGAAGAAAAATCTGCGGATTTGTTAATGAGAAGGTAAAACTGTGTATTGATAGGATTCTGTTTAAGCTTCGCAATTTTTTTAACCTGTCATCTTATTAATAGTTGAAGATTCCAAATCGATTCCACTCATCTTGTAGTCGACATTAGTTAAGACATTAGTTAAGATTTTTTATAGATTTATTTAATTGCTTCTCGTGTGATTTAAAAGATGGACGCAAATAAATTCCCACTATAACTCGCAAGAATAAAGCCATTAATCACACATCTTAATTGAAACACTTTCTTAAGTAGATTTCTTATTAAATATAGCGAATATAAAAATTGAAGCAATTAAAAAACTACTACTAAATAACTACGTTACAACAAATCAAGGGCACAAGTTCGTTAAGCTCAAATTTGACACATAAGCTTAGTACGCAGATCGAGACAAGACAAATTTTATCTCTACAATTTTAATCTCTACAAAACGTTTCCCAATCTCGCGCAAAAGTTTGAATTTGGAGAGATAAAATCTAATTTAATGTGTTTTGTAGTGTATCTCTGGAACGGGTTGTCTTACAAAAGTCGTTCATACCTTTTTGGAATCTTCTCTTGATGCTTTCAAGAGAAGCATCAGCACCTTCTATATAAAACCAGTTTTGACAAAAAAATCACTTTCGGAAATACGGTGGCTGTCAAAATTTGTCCCGCAAAATAATGCTTGTATCCATTGACGTATTATAATATATGGACTGCTAGTCGTATGAAATTTCTATACAAACGCTTCAATGAATATGGTTCCACCTCTCACTACTAACATTAGAGCGATTGGTGCAAAAGTGGTAAAAATAAATATTAATTCCAGAGGCCACCTGTTGGCTCCTGGCATGAACTACGATTTTTGCCATAGAAACTATAGACATCTATTATTATTGCTTATTAAAAAACAGAGCCATCTATTTCAATTGAATTTTACATTTTAAACACTAATAACAACAATATAAAGGGTGTTCAGCGAAATTTGTGAACACGCGAGAACAAAGCATTTAGTTAAATGAAAACTGCTTCATGGTGGATATTATTGTCTTCTAGGGCCTGAATTGCTTGGTGATTGTTGCTGTAAGGTTTCCACAGGTAACCTAATTAAAAGGTAGAACGGTGTAAGATTCTGTGACCGGTCCTTGGTAAATTTATATTTATATTTTAAAATGGAATACATTTCAAATCGCATTTTTGTCATTATATTTATCTAATTAAGTGAATTTGCTATTATTTACAACAAAAAAAAAAAGTGTGAGTGCCAGGACTCACGGTTAAGATGTGTAAACATCAACGTTCGTCCGAGTGCCGAATTTTTGTTATCGAACGTACCCAATAAACATACAATGCAATCGTACTACGAGTAGTTTGTGACTTTAGAAATGAAAGCCACTATTTTTCCACAATTTATCCCTTCCACTTATACTTAAATCCAAAAATATCTCTTCATAGCTGTACATAACGCTTTCCACCTAAACACATGTATTTTTGGACCATGTCTGTAAAAACGTTTTGAAATAATCAACTATTTTGTTGTCTTTACTTATTTCTAGTAAAATAATGATTTCGGAACGAGTCCAAACACATTTTTCTTGTTCATTTTCCATTATTACTTGTGTTTAGGATACTTTTAATGTAATAATCAAAAAATTATAAAGTGAATTTAAGATAAATGAGATCAAAAACACTAGTTAAAAACTAAAACCGAATAACAACATAAAAAATTGTGTCGACGAACTATTTCGATCCTTTTTGAGGCCAGGTGCGCACATTCAATTTTTAGTTTCACAACTGTTTAGTTGCTAAAATGAAACATATGGGACACCGAGCACTTAGAGCAACTCGATTCGAGCAACTAAAAAGTTTGTGTTTTGACACAAACTAAACGATTGCCTAAAATTAATTCGTAATAGTTGAGCTGTTTTCCATAAGCGCAAGAGAGAAAAGAGTGTGAGCGAGAGTAAAGAGTTGCCAGTGTGCGGTTCTCTTTCAACTGGTGATTAAACTATTTGATTTCGATCACAGTTGCCAGTGCGCGACTAGCCTAACAGACTTTAATAAAAGTTCGAACCTCTGAATACCAATCATAAAAGATCTTTTAAGGTGGAAATCTTTTATGATTCATAACAGAAAATCTATAGCAGAATAACAAATGTGGCAGAATAAGCCTAATTGGTCGAGAGGTGAAGAAATGTTGAGGGATTGAATTAAGTTCTAGCCAGCAATGGAAAGTAATAAAATTGAGATTTCAGTACTCAAAAGGTGCGTTTTATTATTCACAAATCTATCTGGATCCGGATCTGGATTAACTTTTAACATGTATTACAAAAACAATTTGGGATCCTGTTTTCTATCGGGATCTATTTCAAAGATCCAAAAATTAGTTATTACTCTGGCGAGTAGATGGCTTTTATGATAAGGTAGTGTAAGCTACAGTGTAAAGAAATAAGACAAGAAATAATTGAAAATTTACAAACCCAAGGATAAAAAGAGACGGACTTATGACACTGCTGTCACTAAGATCCGTATCGTTTTATTTTCAAGGGAAGATCCAGATCCGGATCCAGATAGATTTGTGAATAATAAAACGCACCTAAAGTCTCTAATGTAAACACGATGTCGTAAGTACGCAATATTAACAATGTAAACATGGTGTTAAATGCATTCGTCGGTAAGGTAGATTGCTACACGGAACGTGTAACCGTAAAGTGTAACCGTAACGGGTTACACGGGACGTATAAGTTTTACACATGTTTTCGATTCACTCTACCGCCGGGAAAGATGTTTACACATCAAAAAATCTTCATCTTTTATCTACATAATTTTAAGTAGAGCAATATGAATTTTATAATTTACCTGTCAATGTTGAACCGCATCCATTTTTTACTAGAAATAGTTTTCTTCGTGTTTTGAACACAACGTTCACAATAAATTGTCCTGTCTATGATAAATGCATGTTATAACTCTTAAATCCACAAATAAAGTACGAAAATAGCCCTCAAGTTTTTATTTAATAATAAACCTAAACGATTCCCGCTCAACACCCTTTACAAACTCAATTATGTCAAAAATTGATATATCAAATACCAAAACCAAAAGTTAAGCTAAGTGTACACCATTGGTAGATCTTACAATATTGTCAGATCGTCAGTGAAAAACATGCTTACAATGTCTTACAACCGTGTAGTCTTAGAATTAATTGTCAGAAAAATTGTCTGACAATTAATTGTTAGATCATTGTCTGACAATAAATTGTAAGAAATCTGACAATCATGTGTACGCTAGCTGACAATCGTGTAATCTTCCAATTAATTGTCAGAAAATGTATCTGACAATTAATTGTAAGACGGTAAATTGTACGGCATTTGATAATCGTGTACACACACAGTTTATTGTCAGGCCTGCCAATTTTTATCGAAATTGTAAGATGTTCGTTTTTTAGCATCATACAATTTTTTCATTGTCAGACAATTTGCAGCCAACGTTCAATTGTCAGTTTCCATAACAAACAAAAACTGACAATTAATTGTGTGTGTACACGGTTGGTAGAAAATCTTCCAATCTCTTACAATTAATTGGTAGGTATTAAGCCGGCTATCTGAAAATGAATTGTCAGCCAACTTCTGACAATTAATTGTAAGAGATTGGTGGATTTTGTACCAACCGTGTACATACACAACTTATTTGTCAGCTCATTGGTAGATAATTGTCAGACATTGTAAGATCTTACAATATTGTAAGATCTACCAATTGTGTACACTTAGCTTTACACTATTTTCCGAGTTTGCACCAAGAGCGCTAGTTCCGTATAGTTTTAAGTTGAACCATCGTGAAGTTGGGCTCTGGCAGTCCATGTATAATAAGTCAATGCTTGTATCATTCTTTTTCCTGGCAAAATTTTGTGGAGACATTTTGTAGAGCAATTCAAAATAGTATGAATTTTTCGCGCGAACTGCATACTGCTCGGAAAAATATCCGCGACAAAATTTGTCCCAGGAAAAAAAATGTATGGCAGAAAACTTTTTTCCCGATCTGCGTACTAGGCTTAACCATAAAACATTTCTTTTTTATTTTGTTTTATTTTGCTACCGGCAACGCAACGCAAAACGTCTACCTCACAAACAATATTGAAGCTGCCAAAAATAATCGAAGTATTGTCAAAATCATTTAACAAAACCAAATCATTCTTATCAATGTCGTCAATGTTCATTGACAATGACATTCAAGAATTTAGCCTGTCTTATTCACTCATACTATGCTTAAAATATATTTCCAATTGAGTATAGTTATCACGCTCATACCAACAAAAAATTGTATTAATCAATGCGAGCATCACACGAACACTTGCTTGGTCTACCGGCTTGAGCAATCCAATGCTAGTTGATGAGCAAGTTGCTTTGGTGTTTTGTTTCGGGTATTGCAAAGTGCTTGCTATTAATCGCTCGTGTGGCCTCGGGATAAGATGGCTTCTGTGCATTGGTCATGGGTAATGTTAGCTCGCCCTTACAAACCGCATCTATTTTCACAATCGTTGCAAATGTCAAATATATGTCATTTTTTTAATTCGACTGAGCAAAGTTTTCTCTTAAATATGTTTTTCTGGTGCGCAATACTCTTTTGAAGGGGTTTTTACTTATACATTTTCCTAGTCCGCCACCGCTGCTGGCTGCTGGTACTGGACGACGGTTCGCCGTGTGTAAAATATTTTCGCCCCAGAGCTCACTTTCATATCCAGTTCTCCACGACTCGACGAAGGGCGTCGCTGTGAACACACAGTTTTAAATTTTTCTGCTTATTTCAGCCAGAAATTTGTGAATGTGAAAAAAGAAACAATTTTCCCAGCTCAATAACTTATTGTGGTGTGGAAACAACTAAAAGTTTCAATTGAAAAAATGTCCGGGCTTCAGTGATTCTGCTGGACTTTCGTTCTCTAATCGCAAATCGATTTAAGTTGGCCTTTTTTTTTGTTTTCTCGCGTCCGCGGTGAATACACCTTCCATGGATTAATTTTACCAGAAGTGAGTGAGACCAGCAGAAGTTGAGTGCCTCTGCCTGGAGTGCGTGTGTGTTTATTATATTTTTGCAGCTGTTTACATCGTTGAGTGCAAAAACGAGTGATTAGCTTGACAATTTATATTTTGTATTCTTTGATTTTGTATGTGAACTCGGAGTTACTTCCTCCCACCAGGGATTTACAAGAAAAAGCAGCTAGCAGTCGCAGCCGGTTCCAACGAACCAACGACCCAACGACCGACATCATTTTTCCACATTTCAAATTGCGGTAAGTCTTACAAAGTCCCCCAATCTCGTCCCTGGCAGCAGGAAGCAGCCGAAAAAAAAAAACAAATCAATGGTCTGGGCGCTGACGCTCAGCTCGCGTCTCGATTCTCTCAACTCCTCTGTTTACGTTTCTGCTGCTGCAGCACAGGGCGGAAGTAGACAACATCACAGGGAGAAGAAAATCGATTATTTTTTCCAAAAAAAAAAAACAAAAATTAGTGAAGCAACATCACAAATTCACAGAGCAAGAGTTTGAGGAATTAAACACCTTCATATAGGTATGCGAAATGGTTTGTTTTTTTTCATCTTGTTAATTTAATTTTGGAACATGTTCATGCTTCGGCATAAATCTGCGTTTAACTCCAACCAGAGTTTGTGTTTTGCGGAAAATAAAAGTCCAAAATCCAAAAGGCAGGACAAAATACGCAAAGGGATGCGGGTGGCAGGCCAGCAGGCTAACCGGCCCCTTTAGTCTGATCGAAATTTGCGTTTGGTCGTCGAGATGAGTGCGTGGTGTGTGGGTTGCGCACCCATTCCAATGGCAATGGTATGCACAGCAGCAACACACACTACAACCAGCTCGGGCAGCCAGCTAGCGCCTGCAGATATAAATGATCATGGTTGGACTTGGTTTATTTGTGTTTTGCTCGCTCATCGTCGTTCTCGTCCTTTTATTTATTTATGGACCATCAACTTTCCATGGAAACAAGTGGGAGGAGGAGTAGAAAAATGGGTTTTTCTCTCAATTTGGTTGGTTCTCGTGTATTGGGAGTATTGGTGCAGCGCTATACTATAAAACTCTTTGTTCTTTTGATTTAGTTGTTTTTTTGGGGGGTCTTAACTCGTAAAAAGGCAAGGAGGGATTCTCTATTGGAAGGTACACCGAACCACAAGGGGTTCGTATAAGGAAATAGATATTAAATTTTACAGGAAATTGGGTGACACTTTTTTGTTGGGGGGAAAACAAAAAAACTCGAAATGGGGCGAATGCAAGGAAAGGAGTTTAACAACCATATGTATGACCACGCAAGGAATATTTTTTTCTTTTTGAAATCAAAACAGTTTTTGGAGCCCTTCAGTTAAGCCATTTGATTTACTGTATCTACATGCGGCCATTGACAGCCAGATTTCATGTTCAAATAAAAACATGGATTCTCTTATTCAAATCCTTAAATACAAACTTTTATTTATTATGATCATTAAATTTCAATTTCAAAAAAATTTTATTTTCAAACCTCTGATTTGGCTGGGCCAACTAATTAGACACTTTTTTTATAATTAGCACACACTCAAGGGGTTATGAATACCCTTATAATGTTATAAATAACACAGCGCGAGTAGTTAGGAAATGAGGAGGGGATTTAAAAGGAGATGCCGATGCACTTGGTTTTAAATGCTTGTACATCACAATGAGGGGGAAAAGTCGAGTCGGGTATAGTGTTCCATATTCTAGTAGTACGGCTAAAGAATGAATCTCTGTATTTTACAGTACGCCCGAAATTAGGCTCTAGGGTAAACTGATGGTCATTCTTAGCAAGACGAGTGTTACGGCGAAATTGTTTCAAGGGAGGAATGCAACTGGCTATTTCATTTGAACACTGTTTACAGAAGAAGAAGCGATAAAACAAAGTTATACAACAGACATTACGACGGTGTTCGAGAGAAACAAAAGTTTCCGTAAGTCTCCAATTAGTCTAAGGCCTCTGTTTTGGATTTTGTCAAGGTGCAAGTGAGTGATAGAAGCACCTGCCCAGATATGGGAGTTATACTCAAGCTTAGACAAATATCAAACAAAAAGTAACAAAGAAAGAATTTGGTGATGTTAAATAGTCAATATTTTGCCGAAAATCCTCGCTGCTTTAAAACTGCTGCATATCGTCGTTGAATTGACTCGATTATGTCTGGCATCTTTTAACTGGACTCGCATACCAGGCTACTTTCAAAATTCTTAATGTTTTTGCGTTCTTACGGAATTTTTGACTTCATACCATAGATGCTCGATAGGATTTGAATCCGGACTTGACGATGGCTAGTCAAGTACTTACATAGCAGTTCGATCAAAAAATGCTCTGTGATCTTCGCAGTATGTTTCGGGTCTTTGTCTTGTTGAAAAGACCAAATAACCGGCATGCATATTTGTTCAGCCCATGGTAGCATTATGTTATCTAGTATTACAACGTATATTTCTATTTGTGAAGAATTGCGTCTATACGATAAATACGCCTTAGGCCTCGGCCACGCACTGAGCGACGAGCGACTGAGCGATTGAGCGACGTCGCTCTGTCGCTTAAAACAATGACAAGTCGCTCAGGGTGTACGTGGCCACGTCTATACAATTTCATGTGTTTTAATTTTTTTGCGTCGCTCAGCGACTCGTCGCTCAATCGCTCAGTTGGTCGTCGCTCAGTGCGTGGCCGAGGCCTTAGACCTTTCCAATAAAATCATCCCCAAACGCAGATTAATCAAATGCGATGTTTGACTACAGGTTAAATGTACTTTGGGCCAAGTTCGTTACATTTTGGGCGTCCGATGCACTTTCTGCCGTTGGGATTTATCTCTGTCTCATCGTCCGACGACACAAATTTCCATCGTTTTACCGTCCAATCGGCATGTCTTATCGCAAACTGGATGCTGTCTGCATTTTTGACTATTGTTTTCTTGCGTGGAATTCGTCCATGGAAAATTGGTCCATGAAGTCCAGCTTCAACCAAGTGACGTACAACAGTTCTTTTTGATATGCAGAAATAAGACTTAATGAATAAAAAAGCTTTTTTGGCCTTTAGTCCACAAAAATTGG
Organism: Chrysotoxum bicinctum; assembly: GCA_911387755.1. Classification (NCBI taxonomy): domain Eukaryota; kingdom Metazoa; phylum Arthropoda; class Insecta; order Diptera; family Syrphidae; genus Chrysotoxum; species Chrysotoxum bicinctum. The sequence goes on from OU426987.1 coordinate 182,297,938, forward strand.
CGTTTGGTCCCGACGATCTCACATGGACTCATCAGTTGACTATGAGGGCCTTGTCAATACGCAATTTTTGATAAATTCAGTTCGTCCCCTTCGGGTAGGGGTTAAGAATTTACCCGAAGTAAGGCATGCTTGTCGTAAAAGGCGACTAAAATCCAACCTCCGTATACTGAGAACAACGTATACAAATTATGCAATGGAAAAAACAAAAAGATTGATTACCCCAGGTGGAAAGCCAGCTTCTCTGGCAAATCCATCCTCTTCGGAGGCAGGCTCTACGGATTCTGGGGAGAGCCATTTATTGCATTTAATAAATCCTTTCGCGAAAGCGCATAAGGTCACTCGATCACCTCCATCTGTATCGAGCGTTTCCGGTAGAAAGAGTCCACCGGTTGTGCCAAAAGGCACCAAAAGCGACTCAGCGAAAACAAACAGCTCTGAGCACGAAAATTGTGAATTGAAAAAGAAGCTTGATGAAATGATAAGACTCTACCAAGAGCTTAAAAAAGAAGTCGAAAGTCTTCGCGAAGAAAATACCATATTAAAAAGTTCGCAAAACTTCAAAATAAATGCTACTAGTCCAAAACGGCACGAATACGAAACCGATGAAGATGAACTAGCTCGGGAAACCGAAAGAAGACCCGGTAAAAAACGGAAAGCTCAACATTCGCCTGAGCTTCAAATACAGCGAAAACAGAAAAATAGTACAAGGAAAGATAAGTTCTCCGCGAATGAGAAACTCCCACCACCGATAAACATCGTTGGTCAAGCGGATTACAACAAAATTCTTCCAATACTAAGAGAAACAGCGCAGGCAAATTTTAAAGCTACATCGACTCATAATAACACGTGGAAAATTAACGTGAATGATTCTGATTCATATAGAAAGCTATCAAAAAAACTCAGCGACGAAAAAATTGAATGGTACAGTTATTCAATTAAAGAAGAAAGACCTTTACGCGTCGTTGCTAGAGGACTTCATCCCTCTTGTTCGAAAGAAGACATCATTTCGGACCTAAAAACCAAAGGATTTATGATTCTTGAAGCGACAAATCTTTTAAAACGCGAAAAAACACAGTCGAAAGAAGTAGAAACCGCTTATACTAAACGCGCTCTTCCGCTTTTTATGCTAAGTTTCGACAAAAATGAAAATGTAGACAATGTTTATAATATTAAAACCATAATGAATATTGTTGTAAAAATTGAACCTCTTCGGAAGAACAAACGACTTGTTCCTCAATGCAAGCGCTGTCAAGGTTTTAACCACACTGCAGCGTATTGTCAGAAAGACCCTGTTTGCGTAAAATGCGCGCAAAAACATATGACCGATGAATGCCGTCTTAAAAGAGAAGCTCCGGCTATATGCGCGAATTGTAAAGGTAATCATCCAGCAAATTACCGTGGCTGTGAGGTCGCTAAAGAAATTCTAAAGAGGCGCCAAGAATTTAACAAGAAAACTAAAAAAAATGCCTCAAAGATAAACGAAGATCCAAAAATAAAAACGAATACTAATACTCAAGCGACGAGTAAAACTGACAGGAAAGATAGTAAAGTTACTATACCCTCAGAAAACATAAAAATAACAAAGACGAACATAAAACCGAAAAAGACGTACGCTCAAGTCACAGCGCCTGAGAAACTTAAAATTAATAAACCTGACTCCGTTCAAAATGTGTTGTCCCTTATAATTGAACGGTTAGAAGAACAAGGGAGAATTAATACAATTATTTTTGAGAAACTGGACAAATTTGAGTCGGCGGCTCTTAAAACACCAAATTTATTGTAAACATGGATCAGTCGTCAGAAAAACTCAAAATAATAACATGGAACGCGAACGGACTTACTCCAAAAATTGAAGAACTAGAAACAGTTCTTCTTAATGAAAAAATAGATATTTGTTTGATCTCTGAAACTCATTTGAAAAAAGACTCGAATTTAAGTATCAAAGGTTATTCGGCTTACCACGCATGTCATCCATCCGAAAGAGCAAGAGGTGGTTCTTCCGTATTTATCAGAGAAAATATCAATCATTCGTTTGAGATGAATATCGAGCTCGATGCAATGCAAGTAACTTCCATTATTTTAAAAGTTAGACACGTTCTTTTTAACATTGCGTCTATTTACTGTCCTCCTCGGTCCAAGATAGACAAACAGGAGTTTAAAGAACTCTTCAATGCATTAGGTCCAACATTTATTATTGGCGGCGACTTCAATTCAAAACATACATTTTGGGGATCACGATGCATCTCGACGAAGGGTAGACAACTCTACAAAGCGGGTACTGAATGTAACGTCGAATTTTTCTCTTCAGGAAAACCAACGTATTGGCCAACCGATTCAGCAAAAACTCCCGACCTTGTCGACTTTTTCATTGCAAGAGGAATTAACAGAAAATATGTGAAAGTAGATGATAACGTCGATTTTTCTACGGATCACTCGGCCGTAATCCTAACAATAAGCAGTAACGTAATCGAAAAAGAAAAGCCCCTGTCTTTAACAAATAATAACACAAATTGGGACAAATTCAAAGAAGATTGCGAAAACAGTATTATACTGAACGTCTCCCTGCAAACTCCGTTTGAGTTAGAAGATGAAACCGACAAATTTATAAATATTATCCAAAAAGCAGCTTGGGATAATACACCGGTCTGTAGTAAAAAGTCAAGGCAATACGAAGAAAAAATTCCAGCAGATATAAAAGAATTGATTCGCGAAAAACGAAAAGCTCGAAAAACATGGCAGCACTCACGTGCTCCTCAGCATAAATGTGTAGTCAACTTTTTAACAAACAAAATCAAAAACTTGTTACGAGATTTTAAAAACAGAAAGAATTCTTCCTATCTTGAAAGCCTCACGGCAGACAAAAAAACGAATTATTCTCTTTGGAAGACGTTAAAAGGTATTAAAAAGCCTCAAAAAATGTCGGCACCGATTCGAAAAAATAATTCTGAATGGGCAAAAACTGATCAGGAAAAGGCGGATTTATTTGCTGAGTACCTCGAGGAAACGTTCAAACCATTCGATGGTCAAGAGTTTCCGACAAATGAAGGAGAGTTTCAACCAAGGCCGGACAGTTTATCTATAAGAAACATCACTTTGACTGAACTTGTCCAGGAAATAAAACGGCAGAAAAATAATAAAGCTCCTGGTTACGACCTTATTAACAGTCGTGTCCTCAAAGAGTTGCCTAAAAAAGCAATGGTTAAGCTTTTACAGCTCATTAACGCTGCTTTAAGACTTGCGTACGTACCTTCGCAGTGGAAAGTCGCCGAAGTTATAATGATCCCCAAACCGGGTAAGCCACCGAATGAGAAAAAATCGTACAGACCAATTTCTCTCTTGCCTACAACATCTAAAATATTTGAAAAATTGCTTCTTAAACGACTGTTACCATTCATTGCAGATAAACGTTTAATTCACGAACACCAATTCGGTTTCCGGAAAAAACACTCGACAATCGATCAGGTTTTTCGGATAACTTGTGAAATTGAAAAAGCATTTGAAGAAAAGAAGATTTGCTCAACTGCATTTCTTGATGTTTCCCAAGCTTTCGACAAAGTCTGGCATGACGGGCTTAGATATAAATTAAAAGTCTTTCCAGAGCAAATATATAACCTTCTTGAATCGTACCTAGAAAATAGAATCTTTCGAGTTAAGCAAGGAACGGAGTATTCTGAGTTTAAGGAAATTAACGCTGGCGTGCCCCAGGGTAGCGTCCTTGGACCGATTCTATTTGTTCTCTATACTCGCGATATACCCCAAACAGAAGGTACAACTTTAGCCACTTTTGCAGATGATACAGCCGTACTCGCAACATCAGATTCAATAGAAACGGCGACCTCTAAGCTTCAAATGGCATTAAATAGCATTTCAGATTGGACAAGGAAATGGCGAATTGAACTTAACGAAGCGAAATCCACGCACATAAATTTTACGTATAAAAACGTAAACACCTTACCCATCTATATTAATTCCATGCAAATTCCATATACAAATGAAGCAAAGTATCTAGGTATGACTCTAGACGCGAAACTTAAATGAAAGGCTCATGTTAAAAAGAAACGCGATGAACTCGAAAATAAACTCCGCGAATTGACATGGCTTATTGGAAGATATTCCAATCTAAGCGTGTATAACAAGCTGCTTATTTATAAGCAAGTACTGAAACCAGTTTGGACGTACGGTATACAACTTTGGGGTTGTACCAACGAAAGAAATATACAAATTTTACAAACATACCAAAACAAAGTACTTAAGACAATAGTTAATGCTCCATGGTATGTAAGAAATAGCAACTTACATAGAGACTTAAATATAGAAAGTGTAGAAAACGAAATTAAAAAATTTGCCACAGAACTAAGATCACGACTTAGAGATCATAGAAACAACGAAATCCGACAATCGCTTAGCGAGACGAACGTTTTTCGGCGATTGCACCGAACAAGACCTCTTGATCTAGCGCAACAAAATTAATTTCTCCACTCGAATCTTGTGGAACTCTCAGGTCCTCCCGTTGGGGAGCTTCCTGACAAAATGCGAACGAAACTGCTGCCAAAACTACTTGTTAAGCTCGACTTAGTTGTAGTATCTCTATAGAAGATAAGGGAGGTGTTTTTTTAGTCAGTAAAAATCTGACACTACTATAAGCATCGGGCTTATAGTGTCTTCCTGAAGATTTCTCACCTTCCTACGCAAAAAAAAAAAAAAAAAAAAAAAAAAAAGTTCGTCTGACATCAATTTTTTGACAAAAATCCAATGTGAACTATACCCAACCAAGATTAAAATTGTAAAATTGTTGGAAGATTTTGCCCGTTTCCTGGCATTGATTCTTTTTGAAGGTTTTTATAATACAAATTCTATATAGGTACTACTAAAATAAATCAGCCAAGTAGAAGACTTAGCACTATTAATGGACTTGTTGAATTATTGATTTATTGAGATCGCCGGGACGAAACGTCAATTTTTGTGGACTAAAGGCCAAAAAAGGTATTTTGAATCAATAATTCAACAAGTCCATTAATAGTGCTAAGTCTTCTACTTGGCTGATTTATTTCAGTAGTATATAGAATTTGTATTATAAAAACTTTTATATAGAAATAAGATTTATCCATTATTTTGCGCTGGATGGCTGCTTCATTTTTTCTGGGATCTGCTATCGATAGCCGAACAATTTGTCTATCTTTATAAACTGTGGTTTTCATTGGTCTCTTGCTTAGACATTGTTAGTGGTTTAATATTTACAGAAATGGGCAATGGCACCAAACATCATCTTTTTCGAACAGTTAAACTGGGATGTAATATGTTTTAGTATGATAACCCAGCCTTATTAAGCTCAACAAAAGCACTTTGGGTTTTTGGCGCACAACTCCTGGCTTTGCACATAGTGAAAACCGTCTGCCAAACTGTTTTTTTCTTAGAAATAGTTATTTTTCGTCCAATTGCACTAACGCCTCTTCTTTCCAAGGTCATGGAAACGCTGATAAATTATCAGCTCACAAAATATCTTCCCAATGACCGGCAGTATGGCTTTCGTAGCAATAGGTCCACTGGTGATCTGATGGTATATCTCACCGAACAGTGGCACAAATCTTTACATCGTTTTGGAGAAAGTAAGATTATTGCACTTGATATTTCAAACGCCTTTGATAGAGTTTGGCATCAGGCTGTCTTATCGAAAATCGATAAATCTCTTCTTCGTTGGATTAGAAATTGCTTTTCAGGCCGCTCAATACAAGTCGTATTGGATGGTCTCAAGTCTGAAATTCATAAAATAAATGCTGGGCTCCGTTTTGTCTCCGACTCTCTTCCTCATGTTTATCAACGATCTCTTATCTTAAACTTCTAATCCATTAAATTGTTTTGCTGATGATAGTACCCTTAGCTTTTCATATTCGTTTCGAAGATTCACTTCCTTGTTCTTCGGAAGTGGAATTCGAACGGCAGCGTATGATAAGCTCATTAAATTTTGATCTTGACAGCATTCTCCATTGGGGAATAAAAAACCGTGTAGAATTTAATGCTTCCAAAATCCAATGCTGTTTTCTATCGTTAAAGCGAAATCCTCCCCTTTTGCCGCTATCTATAAGCTGCACTTGCATTGAGGAAACTGAACAACTCTCTGTGCTTGGTATGTGCATTACAGACCACCTTGTGTGGAATGACCACATATTCGACGTCGCCAAAAACGCTGCCAAGTGTTTAGGTTTCCTACGACGTTGCAAGAATTTTTTTTTTACCCCTTCTGATCTGGTTGTAATCTATAAGGCTTATATTCGTCCAAAGTTCGAGTACAATTCTCATATTTGGGCAGGTGCTGCAATAAAACACTTGAGTCTCTTGGAAATCTAAAAAAGAGCTTTAAAAATGATAGGTGATAGAAGTATAACAGAAACATTTGAATCTCTCGAGCACCGTCGCAATGTTTCTTGTCTTTCATTATTTTACCGTTGCATCTATAAACAGTATTCTAGCGAAATAGCCAGTTACATTCCTCCCCTTAAACAATTTAACCGTAATACTCGTGCTTTTAGGAATGCTCATCAGTTTACCTAGAGCCCAATTTCGGACATACTGTGAAATACAGAGATTCTTTCTTTAGCCGGACTACACGAATGTGGAATGCTCTACCCAGCTCTATTTTTCCTTCCCATTATAATATTCACAAATTTAAAGCTAATGTGTATCGGTATCTCCTTTTAAACCCTTCCTTGTTTTCTTAACGCTCGTACTGTGTTAATCATTTTAAGGGTAGTAATAACCCCTTGAGTGCGCGCTCATTATAAAAAAAAATAAACAATTAACCTTTCAATTCACAATAATGCCAAAATTTTCGATTATTTTCACTTTAAACTCAATCGTTTCTAATTAGCTGCCAATCAAAAAACCAAATTTCTGAACTAAAATCGTAACAATTTTTAAAAAGTATTATTTATCAAAATCCTATATATGTATATATATTGTTTTAAAAAAAAAAAGAAAGATCATAAATAGAGGACAATATGCAACGTTAGGTGAGAGACATACTGCAAAAATAGAATCATTTCGAATTAGCTGTCAAAGGCTGTATGTAAGTATTTGTAGTATCATTTGTGTTAACTGAACCTACATCACTGAAGATTATAATATGTAATCGTAATTTTTAAGAAGAGTGCTGGAGCACCTTAGTGCTTGTATTTTCGTACAGCGCGTCATTACGTATCTCTACTTCTGATTAGTTCTTTACTTACTTACTTAAGGTGGCGCTACAGTCCGGGTCGACCAGGGTTTTAAACGTTATGCTGGTTGAGGTCGTCTCCCCAATGGTGTGCGCCACCTGAGTCGCGGTCTTCCTCCATTGAGCCGTCCCTTGGGGACGAATTCCAAGACTTTCCGAGCATTTGCGTCCATTCGCTCTACATGACCTAGTCATCTCAGTCGTTGGCCTTTAATTCGTTTGACTTGGTCGGTTTCCCTGTACAGCCCGTACAGTTCATGGTTATATCTTCTACCCCACTCCCCATCTATGCAGACCCTGACCAAATATCAGTTCATTGTTCTCCGCATATTCTCCTCCATATGTCTGATCATTAGAAAATATTTAAAATGATATAGTGTTGCAATTCCAAAAACAAATTACTGAAGGCAAGGTAAACGAAAATTGCTTACGAAAGCCTTAGAATAGGCGTGTTAACAAAAAATGTTCATCCTATACCTAGTTTTTATTTCACCTCGAACAACTAAATTGAAGAACAAGCAATGACAATCAAAAGTGTTGCACAAGAAACCTACTTTTTTTAAAAATGGTGTCGTTAGTTGTATTTACATTCTTCCAATAAATACGAAGCAATGACAATTATAATTCAAACTACTTCATTTCCGCTGACCACAAATCTGGGAATAATTAAAATCTAACCTTGATCTTGTTCAAATCCCAAGGTTTTCATACAAATTTATTTCGTCATGCCAGTAGCTTAAAAATTAGTGTTGTTAATGTAATAAATCTATTCTTCTATTTTCGCATTTTAATCAAATACAAAGTATGTTCGTTTGTTGTGTGACGTCATAATCATTGGTTGTGCGCCAACGACAACTCATAGACAATCAGAGCCTAGTGACCACAAGCATTCCTGTCTGTGTGTTGTTAGTCTACTTGACTGAAGGGATACTCTTTGAGAATATGTCACTTCCTAGTAAGAGGAAAGTACCCATTAAACAAATAAAAAAACATTGTTTGTTTTAAGGTGACAGCGACTGGGAAATAATCACCAGACCTTCGGCATGTCGGTTCTTATATCTTAAAAATTGTCCGCTTAATTGTTTATTTATTATAAAATAAAGCATTTCTGTTTCTAATAAGAATACTACCAGTAAATCTTCATATAGTATTACCTAAAGCATGCATTACAACTAGCCTGCTGAATCTAAAATTGGTAATTTGTTGATTTTAATCAGGTTGAATATTGAAACTTGGTAGACATACTTCTAAATAGTCAAAACTTTAAACGAAGTTGAAGAATGTAGCGCATCTCCTTGAATAAAGCCTGTTGCATATTTGAAATAGTTCGCAGGATCAGTTTTTCTCGAATCTCGAGCTCAGCCAACGCCATATAAAGCTGCTGACCATGAATAGTATCATTCACGGCTTTGAAGTTGTTAAAAAGAGAAATTTGTCAGTTTTTTCCAGTATTTGTCTCAATATGAAAATTTGTTCTATAGTCTGCCGAGACGGAAGCAACAATGGTACTTACCGAAAATAGTGCTGCCCAACTACTTAATACTATTCTCATAAAAAAAAATAGCCAATTTCGTTGTGAAACTGCATGATTTAAATTTTGTATAATGAAACCGAAAGGGTATAATTTCTTGTCGAAATTGACTCACATGGTGTTTCTCTGCTGTAATTGATGGTCCCGGGGGAGTTTTGCTAACCTTTCTCTCTTTTCGATTTTAACTCCTGAACCCAACTTGTTGAATATAAAATTCCGTGCAAAACGAGCGACACTATTCAATGACTCATTGTGAATAGCAATTCCCCAAATCACGCGTGTCGGACGATACCCGTCACTTATCTCGCCCAGTAAGTTTACAAGCAATTACAACTTAAACTTGAACATTTCCCGCTGGACACTCTTTTTATTCGGCAATTATATAAATAAACATGTTAAAGTCTTATTAATAAAATTGAAACCATTAATTTGTAATCAGACAATATAAGAGTTGGCTTATTTTAAATGATGTATCAAACCTTACTCTTCGTTACTTCAGAGACAAAATATGCTTAATTTTCATATGAGATGTTGAATCATTTTAAATAAGCTGTTGCCATCTTGTCTGGCAAATTTTTAAGCTTTCTTCTATACAAGTTATATCCGTACATCTGGTTTTTATAATAAATTCAATAATGATAAATTATAATCATTCAAGTTTTTGCTGCTTTGCTAATATGAATACATTACTTACATATTCTGATTATTCATTCTTTATAGTTAATTAATGTAAACATTTTAGAGTTCTTTAACTTAAAAAATATTGAAGCACAAAAGTCGAAATAATTGTGTAATATTATATGATTGCTTGTATACAATTGTGTGTGTATGGGGTTTTAGAGAAAGGAGGTGTTGATAAACATTGATCTAAAAAAATTGCAAATTGAGGAAAAGGGAAAACCTTGCCCCGGCAAATTATTCCATAACCGTGTTGTGTAACTATAAAAAAATAATCCCTGTATTTGACGGTACGTCCAAAATTAGGATCGAGAGTAAACTGATGAGTATTCCTAGCGAAAAAAGTATCACGGGTGAAGTGAACTGATTGAGGGTAGGAATGTTACTGGTTACTCCGAGTGAACATTGCTTTGAAAGAAGCGATGAGACAAGGAAGATCATCAAACATTCCGAGGGTGTTAATGAGATGGGAATGATTCAATGGTAGCTCTGTTTTCTAAAACGAGGGTGTTCATGAGATGGGAATGATTCAATGGTAGCTCTGTTTCCTATCAGTTTTAACGCTCTGTTCTGGATTATATCCAGCCTTTTTTAGGAACAGGCTGGACAAATACTGTTTTCCATCTTCCAGGGGAGATTCCAAAACAGATGGAAAAGTTTATGCAATGTTTTTGGCAGATCCGATGAAGAACACGTATTCAGAAAAATGGGGGGTGTACCATCAGAAAGATCGGATTTGTTTGTATCAAGATCTCTAAAGGCTCTTGCACCTGTACTAGTGCGAAAGTGTACCTATCCCATTGAATGACCTTTACGTTCTCAAGCACAGGAGTGGCAATGTAGATGAGCGTTGCAACTGAAGTTGATCATTGGTCATTTTTAAATTTTGTTCTTTTTATAATAGCTTTGAAAATGTTTCTGACTTTCGTCAGTTGGGTTGGCTTTGTTAGAGCGGAAACTTACCTCTCTCAACCTGATAGCTTCTTTACAGCTTATGTCAAACGAATACTTTTCTTCATATTTTATACAATATATTTCGTTAGTAAATAGTAAAAATCACTCCTGTGATCTTATCAGCACTGGAAACATAGTCACCATTTAAAAATATAAAAAAAAGTTGTTCAGACCGTCCCAGTTGGCTTTCTCGTATTGCCAAACAGTTCTAGTGGGATGTTTCTCTTTAACTGGATGAATGGGACACGAGAATATGACTGATATTACACAATAATCTCAAGTGCCGAATGGAAAGTTCACCGTTATGGTATGTCTTAAATGTCTTTTTTTAGTTGGCGATACTCGCAATCTAGCAGCAATGATGAATTTCATAATTATAGCTTTTTCTTTTTTTTTTATTTGGATTCATATTTTGTTTTTTAGTTGTGTCTTAGCCGGTAAATATGAAAAAACCCATGTATTCACTTAGGGAAAAATAAAATAGGAGGCGATTTATGTTATACTGTAAGGAGTATTTTTGATATTAATTTCCAAAAATTTAAATGTGTCATCTAGGTAGAAAGGTAAACCAAGAATATCTTAATTTATTTAACATTTTCCAAGTAGGACTGACAAAATTTCTGGGACAATTTTTTTTTCTCATACATTACGAACGTTTCTACATGCTTAACGTTTAACATGTTAATTTTTACTTAGAAAAAAGAATATGTTCATCCAACATATTGCTCCAATTGTTAATTTTGCAATCACTGAGGACTTAGACTTTTTTGGTTTATAAACGGAAATGGCAAGTTAAGTGCTAATTTGTTACTTTTCAACCAGTAACCAGTAACACATATCTATTTGACTAAAACGCTACGTTGAGAGAGAAAAGAACTGAAGTGACTAAACAAAACAACCTTTACTGGTTGCGTATCATTTGTTCCAGTTCAATTCAAGTCATGCAAATGTAGGCAAATCTATTTACCTACATCTTAATGCAGACAGAATGTAATTCTTACAAGAAAAATTGTAAGACAAAGATTAGACCTGAGCTTGGAATATACAAACAAAAATAAAAACACTTAAAACCTTAAGCTTTGGTTTTGGTAAAGGCTACTTTTACTCGAGTGAATCCGCCTAAATATTGAAATGCTCGTCGGAGGAAAACTAAATATTTAGCATCGTTTGTGACGATGTCGAATATGTGGCCAATCCACAAAAGGTGGTCTGTGATGCACATACCGAGAACTGAGAGCTGTTCGGTTTCTTCAAATCCACATGACATGAATTTGCAATCAAAACTACGAAGTAATTAAGGAGTTCATCTCCCCTCGGAGTAAACGTTAATGTCACAAATTCACTAATTCCACAACTTAAGTTCGGCGAAGCTTTAAAAAAATAAAATAAAATGTCGAATCAGTAAAGGAAGAAGACCAGGTCATGTCAGTCATGGACATAGTCGTATTGGTAAGCATCCTGGATGTTGCGGTCACGCTGGTGGTATGCACCATCAAGGCATCAACTTCGAAAAATACTATTCCAGTTACTTCGGTAAGATCGGTATGAGGAACTTCTACAACCGAACAAGTTCTGCAAATTATTCAATTTGAACAAATTATGGTCTATTATTGGTGCCGATAAGTTCGCTGAACTCACAAAGAAGAAGAGCAAGAAGGCCCCTCTTATTAAGCTAGTTCAATTCGGTTTCCACAAAACGACCTTTCATCGTAAGGGACAAGTACTTCTCAAAGAAGGTTGAAGATAAGATTAAGAAGGCTGGCTGAGCTTGATTGTAGCGTGCTTTATTTTAAAGTATTTCCATTCGAGGAGGCGCAAGTACATTGACAGCCTAAATGTACAAAATGTGTAAAATATTTTAATAAAATAACGTAACATAAGAAAAATCCTCACGCTTAAGACGATGTGCACGCTTTTCAAAACCCATAACCTTTCAGTCCCGGCTTACGGGACCGAGTGCTGGAAGCAGAAAAATGGTACTCTTACTGGGCTCTTTGGAAAGAAAAAGAAAAACTTTTCGATGGATATTTGGTAGTGAGTGTGGAGGGTGAATGAAGGAGAAAATACAGTCACGAACTCTATAAGCAGTACCAAAATGTGGATGTAGTCCATAAAGTCAACACAAAGACTACAATGCTCCAGCTAAGAGAGTCTTCGACCTTAAGGTTCAAGACGAAAAAGAAGATCGAACATTCACTTTAAAAAAAAAAAAAACAAGTTTTTCGCGGGTATTAGAGCGCTTGATCTAGTTGAAAGGAGGGGAGGACTGAGGCCTTTCATGGGTCGGTAGACCGTCAGTAAGAATACCAAAAAGGACAACTACATTTTTTTTTAAATTAAAGAAGCCGCATTTATTTGAGTTGGCAAAGGCCCTTGTATACATTTGTTTTTGCTTTTAGAACAGAGCGTCACATCGACGTCGGACGACGTTATTTAAAGTACTCAAGTTTACTTGAGATTATTATTAGGAGTATTATTTGTGCATTCCTGCAGAGTCAGCTTCTCTGTCTACTTTAACACGCAACTTAAGAATCCAAAAGTCATACTCTCAACTAGCTTCATTGAAAATTGTTTGCATTAGCTGTCCGGAAAGGTCAGTGCTCCCTGCCAGGTTTTTTATGTATGTTTCTAAAAACCTTATTTATATCTTATTATGTACTTATAAAATTATTTAATAATCACACAAATAGAGGAAATTATTTGGAAAAAAAATGATGAAATATAATTTCATGTACCTATTTGTCTATGGCAATGAAGGCCCAGATGCTGAGAAGCAAATGAAAATGAATAAATTTTTTTTAATTTTCTTGTAAATGTATATTTTGAATTTTGCAAAAAAAAAAACAAAACACTTATGTACGTGCGGTAAGTTGAATTTATCGCTAAGGTGTAGGCTGTGTATCAGGCATCAGACCTCTCGAGTGTGTATCTGCATAAACTGCAACAATTCGACGCTCAATATTGTGTGTTCCTACACTTTTTTAGTAGGCTTAACCTGAAAGTATTCAGAAAACCAAAGTGATCAGCAGAATTATTTCATTTATAAATAGAAAACACACATTAACATAGGTATATACATTTCTGCGTAAAATCTATACGAGTTTCGTTTCTGGTTTATGTTTGAAAAATGTTTATATTAAAGTCTTACGGATAAAAATAACAACAGCAGTAATTGGCTGAGTAATAGTAAACTGTAAACGCCAGGTGTTGCTGGAATGTTTATTTTTCTTTTCGTCCAAAGACTGCAAAGTAAAAATCCAAAGAGGTGATGAACGATGTTTTCAAGAAAAATGAGCTTGAACTATTTTGTTTTAACAAAAAGTGTTTTTCAAGGCTTCATTTTGTTAGAACAAAAGTGATTGTGAATGATTTTTGATGAGTTTTGAAAAATATTCTCTTCGATCTTCAAAGGTTAAGAAGTTTTTTTTTTTTATAAAAGTACTTGTGCTTTGAATTCGTGAGTTTTGCTCTTAATAATTATTCATTGATCGAATAGTTGCGGTTCTCATATTTTCTTCACATGATTCACGATTGTGATGATTGGATATTCGAAGATTTTGATTGATTTTGATTTCTATATATCCATACCTATAGATACCTTAGGGATCATATTAAGGTTGGAGTTAAAATTCTGCTTTTGAAATTCTATCTAACAAAATCAAAATAATAAAAATTTTCCAAAAACTAAAAATCTGGGTGCGAAGTATTCCACCCATGCACGGACAAGCTTAATGTTGGACCTTGCTTAGTTTCGCTACAAGTGGTTCTATTTAAAATGGTCCACCATACTACCACGCCGTATGACAGAATCGGTCTGATCAGATTACCGAGGTGTCCAAGTAATGCGGGGTTGGATATCTCATTTCTTAACAATGGCTTTTTTTTGCAGGAGGAGAGAGCCTCTGAGGCATTTTTGATTCTTTCTTGTATGGTAACTCTCCAGCTTAACTTCTTATCAAAAATAAGAATCAAATATATAGCTTTTTGGGAGAATGTTAATAGTATGCCTTTGATAGAAGGGGTTTTTATATGGAGAATTTTATATTTCCTAGAAAAGAGGACAAGATCTGTTTTGTGAGGGTTAAAACAGTCCACACCGATGGAACAGCTTATTACCTTATATTAAGCATATTATTAAAGGTCTATTAAGGTGTTGGGGTACTTTCCTACTACAACAATAGCAACGCCATCCGAATACGCAAACGCTCTGTTATTCTTCTCTTCCAGAGGTCTAATTAACTCATTTGCTATCAAGTTCTAAAGTAGAGGAGATGGGACAATGTCTTGCGGCGTACTTCTACTGACAGATCTTCTTGCATAAAGTCAACCTAGTTTTGAATTTATAATCCTGGTAGTCAGCAGCATTTGATTGATCAATTCTCCAAGGAAACCAGTTGCGATTACCTTAGTGATGATGATGCAGATTTGTCGACATTGTTAAAAGTAGAAAGCAAAGAAAATATACTCTTTATGATGTGGTTGTTTCCACCCATTTCCCCTTACAATACGGTTTTTGAGTTTTAGGCGGAAGTCTAGTGTGAATGCTTGTTCTTATAAGGACATCGATCAGTCATTCAAAACTTTAAAGAATAAATAATGATAGACTAAAAGAACTGAGGTCTTTGGGGCCTACGTTGTAACATTTTTCCGCTTTGGGTATTAATACAACTCTAACTTCTCCCTCTAGCACTAGCACAGGAATATGGAATAGATCTAAACAACTATTAAAGATCATTTCCTAAATAGGTAAAATAATATATGTATATAGTCTTTTGGAGTTCGATACTGCTGATTTATATGGCTTGAAGCTTTTGATTATCCAGTGCAGTTTTTCCCATCTAATTAAATCTTTTGTATTAGTTAATATCACATTGGATATACGATGTGATTCGTGTTATTAACGTAATTAACCTAGATCACAGAAGTTTCTCCAAGAACATCATTTAGATTTCCTCAATTATTTTTTAGTGCTT
The DNA here is from genome assembly GCA_911387755.1 of Chrysotoxum bicinctum. Taxonomy (NCBI): domain Eukaryota; kingdom Metazoa; phylum Arthropoda; class Insecta; order Diptera; family Syrphidae; genus Chrysotoxum; species Chrysotoxum bicinctum. Next base: position 182,313,284 of record OU426987.1, read on the forward strand.
TTACCGCGATTGAAAACATTTTTTTTTCTAATCTCGAAATTTTAGTCTTAGGCCCTTATTGCGTGTGCATTTTTTTTATTGATAGTCGAAAATCTATTTTGGTATTGTGAATCTCTATTGTGAACGAAATTTTTGTCTATACAATCGATATTTGTCGTTTGCATTCATCTGTTTGACTCCGTTTAACGAGTTTAATTCTCTGGGCAAAAATGTAGTGTATTTTAGTTTATTAACTTATTATTTTCATAATAATAATTATTTTAATTATTCACAGTAAAAATTGTATTGTATGAAAACAATACCAAAAAAAAAGTATCGATACTTGCGACTTTTGTCGCGCCTAACGTGGAACGACACTCGCAATAAGGGCCTGGGCCTTTGTTCACATTTTTAATTCAGACATTAAGGCAAAGAAATTACCGAATTTGTAAACGTGGAATGTAGTGTAGCTCTTTTTTGTTTTTTTGTAAATTAGTTGCGCAAAGAAATGAATTCTAGAATGTTCTTAACCACTATTTTTCTAAGCAGTATAATTAGGCCTAAGCTGACATTGTCAATTCAGCCATTAAATAAAGGGTGGATAAATTTTAAGGGCCTATGTTGAATGTGAACCACATCTAAACGTCAAGTTTTTTTCTGCATTTCATTTGACATTTCTCAATTTCAGACTAACTCAATTTGAACCATGGAAAGATACACAATCGAGCAACGCGTTGATGCATATCGTGCACTTTTCGTGATTTGTTCGGTCAATTTAATTGTCGAAATGTGCGTACAATCGGAAAAATTTGAGCAAACCGCATGCATGCTTGTACAGCTCGTACTGCAGAAAATATTGCTGCTGTTCGCGATAGTGTGGCTGAAGAGCTGTCCACCTCAACTCATCGTCGTGCCCAACAATTGCACCTCTCACGCTCGTCGTTGATGAACATTATGCGTAAAGACTTGCATTTACACGCTTACAAGGTGCAATTGACTCAAGAACTAAAGCCTCTTGACCATTTCAAGCGTCGTCAATGGTCAGAATGGTGGCAAGAAATGGCAACAGTGGATGATCAATTTTCGAAGAAAATCATCTTTAGTGATGAGGCACATTTTCACCTCAGTGGATTCGTCAATAAGCAGAATTGCCGCATTTGGGCGAATGATAATCCAGGAGTGATTGTCGAAAAACAAATGCACCCACAAAGAGTGACTGTTTGGTGCGGTTTATGGGCTGGCGGCATCATCGGGCCGTATTTTTTTTTTTTCCAAAACGAGGCCTGTCAGGCAGTTACTGTGAATGGTGTTCGCTACCGTGAGATGATAACGAACTTTTTATGGCCCGAATTGGAAGATATACATAGATGTGGACGACATATGGTTTCAACAGGACGGTGCCACTTGCCACACAGCTAACGAAACAATGGTTCTTTTGCGCGACAAATTCAATGGCCGTGTTATCTCACGTGGTAGCCGCCAAGATCATGAGAAAAGGTGTACGTCGATAAGCCAGCAACAATTCAAGAGCTAAAGGATGAGATAATTCGGCACATTTACGGCATAGAACCTCCATTATGCCTCAGCGTCATCGAAAATTTGGACCATCGGATATAGGTGTGCCGCCGAGGTCGCGGCGGCTATTTGGCCGATATTTTATTCCATACATAATTGAACCATACCATATTATCATAATAAAAAGAAATGACAATAATTTGTGTTTTATTCAAAATCAACGTCGGCCCTTAAAATTTAACCACCCTTTACAAAATATTAACATGACATTAACTGTAGTTTTCTTGTAAAAGAATTTCCAAACAATTTTAAGGTAAGCGTAAATTGTGAATTGTAATTAAAAAAATCGTTAATGTAAACGCAGCATAAGTTGTACTCGTAGCTTTTCTGTTGTACATGTTAGTAGTGGACTGAAAAATATTCTAAAAAAAATTTAAGCTTAAGTTTTCTATGATATTTTCTTACGTCTAATTTACTCGTACAACAAAACAGCTATGTAAATGTCACGTTTAAATCTTTGAATTTTCTTCAATAATGGCTGAGCAGCCATCAAAAATGGCGCTTCCGATGTGCTGTGTTTGAATTTGTTATCTGAATTTCAAATTAATGTTTTTTAGGCTTTTAATTTCAGAAAAAAATCATTTTTAAATTCAATAAATTAGTTGGAAATTTTAAATCTATCCAAGTCATATAGAAAAGCAGCGGTCAAAACAATAGTAGCACAAATAATCATATACAGATGTCTCATCTCCATACAAAAAAATGTCCTAAGATATTTTTTCAGCAGACAAACTTTAGCAGACAAAGATACAAAAATCAAGAGCGAGAAGAGTACTACAATGACCACAATGTAGGAGAGCGAAAAATGTATCTTTGCATTGGGTAAGCGACTAAGCGACAAGCGTTCTTTTGTTCTCATCAAAATTTATACAACAAATCGTACCAGACACAGCGCATCCCTTTCCCACCGGGGTTATATTGTTTCTGTTCTACTTTTTCTTATTATATTTTGTCATTCGTAGAATTTCTGTGTGGATGGATGTTGGATGTTGTTTTTGTTTTTATATTTGCCTTTTCCTGTGTTCTTTTATTGGTTTTGGTGGCTGGTGTATGCCGCGGCGACTCCTTGGCTGGTGTTTTTGTTTTTTTTTTATTTTGATTTCTTGTGAGGGTATTGCACTTTTTGGTAGGAATTTTCTTGTTTGGATTTTGGCAATATCTTTTCGTTTTCAAGTGTATCTGCTTTGGGTAGGTATAGAAAAATGGAAATGGATTTTGTATGTTATGTGAGCAGGTTATGTTGATTTGCTTATAACTTGAGAATTATTGATTAGATCTTTAAGGACAAGCACTTAAAATAAAGGTAAAATTTCTAGTTTTATTATAAAAATGAAATTTGAGATTTAGATTAAGCTTTTTTTTTTTACATGCCAGCCGGTGTTTAGCTACTTTCTTTCAAACAATCGAAATCTATGCAAAATTAGGTATTCCCTCTTTCAAATCAAAATGCATTCGTGTGACTTTGTATTCTGCAGGAAGTAGGTACTCGTAGGTACATATTTATGTTTCTGTTTTGTTTATTTTTTTTTGGAGATATTATGTAGACAGAATCGAAAGTGAAAATTATTTCCTCGTCTCAAGAAAGAAGAACGGCATTAGCAGGACGGTTAGGTATTAGTTTTTAAGTTTCTTTACTTCTTTTTTTAGCTAAGTACATGTATAGATCTGTAATCACAGGGAAAAGCTGCAAAAGTCTTTTTTACTAATTTTTGAGGAGAGTAGTTTAAAGTTTTTAACAAACGCGTGACATTACAAATGACTATATAGGGCGATTGAAAACTTCGTTCAGGTTGACACAAAAATTTAAATAAAGATAATTTTACTCTTTCTTAGTTAAAAATTGAAATTAATTATCTGCAGTTTAGTTGTTTTTCCATTTTAAAGAAATTTTTTGTTTTGGTCTAAAGACTACTTTAGCTGATTTTCCTTGTCTATTCTGTTAAATTATCCAGTTCTTGTGTCAACTTTAGTTCTTATTCCTAACTTAATAAAGAAAAATATATTGGCGCAAAATTTTAAACAGTTCTCGTTTAAGGAATAAAACCGGCTCTACTTAACGCAGTCGTTTAGCTTGGAGACTTCGTCTAACTTTTGCATAATTTTAAACACGTTAAACAACTCTTCTAACTGATGTGGGTTTTACAACAGAACCTAAGCAAATTTGCGTTGAACAACCCTTAATTTGACAGATACATAACTCACACAACTACAAAAACACACAAAAAAAAAAAGAAAAAAAGAACAGACAACTTTAAACCAAATAATTTTTCGCCAAAAAAAGTACATTTTATATACTACCTCGGTACAGATTTTGATTGTTTATACGTTATTTACATAATTTTAGATGAAAATAAAGTATAAATCGCAAATTCACAGCATAAAAACTCAATTTGTTGTTGCAAGGTGCAGATTCATTTAGCTATACTCGTCTCGGCCGGCGGCGCGCCTACATACCTACATACATTTGTATTTTCAGATTTGTTCATCGTAGAGCACTTTCGTACGATTATTTCGAATTTATAATATTCAGTTATTCAGTCTATTTACAAAAAACATCTTTAAAAAATCGAATAAAACATCAGTAAACATTTTTTCTTCGATTTGCTTTGGTATTAAATGACCATTGTCAATATGGATAAAGTATACTTTTAAAAGATAAACTAGGTATTTGCTGCCTTTAAAATTAACACAAAGTCGGTTATCGTTTTATACTCAATATTTAGAGTCGACTCCCATTCTAAAATTGATTTAGAGTGGGTTTTAAATGTTTAAAATTTTGCGCCATTGTTTTTAGCAGAGAATGAGAACCAACTTTGAACGTTAAATAGTTGTTTAATTTGCTCGAAAGAAATTTTGTCTTGGCAGTTGCTTCAACACAATCCAAAGGGTTTTGGAGATCTTGCATGCTTCACTTTTCCAGAAAGTGTCTTATATGACTTTTCAATGTTCCTTAATGTCTGACGATTGTGAATCGTAGTTTTTGAACGGAATATCCAAATTTTCCTCTTTTCACTTTTTGGGTGCGAAACATGAGAAGCAACAATATTATTTAGTATAACATCAGGGTCTTTTAGAGAATCATCGGAATTTTCTCATTCTAGCAAATTATCATAAGTTATATTCCCTGATGCTTATATTATATTATTATTATAAAAGCATTCACCGTTGAACTCATTTGAATTGTCTAAAATAATGGAAAACTAAAAACGTTTCTGTAGTTTTCGCAATTTTATGTGGTCGTTAGTAGATATATTAACTTTTTTGTAAAACATATTTCCAGGAATTCAGGAAACGTTAACAAACTTTATTCAATGTTTTCCATGCATTTAAAACATTTAAAAAAAATGTTAAATATATATCGCTTAACCAATATCTTTATTTTATTCTGGTGTAAAAGATCTCGTTGTCAGTGTGATCGACATGACACCAAATATCTAAAATGTAGGAGTTTTTCAGTGTTGTAAATTCCGATTTAAGAGAAGCTTAATTGCTTTCAAACAAAATCAAGTAAGTGCATAATATCAAATCTTATAAAAACAGACTTCTTCCAAATGATATTCGGGCTACTCGTAAATTAAAATAAAATCGCCCTTATCGTCAGCTCTTGATAGATAAACTAATTAAGTTACAGATACTAACTAAAAGTATTCATCTTTTATTCTATTCCGATAACTAAGTGCTATTTTGCAGCATTTTAACATTTTCAATACATCTATTTCGTTAAGAAGATCCATGGTTTCGTTTTCTGTTAAGAAGTCACTACTCCAGTTTTATGTCTTCTAGTTTTCCTTAGAACGGGAACGGGACACCTTCCAATAAAATGAAAAACATCCCCACGTTCTGTGAGATTACACATCACACAAAGTAGCATCAATAAAGAAAACGTTGATCATAGATCAAAGCTCTATAGTTCAAGAAGAGAACTTACAACTAGAGCTATTTAAATCTAATTGGAATGATGGTTATTGTTGGGATGAAAAAGAAATTTCATTCAACTCATTTAACATAACAGAAATAATTACTAATAAAACTTAAAGAATATGACACTTCTAATGAAAAACCTCTACTTTTATGGCCCTCTGAAACGTAATTTCAAACATTCGTTCGCAATATTTAAACATAACAAAGATTTATTTCCCAGTTTGGTTGGATAATACAAATTAATACCATAATGCAATGCACAAACTGTCAAAATCATTAAGCTAAATGTACACGATTGGTAGATCTTACAATATTGTCAGATCTGTCAGTGAAAAACACGCTTACAATGTCTTACAATCGTGTAGTCTTACAATTAATTGTCAGAAAATTTGTCTGACAATTAATTGTTAGATCATTGTCTGACAATTAATTGTAAAATATCTGACAATCATGTGTATGCTAGGTCAGAATCGTGTAATCTTCCAATTAATTGTCAGAAAATGTATCTAACAATTAATTGTAAGACGGTAAATTGTATGGTATTTGATAATCATGTAAACACACAATTTTTTGTCAGGCCTGCCAATTTTTATCGTTGGCTGACGTTTCTGACAATGAAGAAATTGTAAGAAGTTCGTTTTTTAGCATTATACACTTTTTTCATTGTCAGACAATTTGCAGCCAAGGTTCAATTGAAGCAGTTTCCATAACCAACATTAACTGACAATTAATTGTGTGTGTACACGGTTGGTAGAAATTCTACCAATCTCTTACAATTAATTAGTTGGTATTAAGCCGGCTATCTGAAAATAAATTGTCAGCCAACTTCTGACAATAAATTGTAAGAGATTGGTGGATTTTATACAAACCGTGTACACACACAACTTAATTGTCAGCTCATTGGTAGATAATTGTCAGACATTGTCAGGTTTTACATAATTGTAAGATCTACCAATTATGTACACTTAGCTTTAGTTGTGTTCAACCATTTTTCTAAATTTAAATTCAAAAACACAACGCGCGGACAAAATTCAAATTAATTCCTTTGACAAATATAATCAAATAATGACATCAGCTGATTTTGACAGTTTTCACCAACCTGCACTAGCTCAAAAGGTAGTGCAAGATATTCTGAACTAATGTACACTAGTTCAGGTCAACGCTAATCAGTGTAAGTCAGTGGAGAAATTTTTTCAATGAACACCAAAAAGCTACACTTGTCTGCCCAGACCCCAGAGTAGTCCAGTGCAGCTGGTTGAACACAACTATTATCAACTAACTTTGAATCCGAAGTGCTTACACTACGTTGGAGAGGAATATTCAACTCAATTTATACATACATAGTTATATTTACCCACTCATAGTTAGTTAGCTACGTAGTCACATAATTTGAATACCTATTGAGTTATCAAAACTAAAAATGTGTACTTTTTTTTTAACTTAAAATAAGGTTTTCTTAAAATGTTGTTCTCACTATGAGAAAGAAGAAAAAAAAAATGAAAAAACCAAATATAAAAAATAAAATTCTACTAGAGGTAACGAAAATAGCTATTTAAGATAAAATACAAAAAAGCATCATTTTCCTAATTTATCTAATTATTTCAATTATTTTTACAAAATTGTAAAAGTCGTTTTCGAGAAATATATTATTTTTCTTTTTGGCCAAATGTGTGGCATGTACGTCTGAATACCAAAGACAGACAGGTGAAATTGCTTTCTTTTTCTTCGTCTTCTGTACCATCCTATTAACAAAATTGATCAAAATCTCGAGCTCATTTTTTTCATAACCTGCCATATCGTCGCCTGAGTTCTATCTTGTTCAAAAGACCATTTTTGGCGAAATTGAGTTAGAAATGCAGTTTTTATAAATCGAATATGCTCTTTCGAATGGCGTACTCCATTTTTTCTATCTCTTTTAGTTTTTAAGTTATGAAGAACTATTTTGTTCAATAAACCACTTTATTAAATATTTTGAGTGTCTTTTTTATTCAATCAACCACTGCTTTTTGTTTTTATATGAAATTGAACAATTTTATATTAACTTTAAAAAAAAATACCATGTATTTCTTTGTTGTTCAATATCCATATCTAATCCATTTAGTTTTGTATGTTATTGAACAAAATCCTATTAAAAAAGTTATGCGGACGGAAAACCGCATTTTTGTTCAATATCACTGCACTGTAATGTACCACACAAAATTAATATTGATATAACATTGGAAGCTGTAAGCACAATGTGATGTAAGCGAAAAGTTGGAGCGTAATCTTCAAACGCTTTTAAGGTATTTTGAGAAACCCTTTTATCTTTAGACAGTTTTTGAATACAATATTTGTCGCTTACAGTATTCCTCCCTTAACTTCACGCTCGCGCTGTGTTCAAACATTTAAAGGGTAATCATAATCCCTTGAGCGCGTGTAGATTATAAAAAAAAAAAAAAAAAAAATGATAAATCCAGCTCATCCAGGATCTGATTTTTCAGAATTCTATGATTCAGAATTCGACGAGTAATATAGCTCCTTTATCTGAAGAAGTCATTTCAGTACCTTCATTGGAAAATGTAGTACCAGCAGAAGGTTCCGTTTCATCTAAACAAACTACATGCTTTACACCAAGAGAAGCCCTAGATCGAGTAAAAAAAATCGAAAACCATTTTTGTGGAAAGAAAATATACAAAAACGGATGGGTCAAGGTGGTAAGCAATATTCAAATGACATCCGCTTGCGACGTTTGTTGCAGTCATAATTGTTTCACCAAATTTTCTTATGATGAACGTGTGAAAATATTTGATTCATTTTGGACCTTAAGGCTAGGCGCGCACATTAAATTTTTAGTTGCTCAACTGTTTGGTTGCTTATAGAAAACATATAATTATATGTTACACAAAATAGCGAACTCATTTTAGGCAATCATTTAGTTTGTGTCAAAACACAAACTTTTTAGTTGCTCGACACAAGCAGTTGCGAAACTAAAAATTGAATTTGCGCGCCTAGCTTAAAAGATTCTGAAAAAGGACAATTTTATTCCAAATTTGTGATAAGATCGGAACCAAAGTGAAAAAGAGTAGCTAAAGTCTGTGGCAACAATCAATAACCGCTTAAGTCGACTTAAGACAAACATCGTTTTTTTGCTGCATCATAATCTGCATATTCCATTCTGTTATAGAAAAAAATCCAGGATTTGTAACTCTTTTTTTCGTCAAAATAATCCAAAAAGAAAAAACCGCTTAAGTCGTTCTCATAGGTAGAAGCATTTGCAATACCCGCTTAACTCACATAAGAATTTGTGAATTTCAAAATTTCGTAATCCAATAATAGCTTATGTGGATTTAAGATACTTTTGCAAAATAAAAAACTATTCACAAATCAATCAACCATATTGCACTGAAAACAGCTTAAATCGACTTAAGCGTTTATTGCAAACTTAACAAAGTATTTTCGCTATAGCCAAACTGAGATAAGTCGTTATTGCAAATTTCTGTTTGTTACTTCGATGGAGACTATGTAGAGTAAGCGGTTTTTAAAAAATGTATTTTCTACGAACTGCAGAATTAAGTCGATTTAAGTCGTTATTATTAATGCAAGTATGAAATATCAATTGACTTAAGAGATTTGGACGGCAAGTTCGTGAATTAATTTAGTTGAGATAAAAGTGTTTTGAGGATAATTAAAGTAAAAATAATTAGGAAAGTGCAACAATATGAGCTCCTGATCCTTACAAATTTTGAATACAGCTCGGAAAGGTGTTTTAGGCAACGTGAAGTTAATATATTTCAAGAACGGCAACGACAGAAGACAAGTGATACATTTGAAAAAGAAAGTGATCTGAGTGAATTTTGTATATCAAGTTTTATGAATGTGTGTTTTCAGATTTTCGTTTTTGAATATGGAAAAAATTGGTTGGCTATAGCCCATACTAATTAATACAAACTAATTAATACAAACGTCAAACAATAATTATAAATTGTGCTTTTTGGCCAATAAGGATCTAATTCCAAGTACAGTCGACTCCCTCTAAGTCGAACTTTCACGGGATATCAAAACTAGTTCGAGTTAGAGGGAGTTTTAAAAAAATTCGAGTTAGAGAGAGTTTTTTTTTTAATGATTTACTGAATTAAATAACAAGTAAAATAAATAAATAAACCTTAGCTTCTTGCTTTTATCGCTCATTAATCTATAATTATGTATTATAAAAAAATATTTTTTCAACTTAATTTCTTAAAAAAAATTATAATTTTAGACATCACAGTCATCACATTCGCCGTGTCATCAGTGATCGGATTTTTAAAAAAAGATTCTATTTTAAAAAGCAATTTTGAATTTCTTCTTTCATTTCAATAGCAGATTGCAATGTACCAATTGCATTTTCAATTTAATTTAATTCTCTGGTATTTCAAAGTCTATTATTTCAGCTTCATCTTCTTCTTCAGCTCCATTTTCAACAGCATCTGCTTCCAAAATTTACTCGTTATCAGGTATTTCAGTGGCTACGATGCCGTCATCGACTTTAACATAGTCCTTCCAATGTACGCCTTCAACATTATAATGAGCTTCTGTTAGCCTTTCCCAGATTATCACGATTTCTTGGGTGTCTTCGTTGTTACATCTAAGTAAGTTAAGCGGAATATCATCTTCGTCATCCCACGTCTCAGACTTAAATTCGGTCTTTTTGAAACAATTTTCAATTGTCAATGGAGTAACGTCCCCTTGCCTCTAGGATTTCGCGCACACAATCGAGAAGTGATATTTTATATTGCTCTTTTTTGGTTTCCCAAACCCTTAAGATCGGGGTGAGAAGACGGCGATTATAGTGTACTTATAAATTTTGTATTATACCCATTTCCACTGGGTGAACTATTGAGGTCAAATTGGGGGGAAAATACTCAAGCTTTACAAACTTTAATTTATCCTTAACTTGTTTTGGTGAGCTGGGCAGTTATCGATAATGAATAATACTTTGCGCTTTGATCTTCCAAATTTAGAATCAAGTTTCAAAAAAAGCCAACTTGTGAAAAGGTCTGATGTCATCCAAGAACGATGGTTTGCTACATAGTGGACCGGCAAAGTTTTAATTTTATTGAAACAACGAAGATTTTTGCTTTTCCCTATAACCAGAAGCTTTAGCTTTTCCGACGACCACTGAGATCTGTTGTTTTACTGCTTTCAAATAAAGCATAAAATGTTTTGAAGTTGGAATGGAATAGATCCCACCAATAAATTCTTTTTTTATTGCTTGCAATTTTTTTTATGAATATCTTTTTAGGAAGAGATTTTTGTGTTTGATAATATTGTAAATTGCAGGTATAGCAGCGCAGCACACTGACATGACGGTGACGGCGCAGGCGATGCAACATAGAGAATCAAAGAGTTCGAGTGTGTGCTTTTAATAAGAATTACAAACAATAACGAGTTGCGATTTGAGAGATTTTTTTTTCGGCAAAAGAAAAAAAATCGACTTAGAGGGAAAGAAAAAAGGTCAATAATCAAGAGAATGTGTTCGAGTTAGAGGGAATTTCGACTTAGAGGGAGTTCGACTTAGAGGATAGTTTTTGTATGGAAAATTGAGGGGAATGCAAAAATACGGCTAAAAAGTTCGAGTTAGAGGGAACTTCGACTTAGAGGGAGTTCGACTTAGAGGGAGTCGACTGTAGTTTTCAACGAAATAAAGTGACCTGCAAATGAAGTTTATTATGAAGATCTGAATATAATTTTTGAATAGTTTTGTGTCAACATTAGCAAAGAATATGAACATGATTTCAGTACAGATGACTGTACGCGATCCCTATTTCAAGCTTGCAGACATGGAAATTTCTTCAGATTTTCCTGACGAAGAACTTTTGGAGATTGGTAGGCAATTTGAGGAAAGTAAAATTGTTTCTCTCCCACATAAAACAGTTAAAAACGAATCGGAATATAATTCAAGTATAGTGATTTCAAAAAAAAGAAACAGAGGTGAATCATAAACTCGAAAAACGGGAGTGATTGAGTCAAGAAAATGTGACCATCTTAATATCGAAAAAATTAGTTTTAAAAAACGGAAGGAAATCTTCAATTCATATTGGGAATTAGGGACGTTCTACCAAAGAATTCTTTTTATCAGAGCTTAAATAGAAATAGAAGATAAGAAACAGACATTGAAAAAAGTCATATTCCACCTCGAAACCGACAACTTCATATAAAGTACTTAATTTATTACCTACCTAGAAAGAATAGATTTGTGTCCATCAAAAGTGCTTTAAAGAATGCATCGATGCTACTGAAAGTTTTCTAGAATCCCATCTGACACATCTTGTAAATATTTGTATGTGGTTTTTGGATTTGACATTCAACAGTGTCTGCAAACAACATACCTCCGAAATTCAGTAAGCTTTTACAAAAAAACGGCAGTTGGCGGCGAACGCAAACAAGACATTTTATTTTCTATAGTTCAGTTGGCGGTCAAAATAAGAATTTATTTGTGAGCACGATGTTGTTAACATTTTGAAAGCCAAGTCCAGCATTGAGTTTGTAGATCACAAGCTTTAATAGTCATGCCAAACTCATAAAGAGTGTAACGTAGATCATGAATTACAAAAAAAAAAGAAACCAAAAAAGGTACCGATTCATCATCCTAACGATTGGTTTAATTTTGTCCGATTTTGACTATGGTTGTGTTTCAAAAACAAAACTTTTGTGGAGCAGCAGAGACAATTTTGTATGGAATAACGTGAACAAAGTTGGTAAAATTGAATACAAAACAACTCTGGGTAAAAATCTGCATTTTTCAACACCCACTGTTGTAAAACATGGTATTGATTCACTCAAATGGTTTGAAATTCCCAACTCACCAGCTATCAATGTAATAAGCGTAAAAAAGCTGCGCTTCAAAGACTTCTTCCGTTTATTGATCATTCGTTTCATGAATTTTATAATAACCTAGATACAGAAATGCAACCCGAAGCTAAAATACATCCTGACTTAATGAATCCAGACAAAAATGGAGTTTAAATACTTTTTCTTATTAACAAGATTTTTCAACTAATTTTTTACTAACTTAAATTGGCTATTTTTTACTTAATACGAGTTCTTGCATTTTTGTTACTGTGAATTACGTTTTTAATACATTTTAAGTTACATGCTTTTCGAAAAGAAATATCGCTTAAGTTGATACAAATAAAAAAAAATGATGACCAAAAACAGCTTATCTTATTTAAGAACACATGGGCGAAAATTTTCAGTTTGCAATAACAGCTTAAGTGACATAGGCAAGCAAGAAGGTGTTCAATTACTTTTGGAAAAACAACTTAAAAACGTTTTTTTGCAATAAAATTAAAAATAAAGAAATTTAAAAAAGAAAAAATAGTTTAAACAAATTAGATTGAAGTCTTCTATTATAATCTTCACCGTTTTTGTTTTTTAAATGCGTCATTTTTTTCCAGACTTAAAAAGAAGTTTCAAAGTGCTCTCCTCGAAAATTGAATTTTTGGACTTAAGCGGTTTTTGCTTGTGGCCACAGAAGTTATTTCAAGAAAAAAGTTTACTTTCAATGTAGACAAATACAATATCGACAATCTGGGGCCTGTTTCTCAGATCATACACATCATACATTGTATGATATTGACAGTTCTGCTGTATGATGTTTCTGTTTCTCAAATTTGTTGTATGATCCACTGTCATACAAAAATGTATGACTGAAGATTACACTGGAAATATTGGAATGTTGTATGATTCTGTTTCTCAGAAATGTGTCATTTACATCATACAGCAAATTTACTTATAAATGATCATACATTTAATACAGCACAAAATTCTGTTGTAAAGTGGCTGCTGCATGTAACATGTAACGTTTCGTCCGGGTTATCTCACATGGACTCATCAGTTGACTTGTGAGGACCTTGTCAATACGGATATAGTTCACATTGGATTTTTGTCAAAAAATTCATGTAAGATGAACTGAACTTAACAAAAATTGCGTATTGACAAGGTCCTCACAAGTCAACTGATGAGTCCATGTGAGAAAACCCGGACGAAACGCCAATTTTTGTGGACTGAAGGCCAAAAAAGCTAATTTGAATCAATAATTCAACAAGTCCAATAATAGTGCTAATTCTTCTACTTGGCTGATTTATTTCAGTAGTATATAGAGTTTGTATTATAAAAAACCTTCATATAAATGTAACATGTAACAACATTGTTTTCATCAGTCAATGCTGGGGAAACAAAATTTATTCGACACTCACAAAACATGGTAGAGCCTGTAGGGCATAGAGAGAGGTAGTTTCATTGGGGTTGTCTTATGGGCTTGCATTATGCCGATTTCATGATAATGGATTCCATTTCCAAGCTAATGAAGTATTAACAATATTTGTTGCAAAGGTGACAAGGCTTCGTTGCAATTAGTTGAACGCACAATTGATCTTCCCAATTTTTCCACTAAAAATGTTTGGCAATCTAAATTTTTCAACAAAATATGGATCTTTAAGATTGAAATTAACAGGTTTTTTTTTATTATATTAGGGCGTCATCTGACACGTATATTAATTTCAACTAGTTCCAACACGTCTTCACCAAAAATTGAGATTTATATTAACCTCACACTCAAATAATAATGAAATGTCAACAAAGCAAATGTCATACACAACACTTCCAATGAAATCTGAGAAACAGAATGATGTGTATTATAAAAATGTTGTATGTTGTATAAAATGTATGATGTGTATGACCTGAGAAACAGGCCCCTGATCTTCTTTCAATGCATTACAAATAAAATCATAATGGCACAAAATTTTAGTTGAATTATTACGATGTTAAATCTGTTTTAGTATGAAACTAGGTTTAAACAACGATTTTTATGAAAAAATAATAAGAAACCAATTACAATAAAACTCAGTGGCGCAAAATTTTAAACAGCCTTTTATTAAGGTATTAGTATGATAATTCTTAACGATTTGCTAACTTTAAAGTAGTTTACTAACTCATTCTTAATTCTTACAATTTTCTAACTATTATCGTGCTTAGGCAATTTTCTTAATAAATTGCACCTAAAACAATGAAAGTTCGTGCAAAGAACTAAGTCCTTGTGTGGCGTTTGTAAATAGCACAATACTAAAAAAATAATATAGGTATTCGAAGATTTTAGTATCATAATAAAATAGCTTTAGCATCGTACTAATTTGATTAAAATTTTGCGCCAGTTTGTTTAAAACAATAACAAAATTTAAATTAAAAATTGTATGTAAAATAAATAATGTATTTATTTGAAAAAAGAAGGGTAAAAAGTGAATTCAAAAAAATTTTTAACAAATTTTGAATTTCATTACCTACCGAGGCAGCAATATTTTTTCTGATCACCCATTATGTTCTAGTGCTTAACTCAAAGAATGAGTTAGAATTTTTTGTTCTATTTTCATAGTATTTTCGTAGTTTCAATGATTTAATTATTAAGTGCTTCTATTTTGTTCAATATTTAGCTTTTTTGTTCTATATCCACCAATTTAATCAACTTGTTTACAGCCCATACAACGTTGTTCAATATCCAAAATGACATCCCACTTGATTTTATTTTTTAACTATTTCAGGATTTAATAAAACCTAGATTTATAAATCATTTTGCAAACAAAAATTATTGAGTTTAATGGAGAAAAAAACTCCACAGTATTTCCTTTCAAATTTAAGTAAAAATTTTGCTTCTGAAGTTAAAAAATCGTTTTCCCAACATTTTCCAAAATGGACTTTGAACAAGATAGAACTCAGGTGACGATATGTATATTACAAGTACCTGCATCGTAAGTTTAAACCAGATCGGCGGAGTGGAGGGTCTATATCGTCTCGGCGGTAGGCGCAAATTTTCTAGTAGGTGCCTACAAATTTTCTTGTAGGTACATATCACATAGACATAATAGTTACAGGAAGGAATTATGTTAATAAGAACCTACGAACATTTGTATACTCTGTATCTATTTATTAATGTCCAACTTTTTACATTATCAAACAAAAAAAAAAGTTATTAATTACACTGGTCAACACTGGTTTTGCCACACGAATTTTGATAGCTAATTTTGTTTTGTCAATCTAGTCTCATTATTAAATCACAATTGTCACGTGTTAATTAGCCTCAGTTTTGTTGTGATACGGTATAACTCAAAACTTGTACTACGCAGCAAATTAACAGAAGCGCTCCCAAGTAAACCGTTTTAAAAATATTTGTGGTTGCATTTTAAAACTTTTTTGTTTTAGCATTTTTTTGTTATTAACCCTGTGAACATATCGAGGAAGTGTAACAATGATCCTAACTGTTTTTGTTATGTTTGCGGAGAACTGACATTCAAAAAACAAAGACGAAACTTTACGAATCTTGTGTTGGAGTGTTATCACCAAGGTTTTGGTTTTTCTGTCGCCCATCAAGACAAATCCTGTGCTCCTCATGTCTGTTGCATAACGTGTGTGAAAAATCCAACCGACTACTGGAAGAAAGGCGCACGACCTATGCCGTTTACAGTACCCATGATATGGACTGAACAGCGAGATCACGTTTCGGATTGCTATTTTTGTCTCACTGACATAAACGGTATAAATTACAAGAAAAAAATACAGTTATTTACCCTTACTTATCTTATAGCTATTACCAGTTGTAACTACGTCTGTTGAGAATGACCATTCACAACCGTCCACTTCAGGTAAATGTGTTGACGAGGACGATGACTTTCAGTTTGAAGGAAGTGAAAACGAGCCACATTTCATAACTTAAGGAGACTTAAATGATTTAGTTCGGGATCTAAATTTGTCCAAAAAACAATCAGAACTATTAGGATCTCGTCTAAAAGAATGGAATTTGCCACACAGTAACACAAGTTAGTAGATACTTTCGAAACCGTGATCAGCACTTCAGAACATATTTTTCTCAGGATGGAGATTCGGTATTTTGCAATAACATAAATGAGATTATGAAAATGTTAGACATCGATTTTGATCGCTCTCAGTGGCGTTTAATGACTTATAAAGCTTTGGGTTGCAACATGTCACTTAAGATCCACTTTTTAGACTCGCACCTGAATTTTTTTCCTGACAATTTAGGGGCTGTCAGCGACGAGCACGGTGAGAGGTTCCATCAGGACATTTTGAATATGGAAAAGCGGTACCAGGGCAAATGGAACCCAAATATGTTAGCGGATTACTGCTGGACAATTAAAAGGGACCAACCAGAAGCGAAACATGCAAGAAAATCTTAGATTTATTAAGTCATTTATAAAAAAAATACAGTTTTGATTAAGGAGATCTGTGTTATTTCGCAATATTTTAAATTACTCAATAAAATAAAATCTTTGGCCAACAAATTTTTTATAACTATTTATTTTTTCTTATGATCACCAACTAAAGCAAAAAATATCAAAAAAGTCCGTGTGGCACAAAAAAGTTAAAATTTTGTTGACCAGTGTTATTTTTGTTTAATAATAATTTAAGTAAAAATGTATCAAGGCAGGTCCTCATTGCCCTACTTAAGTATACAATTAATTAAAAGACCATCTAATACAAAAATTTCTTAATTGATAAATGATTGTATTCAAACTATTTAAATGCTTATCTTATCTTCCTACATACACACATATTTGTGTATATATATGTGTGTACAGTATATATGTACTTACTGTGCATAAGTAAAAAATTTCCAAACTAATTTCGTTTCCTGCTAGGTATATCTACCTACATTATGTACTAAACAAGCTCTTGTCCAAAATCTTGAAATTTATAATAATAAACCCAAAAAAAGACCTAGGTATCTTCCTTCCTACATTATCTACTATAAATATATAATATGTACCTATGTACATATATATAATATTCCTGGACTCTTACGAAATAGAAAAGGCGAAGAAACTACATAATTATGCAACAAAAATGTGCCCTTTATTATAATCAACTTCAGACGAATGAAAAAAAAATTAAATAAAGAAATTCCTTCCGTCATTTAAATTATGTACAAATACATAACTACCGACGACACAGGTTATTGAAAAAATATTTCTAATTATCAACCAACTTAAATATATCCTTCGGTCAAATTAACTCTACAGTGTCACTCTCTCCCCTTTCCCTATCTACCATCGACAATTATCATCCTCCCCTCTTTCTCTCACTCTATCATGATTCTCCATTACCAACTCAACTGCCAGCAAATAAGTACTCTTATGATTTTCACAAAGCAAACTTCCCTCAAATTAACGAATATCTGAACAGAGTTTCCTTCAATTTTGATAACCTTATTGTGAAAGATGCCACAGAAATATTTTACACAGAAATATTCAATTCTATTTCACTCCATGTACCCTTTTGCCGCCATAAATCATCGTTCGCTTCACCACCTTTTTATAACCGCAAGCTTCGCTCTTTGCGTAATAAGAGAAACAAATTGTGGGCAATTTTCCTCCGCACTAACTCTCCCACCGATTATTCTAACTACCTTGGTTCCTATCTTCACTTTACCGAACTATACAACTCCCTTTACCAACGCTACTTAACTGAAACACAAACCAACCTTATAAATGATCCTAAGTCGTTCTTTCAGTTCGTCAATTTCAAAAGAAAATCCGATGGTTACCCTACCTCTCTTTCCTTCAATACCGAAACTTCAAATAATTCGCACGGTATTGCCAACTTTTTTGCCACCTTTTTCAAGAAATCTTTCACTGACGACTCCTTTGTACCTGATTCTGGTTATTTCGATTACTTGCCAAATTTCTCCCTAGGCCCATCTCTTCCGCTTACCGTTGACCCATGTCTAATCGAAAATAAGCTAAATCAACTTAATGACGAATTTCTTCCTGGTCCTGATGGCCTCCCTGCAATATTCCTGAAAAAATGCTCTTCAGCCCTCTCTTTTCCCCTCTCTAAAATTTTCAGCTTATCGCTATCTCAAGGAGAATTTCCTCAGGTATGGAAAACCTCTTTCATAACCCCAATACACAAAAAGGGTCCTAAGAGCGATGTTAAAAACTATCGTCCCATTGCCAAACTTTCACATATACCTAAAATATTTGAAAGTATCTTGTACGAAATTTTAAGTTTCCGCTGTAAGCCTCTGATCTCTCCAAGACAACACGGCTTTCTTAAATGTAGGTCTACAACCACTAACCTTGTTGAATTTGTATCGTATTCCCTATCTGCCTTAGAGAACGGAAAGGAAGTTGACGCTATATTTACTGACTTTAGCAAAGCTTTTGACAAAATTTCGCATAAACTAATACTTTTCAAATTATCCGCCCTTGGCTTTGAACCTAATTTCTTGAAATGGATTTCTTCTTATCTAGAAAACCGTTATTACTGTGTTCGTTTCAGATCTTCCCTCTCTAGTCCTTTCTTAGCTACCTCCGGAGTCCCACAAGGCAGCCACTTAGGTCCTCTCCTTTTCATTCTTACCATTAACGATATTGAAAACGTCATCAAACATTCCCATATCTCACTCTACGCTGACGATACTAAAATCTTCAAAACAATTTCTTCAAAACACGACTCTTCCCTTATCCAACAAGATCTCGACAGTTTCTCAGTCTGGTGCCTTAAAAACTGCTTAGAGCTAAATATTGCCAAATGCCAATCAATCACTTTTTCACGTAAACACATAAAATCTCCTCCACGTCTCTACCTTCTACATAACCAACCCATATCAACTGTTGAATCGATCCGCGACCTAGGAATATTATGCGACCGAGAGCTCAACTTCTTGGCACATATCGATAATATTATTTTAAAAGCCAACTCTTCACTCGGTTTTGTTAAACGGTGGTCCAAAGAATTCTCCGACCCCTACGTCACCCGATCCCTTTACATAACGTTTGTTCGTCCTCTACTTGAGTACGCCAGTCAAGTTTGGTCCCCATATCAACAAATCCATATTTCTAGAATCGAGAGCATTCAACGTCGCTTCCTAAGATTTGCCCTTCGCGGCCTGTCTTGGAATAATCCCTTGATCCTGCCCCCCTACCAGAACCGCCTTCAACTAATTAACTTAAATACACTGCAAGAAAGGAGAGATATAGCAGAGATTCTCTTCATTCATCGGCTTCTCTCAGGCTCTGTTGACTGTCAAACTCTTTACAACTCTATCTTTTTCAGCACAAACCCTCGTAACCTTAGAAATCCTCGCCTCTTCTATCTCCCCACCCACCGTACCTCCATTGGCTCCAACGAACCTATTACCCGTATGCTACGGAGGGTTAATTCGAATGAAAACGATTTCGACTTTAACCTCAGCACTCCCTGCCTAAAAAACCTCCTCCGAAACACAATCCAATCATAGTTTTAAGTTAGCCTAACCCTAACTGTAAGTTTCATAGTTTTAAGTTAGATTAAGTTATGAAGCTTGTATTAAGCTAAATAAATGGGGGTATTGCCCCCACCAAAATTAAATTAAATCAAACCCAAGAAGCACACATTTTATATTTATCGCAAACCTCAGACAACCCAAAAAAAAATCTTAAAAGTATATAAAAAATCAACTGTCTGCGGCTTGATCGTTACAAAAAGGGGTGAACGAATATTGCAAATATAAACAAAAATTGTAGGAAAGGGTAAACAAAAGAGAAGCAACACATAATTGAGAGAAGAGAAATCCTATCCTACAAAATCCTGCGAAAAGAACTTTGATTCTCGTAGAAAAATGCTTTTTAAAAAGCTTTATAGAATAAAGCTTTTTCAATTTCATAGGTCACTCTGCTCCATAGGCGTAAGACATCTGTATATGATTATTTGTGATAGTAGCGCATTCAAAAGCCACCTTTAAATATTAGAAAAGTGAAATTTAATAATAGACAATTTCTACCATAAGTGATAGTCGAGTGTTTTAACCTTAAATTAATATTTAGCTGCATGTCCCTTGTTAGAAATAATAGTAGCACAACGACGTTGCATCGAATTAATCATGCTTATTTTGACATTCTCATGAATAGTCTATTCGTTAGAATGATTCTATTCCTTCGAATGAACTTTCTTAATTTTGAGATTCGATAACATTCATTTGCGAAAGATAGCATAAAATGAACTTCAAAAGAGATTCATTTTCATTATCAGCTGTTTGAAATTTACTATATTTCTATTTGAATTAGTATGACCGTTTTACATTTTTTTTTTTGTTTCTAAACATTTTATAGATGTTTGATAAAGAATCAGGAAACAAAATAAATTATACACTTTTTCATTTTAAAGTAAAGTTTAACCATAAAGAACTACATATTAGGTTCGTTCGTTCAACTTTACCCAGGGTTGACGCAGGTTTTCTTGACAACCCTCAGAGTTGTCAACAAAAACTGGGGTTTTCGGTTTTCAAAAAACACCCAAGGGCTGTCAACTGTTTTGTTGACAACTGAAAGCAAGACAAAATAATTCTGTGCTCTGATAAAACTTTGAATTAGTTATAAATTAGTTTTAAAAATGAGAAAACAATTTTGCGTTGATGCTGAATGTTTCATCTGATGAGTACAACAAACATTTAATTGCAAACACAAGCAATAACATGTAACATGCGAATCGCCAAACGACAACAAAAGAAATACATATGAAATCTCATATGACTTTCGACAGTTTGATCGTTACCTGAACTCGCCCCAGCAAAATACCTAGATCTACTTCAGTGCGAGTTCAGGGCGACCCCAGGTCTCAAAAAACACAGAATTTACTCACCAGGGTGACTTCAGGTTTTTCAAAAAACGATTTAGGGCGACCCCAGGGTGACTTCAGGGCTCAACGAACAAACCTATTCATTAATTTTTTTGTGTCAACTCTGCTGTTTTGAAACTATTCTTAAAAAAGATAAGTTGTTCATGACGCGTTCTAAATTTTTATTTTTTTTGTATACACTTGGTCACACTAAAATATCAAAAACAAGAAGAAGTGTTTGTGAAATGTCAAAACCAAAAAGTGAAATCTTTGTTTATTTGTGATTGTTTAATAATTTAAATTTCTGTGATAAAAACATAAAATAATAATCAAATAATAAAAATATGGCATTTATGTTCTTTATAAATGAAGATGGTATTGAAGAAGTGCAGAGTAGAAGGATAGTGGATGCTTTTCGTATCAACGCGGGTGGTAAAAAAAACCCTTTGCTACCTCTAGGTTTTCTTCCACTATTTTGATTAACTTTTCCTTTTGTTCGCGGTTTGTCCAGTTGAAATGCGACCTTTAAACATAAAACAACAAAAAATAATTAAAAACTTACATGTTTTGTTGCTTACTCGATAGAAAAATTCAAACGACACAAAAATGACATTTAATTCTATTCTTTCGAATGTCAAAATTGAATTAGCTTTCGCAAATGAATGAACTTTCTATGGATTGGGTGAACTTTCGATTTGTTCGATTAACATTCTAATCGCCGAGTCTCAAAATTAAGTTTCAACAAATTCGACTCACTTTCGAACGAAAGAGAATGTCAAAATAAGCACCAATAAGATTTTCACATCTTTCTACAGGTATGGAGCTCCAAGACTGCTGTATAGCTTGCCAAAGGGCTGTGTTAGTAGTTGGCTTACAACTAGCAACAAATTTCTTGATATCGAACCAAAGATTTTCTATGTATATGTTTGAGCTCTGGGGACTACGCAGGCCACTCCATGACATTAACCCTTCTTTTTTGGAACCACTGCTTTGTTGTCTTGTTGAAGGACCCATTTCAGTGGCATTTTATTTTCAGCATATGGGAACATAATTTCCTCCATGATCTTCACATAAAGATGCTGATCCATAATGCCTTCAATCAAGTATATGGGACCAACACCATAGAAGGAAAAACATGCCCAAACCATTATGCTGGATCCTCCATGTTTTATTGTCTTGGCTGTGAAGCGTGGATTATATTCTGTGTTTGGAGGCATTCTTACATATTGACGAGATCACTTCTCACCATATAACGCAATCTTGGACTCGTCTGACCACAGAATATTCCTCCACAAAAACATGAAAATTCAGGAACTTAACAATGATTTTATTTACACTATACTAATATTTTGACCGCAACTGAATATCTTTCTTGATACTCGTACTTTATAACCTTTTAAAAGAAGACGTGAACAAAATTGAATTCTTTAATAGGAATAATAAAATATCAGTCAGAATGTGTTTTGTCCAAATTTCTGTAAATTGGCCGGACTTTTCGCAATTGATTGATATCGGTAAGGCGCCGGATTTTTGTTTCTCTCAACTTAAATAATGTGAATTTATGTCTTTTTCATTATTTTATTGGACTCGTGGATTCATTTAACAACCCCAGTTCATTGACCCAAAAATTTGATTTGATTGCAATCTTTCAGTAGTGTGGCCAAGTCCAAATAATTGGAATTAAATGTTCACAATATTTCGAAATCTATCAGTCTGATCTGATTGCAATCCAATGAATAAACATATTATATTGCATAGTTTCTGTTCACGTGAAAACCTTATGAGTTATGACAAATATAATGCGCCATTCAAATTGTTTGAGATAACAAAACACCGATAACGAATTGCCGTAATTACAACCGACCTCAATGTTTAAAAATTTAATTTTCCATATCTAATATACAAAATTGTGTCATTACTTGTGCAAAAACCTTAAATGTGTAGCTTCCAATGAAGAGACAAATTTATGTATTTTTTTATGGAGCAATTTTATATGATGAAGTGGCCATTAAGGTTCGTTGGTCTCGTTTTGCCCCTAAGGTTGCGTTAGTTTCGTGAATCAATGTTTCCAGTCAGTACGACAAAATATTCTTCTTCGTAATTCATATTCAAGTTAATTATTATTGTGAATCATTTTGCTAGGTAAAGAATTTCGTTCACCTTGAGTATCTTGAATTCGCTAAAATTTAAATGATTCAAAGGTGTTCCATTCCGGCTGTCAAGAATATATTTCTTTGTTTAATTTAACGATTGGGGAAGTACATAGAATAAAAATGGTTGATTCATAAGTTTTAAAGTGTTGAGATGATTTGTGTTTATGTAGAGAAAGTTTTCTTAAACACTTTGATGTCCGTTTCGAAGAAGATGTACCCCAATGGTAGTGTTAGTTATTGTATTTGGTGATCATCTTAAAACACAATATAAATGTGTTGGTAAGGGTCTCCATCTTTTTGTTTTACTCTGGTTGATAGGGTCACTTAAGTTCCTCTAAAAGTTGCCCAGAGAGAGTTCCGAAGTGGAAGAAAAAAATTTAATTTAACATTCAAGACAAACGTGTAGTACAATATAAGTCATCTTGTTCTCTACCATGACCGAATTTATGACCGTAGCGACATTTCCTTGAGCCCTCGTGTAAATAAATGATATTCAAACAATGTTCATAATAAAAACAAATATATTTGTTGAAAGTTTCTTTTTTTTTTCAAAAACATTATACATATATATAAATTAAAAAAAAATTAATTCAAGCAGCAAACTTCAAAGGAGACACACAGCTAGAATATTTCGTCTTGTGAAAGACTCGATAAAAGATGCTATGTTAATTTTTTTATATATAGCATTTATGTACACTTATTCTTCCCTATACAATCTTTAAATAGGATTGCATACTTCGTCGAAAGCAATTGATGCGGCAAGTTCTTAAAGTTTCCGCATTGAAATAAAATTTTATTTAAGATAAATAATTTAAATTAAAACACTTAAGGTTGGTGTGAAAGTATAAGGTTTTATTTTTGTTCTTCATAATCCATAAACATATGGAGACAAAAATAGAAGTTAGTGCATAATTTAACTTAGGAAAATATGAGAGGAGTATTTTTTATAATTCCAGATTTCCCAGGTCTTTAACAAGGTGGCGCAAAATTAATCATCCAATTTTGTTTTCGAATTACTTTTTTACGAAATGAAAAAAACAACAGATTTTGAGTGATGGAAATCTTTATTTGGACCTTTACATTTTTTTTCTGCTAAGTGGAGATGATATCTGTCAAGTGGCTGCCGCCAGTGTTGACACCCATTTGTGCCAGTTTTATCGCATTTTCCCTGACTTTCCGCAAAATCTCCCGTGATAACTGTTCGCATGCTTGTCGAATATTCTGCTTAAGGACTGCGATTTTCAGAGACTTGTTGACATAAACCGGCAACTTCAAGCAGCTCCAAAGGAAGAAATCGGTAAAACGGGAGATTACGCGATCAGGAAATGCTTCCTTCGCAATTTCACAGCTCGTGCTGTGTGTGCAATTGCGGTCTGGCTGAAATCACTTGTTCACCAAGCCCCGCTCATCGAATACCGGCTATAAGGAGTCGTGTATCATGGACCTGTAGCATTCGCCAAAAACAGTGACGCACGTGATCGCCGCACTACACAGTGCCTTTGAGTGGGTGTAATGACTCTTCGTGCATCACACGCAGATTTTCAGTGCCTCAGAAATGAAGATTTTGCTTATTGACGTAACCGCTTAAGGACACAAAACCGTCCTTTTCGTTGTTGAGATTGAGGATGGCTTGACAGTAATTCACGCGCGACGGACGTTCAGCAGGAACATTTGTAAGGCAGTCACAGCCGTTTCCAAAAAGTGTCAATGAATTAATAAGTCGGTATTAGGCCAAGATTACACATTAAATAATCTTGGCCTTATAAATTCAAATCGATAAATTTTCGATCAATTGTGAACAACATACAAAAACCTATTGTGAATAGCACCTATTGTGTTCTCTTTACTTTTATATCATTTTGTGTAGTTAGAAGTAGAATTTTAAACAAACCTTGTAGATGGCTGAACAAATGGAACAAAGCCCAGAGCTAGGCCCAGGGAATTTAGGCAGGCTTTAATAAAGTGGAAAATGGGGAATAATGCTTTTGTTTATTTAAAACAAAATTGCAGTCACAATACATGTGTAAATTTTGACTGACCTCAAATGCAAAATGAAGAAACAATAGTGAAAAAATTTGAAATTTTTGCAACTGCAGGATGGCCAAAACAAATTGCACCGGCGAAAAATCAGTCAGTGCTCAAATGCATTGATCAGTTGCGTTGATCCACCGTGAAATGAATTTAATATATTCTGTTTTAGCTTGCTGCAAACTATTTTCTTCTTTCATATAATTTTTTTTAAAAAGAACTCTTGCGCTTTTAATTATTGAATTTTTTGTATTAATATTAATCAACATCGAATTTCAATTCAGTGAAAATTTGTTATATATTTT
Organism: Chrysotoxum bicinctum; assembly: GCA_911387755.1. Classification (NCBI taxonomy): domain Eukaryota; kingdom Metazoa; phylum Arthropoda; class Insecta; order Diptera; family Syrphidae; genus Chrysotoxum; species Chrysotoxum bicinctum. The sequence continues at coordinate 182,338,869 of OU426987.1, forward strand.
TATTTTTGACAAACGATAATACCAAGATTTTCAATCGAACCATTAAGGTGCTAGTACGGTCTAGAACGCCAAAAAAACGCACGATTTTTGTGAATTTTTTTTTCGGAAACTTTATTAGGTAATAAAATATATTTTAAATAATGAATACATGCGTCAAGGGAACAAACAAATTTGTTTGTCTTAATTTTCGAATTTTGGTCGAATTATAGAGGGCGCCAACGTCGACTCATCAAAAAACACATTGTCCCATCGCGGACAGTTAATTTTCGAATCTACTGAACCGATTTTCAAAAAACTTGTTGCAACTTAATTGTTTTTATGTTTTCTAAGACAATTTACCACAATTTGACCAAAAAGTTCTGAACAAAAAAAATGGCGACCCAAAAATGGCCTAACAAATTGCCAAACAAAAAATTTTGTTTCAAAGCTTGACATTTTTACTTGCGACATATAGGTTATAGGTACTATAAGGCAGGTTATGCATTCGGAAAAAAATCGAACTCGAGATTTTGATCAAAATTGAAGACCAAAAAAGTGGGTCTCGCAATTCTGTCTGTCTGTCTGTCAGTTCGACTACAGCTAAACGGCTCGGCCGATTTTCTTTAAACTTGGTAGATATGTGTTTTATTTTTTTTCCCCGGATGTTTTTTTATTTGTTTTTTTAAGACCAAAAATAACGGTACCTGCCATACGATTTTTTTTCGAAATTTTATAAATATTTTTTTTTTTCTCAAAAACTGTCCCACAGATTTAAAAAAAAAATTTCATTTAGTTAAAGCTACCTAATGGTTGAAAAAAATTGTTATTTTTGGTAGCCCCCTTCTAACCATTTTTTGATTTTCGCGAAAATGGTACAACGGATTTTGATAATTTTTTTCCCCCATAGTTTGAATATTATTGTGAAATCAAATTTTCAAAACATATTCTTTTGGATTTTTAAAAAAATATTTAAATTTTTTTTTTAAACTCAAAATTTCGAAAACCCCATGCTAGATTTTTTTAAAAGTTTCTTAATATAATCTACAAGAAATGAGAGAAAAAAAATGTATTTTACCTAAGAATAACGGTACCCTCCATACAAAAGTTATAAAATGGTTTTCGAAAATCGTATTTTTCTCGAAAACGGTTCCGAGAATTTTGCTAAATTTTCTTTTCTTTTGATTAATTTCTACGATCTATAATTTAATAAAAAAAATGAAATCTAGATATTACTGACTGTATCTACCATAGAACGATTTTTTCGAATTTTGAATTTCTCATTTTATCGGCATAACGGATTTAATGAAATTCGCCAAGTTGCATTCTCCGAAAGGCCGAGTTCTGCTGTACAATTTTACAGACTGCGGCGATGTACTCCATCGATCTTGCGTTCATTTGATGATCGAATGTTGGCTGATTGACCGGTTGTCTCAAATTTGACCACCAAACGTTGGAAGAGTCGACTGGTGAAGAGTCACCACGTCTACCGCGCCCAAACTTCGCATTAACAAACACTTTAATTTTAGTGAAATTTGCAAACAAAAATTTATTTCAACACCTCTCCAAAAAAAAAAACCTTAGGCCCGATTCAAAATTAGGGTAAATTTTTTGGAAATGCTTAATGCAGATAAAGCTCTCCACCGAAATTCAGCTTTGTCGAATTTGTTTAAGAGTAAAAGTCTAATTTTCCTGGGCTTTTGAAAAATTGACCCTTAAATAGAAATTTGGAAACTTTAAATTTTATCAAATCTTTCCGGGTTTGGCCTTATTCAGTTAAGCGTTATTTCAAGGCATCAAGCATCACAGCGCTTTATTATATTATTATAGAAGATAAGGTTACAGGGTTAAACAGCTACAGAAATAAAAGAGTTAAAAAAAAAATAACAATACCCGACGTGACGATTCTAAGGACTATTCAAATCATATGAGATTTAAAAAATGTTCAACCCTTAACTCTTAACAAAAACTGGACAAAATTGTAGACAGCTAATTGAAATAAATGTTGAGATACTAAATCAGACCAAAAACATAAATGTTAAAAAAAGAGCCAAGTTCTTCTATACAAAAACCTTTGTGTAACAAGTCATCCGTGAAAAGTACTGAGATCTAAAAGTACTCCAAGTTCTTCAGGTTTAATACCGAATATTTAGAGTAGAATAATATTGAAAAAGCTACAATGTAATAGAGAAATTTTATTATTTAATGATTGTTGACTAAAATTTGATGGGTTCACTGGTCAAGTTTTTAACACCTTTCGAATTGGGCATGGAAAAAAAACTTGACCAGTGAACGCATCAAATTTTAGTCAGTAATCATTAAATAACAAAATTTCTCTATTACATTGTAGCTTTTTCAATATTATTCTACTTTAAATATTCGGTATTAAACCTGAAGTAAGAACTTGGAGTACTTTTAGATCTCAGTACTTTTCACGGCTGACTTGTTACACAAAGGTTTTTGTATAGAAGAACTTGGCCCTTTTTTTAACATTTATGTTTTTGGTCTGATCTCACTCCTTTTTGCAAAGATTTTAAAATATTGCCATGTCAATATTTCGAAAGATACGGAAACATAGAAGTGTGGACTCTACCTACTAAAATCAACTTAGTTTATAGCTTCCTATTTCTTTTGGTATATTTTCTTTTTGTTATTGGTTGTTTTGATTTGCGCTTCAATTATTTCTTCTTGTCCTGACAAGATACCTAACACTAACATACCTACCTTAATTAGAGCAATCAGTAGTGCTCCATATAAATTAAACATTTTATCAGAAAGTGGGGGGATACCACGCCCCTGAATGGAAAACCTCGATTTTTATTTTCGGTCCTTTATATGCGATTTGAGCCCTACCGTTCTACCAAATTTCATTGTTCTACTGCAATCGGAAGTGTGTCATATATAATTTACATCAGTTCTAAGAAAGTGGGCGGATACCACGCCCCTGAATGAAAAACCTCAAATTTTATATTTTTTTCTTTGTATGCAATTTGAGCCCTACCACTTTGCCAAATTTCATCGTTTTACAGCAGTCGGGTCGGAAGTGCTCCATTCAACCAACACCAATTCGGAGAAAGTGGGCGGATACCACGCCCTCGGAATGGAAAAGCTCGATTTTTATTTCTGGTCCTTTATATGCAATTTGAGCCCTACCGTTCTACCAAATTTCATTGTTCTACTGCAATCGGAAGTGTCCCATATATAATTTACATCATCTCTGAGGAAGTGGGCGGATACCACGCCTCTGAATGGAAAACCGCTAATTTTATATTTTTTTCTTTGTATGCAATTTAGGCCCTAGCGTTTTACCAAATTTCATCGTTTTACAGCAGTCGGAAGTGCTCCATTCAACCAACACCAATTCGGAGAAAGTGGGCGGATACCACGCCCCCTGAATGGAATACCTCAAATTTTCGATTTTTTTTTCTCTACTTGCATGACAAGACCTACCGCTGTGCAAAATTACAAGATTCTACGATGTCGGGAAGTGCTCCATAATTTTGATGATCTGTCAGTCAGTTACGTTTTTTGTGATTTTTGAGGCCTTATATCTCAGGAACCGCTTATGGTAGAAAATTGAAATTTGGTGAGGCGCCTCGCCTGTGCCTGACTAGCTTAGCAAATATTCGGACTTTTAAGTTTCTGACTTCATTGGTACTGAAGATAGGGAGGGGTCAAAAATCGCCTGAGTTTGTTCCTGTAAAAAGGGTGTAGTGCCAGAACTTGGCAGGGCACTACCGTGCCCTTTGATTTTTTGTTTAAATTGCTTGAATTAGAGAAATTTGAGAAAATAAATTGGTCGTCCCGAATTGCAATCTGATTTTTACGAACTGTCGAACTCTATTCGCGTTCCACATATCATCCACACTGTAACGAATGAATTCTTCACGCGGGACTTACCTGAACTTCAAAACCTTTCTTGTCTTTGTTTTCTAGATGATTGCTGTGTGAAGAAATTTTTAAAATAGGTTTATGTTCGTTCATTCTGCGGTCTTTGGTCAATTTCATGTGAATAGTCCTTTAGCTATGAATTGGATTTCAAATATAAAAGCTATAAAAAAAGGCTTCAAAAATCGATAGGATTGTAACTTTTTCTTTTTGTTTATATTTATGGTATTCCTCTTCACACGAATGACATACAAAAGTGCTGGTTGTTTTATGTGGATTGTTATCTATGTTTTAAAGTTGTGTTTATATGTAAGATACATAAATGAATGTGCCAACTTTTGTGACACAGCTTTCGGGAACCACAACGATGGATAGTTGTTTTTGTTTGTATTAAGTTTTGGTTTATTTTCTTGTTCTTTTTTTTTTTGCAGGGCATTCCTGTGTGCCTGTTGTTAACAGGAATGGAGGGACCTTCAATTGCCTTGAGTTTCGATTACAAAACATTCGTTCGAAAAGTAGACCTCGACAAAAAAGACACGGCCTTAACTGTTTCAACGCATGCCAGCGACTTCCTCGGAAGTCAAAAAAAAAAAGTTATGATGTCATAACATGTCGAAATAAAGTTCACTTGCAACGATTTCTTATATATTTTCAACCATATACCTAAAAGTCAAATAATCGTTAAAGTTAGGTAACACTGCAAAGTTAATTTTCTATTTCTTTATGATATCCAGGTATTAGGCTGTACAAAAATAAAACAAACACTGATCCCATCTAAAAAATCCAAAACCAACTTCTTTGTGGAATAATAACTGCCCCCTGGTACATAAGAAATAGATCTACATCGTGAACTTTAAAAAGAAATAGGCAAAGAAGTGAATAAAAATCACACTCTTTTACAGAATCAGCAACTGCGAAGTCATACCAACCCCGATGTGGAAATCATTTTAAGTGTATGAGACAGTGTTCGGAGACTTAGAATATGAAGGTTCAAAAACTAGGGGAAAGTTTTAAAAGTTTCAAGTTCCCTCAATATGATTCTAAATTACGAAAGAAAAATCATTGTCAATTTTTCATAAATTGGTTCTGATCCCGCTTTCGTTCGGTAAGTGCTCCACAGTCCACCACTACTTGGTACCGAATTTTTTACGATTGCATAACATCCCACTACCTAAACATGGGCCAAATATAAGTTTCTTTTAAAAAATGTAATAAAATTGAACAAAATAATATTTTTTCATGTATTATGGCTTTATTAGCAACAGCAAACCATTTATGGAACAACACGCCGCACTATGGGACCAAATGCTGCAAACCATCTCAAAAATCAATAACTTTTTCGTTTCTCAATATTTTTTTTTGAAATTTTGCACACTTATACTTGTATAATCAAGAATTCAAAATATTAAAACGTTTTAAATAGAAATAAATTATTTTATTTTTTTTTAATAAAATAAAGTAACAAATTTGTAGATTTTGTTTAATTTATATGGGAAAAATTTGTTGGAGCAAGAATTATTGCAACAATTTGGATGAAATTTGTACAGTGTTCTTCTTTTACCGGTGAAAACATTTGAAAGTAGTTTTTGTAAAATCCGCCCACTACCACGCCCATATTTTTTTGATTTTTGTTATTTTCTTATTTTTAGTGAACAGAAAGCCTAAAATTCGTTTTTGAGGTTTTTTAAATTCAAGACATCGCATTTATATTTTTTCCGCCCACTTTCCCGCCTACTTTCACTCTCCTTTTTGATTTTCAACTTAAGGTTCATTAAAAGCAGGCATTTTTTAAATTAAGTTTTATATATAGAAGTGAATTTATGAAAAGTGTTATTTTTTTTGAGTAAAATCCGTGTACTGCCACGCCCCTTTTTGATTATGATAGTTTTTTGCCCTTAAGACAAAAAAAAAAAAAAAAACAAAAAAAAGGAATTCAAAAGTTTACCTTATTACTAGGTATATTAATTAATGTCTAAAAGTTCTTTAGCCTCGTCAAAATATTCTTTGGTATCATTTTTTGTTCTTGGTTTTCCCAGACTAGATATACAAGGATCAGATGTATATAATGAAGTGTGTAGAACATCTTCGTTTGTAGCTGAGCTTGAACATTTCCTTGCAAATAAATTCTCTCATTTCGATTTTATTTTTTAATTTAATCCGAATCCTTTAAACGCTTTATTGAGAATAAGAGCTTAGTAATCATCTCATTACATTATCTATGAATTTTGACTCTTGATTGATTAATGCTACAACAACAATTTGCTGTCCCATGCCAACTCTATTACCTTTTAGAGTCTTTTCGTTTGGTTTTGGTATGCTTACGATTCAGTTTCCATATTGTATGCAGTTCTATTCTAAGTGAAATGTTAACTCTTTGTCTTCTTATGTTTTGTGTTTTTTATATGTACCTACATTTGTATTATATGCAACATACCCCACACACCCCCTCCCACCCTCAAGTGCTTGGCATTTATTTTTATTTAATTATGATTTTTTTTAATATAAATATGAGTAAGGAAGGTTAAAATTGGAAAACAAATATTTTATTCTAAAAATAAAATTTTGAATTTTAATAATATTGGAAATAACTGATAAAAACTTATAAATTTTGTGGAAACATAGTCACTTATATGATGTTTATGAAAATGTGTTGCACATGTTTTAACCGTTATTTTTTTGAATTTTTGACAAAAAATAACATTTTTTTTAAATTTTGAGCTAAAAGTAATAAAATAATGGTCTCAGACTTTTTGGAATACACATTTATGTGCATCAATAAAGGTACCACATTTTTCCCAAATTTTAATTTTTTTCATCACTTAACAATAAAGTTATAAGAATACGAATTTTTATTCTAAAACTTATTTTTCTTTCTCATCATACGTTTTTTCTTCTTGAACAAAAATGCATGAAAATGCGAAAGTTTTTATTTTTTCTTCCAAATTTAGAATATTTTTAGAATACAAAACAGCCATTAACTAAACGGAGGCAGCCGGAGCTAACAGAGAAAACTTTAATTGAAAACAAAAAAATGAAAAAGATACTGCACCTTACTCATTTTTTTTATTAATTTACTGGTGAACTTAATTAAAAAAAATATAACTGTTTTGTTAAGAAGAGGGCTTGGGCTTTTCAAAAAGGTATAATAGTTATACATTCTGTCCAGAAAAATACGAAATAATTGACTTCAAACTCTCACTTCTAATAATTCTAAAAAATAAAAATAACGAAATGTCATTTTTAACGGTAATTTTAGGTACCTAGAACAAAAGTGAGATACAAAAAATTTACTGTGTTTGAAAGAACCCTATTTCTAGTATACAGGGTGATTGGCATAAGGTGTGACAAAAAGCTAGGGCGTGTAGGTTGGACTTAGACAAGAAAAAAATCGTATGGGAGGGGGGGGTCTATTTCCCCCCGTTTAGGCGGGAGGGGCAATTTAAGAAAAAAATCACTTAAAACAGAAAAAAAATTATTAGAAAATAACGGTGATACCTACAGAGTAATGCTATGGCATTTTGAAAAGCCAGAAATACATTCTTTAATTTTGTTTTCAAATAAAGTTGTTCGAGTGAATAGTTTTTGAAAAATTAATTTTCAAAATCAAAATTTTGAAAAAAAAATGAAAATTTTTTTTTTTAAACAAATTTTTTTCAAAATTTTACGTAATTAAGTATTATTTTTTTATTCAATATTCAATGCTCATATTAATTTTTGATCAAACACAAGAAACCGGATGTCAAAATGTTTTGTAGTTTTTGAGAAAATCAAAAATAAGAAAAACTACTTTTGTTCTAAGAAAAGCCTTTTATTTTAGTTTTTATACGTTTTTGGATTCTTAGGTGAATTTACGATTGAAAGGATTAACTTTCTTTTTATTATTTTTTTAATTATCGTCTTATAAACATACAATAATGTGACAAAGTACTGGATTAACCATATTTCATACATTTTTTCATTGAGAACACCTGCCTGAGAGCATTGGATTAATATTGACCTGCGAATGTTTTTTAAGTAATGCAACGTTACACGCCCTAACTAGTGACAGAAAAGTGCAATTGCGAAATAAGAACAAGAATGTTCCTGAATCTTGAAATCAATTAAAATAAGAAATACATGCATATTTAGATAAAATACATAATTATTGTTTATTTAAATTTTTAACAATTTTTTAACTAAAGCTTATTACAAAAAATTATTTGAAAAACATTCGCAGGTTAATATTAATCCAATGCTCTCACGCAGGTGTTCTCAATAAAAAACTGTGTTAATCCAGTACTTTGTCACTTTATTGTATGCTTATAAGTCTGATAATAAAAAAATTTTAAAAAAAAGTTAATCCTTTCTTTCGTAAATGCACCTACGACAAGCCGACCCCACCATAATAAAAAAGTGGCAGGTCAATTTTAAACCAATGCTCTCACGCAGGTGTTCTCAATAAAAAAATGTGTGAAATATGTTTAATCCAGTACTTTGCCACATTATTGTATGTTTATAAGACGATAATTAAAAAAATAGTAAAAAGAAAGTTAATCCTTTCAATCGTAAATTCACCTAAGAATCCAAAAACGTATAAAAACTAAAATAAAAGGCTTTTCTTAGAACAAAAGTAGTTTTTCTTATTTTTGATTTTCTCAAAAACTACAAAACATTTTGACATCCGGTTTTTTGTGTTTGATCAAAAATTAATATGAGCATTGAATATTGAATAAAAAAATAATACTTAATTACGTAAAATTTTGAAAAAAAATTGTTTAAAAAAAAAAATTTTCATTTTTTTTTCAAAATTTTGATTTTGAAAATTAATTTTTCAAAAACTATTCACTCGAACAACTTTATTTGAAAACAAAATTAAAGAATGTATTTCTGGCTTTTCAAAATGCTATAGCATTATTCTGTAGGTATCACCGTTATTTTTCAATAATTTTTTTTCTGTTTTAAGTGATTTTTTTCTTAAATTGCCCCTCCCGCCTAAACGGGGGGAAATAGACCCCCCCCTCCCATACGATTTTTTTCTTGTCTAAGTCCAACCTACACGCCCTAGCTTTTTGTCACACCTTATGCCAATCACCCTGTATAATCCCATCATTAGATTTTTCAAATTACGAAATTCACCAAAACCATTTTTGAGATGGATTTCATCATTTGGTCCCATAGTGCGCCGTTCAAGTGACTGCCTCGGCTGGTTTACCAATAGCGCATTCTGTTACTCCAAGCGAATAATCCGAGATCTTTGTGCAGAATTCTCATCAAGCTAATGCGTGAAATGTTGAGCTGTTGAGGTCGATGGCGTTCGTGAATTGAGTCTCACACTCTCGGCTACAGCAGTCACATTCTCGTTTGTGCGCACCGTACAATGGAGTGTTATCCACTAACATACCAGTCTTACGAACTTTTTGCACAAACTTGCGTACAGGAGGCGCGATGGGTGCTTCAGTTTGACCAAAATTTCTTTAAAAAAAAACGCACTATTTGGTCTACACAGCTCTCACTTTGAAAGTAAGTTTTCAATATTTCCCAACGTTGTTTAACCTTAAAGTGACTCATTTCGTTCCGCGGAGGTATGATACTGACTTTCTGTCAAGATTTGGAAAACAGCTGTCATGATTTAAAAAGAAACCACTAGATGGCACACCCTGTACACATACATACATCTACACCCGAAACAACAGCAAGTGCTTTTTTGTATGTTTATCAAACGTTAAAAAATGCTTGTAATTCATTTGCTCATTATTTCAGTTATCAGTTCGAATCATACAAATTCTAATCAACAGCCAAGCTATTTTCTCACGACTGTAAGGTTAACAACGGTCAAGAAGAGTTAAATGTATCTGAAATCGAAGAAAGTATCTTGAATTTAAACATCGACAAGAACCCAAGTCTTGACGAATTCCACTAATTGTTCTTATACAAATTTGTAGCTTACGCAGTCTCTTTTTTTTATTATATATTAAAAGCTCAAAGCAGGAAATATCCAATTAGTCCGATTTGTAAACTATCGAAAGTACGAACAAACAAAATTGAAAAAAAATATATAAAGAAAGTTGACTTTTTAATTAAAAGATCATATTCCGCCGTTTCAACATGGCTTTATTGTAGGAAGATCAACAACCACCAATCTTTCTATCTATTCTAATTAATTTGGAATAAACTAGTAAAAGGATCCCACAATGATGTTATTTATAACAATGGGGAAAATCCCATTAGTTTATAATACCGAAATGAATTTGAAAATTCCGGGAAATAAGTCACTTGTAAATAGACGAAAAAATATTACAGTAATGTTCGTAATGGCTAAAACAGATGTTTGCACGGATCGATATACATATAAAGAGTGATTTCTTAAGAGCTATCAGAAATTAAAAAAAAAAATCACATACAATTCAGAAAAATGCATGAAATCTTTATTTGAATCGACAGTACGGTCGTTATAGTTTAAAGTTTGAAAATTATTTCATGCAAATGTTGGCCGCGGGTGCGCCTCAAATGGTTCATCCGCTTAGTCCAATTTTGGTATACTCTTTCTAACATTTCGGCCGGTATCTCACGAATAAATGCTTCAATGTTAGTTTCCAGTGCGTCAACCACTGTGCTATCGCTATAGACATGAGCCTTAGCATAGCCCCAAAAAAACTATCTAGAGGCGTTAAATCGCACGATCTGGGCGGCCAATTGACCTGCCCCAAACGTTAAATAAACTGTTGACCGAACTCGCGTCTCAATTGGAAACTACATGTCATGCAACTCAAGCTCTTGAAGAAATACGGCCCAATGATTCCGCCAGCCCATAATTCCCATCAAACAGTGATTTTTTCTGGATTCATTGGTAGCTCTTACAATGCTTCGGGCTGCTCTTCACTCCAAATACGGCAGTTTTGCTTGTTCACGTATCCATTCAACCAGAAATGACCTTCGTCGCTGAACACAATTTTTCAATAAAAAAGTGGATCTTCGGCCAACTTTTCAAGAGCCCAATCACCAAAAACTCGGCATTGTGGTAGGTCGTTCGGCTTCGATTTTTGTACCAGCTGTGTTTTGAAAGGCTTCACACCTAAATACTTCCGCAAAATTTTCCACGTAGTGGAGTAACAGAGGCCCAATTGCTGCGAACTTCGCCGAATAGATAATTCACGGTTATCACTAACACTGGCCGATACAGCTGCGATATTTTCTTCAGTTCGCACTCTGCATAAGCGTGTTGGTGGTTTAATGTCTAACAATGTAAATTTATTCACAATAGCCCGAATAGCCGACTCAGTAGGTCGATTAAACTGACGATAAAATGGAAGAAGCGCGCAATGAGCTTTTTTAACAGAGCACGCATTTTGATAATAAAATTCAATAATTTGAAATCGGTTCGTTTGTAAGACGATTTATGGTTAAATTATAAACCAAACTGAAGATGTTTGACGGTGACACAAAACACGAAACGTGCGTGAGCTGTCAAAACCAGTGTTGCCAAAAAGAAAAAAGCAAAAAAATCACCCATTACATACATCACTCCACCCGTAACACATGTACTGACATTTATGGTGCGTGTATAGTGCTTTGATAGTAAAAATATCAACTGTTAATATTTCATTCAATTTAATAAGGTAAATGTTCAATTTAACAGCATACTGGAGCGATGGGAAGTGTACTTTAATGAATTGCTAAATGGTCAGCTCACTACAGAAGTGGAGCATAGAAGAGGTTGAGAAGGCTATAGGCCGGCTTAAACAGAACAAAGCCCCGGGAGCCGATGGCATACCAGCCGAATTATTTCATCACGGCGGGCCAGCCTTACGTCAAGCAATTCATGATATTATAGTACACGTATGGGAGCAGGAAGAAATGCCAGAAGACTGGCGAAAAGGCATAATATGCCCCATACAGCAATTATAGAGGTATCACGTTGTTGAGTACCGCCTATAAGATACTCTCCTCTATCCTACAAGACCGGATAACCCCATACGCTAAAACCATCATCGGACAATATCAGTGTGGTTTCATTCCAGGCAAATCAACAAATGATCAGATCTTTACCCTTAGGCAGGCGATGGAAAAATGTCTAGAATTTAACATCCCAACATACCATCTGTTTATAGACTTTAAGGCCACCTATGATAGCATAGCCAGGGTAGAACTTTACAAAGCCATGAGAGAATTCTGCATCCCAAATAAATTGACACGACTATGTAGGTTGACCATGACCAACGTAACAAGCCAAGTAAAAATAGCAGGATTGCTATCCAGACCAATCAACATCTTTAATTAACTCAGACAAGGGGACGGTTTGGCTTGCCCTCTTCAACCTGGCGTTGGAGAAAGCAATCCGTTACTGGCTTACGCAGACGACATCGACATCATCGGAAGAACCGAACAAGCTGTACACGATTCCTTCATCCAGATGTAGGCGGCACATTAGTGAAGGTAAAACAAAGTACATGGTGGCGTCGAATGCGAGAGGAACAATTGGTCAAACAATCAAGGTAGCGGAGCACGAATTTGAAGTGGTGCAATCCTTTAAATACCTTGGGTCAATAGTAGCAGCCGATAACAATATAGAAGAAGAAATACGCGGGCGGCTTCTCAAATCCAACAGAGCCTACTATTATCTGTCAAAGCTCTTCAAATCCAGAAATCTCACCATAACTTCAAAACTACTGTTGTACAGGACCATGGTCCTGCCAGTACTCACATATCGATCCGAGACTTGGGTGCTTAGCAAAAGGCACTCCGACTTAGCTGCGTTCGAGAGAAAAGTTTTAAGGAGAATTGTTGGCCCCGTATGTGAGGAAGCACGATTCCGGAGACGGTACAATCATGAACTGTACGTAATCTACCTTGAAGCAGATATCGTGACAAAAATTAAGCTCAGTAGACTCCGGTGGGCAGGGCACCTAGCTCGCATGAGCGAAGAGTAACCTGCTCGGAAAGTTCTTTGTGGTACATTCTATGGTAGACGACAGCGTGGTAGACCATGCTTGCGCTGGAGAGATGGCGTAGACCAGGACGCCCGAAGCCTTGGGGTGCGCAACTGGATGGCGTCGGCTAGAGACCGGGATAGGTGGAGAGACTTGTTGAAAGAGGCCAGGACCGGAACCCGGTTGTCGAGCCAATGATGATGATGATGTTCAATTTAACAATACTAAATACAACCATTTTAAATTTCTTGTTTCGTTGTTTAAGCTGCAATAAATTTGTGTAGCCAAATTAGAAATAACCATGCAGCCCTTTAGTAAATCCGCTCATATAAGAACCAGTGTTATTCAAAAACGTCACCTTGTTTCATTTGATTAATAAGATTGCTTTTTTATTTAAAAAAAAAAGTTAAAAAAAACGTAAATTTACCAAAAAACACGGTAGGTATCTTGAAAATAAATCACCGATAAAAGTAGCATGATTGCTTATACTTAAAAGCTATAAAGAGGACATGACTTTAGGTGCAGTATCTAAATACTTTAGAAGAAATAAAAAAAAAACCTTTTCTTCGTTTCAATAGCTACACATTCCCCTTCATTATGTTGCTTTAACATGCAACAACAGTAAAACAAAAATCCATTCATGAACAACATGAGCATTCGTCCCTCGGTAATGTTTATCTTGTTAATAAGTAAAATACTTCAATTAAATTACAAATATTCCGGTTGAATGATCTGATACTTATTACTCCGTTAAATGACATAACCGCTCATAGTTGAATGCTCAAAGATATGTGTGTATATTTTCAATGGTGTAGCGTGGTGACCAGCGCCAGTGGTGTTGTGATATGCTCACACATCTAAGGTTGAGGCTTTACGCTGCTCAGGTTCATTGATTTGGAAAAGGGTGTTTATTCAAAAAATAAAAAATAGGAAAAGTTCGTTTATGCGGTAACGGTTTAAGTTCGTACACCTACATTGTCAAAGGAAAATTTCGAGTTGGTACATTTATATTGAGGTCAAGTAAGTTTTATATTCGTATACTCGTGCTTGCACTAATTCCTCGTCATACGACGACGCGACGTGTCGATGTCGTGACCCATATATCCGTTTCCATTTCTTTTAATAAAACGAATTAAATCCATTTCACCAATGAACTCCAATTTATAATTGTGTTCTCCCACATAACAGCAAACCTTAAATCGTCGCGTTTATTTATTTTAAGTGTGTGTTTGAAAATATTTAGCGCGCTAATGATATTTCCAGTTTCAGTTAAATGTGGATGCTGTTTCGTTAAGTTAACGCGTGGTTTGTCGTTTGACGCACAATTGTTTAAAATTAATGGCAAACGACTATTTAATTGAATTGTTGCACACAAACAGTTTGTAGATATGGAGGAAACAGAACGAACGATATGACTGCTTGCAACCACTTTGATGAGCAGTGCCGGATTTCTCATGAAATGATTAAGTAACTATGGGCTATATGGGCTCCAACTACTATAGGCTACCCGACTTTGTTAGTGTTTTTTAAACTCATTTACTGGCTATCAGGGAAGCATGCAAGGTTCTCAAACAAGATCCATATACGGAATACGGCTAGTATGACAGACAGACAGTTAAAGCTATTAATTCTAGGACATCATACTCCAAATTCGTCCAGCTATGCCGGAATGAACTTGCTAGCCTCGATATTAACCACAATGTCATTCTTATCTGGGTTCCGGGTCATTGTGGCAATGAAGGGAAATGAACGAATGGACGAGCTGGCCAGTCAAGAATCAGCCCTTCATATCTCACTTGCGGAAAGAGTCAACATTCCGCTCGGAGTTATGAATGGCAATATTCTCTCAATTTTTCTTAACGATTTAAACCGTAGGTGGAGCAGTTTAGCTAACTGCATTATATCAAGAAAGATTCGGCTCACCTATAACAAATTCGGAACACTTGATCTGATATGCGGAGTCAGGCAAGACATAGCCAGGATCGTAGCTACTTGTAGCGGATACTGGCCAGTGGGAGAGCATACGGCAAAGCTAGGCATTCTTCACAACAGTCACTGTCATAACTGTGGGGACCAAGTACCTGATTCACTGTTCACTGTTCTTCCTTTTGGCCTACTGGTATTATTATGCACGAATTTGAAAACAGATCATCAAACAAAGAAAAGACAAATTTTCTACGACATCAGACAATGCGAAAATCCCGCCGAAGCAGCTACAACAAGTACTACTACTTATTAGGCCAATTCTTGAGTATAAATATGGTATGGGCACCATACTACTCTATTCACATAAATAGAATAGAAATTATTCAAAGAAGATGTTTAAGATTTGCCCTGCGTTTTTTCCATTGGTCAGATAGAGTTATATTACCCCCATACGCTCATAGACTTCAGTTGATAAACCTCCCATCTCTTTCTGTTCACAGAGAACATTTACAGTTCTGTTTCATAACTGAAGTAATGAATGGATCTATTTCATCTTCATCGATTTAAGAAGAAATTTACCAATTTGTACTATTTTTAGCAGATCAAACTATGGCGCTTATAGTCCTCTTAATGAGTTAATAAATATTTTTAATAAATTCTCTTTTCTTATTGAATCTACAAATGTCAATCTCAAATCCGAACTCTTTAAAAATAATTTTTATGCTCAAAATCGATCAAACTTTGTTTATAGATAAATTATAGATTTTAAGAAATATTGTAAGCTTAGCTTAACGTTAGCATTTACGTATTGTAAAATAAATAAATAAATAAATAAACCAACAGGAAAAGGAAACAGTCCTCCATTTCCTCTGCCAAAATCCTGCTCTGTTCAATTCAGAGCACAATCATTAGGAAGGACATTTTTTGACGACATTGACGAACTTTCGAAAATGAAGATCAAAGAAGTGATCTCTTTTCTCAAAGCGATGAAATGGCTCTGAGACGAACTTCGGTTATTTCTTTGCCGTGCCCTCCGTTTGATTCTTTAGACCCCGAGCTAGCGAACTGAGGGTTTTAACGGTACTTTTACAGTGTGGAGGCCGGATGTTTACTCAATCGGATTGGCTAATGTTTTAGCAACATCATTCAACATGCTGCCTAGGTTGGTTGATGGTGATGGTTGAGTGATCCAAATTCCGGAAATTGTGCAAAAGCAAACACACAATAAAAGACATGAAAACTTACTAAATCCTTTCTTCTTTGTGAACTCAATGCACACTGGCTGACTTCGTTAGAATATCCACAATTTCACAATTTCATATACCAACCATATGCTCCACCTATAGGATAAGGAACATACGAAAGTCACTCGTAGATACTCGTATATAGGTTTTTTTGTGCTAATTTAAACTTTTTTCAAACTTTATTTCAACTTTTAGCCTTTTTTCCAATAAATTTTGCAAAATTATCTCAAACTTTTAACATTTTTCTGTGCGAGTGTGTGAGTAATTCTGGTCTCAATTCTCGTCTTCTCAGAAGAGGAACTGTCAATAGAACACTTAGAAGAGTTTACACGCAATCGAAGACGATATTAGTGACAAAAATTTCGGCCATTTTATCACACAAAATTCCCGAAGCAAGCACTCAGAACATGAGAACGGTCAAAAATAGTTAAGAAAAGGCCTTCTGTTCGCTAAGGAGCTTACAAATTCAAACTAGGGTATATTCTAGAGAAGGTTGTATACAGAAAATAATATGATCATATTTTTGATCTTTCAATACTCCAAAAATACAATCATCTATTTGGGTCCTTCTAGGCCATTTGGGTATAGGAAATAGTTTCTCGGAGAAGTTTTTTTTTGTTTTATGTATCACTTTGCAAAACCTTTATACTGAGGCTTCATGAAATTGGATACCAAATTATTATCAATCTGGGTTTCTTCATCAGAATGGTTTCTATTTCTAGGGCCAAATCCTTGATCTACATGGCAGTCCTCATAGTCTTCGTTTTAATTGCCGGCATTTCCGTTAAGATCTCCACCAATAAACAGAATTTCTCTTTTAGGATTTCCCTAAATAAGTTGTAAAAATCTAGACAAAATACAAATTTCTCTACCCTTTCACCCAATTTAGGGAGCATTAAACTGACATCATTCCACACGTTTCTCTTCATCATCAATAATCAACGGCCACTGGACTTAAAAACGGTCAACACGCTGTCAATTAGCTGCTCCGGAAGGAAGATACCGGTTCCTTTTTTATCTTTTTTTTACTATGGAACGGATAGTAGAACATTTTGTATGTTTTTTTTGTTTCTTCAGCAAGATGCCCACTAACCTTCTCATCGAGCGAAAAGCTTCGTTTTGTCATACTTCCAACGTTCTAATTTCCGCCTCTAAGATTCTGTTAATCACGGAATCCCCTTAACTTTGATCAGTATAACTCCGATCTAAGATCAATAACATGCCTGACAGTCATAGTGCCTGTCGGAATTGCCAATTATGGTAGTCAGTTTTTCAATAATGGTCGATATTTTTAAAACTGTCTCAAAACCTTTTCGCTTTTTTATGTTTGATCTATTTTTACGGAACCAGTGATCTTTAGTTCCGCTAACCCCCGCAAACTTTTGAGAAAGTTTTAAGTAGTTCAAGTTTCGGTAGGCACAACTGACTAATTATGTTACTGATGGTAGCTGCCTGGATGTGATTACTCCTTTAATCGTCTTTAATCGTAAAGGCTTTAGATTTAAAGCCAATAATGCTTTATTGGTCCACAACTCAATGCAGCTCGTTCAGTTTTAGAGTTTATGAAACTTAAGGCAGCAAAAATTAGGTCTTTTTATTTCACTGGTCGGTTAGGCTATATTAGGATAAAAGAAATCTCTCTTCTCATCGCCTCCGTTTGCCAGTTTGTTTTGTTACTGCGGACTCAAAGCCACCCTTCTAATTGGAAAGGTTATGCTTTTGTCCTAGTAGCCCAAAGGTACCATCATCTGCAGCTTGGAAGAGCGGTGATCGGGTTATTTTGCACATATACTTCTTGCAATAAAGCCACCTTTATTACCCACAACCCAAACACCTCTGTATTAAGCTGCTTTCCGGTACCAAGAAAGTCGTCCCATCGGGCAATCATTATAGGGTTGTTCCGGTCGACTTATACAAGTACAAGGTGAAAACAAACAGCTGGCCAAAAATGTCTGATGTTGTCATGAACCCTGGTGAACATCCCCACCCAAGTTATCACCATCAATGATAAGGCCTCCACGTGAAGCTAGGGCCATTTGCCAGTCGTAAGGCAGGTTTTATTGTTGCCTGCCGCACTGGGGGATACGTTATGGCATGTTTTTCCCCGTTAATAAAGTATACTTTCATTTGCAAGCAACAAAAGTATCAGTGCGTAATGAATAAAAATAAAACTCGGAGGCACTGCAGGAACATTCTACCCTGTTCCTGGTACAGATAGATACAAAACATCAAAAATAGACAATATTCTTATATCGCCCAGGATTGAACTGGCTTTTACTTAAATAACTGTAAAACACAATTTTTTCTGGGATACCCCGAATTTGACATAAAACCTCGAAAGTTGCTTTAATTCAAGTCAAAAAGGTACAGGTTATCGGAATATATTTTGCATTTCAAGAACGACATACGTGTACATATTGCTTAATGTCAACTGCCTTAAAGGTTTAAATAAAAACGAAAAAAGTCCAAGGCTTGTGTGGCTCAAGGCCCTCGTCAATTCTATTCCGCCCCAGTTGGCGAAGATGACTTGATAGAACTCTACAACTGTACTTATTCTACTCTGAGTGAGGCATACAGTTTTTGTTTTTTTTCTTTATTGGTCCAAGAATTACTTCAATGCCACCCTGGAATTTATGGGAACTACATGGGAATTAAACTATAATAATTTCATTTAACCAAACCAAAGTTTATGCAAGTAGCTGACGTCATTCGAATAAAAAAGAAACAGAACTTTACTTCAGTTTTTAATGATAGTCAAGTGTTTTTCAAAAATACATTCGCCATAGTTGCTATACGAGTATATTATGAATAGCATCAAGTGACTTGAACTATGCTCAAGAAGAAAGGCGCCGCGCCGCCGCTTGAAGTAGGAATATACATAATTCTTCGTTTTTTTGTTATTAATTAATAATTAACCTTATGTTCGATTGATTGTGATCACAGTGGGTCAAGAAAATAGAAGCATTCACAATTATTACATCGAATATGTGTGGCAAGCAGTTTTATGTGTTTTTTCCTCTGGAATTTCAGATGAATTTTATTTGAATTTAATCTAAACGAATGCAACAAGTTGAAAAGGTGAACCATATGTTATCTGAAAAGATAAGATTTGTTTAAAAAATGTGTGCAACCAGAATGAAAACAAAAATCATTTTTTTCGAAATATTGAAATTTTAATTGTGACTGTATGTTTAGGAACACACAGTTAGTGTTAGTTAAGAAGCTTCTAAATGAAATGTCGTTTTTAATTGATGACTAACATTAGCTGATACAATATGAAGTGTCATCCCATTTACATATACATACTCGGGTACAAGCCGTATAGGAGAATTATATCGCTGATCAGCTAGCTCCCACATTACACCAATTTCAACAATTAGGTTATCAAAATAAATTATTATTATTATAAATTTAAACATTTTTACTAAGCATTTATTTGTTGTAGATAAAATATTCAAAAGAAAATGAAGAAACAATTCTATATATATAAACACAGGTTGGTGATAAAATATTGTAAAAATTAGAATTAATTTCACATAACGTCTACACCTTTCATGAGTTCCGTGACTCTTCATGGACTCAGAATTATAGGAATGGATTGCGATTTAGACGCTTTAATTATTTAGTTTAGAAATTGTTATAAGATTCTGACGAATGTAGGATACGAGTAGTCTCTATCCAGCTTTGGAGATAGTGTGGATGGCAAACGAAATGACACTTGAGCAAACAATATGGCTACCTGAAAACAATTAGGTAGGTTCGAATTTTTAAAAGTCGTTTTATGGACATATCTAGATGTATCACAGATCAGCCGAAACGATATTTTACGGTAATTATGGATAAATTGCCATAAAGAAGAAAGCAATTTATCCTGAAGAAATTAATTTTACAAAAGAAGTTAAAAAAGTAAGTTAATTTTATGTCAAAAATTAACAAAATGGCGCGAAATGTCAACCTTCCAGGATCAAAACCATGGAATACAATTCTAATCACCAACGGTGGAGACTATAGCACACTGGAAACCATCGAATGCTATATAAAAAGCTGCTGCAACAATGGGGGAGCGGTCTAGTTCGCTTTTTGCAGTCTTAAGTTTAGATCTTTGAATAAAAAAGATACAAAAATAAATAAAACCTCTCGGGAGTCATATTTCAAAAAATGGACCCATCATGCTTCTAATGATAGTGTTACCCAGGGACCTGTTTTGGGACCATTTTTGTAAAACATATGTAAAATGTTTTTCTAAAAACCCACCTCTGTCTATCGACTCCTACTCTCACCTCCTCGCGGTGAACATCGGATGCCTAGTACCTCAACTGGAGATTGGGTCACAACCCCAGTGAAAGGTTGTTGGGGGTAGCAAACGAGAGAGGGGGGGAGAGGTGTTCCCACTAAGGCATCTCTCCTTTCATCAAGGCGGCAGCGGAGGAATTCCCCAGATGGAATCAACGATGACGTCTACAGTTCCAGTGAGGTTGAACTACTTAGTGAACACCTTACAGAGCTACTCCGACACATTCGGAGCTCAGGCTTGTAAGGAGCGGTTTAACCGGCTCTCCGTACTTGGAGTCATACTAAGGACCTGGCCCTCCAGGTTGGGAGTTGTGCCGTCGGGGTGACTTCCCGGCCACATAAAACACACATTAGTTGCGAAGCAAAAACAAGCCTCGGGGACGGACGGATTCACTGTTGACGAAACATGCAAACGAAATAAGGATAACGAACGGATCTGCACGTTGTCTATTAAGGGACAAAAGCAGCGTTTATTTGGATGCGGGTTTGTTGTTGGGACAAGGCTCAGGCAAAAAGTCTTAAGTTTCAACTGTGTGAACGAGCGCCTCACGACAATCCGTATCAAGGCCAAATTTGCCAACACTAGCCTGATTTGCGCGCATGCCCCAACAGAGGAGAAAGATGAAGACACCAAAGACATATTCTACGAGCTCCTGGACAAAACATACGAGCAGTGCCCTAGATATGACATTAAAATAGTCCTTGGAGATTTTAACGCCAAGCTGGGAAGAGAAGACATCTTTGGTGATACAATCGGAAGATATAGCCTGCACGACACCACCTCCGATAACGGATTCAGGCTGATCGACTTCGCTGTGGGACGAGACGTTCTTGTAGCCAGTACGCAGTTCAAACATCTTGATATTCACAAAGGGACATGGCGATCTCCTGATCAATCAACCTTGAATCAGATTGATCACATTGCGATCGATTCAAGGCACTTCTCAAGTATAGAGGAGGTCCGCACATTCTGAGGGATTAACATTGACCCGGACCACTACCTCGTTGTAGCCAAGGTTCGGTTGCGGATATCCCGACCAAAGACAAAACAAAGAAGTACTGCGAGGAAGTTCGACTTTGGACATCTACAATCACAAGAGATCGCAAGGTCCTTTTCCGATCGAGTTTCTAACAACTTCTTAAGGAGTCCTGTGCCGCCAGCATCAAGTATTGAGGACCACTGGCAACGTTGCCAATCAGCCATCAGAGATGCTGCTTCTAATGTGTTGGGTTTTACACGAACACCGCAACGAAACCCCTGGTTTGACGATGAGTGCCGGCAAGCACATGCAGCAAAGCAAAAGGCATACAAAGCGGCGCTGCAAAGAAGGACTAGAGCTGCTCGCGAGCTCTACGAGCAAAAAAGGAAGGAAGAACACCGGCTTCTCAGAAAGAAAAAGAAGGAGCATGAGAAGCGCTTGATCGAGGAAACAGAAGGATGCCATAGCAGGAAGGAGATTCGGAAGTTTTACCAAAAGGTAAAAAAAACATCACAAGGATACAATCCCCGAGCCGAAGCCTGCAGGAATAATCATGGGAACATCGTAGTTATCCGCAGTCCATGATGAGGATATGGAAAGAACATTTCTCCAATCTTTATAATGGCGATGAAGAAGAGAATGCCGCTGCTATAGAGATAGTACCATTCGACTTGGGCGACGTAGACCAACAATACCGCCCACCCGACCTGGACGAAGTGAAAATATCTATATGGAAGCTCAAGTCCAACAAAGCCGCTGGAGCTGACGGCCTTGCTGCCGAACTATTCAAAACGGCAGGCGATGACTTGGTAGGGAGCTTGCACCAACTCATCTGCAAAATATGGTCGGAAGAAAGCATGCCCGATGAATGAAATCTCAGCATTGTTTGTCCGATCCTCGAGAAAGGAAACCCTTTGAACTGCGCCAACTACAGAGGCATAAGTCTCCTGAACATCGCGTATAAGATTCTTTCTGCCGTATTATGTGAACGTCTGACGCCTTTCCTCAACAACCTGATAGGTCCATATCAGTGCGGCTTTAGACCTGGAAAGTCCACCATCGATCAGATATTCATATTACGGCAGATCTTGGAAAAAAACCCAGGAACTACAAATCGACACCTTTTCATCGATTTCAAAGCCGCGTACGATAGCATCTATAGGAGCGAACTATATAGAGCAATGTCTAGTTTTGGCATCCCTGACAAGCTTGTCCGCTTGTGCAGGATGACGATGGAGAATTCACGCTGCTCCATCAATGTCGGAAAGGATCTCACCAATGCATTTGATATCAAAAAAGGTTTTAGACAAGGCGATGCTCTGTCGTGCGATTTCTTCAACATCGTTCTTGACAGAATAGTGCAAAACTCACGCGCCAACACAAGAGGCACAATCTTTCAAAAGTCCGTCCAGTTACTCGGATACGCCGATGATATTGACATTATTGGAAGATGTCAATGGCGCATTCGTGAGCATTGAGACCGACGTCTTGGACAAAACGTCATTATAGACAGTTATAACTTTGAGGTAGTTAAGGACTTTATATACCTAGGTGCCGCTATAAATTCAGAAATTGACTGAAATGCGCTGAAATCAAACGGAGAATAACTCTTGCCAATCGCTGTTTCTTTGGACTAAGAAGGGAATTGAGTAGCAAAGTCCTCTCTCGAGCAACTAAAGTGCCCCTATATAAAACCCTTATCATCCCGGTCCCTGTCTATGGAGAGACATGGACTTTGTCGAAAGTGGATGAGAGCGCTTTAGGATGTTTCGAGAGGAAAATTCTTCGCGTGATCTTTGGTCCCGTCTGCATAGATGGGGAGTGGAGGAGAAGATATAACCACGAACTGTACGGGCTGTACAGCGAAACTGTCCTAGTCAAACGAATCACAGTCCAACGACTGAGATGGCTAGGTCATGTAGAGCGAATGGACCCAAATGCTCCGGCCCGGAAAGTCTTCGAATCAAACCCCGAGGGACGGTAAAATGCTGCTCGCTTGAATACATCCTGTGCTTTTAAAAAAATTAAGCTAAGTTTTCTTTGGACGCAATGGCTACCCATGTTTGAAGCCACTTACAATTTTAAGCCATATTATCCATAACCGATTCAAAATAGCTTATTTTGTCGGCCTTAAAGTTCACCAAAAATTGGCTTTTCGTCCCGGCGATCTCACATGGACTTATCACTTTACTGTGAGGGCCTTGTCAATACGCAATTCTTGTTAAATTCAGTTCATCTTACATGTATGAGTCAGGATATAATACCAAAGACTAGCTCATTGATGCCATCAAAAAAGCGTACAGTGACATAACTTGAGGACTTCCATTATTCTTTGGGAACTATGTATTTTTTTACAGTTGTTAGAGAACTAAAAAATCTCGATATTCATCTCAAATCTGCTAGCCCCGATGGAATATCACCAATTGTCTTGAAAATGTGTTTTTCCGCTTTGGTCAAACCACTGCGTAAGCTTTTTTACCTTTCCTATTATTTAGGCCATTTTCTCTCTGGATGGAAAAAAGCATTTGTGCAACCAATTCGTAAAAAGTGCGATTTATCTTTACCCTCCAATTGCTGTGACATCCATTCTTTCCAAGGTCATGGAAACGCTGATTGAAATACACTCCGCTTCAACTGAATACACAAAGTTTTTTAAGGTATGTTGTTCATTTTTTTAAAAATTTGGGCCTTAATGTATCATTTGATGATGCTTACTGTTTGCTTGTAATGTTGAGAAAACAAATCAGAAAGAATAATTCAAAAAGTACCGTTATTTTTTCTCTCGCTCTCTTACAAAGCGTTCCATATTGAAAAATGCAGAATTTTTTTGCGTCAACTTTCCGGATGATTTGAAAGATATTTGGCAGTTCTTTTACATACGGATGATGAGTCGCTTCTTTTGCTGCAGTATCGGCAGCCTTGTTTCCTTTAATACCAACATGTCCTGAGATCCATGCTAGGGTTATGTTTGCGTTATTATGGAGGATGCTTCGGATGTGATTGAAAGTAGAGCAGTTATTAGTTGCACTTTTGATTCCTGTAAGGATACTTAGACTGTCGGTGAGGATCAATATCTTTTCAGTCCAGGTCTGTGCCATAGAAAGGGCTTTTGACAATGATGTAAATTCGGCTATATAACTACCCACTGCGTCTGGAAGAATGCCTTGGAAAAAGATGGTCTCTTAGTTGTTTGCTTTCAGTTTGATGATGTATAATGTTTTCAAAGGCTTGATAGATTCGATTAGTTCACGGAGAGGCTGTTGAATTTTTCTTGTTTTGTTTTTTTTTTTTCTGGACAAAGTTTCCTTTGAAGCTGTGTGAAGAGGATGAGAAACATCAGTAAGGGCTTTGCTCATTAAGTTTACCGCTCGTTTTTGTCCTAGTTTGTTGATTGCTTTAAATCCAGCTTCTATTCTAAGAGCTTCGAGTCCTTAGCGCTCCTGTGGATGTTCAGTAGCATTCGTTTATGACTATATCGATGCTCCAAGTTTTTCTTCGAAGTCCACATAAATTGGATGAGCCCGTGCTGGAGAGCACCTTTGACCAGAGCTTTGGTTATTTTGAGAGCAGTTTTCAGATGTGGTCCTTTTCTACGGGAACATATCATTTTCAGGGCATTGCTTCTAGTCTTAAGTTGATTGGTGGTATTTTTGATGTGGAGATCCCATTTTAGAAGACCGAGGACTTTAAGTTCTTTTTTCAGGTTCACATTGGAGTTGCGAATTACGAGTGGGATGGTTGAAAATAAGCATTTCTTTTTCCGGCAAAGGTGCAGTGCTTCTATTTTGGATGGCGGGACAATTGCACCGGTTTTTTGGGTCCACGCATGGATTTCATTGTCTGCCGAATTTAAAATGGCGTTCACCGTAGATGGATCTCCAGAAGCTACCATGAAAATATTATCTACGAGTACATATACACCAACGAAATCTATGTTATGTTCTGGTCTTACAAGATCCGTTATAAGGGAGTCTATGTATGCATTATAGCGGTATACTGACAAAGGAGACCCTTGTGGTATCCTGTTTTCAAGTTTTAATTTGTTTGAGGTAAAGCCATTAACATTAACACAACAAGTTCTTCCCGATGAAAAGGATACTATAACCTTAAGGATATGTTCAGGAACTCCCCATTTATGTAACTGTTCATTTATAGGAAAAGTTGTGACGCGATCGAAAGCCTTCTCAAGGTCAGATGACATTACTACGCTGTGCTTACGAGATGAGAGATTGTCTACTAATTTATGTTCCATGAGATGAATTAGAGATTGAACTCCTCTGTTCGGTCTGAAAGCATGTTGTTCATTACTAATTTGAGTTTTCCATCAGCCAGCTTATTCTACGTCCTATAATTTTTTCAAGAGATATCGGGCGATACCCATCTATTTGGTGATAGTTCCGTGAGCTCTTAGGATTCGGCTTCTGTATAGCTTTCTTCCAATCATGAGGAAAGATACCAGTCCGAAGGATGTTATTATAAAGCGAGCAAATTCGGTTCTTAAGACTATCGGCGGCTGATTTTACCATTGTATATGTAATTTTGTCTTCTCCCGGGGTGGATCCTTTAAGCATTTGTAGTGTAGTGTCAAATTCTAAGCATATGTATAATATGTATACCATTTCTTTACCCTATGAAAAGCAAAATTTTGAAAAATACTCTGTTTTTAAAACATTGTAAACATATAAAATTTCAAATATAAAAAGATTTTTTTAAAAGGGTTGACTCTATAAATAACTCAACTTCGGGAAATATAGCCCATATGGAAATAGCCCTAAAACAATGGTAACTGTCTCAAAAATCGTCAAAACCTCATATATGTTAGGAATTTTTTGGCAAAAACCTACCCGTATGCGTATAACTTAGTCATTACTTATTTTTAAGTTTTTGCTTACAATAAGCTTATAAAGTTAAACAAATTCTTGGGTCGCGACCACCAACGCCACTGGCGGACGGACGGTATGAGGAAAACCATCCTTTTGAACTTCTCTTACACCACACGAAACCAATAAATTGTTGTCCTAGAGAAATAAGTAAAAAAATTAATTCTATCTAAATTTAAAAATACCACTTTCTCCTAAATCTAATCTACATCAATAGCTTGGTTTCTCGTCCGAATAATAATCAATTTATCGTGCATCTAAAGAGCTCACCGTTGACTATTTTGAATCTGACCTTCATCGTTTTGGAAACATTAAGCCCCAATGAATCCGCCCCAGCCTAACCACAATGTGCAGTGCACACCAAACCTTTAATTTTTGTGCATGGAATTGTGTCTCGACCCTTATGCGGTTATTTTATTTATTAACATTCCTCCTCCCTTCCCAGAGTGGTGCATGCATATGTGCGTCGTTAGAGCAGAAGAATTTCTTTGAAAAATTAAATTGTTATTTCTGTTTCAGTGGTTAGGCGATGCGTTTCGAAAAATTTCGGTTGTGGCTTACATTTGATGTTTTTTTTATTGAAAAAGTTGTTTTTATAGAGGAATATAGTCAACCCTTTAATATGGCAATTAATTTAGATTCGTAAAAAATCGAACTTTATACCTGTTTTTGTGTGAAACTTACGATTATAACCGATAATGTTACGGTTGTTTTTTAATTAGGGGAATTCAATTTCGTTTCTGACGTAACCTCTCATAGGACCGTTAAGCGAAAGCTAATTTGTCCCAGAAAGGAGGACAAGTCTATAACGAGGCGTCAGTCATAAAGGAGGCAATATAGACAATTTATCGAAACGCAATTTAAGTCACCAGGGACAATTTTCTATGAAACTTATTTGATAACCTTCCAAATTAATCCATCTCAATTTATGTTTTACACTTTTTGTAGTGGGCTACTAGTGCAAAGCGCGAAATTCTTGGGGCGTTTGCCCTTCAATTACATCACACTTCATTACACATTTAAACGGCTTACATAAATAATGGGGGAGAACCCTCCGACAAAACGTTCACCCTCACTTGCGAGTATGTACATGTATGTACATCTGTAAATAGTATGATAGATATTTACCTTTGTAAAAGCAAAAAAAATATTTGCGTGCTTTCTACTACCAACCTAGTTTCTTTAGTTCGCTGTTCTGATTAAGAATTTTTTGATACAACCCTTATAATTTTGCTTTGGTTTCGTTCTACATCCATAAAACCTCTTGTCATGTGCTGAGTGGTTTTAACCCAATAATTGCATTTTTTTTTTAAATATTACGAAATTTCGATAAAAATAACCTTGTTACATTCTCCATTTTGCCGGATCATTGCTAAGTAGAAATTTTGGTTTTGTAATTTTTTCATGATTTCTCCACAATAAAATACATTAAGATAAGATTTTTTTAATTTCGTGTATTTTGCAGAGTTGCAAAAACTTCAAAATTTACTTACTTCCTTAAAAAAGTCGAACTCGAGATTTTGACCAAATTTGACGTTACAATGAAAGGAGGACGACAAAAGTTGGTCCCGCAATTCTGTCTGTCCGTTCGGGTACATTTTCAACTATTCGGTAAATCTTAATTTGAACTATATTTGGTAAAATCTGAGATCCAAGCCCAAAGATTATCAACTTGATGTACACGGGCATATAGTTAGACGTGTACTGACATACGGTAACGTAGTCTGGTGGAATGCATTAGACAAACTTACCAACCTTAAAATCCTGACCAAGGTACAAAGAATGACATGTATTAAAATCACTAGGGCAATGAGGTCCATCCCCACAGAGGTTCTGGAAGCTATACTGAACTTAAAACCCCTAGATCTATTTATACAAAAATCGACAGCCAATAGCGCACTTCGGCCTTTTCAAACTTGTAGCTGGAGACACAATGCCATAGGTCATGCGCAAATTCTACAGAAATACACGGAAAATATGGTATGATACTGACTACATAAAACCCCGTTTAGATTTTCTTGCAGGTTTCTTTTCGGAAACCCTTGTACTAGCCAGCTCATTCAGACTTCCTCATAACAGCAGTGTCTTCCAAGCTTGCTGTCGCGAAAAGCTTAGAGTTCTTGGTACACAGCACAACATAAGGCTCTGTTGGGTTCTTGGTCACAGTGGTTTCCGAGGTAAGACGAGCTGGCAAGAATCAACACTTGAACTGGATCTGGCAGAAACAACAGTTCAGGTCCCATCCTTTAATCTTAAACAGGTATTTGATTGAACACGAGAGTCAGTGAATGAATGAGGTCACCTCTCCTTAAAATCCTCTTGCGAAAAGAGGCAGCCCATTCGACTTATTCAACAATTCTGACTAATTAAAGGAACACATACGCCAACTACTGTCCTATCAAACTCATCTACCAGATGTTGCAAGGAGCAATATGATTTCTCAAGTGGGGGTAAAGAAAAGGATCTCGCCTAAAAGGCGTCTACCTCTCAACAACAGGGTCATTATGTGAGGACAGACATTTTTTCAATGACTTAGAAGTATCCTCCGACATTTCATTCTATGGCTTGCTGAAACTCATCAACACCCTTAACGAGCTTGAATGACATAGGATTACCAAAGGTTTCATGGGAGTCACAGTCACTAGGGTATCAGTGTAGATCGATCGAAGTGTGATTGTAACAAGGTCAACTGTCAGCCCATTAACCTAACCTAACGTAACTAGGGCACAATAGAACCATTACCTTATAAAAAGAAACTTTTCACAAATTACACAAACTGTACAGTTAGGTCGCAGTGGAAACCATCCTCTCAATATTCATTTAATAATCTAACCAAACTATTCGGTGTATTTGCTTTAAATTTTCTGTGAAACGTTTTTTCATTATTTTCTTCCAAATTAAAGGAAATATTTTTTCTCAAAAACATCCACAGATTTTTATAAAAAAAAAAAAATCTTTTAGTAAAAGCTAGTTGAAGACTGGCTCTTCCGCATAGATCCATCTGAATTTGAGCGATGGGCTGTGTTATATTCGCCTAAAGGGCACCGATCGATTGAGGGTCTCATAAGAAATTGTTTATCATCTTTCTGTAGCGCTCGCCATTGACGGTGACCGCCTCACAAACGTCGTTTTCGAAAGATACGGACCAATGACGCCTCGGGCCCAAAATCAAGACCAGATGACGATTAAGATTAACCACCTAAGAAGATAGTGTAGCGAAGGAACAGAGAATACCTACCATATTTTTACTTGCGACTTATAGGTACTATAAGGCAAGTTATGCATTCGTAAAAAAAATCGAACTCGAGATTTTGATCAAAGTTGACATTACGATGATAGCGAAGACCAAAAAAGTGGGTCTGGAAATTCTGTGTCTGTCTGTCTGTCTGTCGGTGCGACTACAACCTAAACGGCTCGGCCGATTTTCTTCAAACTTGGTAGATATGGGTTTTAATTTTTTCCCCCCACACGTTTTTTTCTTTTTTTTAAGACCAAATATAACGGTACCTGCCGTACGATTTTTTCGAAATTTTATAAATATTTTTTTTTCTCAAAAACTGTCCCACAGAATTTTAAAAAAAAAAATTTGAAAAATTTCATTTATAAATCTAGGTAATGGTTGAAAAAAAATTTCCAAAGAATTGTTATTTTTGGTAGCCCCCCTGGGTCCATTTTTTTGTTTCTGATTTCCTCGAAAACGGTACAGCCGATTTAAATCATTTTTTTATGCTAAAGCTGCTCCGAAGTTTAAATATTATTACGTTTTCAAATTTTCATTTTTTTATTTTTTGGATTTAAAAAAAAATCAATTTTTTTTTGAAACTCAATATTTCGAAAACCCCATGCTCGATTTTTTTCAAACTTGACAAATAAAAGTTTCTTAACATAATCCACAAGATTTGAGAAAAAAATTAGTTATATCTAAAACTAACGTTACCTTCCATACAAATGTTAAAAAATTATTTTCGAAAATCGTATTTTTCTCGAAAACGGTTCCGAGAATTTTGCTTTAATATTTTTTCTTTTGATTAATTCTTACGATCTATAATTTAATAAAAAAAAATTTGAAATCTAGATATTACTAACTGTACCTACCATAGCACGATTTTTTCGAATTTTGAATTTCTTCTTATATTTAATGAATTTTTTATAAAGAAGCTGCTAAAAAGTTTAAAAAACATTGCATTTCAAAACTTTAAAAAAAATATTTTTTTCAATTTTTGGTAAAAAAGTCTTTTTTTTATTGGAAAATTCGATATCTTAACAACGGCTTGATATTTTTCTTGGAAATTTAACTCTCAATAGTACACTGAAAATAAAATCTAGGTATATATGACAAAAATGTAGGTTGATTTGACAAAAATTTTGTCAATATACGTCCAACAAAAAGTTTTATCAAATTGACAAAAATTATAGAATTTTGTTGAGGTAACAAAAGATATTTTGTTGTATCCACAAAATTATTTTGTTATGCTAACAGATTTATTTGTTGAAATAACAAAAATATTTTGTCAATATGACAAAATTTCGTACAATTTACAAAATTAATTTGTCATATTAACAATTCTTTTGTTGTATTAACACAAATTTTTTTGTTAATGTTAAAAATTTGTTTTTTTTTATTATTATCGGATTAACAAAATTTTTTTGTTAAATTAACAAAATTGTTTTGTTAGATTAGATTATATTTTGTTAAATTAACAAAATATTTTGTAAATTCAACAAAATATTTTGTCAATTCAACAAAATATTTTGTAAATTCAACAAAATATTTTGTCAATTCAACAAAATATTTTATCAATTTTACAAACTTCTTTTGTTGAATCCACAAAATTAATTTTGTCAAAATATTTTTTTTGGGATTTAAGTCCACAAAAATTGGCGTTTCGTCCCTACGATCTCACATGCAACCATCTGTGAGGGCGTATGGACAATACACAATTTTTGTTAAGTTCAGTTAATCTTACATCGATTTTTTGACAAAAACCAAATGTGAACTATATCATACACAAAAGAAATTTTTTGGTTTCCTTACAAAATAGTTTTATCTATCTGATAATATTATTTTATCAATATTACAAAATAATTCAACCCCAAAACAAAATATAACAAAAATGTTTTCATTTTTTGTTAAATTGACAAAAAAAAAATAACAAAAACTTTGTGATATTGACAAACATTTACAAAACAGATTTTTTGTAGATACAACAAACATTTTGTTAACATCACAAAAAAGTTTGTCGATTCGACAAAAATCTCTGTTTTTTTTTTTGTTATATTAACAAAACTTGGTTTGTTAAACTGACAATAATTATTTGGAGTGCATATTTTATTAAACTGACAAAAAATCATGCTGGATTATAAAAATTTTGTGAAATCAACAAAATCATTCTTTCTTATTGACAAAAATTTAATCAAAATGATAAAATTGTTTTGTTAAAGGTCAAAAAAACGTTTTTGTCAATATTACCTAGGAATTTATTTTCAGTGTACAATAATAAAAACTTAAAGTTGGCGTACCAAAATTAATTCTTAAAAATGTTTTAAAAATTTTGTACATAAAAGCATATTTTTTTTTAAGAAACCACTACAACGACTTATAATTTTTGTTCTTGCATAAATTCATAATTGCATAGCATTCTGGTTTTATCTCTTACAACTAAAAGAATTTAAAAAATTCATTTTATCCTTTTGAACAGTTTTCTTTAATAACTTTCGTTTTTAAAATTCCTAGTCTATTACATAGGAGCAAGTTCGTGCGACCCAGTCGTTCATTTTATTTTGTATGCAGAAGCCTAATAAACATTGCATATCAAAACCTAAAAACAAAAATATTCTTTTTTTAGATTTGCGAAAAATATTGTAATTTTTTTTTTTTGAAAATTTGGTATCAAAAACGGGCCAAAGATTTTTTTTAATTCAATTTCTTATTGGAATTATACTTAAAACTGTAAAAATTTAATGTACAGTGTTTGTACACAATGTATCTGCCTATATATATTATTTACTAAGAAAATATATTTTTTTTTTTACTTTCAGGTTGAAAAATCTTGCATTTTTACAATTTGTTGATTTTAGATTTTCGGTAAGTTTAAATATTATAATAGGAAATGATAATTATGATTCTAGTTTTGGAATTTTAAGGTGTTAACTAAAAATGTTATAAATAACGTAATACGTGCTATGTGGGAAGATTTTTAAAATAAATATATAATAAAACAAACTAATTAGAAAAATAGGTTATATTCAGAGCAGATTAGTTAGACTAAGATAAAACTTACCTTAAAGAAATATTACCAACGAAAGCTTCCTGATCTTCCCGTTTTACTTTTTAACTTGTTCCTATTGCAACAGAAAAATACATTGGTGTAAAATTTGTAGTTTTCTTTGACATCTCTCCAAATGTTATTTCGTACTGTCAGCTGTTATTCATTTCTAAAGTTGTGTGGTCTGTCAATGTTTTATCTTTGTAATTATTGAGAAATGGAAATAACAAATTTCACATTTTGACATTTGTTTCAGTGTTGCTACACACTACAAAAAAAATGTGCTCACGATTTAGTAACATAAACTAATTTTTCACAATTTTACTACTCTTACACCAGCTCCTGAATACGCCTATTATATCAATATCTATACAGGGTGATTGGCATAAGGTGTGACAAAAAGCTAGGGCGTGTAGGTTGGACTTAGACAAGAAAAAAATCGTATGGGAGGGGGGGGTCTATTTCCCCCCGTTTAGGCGGGAGGGGCAATTTAAGAAAAAAATCACTTAAGACAGAAAAAAAATTATTAAAAAATAACGGTGATACCTACAGAGTAATGCTATGGCATTTTGAAAAGCCAGAAATACATTCTTTAATTTTGTTTTTAAATAAAGTTGTTCGAGTGAATAGTTTTTGAAAAATTAATTTTCAAAATCAAAATTTTGAAAAAAAAAAAAAATGAAATTTTTTTTTTAAACAATTTTTTTTCAAAATTTTACGTAATTAAGTATTATTTTTTTATTCAATATTCAATGCTCTTTTTAATTTTTGATCAAACACAAAAAACCGGATGTCAAAATGTTTTGTAGTTTTTGAGAAAATCAAAAATAACAAAAACTACTTTTGTTCTAAGAAAAGCCTTTTATTTTAGTTTTTACGTTTTTGGATTCTTATGTAGGTGAATTTACGATTGAAAGGATTAACTTTCTTTTTACTATTCTTTTAATTATCGTCTTATAAGCATACAATAATGTGACAAAGTACTGGATTAACCATATTTCACACATTTTTTCATTGAGAACACCTGCGTGAGAGCATTGGTTTAAAATTGACCTGACTTTTTTATTATGGTGGGGTCGGCTTGGCTTAGGTGCATTTACGAAAGAAAGGATTAACTTTAAATAAACAGTAATTATGTATTTTATCTAAATATGCATGTATTTATTATTTAAATTGATTTCAAGAACATTTTTGTTCTTATTTCGCAATTGCATTTTTCTGTCACTAGTTAGGGCGTGTAACGCTGCATTATTTAAAAAAAGATTCGCAGATCAATATTAATCCAATGCTCTCACGCAGGTGTTCTCAATGAAAAAATGTGTTATTGTATGCTTATAAGACTGATAATAAAAAAAATTTACAAAAAAAGTTAATCCTTTCTTTCGTAAATGCACCTAAGCCAAGCCGACCCCACCATAATAAAAAAGTTTCAGGTCAATTTTAAACCAATGCTCTCACGCAGGTGTTCTCAATGAAAAAATGTGTGAAATATGGTTAATCCAGTACTTTGTCACATTATTGTATGCTTATAAGACGATAATTAAAAGAATAGTAAAAAGAAAGTTAATCCTTTCAATCGTAAATTCACCTACATAAGAATCCAAAAACGTAAAAACTAAAATAAAAGGCTTTTCTTAGAACAAAAGTAGTTTTTGTTATTTTTGATTTTCTCAAAAACTACAAAACATTTTGACATCCGGTTTTTTGTGTTTGATCAAAAATTAAAAAGAGCATTGAATATTGAATAAAAAAATAATACTTAATTACGTAAAATTTTGAAAAAAAATTGTTTAAAAAAAAAAATTCATTTTTTTTTTTTCAAAATTTTGATTTTGAAAATTAATTTTTCAAAAACTATTCACTCGAACAACTTTATTTAAAAACAAAATTAAAGAATGTATTTCTGGCTTTTCAAAATGCCATAGCATTACTCTGTAGGTATCACTGTTATTTTTTAATAATTTTTTTTCTGTTTTAAGTGATTTTTTTCTTAAATTGCCCCTCCCGCCTAAACGGGGGGAAATAGACCCCCCCCTCCCATACGATTTTTTTCTTGTCTAAGTCCAACCTACACGCCCTAGCTTTTTGTCACACCTTATGCCAATCACCCTGTATAATGTCTAATTTTATCTTGGCGTATTTTCTTGTAGTCGAGTAATTTTTATATTTTGAAATTTACAAACAACATTATGTTATTTAGTTTTTTTTTTTGAATCTTAATACATTGGGATTTTGAATACGGAATATTTTACAAAAAAAAATTAGTAAAATTGCACGACGGGATTTTTAAACATTTTGTGAAGTATATGAAAAAAAAAAAACTATTTGAAAATAGTCTTTTGTTAAATTTTCCTTAACCAATAAAATTATAAATGAAACGAACCTAATTATATACATACATTTCGAGCTGAACGCATTCATTCCAGAATCTGTTTTTTATTGTTATCGTTTGAATTTTAAAAATCAAAATTCTGTCAAATGAAGTAACTTCGTACCTGCTATGTGTAATTTCAATAAAATATATATACATTTAACAGACAACGGCTATGCAGTTTCGCTCATGACAATACATACAACATACCTACATTTTCCACACATAAAAAACTCAGTAAGGTAAAAGCAGGGGGTGTATTCCAAATCTATGAAGCTTTAAAGTGATTTATTTTATCATAGCTTCACTCATAATTTGTTTCTCCACGAGTTAAAATGAAATCTCAAATTTTTTTTTCATATGATAAATTTTGTATTACTGTCAAATCATTTGGTGAAAAGATTCATAAATCATAAATGATGGCAGCGAAATATAAAAGTGGACCAATGTTGATCTAAAAGATCTATTTAATAAATTTTTTAAAAGAACAGTCAAATTTGGCCGACAAGTAAGTTAAGACAATAACAAAACAAATAAATACATTATTTTTATTGAAGGTTTGAACATTATAACAATAACTTGAATGAACTACCATATACCACAATATGACAGCTTTGCCTCCTTACAGTACGGATGTTATGATACAAAAAACCTTTTTCTATATTCCTTTTAATACTTTCACATGACAAGGAAGCGCATTTCCACGTTGAGTATTATTGAAGAATGGCTTTAATCCGCTTATAAATCCATGCATAAGATTTTCAGGAATCTATAGAGTTCAATAAAGTGCTCTTCTGTCGTAACTTCGAATGGATTTTGCCCATCTCGAAGAGAATACCGCAATATCGACGAATATTCGAATTATAATTCCGGACATTATTCGCAAAGAAAAAAAAAAACCAATGAAATTGAAAAATGTAGATATTTTAGTTTCCAGAAAAATAAAAAAGCTCAATAATGACGGGCAGCTGTCAGGATTTATCATTTAGTACATGTGAGTACTTTTTAGTAAACACTTTGGCAGCAGTTTATCATATCACGTGTTATGGATTCACTTAAGGCGTGTTCATGAATTGATAAAATGTAAAAACTAGATGCAGACTGAAGCGATATTTTTTGTATCACTTATTATCACTTCACAGAATTAACCTCTAGTTATTACTGTTTAACAAAATTTAAATTTATTTTGGGTTGAATCAGTCACCTCATTTCAAAAATACTAACAAATCTTCTTGAATTTAAGCTTTTGCCTCAAAATTATAACTTTTTTTTTTTTAATTTTTGACCATTAATGCACTTTTGTAAATACCAAAAAAAACTGAATTCAAGATGTTACTTCGATTTATAATAACCTATCATATTCCCTTACAATAAAATGCACGACCGGGCCACTAGAACTTAGTCTTAGAATGTCTTAGAATTTTTAAAATTAATGGCGCAAAATTTTAAACAGCCTAATATTAAGGTATTAATACGATACTACCTACTCAACAATTTGCTAACTTTAAAGTAGTTTACTAACTCATTCTTAATTTTAATCATTTTCTAACTAGTATCGTACCAAAGCAATTTTCTTATTAAATTGCCTCTGAACACACCTAAAACAATAACAGTTCGTTATATGAATTTCGCACGATACTAAAAAATTAAATTAGGTGTTTGATGATTTTAACTTTAATAAAAGGGTAGAGAAAGTATGATGCTACATTCGATTCAAATTTGCAAAATCGCTGTTTTAACCTAGTTTCACACTAAAACAGCTTTAACATCGTACTAATTCGACTAAAATTTTGCGCGAATGGTATTAGAGATAAATGTTCATAAGATCACATTTTTTAAAGTCTAAAGTTTTTTAGTGGTTGGAGAAATGCCAAGAAATCATTATATGCAAAAAGAAAAATTATAAAACTTTCTAGCGGTTTCTTAATAAAAAGTTTTTATATATCTGTAAAATTTTGAAATCAATTTTATTTAAAAAAATGTAGGATGCGAATTTTAAGTTTTTGATTTGGTACCAAATATTAATTAATTTTTTAAATATTGAACTTCAATATTTTTGTTTTTTTCAATTCAATTTTTTTTTTTTTTCAACCATTAGCTTTGGAACAGTTTTTGAGAAAAAATAAATTTCGAAAAAAATTTTGTGACAGGTACCTTTATTTTTTGGTCTTAAAACTAAAAGAAAAAACGTGTGGGTAAAATTTAAAGTGCTATCTAACGAGTTTAAAGAAAATCGGACGAGTCGTTTAGGCTGTAGTCGAACACACAGATAGACGGTATTGCGAGACCTACTCTTTCTTCTTCCCTATCATTTTAATGTCAAATCTGAACAAAATCTCGAGCTTCACACGTAGTCGCCCATCATATTGGCTTTTCATTCGCCCTCAAACCGGCTCTCCATTAAAGAGATGACTTGGTGGTGATTGGTGAAACCTTACACCATGTTCTTCACTTATGCCGGATTACACGACAAACTGGCCTAAAATCTGACACAAAATAATTATACAGACATCTTGTAAATACTGTGGTGATGGCATTTTGGAAATTTATGACCAAATACAAGAAAGAACAAGCTTGGTAATTCTTTTCTGGTACATTGCAAGTATATTCGCATCACCATTATTTGACTTCTTGCAATTGTACTTATGCCATTAAGAATCGATTTATTTCCGGTTTATAGTAAAAATTCTGACAGTTATACAGTAGTGTGAATAGAGCATAAGACTAAATCAACATTGGACTTGTCAAAACATTTCTCATTCATAAGACAAGAACAACTCACAATTTTGGACAGGTGCAGCAAATTTTTTTTGAAAATTCTCTTTATTTTACTAAATAGAAATATAGAATCTAGAAAAGAGTGTTCAAACTTATAGCATTAAACTACTCCGGAATCATTCCCATCTTGCAAATCCTTGAGATCTTTTCTTGTGTGTTCGCTTCATTCACAAGCAATACTTAACTGAAGTAGCTAGGTGCATTCCTTCCCTCAATCATTTCACTCTGGATACTTGTCTCGCTAGTGAGAATTCAGTTCACCCTCGAGCCTAATTTCCTAAAAAAGAAAGAAACATGTTTTGCCTATTTGCTCAGTGCTGGCTTAAAAGAATCAATGTATATGTTTCATAAATTATGATAAAACGTTTTGATTGACACGGTATGTTTTCAGCCTAATACACCCCATGTTTCCACTAACAAAATTTAAAGACAAAGTATACAAATATGATCTTTAACTATTTAAATATAATACTAGGTTACGTAGAGACAATTTTGCAAATTTAAAATAATCGAATATCTCTGTTTATTATCTTTTAAGTATCGTTCTAACTTCATGACATTTCCAAACGTCAAAAAGGTATATGTATTTGCTCAGTTCTTACAAAAACTGTCATTGTTGTTGGTTATCCCAATCAATTTAAGGAAATAGCCTAGGAATACCATCATACTATGTAGTTAAAAAGTATTTAAAATTAAGAAAAAGTTAGTAAACTGCTAAAACATTAAAACTAAATTCTTTTAAATTTTTCGCATTCTTTTTTTAAAAACGAATTATTGCAAATGAAACGAAGTTGAATCATCTGCTTGAATGCGAAGATCCTCAGTGACTCACTTTGAAGCATATGGGTGTTCAAGAATTTTCTGTAGGATTAATTGCGTTAAGAAACACATTCTCAATGTTAACATGTGTGTAATGTATGTACATATTTTGTACATATGTATCTACTTTTGCATCATGTATCTACTTTACTTTTTTTCATAAAAAAAAAACTAAAATGAATTCCGCTAATAGCGGACACACATAATAATAAACTTCGTATGAAATTATACAAACGACAGAAAGAGGAAACCTAGGGTATCTCTCTCCGTATAGTCTGAAAGGTAAAGTTTCATTTTAGAAGTGATATGTTTCGATTAGTGGAGAAAATTTCGATCACTCTCTGTTAACTCATTTTGGATCCATTTCAATTGCCGATTTGCATCTCGCATGCGTGGGAGACTTGCAATATTACTCGTTGTCACCAACTCCAGCCGCCAATAGTAAATAGTGTTCTTCTATTTGCCCCAATACTTTTTAATTTATTGAATTGTCACAAAACTTGCGCGGAAAAAAATTATATAAAAATAAAGGGTGGTTAAATTTTAAGGGCCGATGTTGATTTTTAATAAAACACAAATTATTTAGGAAATTATTGTCATTTCTTTTTATTATGATATTATTGGTGTGGTTCAATTATGTGGAAAATATAATGGGCTAATGGCCGCCGCGACCTCGGCGGCACACCTCCATCCGATGGTCCAAATTTTCGATTAAGCTGAGGCATAATTGAGGTTCTATGCCGTTAATGTGCCGAATTATCTCATCCTTGTTGCTGGCTTATCGACGTACACCTTTTCTTTCAAATAACCCCAAAGAAAGAAGTCCAACGGCATAAAATCACATGATCTTGGCGGCCAATTGACATCGCCACCACGTGAGATAACACGGCCATTGAATTTGTCGCGCAAAAGAGCCATTGTCTTGTTAGCTGTATGGCAAGTGGCACCGTCCTGTTGAAACCACATATCGTCCACATCCATATCTTCCAATTCAGGCCATAAAAAGTTCGTTATCATCTCACGATAGCGAACACCATTCACAGTAACTGCCTGACCGGCCTCATTTTGGAAAAAATACGGCCCGATGATGCCGCCAGCCCATAAACCGCACCAAACAGTCACTCGTTGTGGGTGCATTTGTTTTTCGACTATCACTCTTGGATTATCATTCGCCCAAATGCTTATTGGCGAATCCACTGAGGTGAAAAAGTGCCTTATCCACTGTTGCCCTTTCTTGCCACCATTCTGACCATTGACGACGCTTGAAATGGTCAAGAGGCTTTAGTTCTTGAGTCAATTGCACCTTGTAAGCGTGTAAATGCAAATCTTTATGCATAATGTTCATCAACGACGAGCGTGAAAGGTGCAATTGTTGGGCACGACGACGAGTTGAGGTGGACGGCTCTTCAGCCACACTATCGCGAACAGCAGCAATATTTTCTGCTGTACGAGCATGCACTGGTGTTTTCCCATCTCCTACAGACCCGGTTTGCTCAAACTTTTGCACGATTTTTCCGATTGTACGCACATTTGGACGATTAAATTGACCGAAAAAATCACGTTTTGATTTGAACGCCCATTTTCATAAAAAGCCTGAATAACTTTAACGCGTTGCTCGATTGTGAACCTTTCCATGGTTCAAATTGAGTTAGTCTGAAATTGAGAAATGTTAAATGAAATGCAGAAAAAAACTTGACGTTTAGGTGTGGTTCACATTCAACATCGGCCCTTAAAATTTAACCACCCTTTAGTTGCAGGAGTATTGAAAGATCTCGATACACACAAATCTACTAGCACGGATGGTATCCCTCACATTGTTATCAAGTGGTGTTTTTTGTCCAGCCTGTCCGAATCTTCTTTCGAATCTTCTTCTTCCCCCTCTATAACTTATCGTCCAATTGCAATTACGTCCGTTCTTTTCAAGATCATTATAACTCTGAGAAATTGTCAGATCAAGAAATATCTCCAGATCAAGAAATATCTCCATGAACGGTGGCACAAACCTTAACATCTTTGTGGAGAAAGTAACATTATTGCACTCGATATTGCAAATGCATTTAATAGAGTTTGGCATCAAGCTCCCTTGCTGAAAATGCGTGCATATGGTGTTTTTATCTTCTTCTATGGATTAGAAACTACCTTTCAGTACAAGTTGTATTGAATGGTTTTAAATCTGATATTCATAAAGTACATAAATGGTGGTGTTGAAGAGGGCACCGTTTTCTCTCCGAATCTCTTACCCATATTCATCAAGATCTTTTGTCCGAAACTTCTAATATATTCAATTCTTTTGCTGATGACAATAACAATACTCTCAACTTCTCATATTCGTTTCCTGATTAAAGTTGGGTGCGCATCTTGAACGGCAGCGTATGATAAGCTCATTAAATTGAGATCTAGTAGCATTGTCAAATGGAGAACCATAAAACGAGTAGAATTTAATGCTTCAAAACCTCATTGTTGAGCACCACCGCAATGATTTTTGTTTTTCATTATTTTACCGTTATTTTAAAAATATCCAGTTGAATTCACCAAACAATTGAACCGTAATACTTGCGCTTCAGGAAATTTCCATCAGTTTACCCTTGAGCCCAACTTTTGACGTATACTTAAGTTCAGACATTTTTCCTTTAGCCGTACTGCACGAATGTGGAATGCTTTACGCATGTCGATATGTCCATCCCATTACGATAGATAGACATGCAAAACTAATTTGCATCGGTATCTCCTTATAAATCCCCTCCAACTTTTCTAAAGGCTCCCACTGTACTCAAACATTATAAGGGTAGTCACAATCCCTGTAGTGCGTGCAAAATCAAAAAAAAAAGAAAGGTTAAAATTTTTATAAATTAGTTTTTCGGATTAAAAACAAAAATTCCCATAAATACGAGCATTTTGAAAAATTCAGAATTGCGAAAATGGTTTTTTCAACTTTTCTTAGCAGATTAAACAAAAAAAAATTACGGCTTTATTAATTTCGATAAATTTGTTAGCTTCATTAGAGTTTGAATAATCAGGAGCCAAATTACCGCTTCAGTGACCGAGTGAGTGAGTCCCATCAGTGATCGAATGAAAATGTTAAATTAGGGTAATCGATTGCTCGATGACGTAAGCGATAATGCCAAACTCACATAATTCAGTCACGTATTATTCGAAAACTGATGCGGTAATTTGGCCCCATATTTGAATAATCAGATTCAGATCGGATCATGTGACTAATACACGTAATTCGAACTACTCTCACCGTTTGCAAAACAAAAAAGCCATCTTCCCTGCAGAGCAAAACTTATTCGCTGTCGTTGAAATAGATGCTGATAAAAACCGGGATTTCATAATATTGTTGTATTAGCGTGTTAAAATATTTTTCGGATCGTATAAGCTGGGTACTTACCCACAGCTAATAATGTATATCAACCTTTTTAAAAAAGTACTTTTTTGCGTAAAACTATGGACCGCTGGCTTTTCAAGCAAAGCTTAAAGACAATCTTGGTGCAAACACGTAAAATATTTCTTTGCCTTTTAAAACACGAACGTTTGGACTATAAGAATGAACCAAATAATATAAACATGCAGGCAGTGGCCTACACAAAAAAAAAACTTTAAAAAAAACATATATATCAGGCAGTCTTTAATGCACTGGGGTAGTATTTTACGGATCGCTTAGCAAGAACAAGTTTTTCATTGACATGATATTTACAAAAACTGAATTTTTGTTATTCTGTTCATTTTTATTATTCAAAGCAAAGTTAGCATCAGCAAACAAATTGAGCCCTTTAACAAGATGAGAATATATTTTCTCATCAGTGAATCATTTTAAATCTGGATGTATACTCGCACATATACTATGTATCTTAATCTTGTAAATTGATGTTGATGGATACATGATTCCGATGCACGTGCCTAGAAAACAGTATGTTGCTTTCGATGTTTGTCAATAATTAAAAATAGGCATGCATCTTAAAATATCACTTAGCCGAATGTCTGGGAAGAATCTTGGAAGTAGTATTTTTGCAGTTGTGTTCTACTGCATTTTGCTTCTTTCAACGAACAAGCAATATTAATTTCTGGCTTGCTATAACAAAGTGTCAGGTCTTTGACACTTTGTGTGCGTGTGTTCATCTTCAAAAAAAAAAAAATTTAAAACACGCAACAATAAAATGTATATAGGAATTAAGAAAAAGGGAATTCCGGGTGTGAAAGAACTTTAATAACAGATAAATGAACTAACTTGTTCTAATCCTCTGCTTCATATCGGACCGAAAAATAATATGAAAATGGAAAAAATATATAATACCCAATATTTGATACCAAATTCAACCTTTGACAACACAAAACGGTACATTTATCCCATGAAGACTAACATTGTAGGATATTTTCATATTTTTCAAATAAGTTGAACGTTCAAAAACAAAACAAATTTCTTACTTTTAGTTTAAGATTGTATTTTACTTTTGTAAACCACGTAATGTGAAAAAAGCTTATAGGTAGAGAAAGAATGAAAAAATATTTTAACAACTTAAAGAGAAAAGCAATAAAAAGACAACTGATGGCGTCTTCCTACCGAACCTGATCAAAAAGAGCAAAGTGCGCGAACAATGACTAAGCAGATAGTCATAAAATATCTCAATCGTGAATACACTCGTGAGCAGAATTTGTGTTCTATATGGGAATCTAATTTTGAATTAAAACTTAACTCCAAGTAAAAAAAAAGAAGCCAGGTGCTGCTCCTGCGAATGCTCATCAGTTTACCGCAAATTCTTTTTTAAGCCACACGTCGAATGTGGAATGATTTACTCAACTCTAGTTTCCCTTCCCAATTTTAATGTTCAAAACTTTAAAGCTTCAAAGACCACCCTGTGTGGAATGACCATATATTCGACGTCGCCAAAAACGATGCTAAGTGTCTAGGTTTCCTTCGTCGATGCAAGACATTTTAAACCTTTTCTGATCTGGCTGTAATCTGTAAAGGTTATATTCGTCCAAAAAGCTTGAGTTTAATTCCCATATTTCTGGAGGTCATCCAATAAAGCACTTATGTCCTTGCGGATAGAATCCCAAAAAGGAGCTTTAAAAATGATAGGTTATAGAAGTATAACAGAAACATTTGCATCCCCTGAACACCGCCGCAACGTTTTTTGTTTTTCAGTATATTACAATTATTTCAATAAAGAGTGTTCTAGTGAAATAGCCAGTTGCATTTCTCCCCGTAATACTAGCGCTTCTGGGAATGCCCATCAGTATAGGTACTTTGAAATGCTTTAGCCGACTTACGATATTCTGGCATTGAAAACCAATGTGCCTCGATATCTCTTCGTAAATCCTCTCAAACTTTGCTAAGATTTTTTTTTATAATTTTATAAGTGGGATTTAATAGGAGATGACGATGCATATTGGTTTTAAAAGCTTGTTCATCACAATGAGGGGGGAAAATCGAGAGGGGCAAAGTATTCCACATTCTAGTAGTGCGGCTAAAGAAAGAGCCTCTCCCTCTATATATGACATTACGCCCGAAGCTAGGCTCAAGGGTTAACTAATGTAATTTATAGCGAGTATTTCGGCGGAATTGTTTGAGGAGGAGAATGCAACTGGCTATTTCATTTGATCATTGTTGATAGATGGAATAATTAAAGACAGAAAACATTTCTACGGCGTTCAAGAGGGACAAAAGTGTCCATAATTGATCTGTCTCCTATGAGTTTTATGGCTCTGTTATGGATTATATCAAAAAGGTTCAATACTCAAGTTTTGAGCTTTAATATATCTTATAGATGATAGCCACATCAAAAACTACTCGCCAAATCTAGCCCTAAGTTTGTTTTTTACTTGCGACTTATAGGTACTATAAGGCAAGTTATGCATTCGGAAAAAAATCGAACTCGAGATTTTGATCAAAGTTGACATTACGATGATAGCGAAGACCAAAAAAGTGGGTCTCGCAATTCTGTCTGTCTGTCTGTCGGTGCGACTGCAGCCTAAACGGCTCGGCCGATTTTCTTCAAACTTGGTAGATATGGGTTTTGATTTTTTCCCCCCACACGTTTTTTTCCTTTTTTTTATGACCAAAAATAACTGTACCTACCATACGGTTTTTTTTTCGAAATTTTATAAATATTTTTTT
The DNA here is from genome assembly GCA_911387755.1 of Chrysotoxum bicinctum. NCBI lineage: Eukaryota > Metazoa > Arthropoda > Insecta > Diptera > Syrphidae > Chrysotoxum > Chrysotoxum bicinctum. Next base: position 182,383,314 of record OU426987.1, read on the forward strand.
TTCTCAAAAACTGTCCCACAGAATTTAAAAAAAAATTATAAAAATTTCATTTAGTTAAAACTAGGTAATGGTTGAACAAAATTTTCCAAAAATTTGTTATTTTTGGCAGCCCCCCTGGGTCCATTTTTTTTTTTGTTTTTGATTTTCTTGAAAACGGTACAGCCGATTTAAACCATTTTTTTTATGCTAAAGCTCCTTTAAATTTTAAATATTATCACATATTCAAATTTTCAATTTTTTATTTTTTGGGTTTTAAAAAAAAAATTCAAAATTTTTTTCTGGAAAGTCAATATTTCGAAAACCCAATGGTCAATTTTTTTCAAACTTGACAAATAAAAGTTTCCTAACATAATCTACAAGTTTTGAGAAAAAAAATTGTTTTATCTAAAACTAACGGTACCTTCCATACAAATGTTAAAAAATGGTTTTCGAAAATCGTATTTTTCTCGAAAACGGTTCCGAGAATTTTGCTAAATTTTTTTTTCTTTTGATCAATTTTTACGATCTATAATTTAATAAAAAAAATTGAAATCTGGATGTTACTGACTGTACCTACCATATAACTATTTTTTCGAATTTTGAATTTCTCATTATATTTAAAGAATTTTTTATAAAGAAGCTGCTAAAAAGTTTAAAAAACATTGCATTTCAAAACTTAAAAAAAAAAAATATTTTTTCAATTTTTGATAAAAAAGTCTTTTTTTTTATTGGAAAATTCGATATCTCAACAACGGCTTTATATTTGTCTTGGAAATTTAACTCTCAATAGTAACAATAATAAAAACTTAAAGTTGGCGTACCAAAATTAATTCTTAAAAATGTTTTAAAAATTTTGTACATAAAAGCTTATTTGTTTAAGGAACCACTACAACCACTTATATTTTTGCAGAGAAAGATGCCGAAATGAAAGAATCCCTTTTAGAGAAGTGCGTAGACTTACAAACAGAGTAACATACAAATAAAGTACATATTAGGTACGAAATTTTTAGACAAGTATCGTAGATGTAAGCGACCTTCAATACACCTTATAACATGCATACTTTTAAAAACTGATTTTCCTACTAGAGTAAACAAAATTGTTGTAATTTCTACCAAGTCTACAAAAACAATTCACCCACACAAAGTTACTTACCACAATTACATGTTCGAAGTGTTTAAAAAAAAAAATAGATGCCAACAACAACTCCCAAGCGTTACTGGCTACAAACGTGTTAACAGTTTATGACGATTGCGAACGGTTAATATATCCACTTTTAATAGCAAGAGATATACTCTTATAGAATTTGTCAATCCCTCACAAGCTTAAAAAATTTTCAGTAGCTGGGAATCGAACCCACACTCTCTGTATGACAGTCCAAGTCACTAACTATTATACAACCTTTTACTATATTAACTTTATGTATAATATTATCTGAACAAGTTACTCGACAGTATTGGTCAAACTTTCCACCCACAAATACCCGCAATTAAAAAAGGTGGGATGAAATTATTTCACCTCATGGATTTTACTCTGTCTTATAATTAAATCAAGAAAGTTTTCCAAACAAATGAATGATAGCTTTTGGTGCAAGTGATAAAAAAGCCACAAACTATATTCAATATAGGTCGTACAAAAATATTGAGAATTACATTCTAAAATTAAAGATTTTGGAAGCACTGAATACTGAATTTTGAGATATTCGAATCTAAATATTGAAAAAAACCATTTAATTTATTTATTTTTGAATGATATTTCAATTTGATCTATTTTTTTTTTGTTTTTTTTTTTTTTTTTTCAAAAAGTTCGTCACACCATCTGAAAGTACTAAAATTGCTCTTTTCAAACTTTTCAAAAAATACCAAAACAAAGATCAGGTTTTTTAATGATTATGAGTAGATTGGAATATTTCGAAAACTACCGATAGAAGAAATGCCATGATGAAGCAAATTGTTTTCAAGCATGTGTATATGTTACATGCTTGAAAACAATTTGCTTCTTCTCGGCAGCAAAACCATTGAAGACTTGTGTAATAATATTCAAGATGTTTTTTTTTTTTTTGAATTAATATTTGTTTCAAAACTTCATAAATTTCGTTTTATGACTTTTGGAAATGATCATTTTAAAAAATAAACCACAAAACGAAAGTTTGATCTAATTTTTTAATGAAATAACAATTTCAAAACCTAAATATTGAATAGAGCTGGTCGCGGGACCACCCACAAAGGCCTCTGATGACAAAAGTTTTAAATGGATGATTTTGATTAAAATTAACAAAAAGTGGTGATTTACTGAATGGATTTTTCAATGATATTGAGAAGGTTGAAAATCGTTAAAATATTTCACCCACTCCATTTTCACCTTATAGATACCAGTCAAAACATTTGATTTGTGGTGAGTCAGGAGTGGTCAGACGCCAACACGGATTTAGAAAAGTCTTAGTCGCGTATGATACTCGTATATTAAAGTAAGTCCCGACACACTGGGATGCCCAAATGTTACTCGTAAACGACAAGATTTCCTTAGGATGTATAAAGCATTTCGCCCAGCTGTTCCTTAAAGGAAAAAAATGTATCTTGTATGATCTTAGGCATAGTGAAAAACCCATCAATTTCTCAAAAACTCAATATTACGGGAATAGATTCAACTCTGCTATAACAAGTTAACGGACTTGGAAAAATAAGTGGACTAAGTGAAACTTTTAGAAAATAACTTTTTAATCGCCAGAAGTCCATTGCCTGAATCCCTAATTTCTGGCGTGGCAGGCTGCAATTTCGACAATACAACTCTGGAAACTCACACAGTATTACGTAAGTACTTTTTCTGATCCAGCCGAATGCACTAATACGAGTACCAGTTCCATATATGGTATGCAGGCAAAACTGATTTGATTAATCAGAAATAAAGACCTACCCAAACAACATCAAACTCAATCAGCATTGGACATAGCTAAAAATATATAAAACGATTGCAACCAATAACTTCCATACTTCACTCTACTTAGCCCAAAAACTACTTCATCCATAAGTCAGTACCAAGCGGCCCTCTATTCTGTAGAGCAGCGAATCTTAAAAATTTTAAGTATTACTAAACTTTGAAAACATACTCATTAATACGTCATACTAGTACACGTTCAATTTTCTAGAAATCAGGCTGAATTTGACCAATGGCATTGATTACATATGTTGGCTTTTAGGACAGTGGTGCGTTTGTGGTTTATTGGCATAAGCCTGTGACTTGAGAACCACACAAGGAGAAGTCAAACGGGGTCAGATCACAGGATCTGGGCTGTGTGGTACGTAGCGCGATCCTGTTGAAAATGATGATGACCTGGCCAAAGTCGTTCTCAAAGAAGTATGGACCGATGTTGCCGCCAGTTCAAATCCTCACCAAAAGTAGCTTTTTCTGGAGGCATTGCAATTTGTTGGATCTGTTCTTATTTTTTTGCATTGTGATCCCTGAATCAGCTGACTCAAATTTATCCACCATAGTCCTTTCTGAAGGACAATCATGACGACCGTAACTTGGGCTAAGCGAGCGAAATGTTGTTCGAACAGAAGACTCACTTTCATAAAACAATTTAATTATTTGCACATGTTATTGAACGCGTTTGTTTTCCATGTTGATTTGGTAAAACAGAATAAATAAATGACAACTAATATGACAGATGCAGCAATCATATGTCAAAGTTCGAAAATCCCTATTGGAAAACCTTTTAGTTGGAAAGCTGAAGGACAAAAGAGATGTTCTTATAATGAGCGCAATACGTGGACTGGAGGAAGTTGTAACTGCAAAAAAAATCAAGAAATCGCGAGGAATACAATTTTAAATTTGAAGAAGTTCCTGTTTACAAATTTTGATTAAAATCGCTTGAGCCGTTAATGAGAAAATGAGCAATAAAAAAGAACGGTTTTATGACAGGTTCCGTTAATAACGATTTTTGTTGAAATTTTTCTTGACCAAAATTTAGACCTTGTTTTCAATAGAACATACATGTGTAGGGGAGACCGGGGATAGTAGACTCAAAATTTTCTTACAGTGGATCAAAAAAGAAATCGGACATACAAGTTTTGTCTCTTTAAATCACAAAATAAAATTGATGAAGGTTTGAAAATAGCGTATTTCTGCATTTATACATAGTTTTTACTATAAGCTCTGGATATTTAGCAAAAATTACAGTTTTATTAACAAATTTTCATCGGAATTTAATTTAAAAGAAAATAATCGCAAATTTAATATCAAAAAAGAAATCGGACACTCTGTGGTATACTCATTTTATACTCATTTTTTTTGTTTTTAACGGGACAAATATAACACTTTAAGGTTCTTAAAATTCCGTTACATATGTCAGATGTTAATTTGATTTGAATTTTATGTGTTATTATTAATAAGGTCAAAATGGAAGAACAATTTTGATATACAACGATAGAAGTGCGAAAAATAGTGATAAAACATTTTTAAAAAGGTAACTCTCTACGTGCTATTGCAGAAATTGTAAAAAGAAGCAAGTCTACGGTAGAAGACATCATAAAAAGATTCAAAACAACAAAATCTGTTGAAAATTTACAAAAATCTTGAAGACCAAAAAAGTTTACTGCAGGCGATGAACGTTGGATATTGTTATAAGTTCAAAAATAAACCCCAAATAGGTGCACCAAAGTCGACGGCGGAGGTAAGAAAATACTGGCAATAAAATGTTAACCCTGAAACAGTAAAAACAGTAGTGCGAAAAAGTAATTTTCATGGAAGAGTGGCAAGAAAAAAAACCTTTTATCAACAAGAAAAACCGAATCAAGAGAAATAGTTTATAAGGAGCTACTAAAAAATGGAGCTACTAAAAAATGTTAACCCTGAAACAGTAAAAACAGTAGTGCGAAAAAGTAATTTTCATGGAAGAGTGGCAAGAAAAAAAACCTTTTATCAACAAGAAAAACCGAATCAAGAGAAATAGTTTATAAGGAGCTACTAAAAGACGAATTTGTCGTTCTGGATTCGCGTTTTGTCTCTGACGAGAGTAAATTTAATAAAAACAGAGAACAAAACACGATTCCAGAATGACAAATTCGTATTTTGGCAGCTCCTTATAAACTATTTCTCTTGATTCGGTTTTTCTTGTTGATAAAAGGTTTTTTTTCTTGCCACTCTTCCATGAAAATTACTTTTTCGCACTACTGTTTTTACTGTTTCAGGGTTAACATTTTATTGCCAGTATTTTCTTACCTCCGCCGTCGACTTTGGTGCACCTATTTGGGGTTTATTTTTGAACTTATAACAATATCCAACGTTCATCGCATGCAGTAAACTTTTTTGGTCTTCAAGATTTTTGTAAATTTTCAACAGATTTTGTTGTTTTGAATCTTTTTATGATGTCTCCTACCGTAGACTTGCTTCTTTTTACAATTTCTGCAATAGCACGTAGAGAGCTACCTTTTTAAAAATGTTTTATCACTATTTTTCGCACTTCTATCGTTGTATATCAAAATTGTTCTTCCATTCTGACCTTATTAATAATAACACATAAAATTCAAATCGAATTAATATCTGACATATGTAACGGAATTTTATGAAACCTTAAAGTGTTATATTCGTCCTGTTAAAAACAAAAAAATGAGTATAAAATGAGTATACCACAGAGTGTCCGATTTCTTTTTTGATATTAAATTTGCGATTATTTTCTTTTAAATTAAATTCCGATGACAATTTGTTAATAAAACTGTAATTTTTGCTAAATATCCAGAGCTTATAGTAAAAACTATGTATAAATGCAAAAATACGCTATTTTCAAACCTTCATCAATTTTATTTTGTGATTTAAAGAGACAAAGCTTGTATGTCCGATTTCTTTTTTGATCCACTGTATATATTTTTTTTAAGAAAACTAAGAAAGATATCAACACAAATTAAATGCCCTTTTATAAAACATCTTTTTTGCTTTATAAAAAAAAAATGTTTTCTAAAATTAGTTAATATTAAGACCTTTTTTTCCTAATTTTACAAAACGACCTTAAGTGGGTCAAATAACCCCTGAACCGGGGTAAGTTGGCTAAGGCTATGGGGTCAGTTGACTATATTCTTATTTCCAGCTTTTTAATACTAAAACTATAAGCAAATAGAATTAAAAATTAATTTTGTTCGAAACAAAAAATTATTATTATACACAAAATATAAAGCGATGCATATAAAAAAAAATTAAATAAACAAATTAAATTTTTGCACATATTATCTTTGCATGGTTTTATATGGAATACCATAGTCATGAGCAACAGATCGTATGCTTTTTCCTTTTCCACAAATAAGCTGGCACGCACGTTCCAAAATTGTTATTTTAGTTGCCCCTCATGATATTTTTCTTACATATATGTCCTCATTTTTCTAGAAATTACCAAACAAAAAATGAGTCAATTTACCCCCAAGAAAAAATGTCAACTTACCCCGATCGGTCTTTCAACATTCAATGATTTTTTTTCGGTTCTCAGAAATCAAATGAACATATAACTACCTGGTGTTATGAATACAAACACTTACTTGCTCTTTTTCCTAAAAAAAATTTGACGTTAGGCAAAAGCACCCTTACGAAAGAAGAAAAACAAAACAAAACAAAAAAATTACTCACGAAAGCAAAAAGTTGTTTTTTCGCGATAACCTCCGAACGACGCCGGACTCTGGCGAGAGACAACACGAAACTAAGCAAGCAGCTGTGCTTGATGTAATAAAAAGAATAAACTTAAAACAAATTGTTTTGTTTTGCAGTTATTGGCGGTTAGTCTACTTGCCCCTGGAGCCAACTATCCCCGGTTACCCCTACTTACAATTTATACTTGTGACATTTAGTTTCTATAGGGCAAATTTTGCATTCATGAAAAAAGATTTTGGGTCTCGCAATTCTGTCTGTCTGTTCAACTACAGCCTAAGCGGTACGGCCTATTTTCTTTAAACTTGGTATATGGATAGGTAGGTAGGTTGGAGTGGCTGTCTAGTTGTTGTTGACTCACTTAGACCTCAAGGATCCGTTGTGATACCACTAAAGAAGTTACTCATGGGAGAGTAATGAATTTAAACAAACCATTTCGTGCTTTTAATGAAGTTAGAGAGACATTTTGTGTCGATCGTTGCCAGTTCACTGGTATTATCGAAGAAGGGATTACCGAGATAGTTATTCCTTCTATTGGAGAGTGCTGGACATGTACATAGAAGGTGTTGGACTGTTTCCTCTTCCTCCTCGTCCATGCAGCTTCTACAGAAGTCATTTGTGTAGACTCCTAGCCTCAAAGCATGTCTACCTATGAATCAGTGTCCTGTTATAACTCCGATTGTAGAGCTTATATTTTGTCTGCTCAGGGAGATCAAGCCTTTTGACCGTTTTAGGTCTATGCTTGGCCATATTTGTTTGTTGCCAGGCAGGTGGTACCCTGTGACCATCCAGCATTTGTTGATTCTAGAGCATATTGTTTGAGAAGATATTTGCATGTAGCAAGTGGTGTTCCTATGTTATGTTTTTGTCTAACAGTAGGCAGAAGTGTTCCGTTTTTGGCGAGCGCATCGGCTTTGCAATTTCCCGGAATGTCTCTGTGGCCCGGCACCCAAATGAGGTGAATATTAAACTGTTCTGTCATCTCATTCAGAGATGATCGACAATCGTGGACTATTTGAGAGTTTGTGGAGACAGACGCGAGAGATTTGAGAGCGGCTTGGCTGTCCGAGAAGATTCGTATATCCTTGCAAGATATAACGTTTTCTTTGAGCCAGGATAGTGCCTCTTTAATCGCCATTACTTCTGCCTGGAATACACTACATTGATTGGGAAGTCTATATGAAATACTGAGATTCAGTTGTTTCGAATAGATACCACTTCCAACGCCGTAATCTGTCTTTGAACTTGACTTCGCTCTTGAAATGTGGCCCCGAATCAGCTTTAACAAGAAATTATCTATACTGTTTATTGGCTCAGTTGTATCGAACCTGGTTTTAATAAAAAATGTCTGCACTCCGACTCTTGCCTTTTGTGCAAGCTAGAGAATATTTTTGGGATGCATTATTCATATATTAAAGGGAAAACTATTATACTGTTTTGGCAGTCAAATTAATAACCTTGTGAAATTGATTTGCTATTTGGCCCTTAGCAGGCGATAACTGCCTTTGGATGCTCGGTATCATCTACGGCACCGTATATAAAGTAGTAGTTATTCGTGTGGTTGGAAGGTATAGCTTTAGATTAGACAGTTGGACAGTTTCACGATATTATTCCATCCAGGTTCTACACAAGGGGAACAAGCTGATTCCAGCCAGATTGCAAGACCGATGGATCCGAGTGGACCCATTTTCAATGACTCTTCCACATGGATCCGACTGAATTTGAGCAATGAACAACATATATATTATGTTCGTCTTATGGGCAACAACCGATTGGGGTTTATTCGCGACTTCAAGAAACCGCACAAGAAAAGGTCTAGTCTCTAATGGCATCACCTTGGTGGCCAATTCAAGTCACCTCTGGGACAAATAACCTTACCCTCAAATCGTTCGTGCCGAATTTCAATCGTGGTATCCACTGTGTGGCACGGATACCTAGGTTCATATTTTTCATTTTGGGCCATAAGAAATAAATTGGTTTCATGGTGGTTTGGTGTCGTCCCATATAGGGCAATTTTAGTTGTTAACACAGCCATTCTCCATTTTTCGGCAAGAATTGGAGTCCTCTTCCAAACGCTCCGAAGCCCAGTCAGCATACAAACTGCGTTGTCTATGGTCATGATATTTGAGCTCCTGTGTCATTTGGATCTTGTACGGGCGTAGACTCAAGTCCCTATCCAAAATTGAATTGAAGCCAAGTTGAAGTTTTCGGAAAGCCGAGTTCTTGCTCGTGGCGAGGAATCGACTGCCTCGGATTTTGTTGTTCACTTTAACGATATTGCGATGTTCTCTGCCGATCTTGTGTTCCTTCAACGTACGAAAGTTGGCTGATTAATTACCTAACCGGTCGTCTCTGAAAGTAGTGGCCCTTCTACCGTAAAATAGGCGCACCGTTTGCAATAACGAGCACTCATTTTGATAATAGATATAGTTTTATCACTTGGACGTGCTGTTCAATCGTGCCACTTGCCATGGTGATTTAGAATCGGTAACGGAACAATAAACGACAGATTTGACAGATGTCACCAAAACAATATGGCCGACAAAATCTACCAGCCCCAATTGAGAAACCCTTTATAATCCTTCTTGATAAGATAAAGGTCAATAGATATCCAGGTCTTAGCTGAAAATCCCGCTTCATTCATGTTGAGCTACGTGTTCGACTCAACTTTTTTCTTAGTGCTTTCTCCGAAATTAAGTTCTATCCACTCTCTACTTAAAAGTTATTTCTGGTTCTTATGCAAGATTCATAAAGACAATATGAGGGAAATAATTATTGGATTGTTAAAGCTAGAAGAGCTCAGTGGTAATTTTCTAAATAAGTTTTCACTAGATAAAGAAAAAATAAAATGCACGACTGGGTCGCACGAACTTGCTCCTATGTAAAAGACTAAGAATTTCAAAAATGAATGTTATTAGAGAAACTGTTCATAAGCATAAAATTCATTTTTTAAATGACTAAAAAAACTTCTTTAGTAGTTAAAGGTAAGAATAGGATGCCATGTGATTCAAGCAAATATAGATTTATGCAAGAACAAAAATTATAAGTCTTTGTAGTGGTTTCTTAAAAAATAAGTTTTAATATAAAAAAATGTTAAAACATTTTTAAGAAAAAATGCTGGTACGCCAATTTGAAGTTTTTATTATTATATGAATAAAAATTAAATTTACAAAAAAAGTATTGAGCCGTTTTCGAGTAATTGAATTTTCAAAAAACAAAAAATTGATTTTTTTTTTTTCAAAATTCAAAAAAATATTTTTCTTAAAGTTTTGAAATGCAATGTTTTTTATACTTTTTAGAAGCTTCTCTCTACGAAATTTCATTAAAATCCGTTGTGCTAATAATGAGAAATTAAAAATTTTAAAAAATCGTTCTATGGTAGGTACAGTCAGTAAAATCTTGTTTTCAAATTTGTTTTTATTAAATTACAGATATTAAAAAATAATAGAAAGAAAAAAAATTTAAGCAAAATTCTCGGAACCGTTTTCGAGAAAAATACGATTTTCGAAAACCATTTTTTAACATTTGTATGGAAGGTACCGTTATTTTTAGGTAAAATCAATTTATTTTGCTCATATATTGTAGATTTTTTTCCAAACTTTTATTTATCAAGTTTTGAAAAAATCGAGCATGGGGTTTTCGAAATATTGAGTTTTCAAAACAAAATTTTGAAAGTTTTTTTAAAAATCCAAAAAATTTGTTTTGGAAAATTTTAATACACAATAATATTCAAACTGCTGGGAAGCTTTAGCATAAAAAAAATGATCAAAATTGGTGGTCCCAAAGGGGGGTACCAAAACTACTCATTTTTTTGAAAATTTTTTTCGACCATTACCTAGGTTTAACTAAATTAAATTTTTTGAATTTTTTTTAAGAAAATCGCAGGGACAGTTTTTGAGAAAAAAAAATATTTATGAAATTTCGGGAAAAAATCGTATGGCAGGTACCGTTATTTTTGGTCATAAAAAATCAAATCAAAAAACATCCGGAGGTAAAAAATCAAAACCCATATCTACCAAGTTTGAAGAAAATCGGCCGAGCCATTTAGCTGTAATCGAACAGACAGACAGAATTGCCAGACCCACTTTTTTCGTCTTCGCTATCATCGTAATGTCAACTTTGATCAAAATCTCGAGTTCGATTTTTTTTACGAATACATAACTTGCCTTATAGTACCTATAAGTCGCAAGTAAAAATCAGCTAAATGTCCTCTTGATTTTTCTTAGTTCAGAAATTTTCCTGCATCATCTTCTAAAAGTTTATGGCAGTAGAAGTTGAATTAAAAATTCCCTCCTCTATGCAAACTTATCAGAGTTATTGGTCTACACGTGCAACTGACACATAATTGAGTTACATTTAATCTGCCCCGCACCCTAAATCTATACCAGACTCGTATTTCTATTAGTACGTACTTTATTTCAATTGACTTTTTGACCCACTATCTAACATGAATTAATTGCTACAAAAAATTACACGGCGGTGTTGTGGGTTTTTTTTGTATCCAAAACATATCATGAGAGTATTCATTAAAAAATATAAAAAAAAAAAGATATCACCAGGCACCACTCACTCACACTTTCCGAAATTGATACAAAAGAACCAGCGAGTGCAGGACAGATCAAAAGTACTGTTGCTCACATTCATCATTATGTACATAAAATGGTGATAGAAAAATGATATCATTTCATTTCCACATATCTTTCCAAATGAGTAAATTCGGTTTCGGTTTCCCTTCTATAAAAGTTCCATATGCCATAGAGCTGCTGTTGCTGCTGGGTCCCAGAAAAACAGCTCTATATAGCAGCAGCAGCAGACTTTTTGCTTTTTTAATTTCCGTTTGTGAAATGAAAATACATCATAATGTTGTTGAGGAATTGAAAAGTTATTTCTCTCTTCCGTACTTTTCAATTCAATTGGAGAATAGTTTAGCTATGTGGTACTTATTTTATTTGAAAACATTTGCCGAACAAGTGTGCAACATAAGTTGAATACAAAGTTTAAAAAAAAAAAAACATGTTTTTTAATACGAATTGAGTGAAGGCTTCAAAGTATTCTTTTGAAAAAAGGAAATTGCATTTTATACAAAAAAAAAAATATGCTTTAAAAATTAGTTTTACTACTTGAATACCGTTACGAAATCATCCACAAGGCCACTAATGTAGTAAATTTTGTAAAATTTTAAGGTATTAGAATGATGCTACTTAACAATTTTCTAACTTTAAAGAAGCCTACTTACTAATTCTTAATTTTAAACATTTTGTAACTAGTATCATACACAAGTAATTTTCTTAATAAATTTCTTCTGAACACCTAAAAGAATGACAGTTCGTGCAAAAAAACTAAGCAAACAGAACTTTTTTGACGTTTTTTAATGTCAAAGAGTCATATGAAGTTAGCAGGATACTTAACAAATAAAATAGCTATTTGATGATATTGGCGCAAAATCTTAAACGATTTAGTAATATGTTAAATCCATTTTAGTAAATTACTAAGGATTTTGCTAATTTTAGACGATTTTAACATAACATTTTACTAAATATAAAATTATAAAATGGCTGCTTGAACTTTTAGTAATTTGCTAAATACATATGACTTCTGTCATTTTCCTCGTACAAAATTTCTTGGCAATTTTATCTGAAAGAGTTAAATTGGGTTTTTTTTTATGATTCGTGAACTAATTCTTTTAAAAGTACATAAAATAATATAAAATGTTTTCGAAAGACGAAGATTTCGATATGTTTGAAAACTCAGCTTTGTGCAGGAAAGTGCCATTTTTTAAGTTCGCAGCAAATCCTTTTGAAGAGCTGGACGATGGAGAATTTTACTAAAGGTATAAGTTTGACAAGACAACAGTTCTGTTCTTGGTTGAAAACCTGAAAATCCAAGACCGAAATATATGCTGTGGGATTCCAATTTCACCAGAATTACAAGTACATATTAGTTTCATTATACTTCTTTGGGAGAAATAAATTGTGGTTGTCACTTTGACTTCTGACAAATTAAATTATTTGGTCCGTTCCTCAGATTTAGGTTTGTTTGCTTTGTATTTTTTCACGAACTGTCATTGTTTAAACGTGTTCAGATGAACCATTTTTAATAAAAGGCAATTAGTAATTTACTAGTTAGTAAAACAAAGCAAAAGGTTTAAAATTTTAGAAGAGTTAGTAAATTACTAAAAGTTTAACAAATTGCTAACTAGTTAATTGCTAAACCCTTAATAGTACATAGGTTGTCTAAAATTTTGCCCCATTAACTTTAATAAAATGTTAGAGAAAGTATGAATCAGTTTTAACATCTACTAACATTTTTGCCATTGTTTCAAAAAATCAACTTATCGCCTACTAAACTTATGTGAAAAATGGTTTTCCCTTATTTTAAATGTTTTAAAGCACTTAGCAAAGAAATAATGGACATTTTTCGAATTACAGAAGAACAATTTTGACAAGAGTACGAATTCCAAGATACCTTATTTAAACAATAGGTATTACAATTACTAGCGTTCGAATTAGTGGTGTACTACTGTACTTTGTATAGATAGAAAGGAATGTTTGCCCTTGAATATTTTCTTAAAATATTTATAGAATCTGTTAAGATCCGAGTGATGCGATTTCGCATACGATTATCATAATATTTCTTTTTATAGTTTATAGTTTATTTTTTCATCAAGCAGAGTTTTACAATCTCTTATAGATTACAACTTATACAATAAATGTAATAATAATAAAAGTAAAAGTAGTATAGTAAAATATGTACAACAAATTTCATTTTATAAATATAAATAAATATTAATTTAAATAAACTATGTGTCGATATATAGCAAAACAAGCATGACATTTTTTTTAAAGCTATCTCTTGAACAGAGTTGAAAAATATCTAGAGAGGTTAAAACACTATTTGTCACTTTAATGCAACGAGATATGGGTTCATTTCTACAATAGTTGTTTCTAGAAAATTCATCACGTAGGTAGAAAAACATACGGAGACTTCTGCAAGGAAAATACAAGTTAATACGTTCAAGCAAATAAGAACAATTTATGTGATTGCTTAAGATATCTTTTATCATCATTATTGAAAAATATTTCCTTCTTAACTCAAGCGTTTGCATACCAAAGAGCTGGCATCTTACATTATATGGAGGTCTATCAATACTCCAATTAAGCTTATTAAAAGCGTATCTAGTGAAATATTTCTGTACTCTTTCTATTCTTAAGGAATGAGTGTTATAAAAAGGATTCCAAACAACACTACAATACTCAAGATTAGATCTGACAAAAGCAGAGTAAAGGCATTTGAGCGCGTAAGGGTCAGAAAATTCCTTTGTATTTCTTCGTACAAAACCAAGCATCTTATAGGCTTTATTAACTATAAAATCAATGTGAAAATTAAAAGAAAGCTTATGATCTAATATAACTCCTAAGTCTTTTTTTTGAGTAACTTTTTCTAAAATAATATCGTTAATTGAGTAATCAAACAAAATGTGTGATTTTCTTCTAAAACACGTAAAACTTTGACACTTAGAGACATTCAGAAAGAGTAAATTTCTATCACACCATAATGCTAATTTATTTAGATCTTCTTGCAATAATAGACAATCATCTACAGATTTTATGACTTTTAAAATGTTAACATCATCAGCATACAACAAATAATTAGAAAAATTAATAGTATCAGGAATATCATTTATAAAAAGTATGAAAAACAAAGGTCCAATATGACTCCCTTGTGGAACACCTGAAGTTACTTTGATAGCTTTAGATTTGAATTTATCTATTTTAACGAATTGGATCCGATTACTCAGATATGAACTTATCCATTTTAAAAAATGAGAATGGAATCCTAGCAAAAAAAGTTTATGAACAAGAATTTCATGATTTACCCTATCAAAGGCCTTAGCGAAGTCTGTGAAGACTATGTCTGTCTGATAACCCTTTTCAAATCCTTTTACTACAGAGTTACATAAAACAGTGAGATTAGAAGCTGTTGATCTGCCTGACACAAACCCGTGTTGAGATTCAGCAATTACATTTTTGGTAAAAAAAATAAAGCTTATCACAAACAATCTTTTTAAATACTTTTGGAATAACAGATAGCTTACAAATCGGTCTGTAATTACATACTCTTTGTCTTGATCCAGATTTGAAAATTGGAGAAATAAAAGATGTTTTCCATTCATCTATGAATTGACCAGTTCGAAGAGACAAATTGAAAATCCAGCAGAGGGGTATCGCGAGAGATGTTGCACATTTTCTAATGATTTTAGGAGAAATACCATCCGGTCCAGCACTTTTATTTTCATTTATACCTCTTAAGGCTTCGGATACTTCCATTCTACTTAAGTTGATGCTTCCAACATCAACAACATTAGGTGGTAAAAACTGAGGAAGTACACTAGGTGAAGTAAGAGAATAAACTGATTTAAAATAATCAGCAAAAAGATTGCATATAAAGGGTTTTCCAATAAGAGGTGTTATTTTGATATTCAAAGAAAAATGGCATTTTTGGAGATAAATGATCGGATGTTTATTTCATTATAAAGAAGAAGGTATGCCGTTAATAATGGAACACAACATCAGCCAAATGACCACCAAGACCACGCTTACAGGACCATATCCTTTTCATGAAATTTTCCATAACCAAATCGCAAAGTGGCTGCCCTATGTCCTCGATAGCCTCACGAATTTCATCTTTGAGGTCTTGAATCGACGCTGGGCTGTTGGCGTAGACCTTATCTTTCACGTGGCCCCAAAGGAAGAAGTCGCAAGGTGTTAAATCACAAGGTCTCGGTGGCCAATTGTGATCACCTCTTCGAGAGATAACACGGTCCGGAAATTTTTCCCGTAAAAGATCGATGGTTTCATTGCTTGTGTGGCACGTAGCGCCGTCTTGTTGAAAGTAAACCTTGTCCAGATCAATACCATCCAATTCAGGCCATAAAAAGTCATTAATCATCTCTAGATAGCGCAATCCATTGACCGTAACTGTTGCTCCAGCCTCATTTTCGAAAAAGTAAGGTCCAATGACCCCGCGGGACCATAAACCGCACCAAACAGTTACGCGTTGAGGATGGAGAGGCTTTTCAACAATAACTCTTGGGTTTTCCAAGCCCCAGATGCGACAGTTTTGCTTGTTGACGTAGCCTCCGAGGTGGAAATGGGCCTCATCAGTCAAGATGATTTTTCGATGAAATTCCGGTTCATTTTCATGCATTTCAAGGACCCAATTTTAATAATTTCAATGCGTTGTTGAAGCATGTATCGTTCCATTTTTCATTAATAGCGTAGTTTCTACTTGTCAAATGTCAAAAAATGACAGCTTCAAAAGTGACAGCTACCGAAATAGCGGGCTATTCAAAATAACACCTCTTATTGGAAAACCCTTTAGTTGATAGATCACTGGAAGTACAACCGCAAAATTCCATGCAATTCGGTAATCCAGTTGATTTTTTCTTTGTGTTAACAAATTTCCAAAAATGTTTACTATCAACCTTGATTTGTGATTCAGCATTTAATATAAAATTATTATATAAAAACTTATTAAGCACATCGAACTCTTTCTGTAAAGTTACATACTTATGATGGTTGACAAAAATAGTTCTATCCTTTTTATAAATTTTAAAAGCTTTATTTTTTCTATTTTTGAGATTTGATAGCATTTTGTTAAACCAAGGAGGATAATTATTATTTTAAAATTTGTGTTTATTTATTTATAACTAAGCTAGATACTAGTTTTACAATTATATTTATATATGAATACATATTATGTAATTGAGAAAAATAAATAGACAAATTTGTTTTAATTTTTAATTTTGGTGGGGTTATGCCCCCATTTATGAGGCTTTATACAAGCTAATACTTGATTTAAATTAAATATAGTATCTCTTACTATATAAATATAAGATTGGAGTGAATTTGAAGGCTGATTTAGTAATAGGGTCGTTGCAGCCATAAGAGGTACGGTCAGTGAGTAGGAAGAGACGAGGATTTTTTAGATAACGGGAAAAAGTATTGAAGGTTATGTTAGGTAAGGTAAGGGTGGGGTGATGATGCGTTGCGGCAAGCCTTATAACTTCACTAGTATTTCAATAGATCCATTGTGCTCCTCAGGGTGTGGGTAATGTAGGAATGAGAAGGGCAAGAGGAAGGATTAAGTAGAAGTCTTAGGGTGCGTCCCTAAATAGTCTTGATTTCTGAATGAAGTTAAGGATACTTTTTAGTGACAAAAACGAGATGTCGTTCAGTGGGCATCTTTTCTAGTTCTGGCTAGGCACGACATTCACAAAGGAAGTGAGATAAGCCATCTTCCACCTCTTCTTCCTGACACCCTCTGCATAAGTCAGACGTGCTGAAGCTCATTCTGGTCACGTAGGTTCCCATTGAGTTGTGACCCGTAAGGAATCCAACCAAAAAAAGGGACGATTTAGGTCTGCTAAGCTTTATTAGATACTCTGTTTTTTTCTTTGAAATATCAGGCCAAAGATTGCTTGAAACCCGACAAGTATCAATTTTTGACTATCTGTTATTTGCGGTCTAGAGGATACTTTAGTGAATTCTATACTTTTTATGCTCCAGTGCCATGAGCAACCAGTTTACAATTTGGCTCGGATGAAGTGATGTACCTTTTTCGGCCAGTTCATCAGCAATTTCCATAAATATCACGGTGTTCCGGGACCCATCGCAGGGTGACTGAATTTGTTTCGCCTAGTAATATCAATTCACTTCGGCAACGAGCAACAGTTTTGAATTTGTGACAGTTAATGTTCTATTTATAGCTATGTTGTCTGAGAAGATGCCTGGCCCTACGCCAGCATCACTTGTGGAACCGTCTGTAAAGACTAATACATCATTTGCGCTTAGGACCCTGTTTCCCATCCATATCTCCCTTGTTCGAATACTTGTTATTGTGACTGGGTAAAATCTATGTACGGTGAAATATCATCTAGTGTTGAAAGAAATGGAATTGTAGAGAGTTGTGCAGTCAACAGATCTTGAAAGTAGTCGATGAATGAAGAGAATGTCGCTTATTGCTCTTCTTTCTTCTGGTCTTAATACCAATGTAGAATTAAAGGGTTATTCCTATCCAGACCACAAAACCACAAAGGGCGATAAGTATAGGAAACTGGATAAATATAAATTTGTTGATAAGGGGACCCAACTTGACAGGCGTATTCAAGAAGAGGGCGAACAAAGGTTATGTATAAAGATCGGGTCCCATATCGCGTAAAAGTGAAGTGATCAGTCAATTAAATGACAATCGCTCTCTCTATATTTCTTTATTGAGAGACAGCTATAGTCAAAATGACAATAAAAAAAATTGACAATCAACTATAACCTTAGCCTATTCCACCCCGTGTCATGTGGGGATCAGAGATTTCTTTCGACCATTGCTTCATAAAGCCTATAGTGGTGAGTTTGCTTTAATCTCGACAATATGTGTGAGAAATTTCAGCCTTATGTGATAATAAGGTCGCGAATTGAGTTAGCCGTGGATATGGATGGAGAAGGTAGAGGCAAGGAAAAGATTGAATGGGTTTTTGTGAAAAAGTGATTGAATGACATTTGGAGATATTTAGCTCTAAGCAATTTTTCAGGCATCAGACAGAAAAACTGTCGAGATCAAGTTGAAGAAGAATAGAACCATTTATGTCGAAGAAATTGTCTTGAAATTGAAATTGCTTTTGTCGATTTCTCTATCATTAATAGTAAGAATAAAAAGGAGAGATCCTAAGTGACTGCCTTGTGGGACCTCGGAGGTAACTAAGAAATCATTGGAGCAGGTAGATCTAAATCAAACTTTTTAGGAACCATTTTTAAGGTAAGAAGATAGGTTCGACAGTATTTTAGGGTGAAATTTTGTCAAATACCTTACTGAAATGTATTGAGACAAAGCCGACTTCTTTTCCGTTCGCAAGAAAATGCAAAGAGTTTATTAATTTAACAATGAAAGCAAGACACAAATAAGAGCGTCTGCTCTCAAGACTAACGCTTGGCAAATAGTTTAAGTCTGTTGTTGTTTGGTGCCAGATCCCATGAATTTTCCCAACCTAACTCTGACCACATATTTCAAGAGAATATTTTTGCGCCTGTTCCAATCTGGCTTTTTGAAAGTCGTAATGCGGTGACAAAACTTGACAAGAATATTTAAGAATGAGTCGAAAAAATGTTACAAAAGGCTATTTTGTAACAAAAGGATCAGAAAATTGTTTTACCTCTCTCATTTTCCAACCAAGAATTGAATTGTATTTATTATAGCTTTAAAGTTAATGTATCAAATATGACAGCAATGAAAGACAAAGTCGTTTTCAAGTGATAATGTTACACTGTTAAATAAATATGTAGTTGATAAAACACAAAGCTCTTTAGTAGAACTAATAGCTTTAAATTAATCTAATCGATGTTATGAAACAAACAGTTGTGAACACACCTATCAAAAAACAAATAAAGGTCACATTTTGAAATAGTTTCGAAAATAGTATAACATCGTCCGCATAGATGAGACAGTTTTAATACATCAACATAGATGGTAAGTCATCAATAAATATAATAAAATAAATATACAAAGTATAGGACCTAAATGACTATCCTGAGATATTCCACATTAACTTTAAAATTAATTGATTCACAACCATTTAAAATTATCTATTGAATAAATAAGATTGAAATTGACTGTCTTGCATTTCCAGGTGTTATTTTTTATATAAGCAAACGAGAAAATGTTTTGCTTTTACAACATATTTACGACAAATGTAGGACTGTTATTAACACCGTCGCTTTTTATTTTGGAGATCATTTTATTCTATTTTGAGAAGTGGTAGGTACCAATGTCTTGGGGATGGGTATAAAGAAATTCTATTTTGGAGCCTAATACAGCTCTGCTCCAACCAGCACCGGATAAAAGTGGCATCTAATTCTGGTTGTCGAAAACCGTGGACAGTCTCTGCCCACACAAACTCTGTTCAAGTTGATATACTTAAAAAGAGCTCAATAATGATGATATGGCAACATTACTTAAGATGCTACAAAAAAAAAAAAAAAAAACAGACCTGGAAAACCAAGTTCTTTCATCTGAGATTTTCGACATTTATGAGTAACTTTGACAACATTTTGTTTATTGAAAATTGTGCAATATAGGCAAATTGAAAAAAACACAATTTTCCTCTAAAACAAAGGTTATACTCACAAAGTGACATAAAAAGTTTTCGACATTCTTGGAGTGTTCCATTTTATTCTATTGACCATTACATCGTCAATTTAGATAAGAACACAGGTGAAACCGTCATAGTTTAAAGCTCTTTAAATCGTTGCATCCTTTGTTTTCTGTAAATTATGCGTAAATATTAACCAGTATTCTATCAACCCAAAAGGTACGGTTGTTAGATTAAATCATTGTCAAGCTAGAGTGACTCTGAGAATAGAAGCTACCTTCGGTCAGATGCCAATCTGAGTTCCAAGAAGTATTTCTAAAAAACTGTTAAACAGACAGTTTTGGCTTTTATTAATTTACTTACAGAAGTGTTTCTGTTATTTTCTAAATTAATTTTTTTTCCATATAAAGCTAAGTTTTCATTAAATTTTCGATTGTTCTACCTCATAACTCTTTCAATAAAAGACTCGTACAATGATACTCGTAAATTGGGGCTCACCACACAAAAGCTTTCCTAAACGAATCATTTCTCGGATTTCTTTCTATTTTAAACGCAAAACAATCAAAATAATAAAAGAAAAACACACTGGGCGCTCTTACTGCAGCAAGCTGTAATTACATTTTCTTCTATTTTTCGTGTGGCAAATTGTTGGCGAGTTTTCGGACGAATTAATAAATAGGTCATGCGAGGTATTAAAGAATCTTTACAACCGCATCACATCGTAGACACGCTGCCGCTTTGCGTGGCACACCCTTATTACATTGAAAAAAAAACATTCTTTGACCGCCAGTTTTTTTGAATACAACAATAACAACAGATCCAATCCCATGTCGTATGTCGTGGCACAGTGGGACAGTCTGATTGGAATATTGACACAAACAAAATTTTTCAACACCAATTTAGAAACAAAACTATCAAAAAATTTAGTTTCAAATTCTTACAGCTGTGGTCAGATAAGAATTTTTTCCTGAAACGAAATAAGATAAACGGAATTCGAGTACAAAGTTATTGTCAGCATTTCTTAAACGAAGTCTTCTGAATTGTAATTCGCGCTAGTGGGAATTAGCATATGGAAAGTATTTTTGTGAAATGGTATCCATATACTGCAAATTCCATTGACAAAAATATAGATCAAGTTCTATATTATATCGGGTGTGACATAGAATCATATAATAAAACGGCAAACATGTTTTTTGTGGTACACTTTTCTCCAAAAGTATTTAACCGATTTCGATAAATTTTATATGGTTGGAAAGCCACAGTTACGGAGATGTGCAGAATATACTTGAGACACGCATTTACACACTGTGGGTCATTTTTGTTTTTGCACTATCGAACACTTTGCATATTACATAAAATAATATTTAATTTAATAAATTTGCTTGAAAATACTGCCAATAATATAAATAATAAATAATAAATAAATTGGCACTCGAATTTCGAGAGCTGGGTCGGCTAGTTTAATTTAATTTAATTTAATGAATTTAATTTCTATTAAGATCTCTAACGATTGTTTTTTGCTTTATTTAAAAGGCTTATCAATGCTAGCTGTGTGAAATATGACATCGTTCAATTGGCCGCTCATCCGAGAGGTTTAATTTTCGAATACTCTGGCCATAATTTCACATCGCATCTGCGTGAGGTAACTATACCCTCTAATCACTCATACAGAATTTCCACTGTGGTGATTGTTGTGTGGAACGTAGCTTGGCCATCCTGTTTGAAACCACATGTCGTTCCCATCCTTATAATCCAATTTGGACACAGAAATGGGTTATCATCGATTGGTTGATGGTTATGGCAATGCCATTACCGTTTTCGAAAGCTACGAGTACCAACTGGATTCATCCACACCAAGCAGAAACTTACAATCCACTCGTGAAGATTGGCATCGTCCAAAATCCGACAATAATGCTGATTAACGGATTAGTTTATCCAAAAAGAAGTCTTTTGTTTCTGAACAGAAGAATTTAAAAGTAATTAACAGATAAAACAACATGGCCGCCATCAACTGTCAAAATCTACTCGTCACTATTGAAAACCTCTTTAGTTCATAATATTTTTTTTTTTTATGATTCAAGCGCGCTCATTTATTTATTATAAAATTCAGGATGAGCTATGGAGAAATCAGGGGGGAGAGAAAGGAGGTGTCGATGAACATTGGTCTTGAATTTTTGCAAATTGGAATAGCAAAAATAACAAGGGAAACAGTGCTGGCAAATTATTCCATAATCGTGTTGTGCGTCTAAAAATCGAATCTCTGTTTTTTACGGTACGTCCAAAATTAGACTCGAGGGTGAATTGCTGAGCATTCCTAGCGAAACGGATATCACGGGTGAACTGATTGAGAGAAGGAATGCAACTGGCTACTTTGAGTGAACATTGCTTGTGAAAGAAGCGATAAAACAAAGAAATACATGAAACATTCCGGCGGTGGTGTTCAAGATATGGGAATGATTCCATAATAGCCATGCTTCCTATCAGTTTTAAGGCTTCTATCCAATGAAGAGAAGAGGAGTTTGAGTTGCACTTGCCCAAAAATGTGAGCTATACTCGAGTTTTGGACGTACAAACGCCCTATAAATTGTAGCCAGATCAGAAGGGGTGACAAATTTCTTACACCGATATAGAAATCCTAAGCATTTAGCAGCGATTTTGGCTATCTCGAGAATGTGGTCATTCCAACAAACATCGTCGTCGTTGACACAAATACCGAGTACTGAGAGCTTTTTGGTTCTTCGATACAAGTGCCATTCAAGAGACTGACATAAGGGGAACATTTTGCTTGAACGACAATAGACAGCATTGAGTTTTCGAAGCATTAAACTCCACACGATTTTGTATACCCCATTTAACAATTCTGTAAATATAGGAGTTTAATGAGCTTGTCATACGACACCGTTGCAATTCCACTTCTGAAGGTGATGGACTTGAATTTGAGAACGTGTATGAGAAGCTAAGGGTACAATCTCCGGTAAAACAATAAACTAGAAATTTCAGACAAGACATCATTTGTAAAAATGATGAAGAGTGTCGGAGACAAAACGGAACCCTGAGGGACACCAGCATTTATTTTATGAATATCAGACCTGAACCGTCAAATACAACATACATTGAACGATAAGAGGGGTGGCACCAGCATTAAAAATATCAAGCGCCATAATCTTACTGTCTCTAAAACAATGTAAAGATCTGTTCCATTCTTCCGAGCGACCACTGGAACGATTGCTGCCAAAGCCGTATTGCCGGTTATTCAGAAGCTTTCGATCTTCGAGATATTTCTTGAACTGATGATTGATAACCGATTCCATGACCCTCGAAAGAAAGGACATAAGTGCAATTAATTGGACTTCTATAAATGAAACAATAATGTGTTTGCGGACAGTAAATTTCAGCCAGATGATGTCAAAGTAAAGTTAGAACAATGTTCGTATTGAACAAGGCTCTGGCAAGCAAACGTCATATCTTGCATAAATTATAAGGCCGTTTGTTGGTGATGGCGAAAGAGTAATACCATTAAGTTATAGCCAGGCAGGCAAATTTCTGAAAAATCAGTATTCGTGCCAACCTGTGTTTCACCTAGTGTCAAAACAGCTGATCTGTATTTAACAGAATGTGCGTTCAAGGCTAAGAAATTTGAGACATTTGAAACACACAACACAAAAATTACTTGTCATTTCAATATTATTTGTACTTTCCCAAATTATTAGTTTGATTAATCTAACAGTCAATAGCCGTGTTTTTTTGAAAAAGTTATCCGTAGTACAGTAGGATTTTATATGAATATCAAACACAACATCCGCAGTAGGATCACTGCCGACAAAAGGAGAAGTGAAATCCTGCTGCGGATAGAGATTTGACGTTTTTTTTTTCATATAAAATCCTACTGTACTACAGATAACTTTTCCAAAAAAACACGGCCAATAACAACCAATAAACCAATATGGCCGCCATCAACTGTCAAATTCTACTCGTCTCTATAGAACAATTCTTTAGATCAAAATAATAACTGTCTTACTTCTTCGAATTATCACTTTGATCAATCTGACAGTCTTTTATTCTAACGTTTTGAAGACGTTTTCGAGAGTTTTGGCCGGCTCTATATCAAAGTAACCACTATACCCACACTTTTTACTTGCGATATAGGTACTATAGGGCAAGTTCTGCATTTGGAAAAAAAATCGAACTCGAGATTTTGATCAAAGTTGACATTACGATGATAGCGAAGACGAAAAAAGTGGGTCCGACAATTCCGTCTGTCTGTCTGTATGTCTGTATGTCTGTATGTCTGTATGTCTGTATGTCTGTACCTCGAACTACAGCCTAAACTACCGGAGGTATTTTCTTTAAACTCTGTACTTAAGGGTCTTCGGTGATTCCCTAGAGGAGAAATTGAAATTTTTTTTTTAGCTCCAAAACTAAGGGTACCCCCCATACACCCGTAATGCAAAATCTTATTTATCTCGAAAACGGCTCTAACGATTTTGATAAAAAAAATTAAGTGTGATATTATGGACATGAACTATATTTTGGTGAAAAAAAAATTTGGGGGGAAATGTTATTAGGGGTACCTGTAATAGAACGGTTTTTTTGATTTTCGAATTTCTCACGAACGGCTCTAACGATTTTAACCAAAATTTTTATGCAGGAGCTGCTTCACATTTGAAAAAATATAAACTAAAAATTTTTTCGAAAAAATAGTTTTTGGATTTTTAAAAAAATAATACAATTTTTTTTTTGAAAATTCAATATCTTGAAAACCGATACACGATTAAATTTTTAAATTACGTTTTAAAATGTATTTTATTAAATACTAACAATTTGCATATCAATTTTTTTTATAAAAATTTTAAGGAAAATTTAGTACACAAAAAACATGTTTCAGTGTGTCTGTATGTCTGTACCTCTCACTACAGCCTAAACCACTGGACCTATTCCTTTCAATCTCGGTAGTTAAGAGTCTTCGGTGATTCCCTAGAGGAAAAATTGAAATTTTTTTTTTAGCTCCAAAACTAAGGGTACCCCCCATACACCCGTAATACAAAATCTTATTTATCTCAAAAACGGCTCTAACGATTTTGATAAAAAAAATTAGGTGTGATATTATGGACATGGACTATATTTCGGTGAAAAAAAAATTTGGGGGGAAATGTTATTAGGGGTACCTGTAATAGAACGGTTTTTTTGATTTTCGAATTTCTCACGAACGGCTCTAACGATTTTAACCAAAATTTTTATGCAGGAGCTGCTTCACATTTGAAAAAATATAAACTAAAAATTTTTTCGAAAAAATAGTTTTTGGATTTTTAAAAAAATAATACAATTTTTTTTTTGAAAATTCAATATCTTGAAAACCGATACACGATTAAATTTTTAAATTACGTTTTAAAATGTATTTTATTAAATACTAACAATTTGCATATGAATTTTTTTTTATAAAAATTTTAAGGAAAATTTAGTACACAAAAAACATGTTTCAGTGTGTCTGTATGTCTGTTCCTCTCACTACAGCCTAAACCCTTGGACCTATTTCTTTCAATATCTGTGGTTAAGGGTCTTCGGTGATTCCCTAGAGGAAAAATTGAAATTTTTTTTTTAGCTCCAAAACTAAGGGTACCCCCCATACACCCGTAATGCAAAATTTTATTTATCTCGAAAACGGCTCTAACGATTTTGATAAAAAAAATTAGGTGTAATATTATGGACATGGACTACATTTTGGTCAAAAAAAATTTTGGGGCAAAATGTTATTAGGGGTACCTGCCATAGACCCGTTTTTTTGATTTTCGACTTTCTCATTAACGGCTCTAACGATTTTAACCCAAAATTTTTAGCAGGAGTCCCCTTAAGTTTAAAATAATATTGTATATAAAAATATTCGAAAAAATATTTATTGGGTTTAAAAAAAAAAAAAAAAAATTTAAATC
Source organism: Chrysotoxum bicinctum (assembly GCA_911387755.1). NCBI lineage: Eukaryota > Metazoa > Arthropoda > Insecta > Diptera > Syrphidae > Chrysotoxum > Chrysotoxum bicinctum. Next base: position 182,408,989 of record OU426987.1, read on the forward strand.
AATATCTTCAAAACCTATGAACGATTATTTTTTGAAATTATTTCTTAAAACCAATATTATTAAATACTTAAAATTCGCATCCCACATTTTTTCCTTGAAAAAGTTTAGAGAAATTTCTTATATAAAAAATTTATTTAATAATAAAACGATTTTTTAAGGTTTATTTTTATAAATTCATACTTTTCCGGAAACCAGACGGCAATTTTATGCATTTGAACATTATTATCTCATTAAATCCATGTTTTATTTATAAAATGTATCTTAAATTCCAAAGTACTTTTACATAAGAGCAAGTTCGTGCGATCCAGTCGTGCATTTTATTTTTATTTTATTGAAAAACTGAACATGGTAAAATTCCATTTTTTGATAAAATTCAAGTTTTTGAACTATTTGTGTTACTGTGTGTCGCGTCGCGCCGGTTGGTCGGCAATAGCGAATAAAAGTGTGGAAATAGTGTTGCAGTGTCGCACGATAAAACACACACACATACACATCGAGAAGTTTCAACCAAAGGCATTGTGTTAGTCGTTTACCTTTTTATTTATAAGAGTACCTACCTACCTCTTTGAAGTGGTTGGTAGCAGGATTACTCCTTTTCTTCGAAGGGTGGATTTGGGTGGAATTTCGAGTTGAACACAGTCTTGTTGTTTAGGAAGTTGATTCTAAAACAAAATGCTTCTATTTTCAGCAAAGACGAAGAATGAATTGCTGCATAGTCCTTGTTGTTTGTGTATGCAGGAGAGATGAGAGTTGAGAGATTAGAATATTGCCTAAGATGCTTTTGGTCTTCTCTTTATGCTAAAAGATAGATGCCTGGCCGTTCGAACTAAATTACATCCCTTTGGGGCTGTGCACCCAGTGACATCATACTGGCTGTGGCAATTACATATGATAGTGGGTGCTGACTTTGTGTATGACATAGCGCATGGAGTGCATAGTGCATAGGAAGACAGGTTAAGTGGGTAACCGTCATCCTAGTTCTTCCTTATGCTCAATGTTCATATTATAATATATTAAAGCTTTTAATGTAAACTTCTTTAGTTAAAATGTTCATTTCGAAATGCGGCTTGAGGTTGTTTAATGATATGAATGTGAATGTGAAAAATTGATTAGCAAATGCTATCAGCTAGTCCGAAGGGATACAAAATGCAACTTGTTATAATGAATGATAATGAACGGCAATAGGTCTTGTTAACAAAACTTGATTAATTAAGAGAAATTCAATAGTGTGTGTTTGGAGAGTTCCAAGGCTTCCCAAGGTTCTAGACCGGTTTGAAAAAGCATAGTGTGGTTTTAAACAATCTCGGTACGATTATAAATAGCTGCAGTACGGTTTGACACTACCCTTAAACGTTGGTAGCTTGGGAATCTAAGATAACCTCCTGAAACCCACTACTTGATTGGTTTAAATTTATCTGAGTCAAAAAAAGGATCAATGAGAGAACCTGCGAAATTCTTAGAATTCTATCTTCACTTAACAAAGACAAATACAGATAATATTTTGGATGATGATTTTGATCAAGGATATTACAGTTTCGTACTGGAAGAAAATAAAAAGCTCAGTGTCAGATAGCGAGGTCCTTAAATTGCTCATGAAGAATGTTGTTGCATGAGCTGTGTGGCACTTCTGTAGCGCTTGCTGTTGACAATTATGTAAGTTCCGTTAAAAGAAGAAACATTTTACTGATGAAACGGCCGCATCGAGCATCCCTATTGAAAGACCTTTTATTAAAGTTTCGACTGTTTAACATGGAATGTGTTCATCTTGATTGTTGGTCTTGTTTGCAGAACGGCCAGGGTTAAACAGGACGCATCCGAGAACAGAATGTAACTTTTTGACTGAAATTTACTTACAGTCCCGTTGGTTTCGGCAGTTTCGGTAAAAATATTTAAAATAAAATAACTGAATTTATGAATTATAAAATTGATTTTAGAAGGCCAACATTTCGTTCGAAAATTTGAAAAAACCGAGATTTATTTATACTAGACCGATTTCTACCTCGACCAGTAGAGAACTCTTTTTAGTTTTTGAGACGAGAGTACAAATTTCGTATCGTTCCGTCTCCCATCCAGTACTGAAGCCTAGTGGCTTACAACTCTTAACCGTTCCTGTGCGCGTGTTAGGAGAAATACTTTTTTTTTTTTTAACCATAAGGGAAAGCGAGAAGAAATACTTGATGCACCGTAAGGATGTCTTTGCGGGTACCCGTTGACCATCCCCGTGTGTCGGACTCGCTACATACCGACTAAAACTCCGTCTGTCGTAGACGTACTTCCTTTCTGCTGCTAAGAGGTCGATGGGTGTCACTCCTGCGACTACAAGGACGGCTGGTTCTGACACCGTTCGGTAGGAGCTGGCTACGCGTAGAGCTCCTAGTCTTTGTACTGCCGCCATAAGTTTGCGGTACTTTTGTTGCTTAAGTGCGTCGGCCCAGATTTCGTTTCTATACAAAAGGATAGCATGCGTCGTCGACATCAGAAGGCTAAGTTTCTTGTCCAGCCTCAGTCCCAAATACTTCACTGCGGCGCTGCTTGTTATCACTTCCGTCCCGATTTGGAAATCGATTTGAGTGGAAATTCTCTTTTTTGTCAGGAGAACTATCTCAGTTTTCTCTGTTGCCAGGCTGAGGCCATGCTCACCCATCCATGAGTTTGCTCGTCGCATGACCTGGTTCAGTTTTCTTTGCGCGTTTTCGGTGTATCTTGCCGTGATCACCGCGGCGATGTCGTCTGCGTATCCAACCAGAAAGGTGTCTTCAGGCATCTCCATGCGGAGAATGTCATCATAGGAGATGTTACAGAAGTCTGGTCCTAAGATCGATCCCTGTGCTGCTCCTGATGTTATTTTCTTTCTTCGTGGGCCTTCTGAGGTTTTGTAGATCAACTCTCGATCCCTGAGATAGTCCTTGATCATCCTCAGGAGATATACTGGAATGTGGAATCTCCTTTCGAGTGCGTCTAGTACATATGTCGGTCCACCTAGCCGAGCTGAAGGCATTCCGTACGTCCAAGGTTGCCAGCAAAACGATCTTCTAAGAGTATTGGTTTCCCTGTTGGGCGATTTGGACGGCGATCATTACGGCTTTAATGACTCCAATCGCAGAGCGGCCTCTCCTGAAACCGTACTGCCTCTCTGACAAATCACCTGACATTTGTACCGCCGCTATCAGACGTGGTTTAAGCAGCTTTTCCAAGAGCTTACCCGTGGCGTTTAGCATGCACAGAGATCTGTATGCCGATGGGGAATCTGGGTCTCCTTTGCCTTTGCTGATCAGCACCAAGGGTTGTTTTTTCCAGCTCTTGGGGAAGATGCCTTCCTCGAGGCAGCTGTTGAACATATGGAGTAGTAAGTGGGGACATGTTCGGGCTGTCACTTTTAGTACTAGTTAAGGAGAATTACCAGTAGTTGCAGAAAAAACAGTATTAGTAGTAGTAAAAGAAGTATTAGTAATTAATATTTTCATAAGTATTGCAATTTCCTTTTATTTAAAAAGCGTTTTTCTCACTCTCTGATTTATTTCAAACCACACTTGCCCGAACTTTCATATAGTTAAAAATGTTTTCATAATCAGTCAAACGTAATAATAGGCGTTTTTATTTTTTAGTTCAGAGCAAGGCCTGAGTTGTCAAGAAATAAATTGTGTTTCTTTCTTAGTTCAGAATGTTCAGAACTTCGAATATTTGTTTCTTTTTTCGTTCTGAGCATGTTCTGCTTGACACAAGCATTTGACAGGGGGAATTAAAAAAAATGGCGGCTGTGATTAGGTGTGTTTCAAAAACAACTCAGAGTGCTCAAAACACGCTTGGTTCAAAGGATGTTCAAAACATTCTCCACATGCTCGGACTCTGTTCAGAGCTCTATTCTGAACTAAAAAAGAAAAACACCTAATCATATGGAAACCTAATATCATGGAAATATGTTGTTCAATAAATAAAGTAAACCTTTTTAAAAGAAGCATTTAATTTATTTTTTGATGATGAAAAAAAGAATTTTGAAAATAGTTCGACCAAAATTATAAAAATGACATTTATCATGAAAAAGTGGTGCCAATTAAATATGTCCAAATCCGGCCTCAGAACATTCATTCGACTACGCCTTGGCCATACTGCATTCACTCATCAACACCTACTCAAAAAAGAACCTTCACCTACCTGCCCGAACTGTTCGAATTCCATAACTGTAACCCATATATTAAGCCCATGCTACTTATCTGGACATCCCTAACTCCAAGCCCACACTATCAACTCCAATTTCATGGATCTACTAATAGAACCGACACAAAGCAATATTTTGAAAATTAAAGAAATTATTAACGATCTAAAAATATCTATTTAACAAATACATTATTCCTAGAGCCGAAAGCCTTTGCTGCTGTTTGCTCTTCCTTTTATTAATAGCAATTTTTAATTGTATATTGATATATTAATAAATAAATAAATAAATAAAAATTTAATATGTTTTGCCGTGAACTTCATGCCATCCAAGAACATCAATTTAGACCTGGTAAGGAGTCTACGTGGTTTTAAAGCTCTTTCTCAGATTTCCTGAAAGTGATAAACCATGATGGCGTTATAAAACTACTTGCTACATTTGGACGATAATTGAAAGACTTTTCTGGTTTCATGTAATAATATAATATTCCAAATATTTCTTCCACTATTCTGTCGATTTTATAATATGAAATTCCCAATATTTTTGTTGTTGTTGCTGTTGGTCCATTTCAATTCCCCTGAATAAAAGTAAACCGTTCAAACAATGAATTTTATTAGTTATTTCTAATACTATTTTATCTTCTGCATCAATGCACTACAGCCATTTTAATTTCTTTTTTTATTTTTTATTTTTGTCAGTGTCCAAAATGGTGAGTACAGCTTTTCAATTCTTCTGCTATGTTATTTTATTCGCTCTGAACATTTTCAGAACAATTAAGGAACACAAATTCGAAGTTCTGAACACTTTTAATTAAAAAAGAAATCATTGTTTTTGACAACTTTGTTTAAAGTGAAAATTTTGACGTTGGCAAAAGAAAACACTATTAGAAGTGCGCGAAGGTATCTGGTATTGATGGTGTGAAAAAAAATCGTTGTTTCTTGAGTACGAATATTTTATCGCTTCCAGATTGTGTTGTATTCGGAACCATTCCGTAATCGACCCTAAATGGCACGGACTGCACAAATTTGAATTTCATGTCTAAAATTCAAGATGCAGAAATCGAAAGTTCTGGTGATACGCCCTGTCAACCGTTAAAATTCCAATCGACTCCAATTTGACGCATGTCATTGTTTCCTTTTCTGGTTTACTGTATATGTTTCACAAGAGCCTTAGATGTTAATGAGTAATCTTTGTATAAAAAGTTGACTTCTTTTGCAATTAATAAATTGGCGCCTATGAATTAATTGAGGATACATGCCTTTTGCAGATAAAATAATAAATTTAACACTTCATTGTCATTCATAACTGCTTTATATGATTTTTTTTAAGATTGCAGTGAGAAGTAAAAAGAATTGTTTTTTCGTGCACTGAATACTAAGATTGTCTCGGCAGTTTTTCAAAGTATTTTCTAAGACATCGATGTAATTAATTCAATTTCTTGTGTTAATTTATTCAATTTAAACATATTTCATTGTTAATAAGCAAAATATACTTAAATATTTCACACGATGTGCATACATAAACAATAGAGTTTTTTTTTTTTTTTGTTATATACAGGGTCATCCATTTTTTGGTTCCTAAAGTAAATTTAAATTAAACACATTTATGATTAATAATTTCGATGTATGTCAATATATTGCTTGCATCCTGGAATTATGAATGGAATCTTCTCCACGGGAGTTACTGAATGAAACGATTCTGGCAATATAATTTTCAATTACTTTTCGACAAACTTATATAAGACAATAACTCGGTCATAACTTGACGAACATTCGTTTTGAAGACGTCAAAAGTTTACGGACTGTGACTGGAACGATGAGAACGGACCCAAAGTGACCGTGACACCTTCCTCATTTTCGGACAAGTATGGGGCAGTAACACCACCATACACACAGTGACTTTGTGGACGCAATGATCTTTCAGCAGTTACATGTAGATTTTCCTTCCCGATCCACATTCTTTGGTCAGTTGCCTTGAATTTTTGAGTGAATTGAACTTTGTAAGAGTGTTGACGGAAATCGAAATGAAAAATACGGCATAAGGGGCCGTAAGATAACTGAAAATGCTCTGTTCGCCGTGAAATCGATAGATTTGGATATTCTTTAGCACTTTCACTAACTGCAACCCGATTTTCTGTAGACTCTGATTCTGCTGATTCAAGACCTATTATGTTGAATCAAAATTGGCAGTTCTTTGTTTTTTTTTTCATTTCGGTGTTGCTCTGTCCTCTGTGTCTGTGCTATTTTAAAATATAGAAGCAACACAAAAATGTGTATATTTGCGTTTGCATCGAAGTGTACTCCTCGCACAACAAAATCATATGAAGCAGAAAAGTAAAAAAACGGAGAAGAGAACATAGAAATGTCAAATAGTTGCAGCGAAAATTTTACCCAAGCGACACGTTAGTTTTTTTCCGTCTCATCTGTTCGATTTTTTGTCTTTTTTGCGACCAACGACCGACCGATGAACAAACATTCGTCCATTTTGACTTTTCCTTCACAAATCATTGTTTTATTCGTCGCGTATGTTTAAAACAAACAAAAACTAGACTGATTTTGAGGTTAATCGCGCACGAACAATACATTCGTTGCAGTGTGGATGGTATGTGGAACTCGAACAGAGTTTGACAATTCTTAACAATCAGATTGTAATTCTTGAAGACCAATTTATTTTCAACTACAACTACGGAATCACTATTGTTGTAGTAAATTTTGACAATTCTATTTTAACACGTTTAGCCATTTTTAAACGATCCATGTTATGTATAATCTCCGATGACATTTCGGCTTGACGTTTGTAATTGAAACAGGAATGGCAATTCTAGACCACCAGTGAGTATTGAGTGTGGGCTTGCACTGCAACCTAAAGATCTATTGTGCTCCAATCCAGAGCTAGATGAGTTGCTAACACTGCAGCTCTTCATCAAAGTTTATCTCTTTGATTATTTGGAATATCTTCAGAGAGGATAAATCGCTCTACTTGGTAGCGTCCCAGATACTTATACATTAGTGCTTCGCATCCACCTAATATGTGTTCTTGCGTTTTGTCATGAGTATTGAGTGTTACCAGGCCAAGAATATTCAAGTGTTTTTTAGTTTACAGTGGCCCGTGAGTCCCGTAACTATTCGTAGATTGCTCCTACTTAAGCTGATACAGTTCAAGAAAAGATCTTGGTTATAGTTTGTTCCCAAGAAGTAGTTTGTTCTGCCTGAGTTTCGGGAGTTCTTTCCTGTTTTTGGATCTTCTGGCCTCCTTCACTATTTTGATTCAATTTTTAATCCTGTTTTCTCCTATTCTAGAGTTGGGCTCTGGTTCCATTAGAGGAGTCCCTGCGCCTAGTTTTGCTAGGGAGTCTGCCTTCAAGTACCGAAAGAAGTGAGATATTAGCCGTATTTTATTTTCCCCCAGATCTGATCCGGATTGGATTTTGTTTTCAAAATAACATGTTAAACAACAATAAAAACAAAACTGAACCTTGTGTTGTTTTTGTTATAATTGTAATTTTGAATAAAGATCCAATCTGGATCAGATCTGGGGGAAAATAAAACACAGCTATTATTGTTCTTGCCAAATTCGTTTAGCCCTCCTACACATTCCCACACCAGCTTAAGGTGATGGCGTATGAGCTTAGTGAATTGAATGCGGCTTGGCTATCTGACATAATGGCAATGATTTGGTTTTGTTAATTCCTCTCGAGATTTCGAATTGAATATTCCTCTATGGCATTGGCTTTCACCTGGAAAATACTATACTCTGTCCAACAAAAATTGTCAGTACAGGCCTTATGGGAGAGCTTTTTCTAAAGCAGTGGCGCCTGATGCTCCCTCACTACAATGCGTTAGGAAAAATGCCACTAAAAAAAGAGCAAGCCACTGACTTTTCTGAACGAATTGTTGTTGTAATTCTTTGCAAAAAGTTGTACACCCCAACACGACCGTCGTATCCCACTGCTGAAGAGATTGAGATACTGTCAAGATCAAGACAAGAGTGTCAAGTGTCACTCAATACGATTGTGCGCTCTTTATCTACATCAAAACAGAGTTATCATTATCATTCTCAATTGCAAGCAAGGAGCTTTTTCAGTGGTTTTTATTGAGGAGCTTTTGGGATTTGAAGCTTTTGAGAACACATTTTAAGAAGATGAGTATGTTGAGTGTTGTCGTATTGCTTTTCAACTTAAAAAAAAACGCGCCTATTATCTTACCGCTTGGCGTTGTGGGAAAAGGTAAATTGAATATTGTTTTCAGTCGTTTTGAATCGGCAGACAGGAGCCCTACGCGTTTTTTACTCTCATTTGCTGCGATTTATAATGTAAACTACGGAATCCCTGTGAGAGCTTTAAAACAGCCCAAACAGCCCCTTTCCCTTCTGTCGTTCTCGAACCATCCGTGTACCAATTTATGGAATTGGTTTTGAGTGTGTTGTTTTCTGGTTCGCCATTCCACTATTTTTTGCAGCCTAACTCCGTGTTATAATTTTGTACCATCAATTAGATGACCCTATACACGACTGTATAATCTAAAAAAGTACCCAAAAATACACCACACTCTTGGCAAATGTTTTAACCGAAGTCTTATAAATATCAGTTTCCATAGAAATAGAAGTTGGCACCCACACAAAGTCAACATTAATTTTTAACGCCTTGAAAATTAAACCTAAGTGTTAATTATTTGCTTTCACTTCGATCTTCTCATCATTATTGCAGTCACTTAAAATCATTCGCCACTATAAATGAGTATTGTAATATTATTTATAAAACTTAAAACAAAAAAAAATCAGATATGATCTAACTTTTATCTGTGGCCTTTTGTAGTACCCCTTCACGTGGTCTTGGGTTCGTCTCTCAACCGCTAGAAAAATGCTTCTGCTAGGAAGTGACAAATCTTCCCAGAGTATTTCTTGTCATGGTGTCATGGAAAGTGTTGCTCGTAAGCGGTTCGGAATCGGAATGGTTAAGAGTTGTAACTTGTCACTATGTTTAGGCTATTTGCGGGTCGTATTGGCCTCTAATTGGTTTTTCAAAACAATGGCCTTTTAAAGTATATCCGCCAAGTACAGTACGTCACTACCAATGACCTCAATTAAAAGACCACAGAATCTATTTACATCTATAAACCTTCAAAATCTTACGTTAACATGATCTTCAACTCTTTTGCTACTTTTGTGGCTGCAATTCCAACTGGAATACTCAAAGAACCAGTGAAGCCAGAAAAGTTTTTTATCAAAGCAAAACAAAGCCAATGACATTTATTTAATGATGACCAATATTACATAATAATTACAACAAGACTTAAAAGTTACTTTTAAAGGGTCTATCTTCATTTTGCTACGCATGATCGAAGCTAAACTCCATTAACACAAAAACAAAAAAATGTTTTGATATAAAATCATAGAAATAACTAGCTCCCCAAGCCCCAACGCTATTGAAGCGAAGAAGCTCTTGATCGCCAACGAAGTCTAGTCATTCTTCAAATTGATCACGTTTCAGTTCTTGGCTTCTTTTTACTTTTCCATTTAGATTTCGCAGCATTGAGGCGGAAATTCATTTTCATAAAAATGCATAAATCATCATATTTGCATGGTTATCTGTTGAATGAATGTTCCCCGTAGGTATATGGGCATCAGAAAGTGTCGCATTTTGAATTTATAATTTTTTATTTATTCTTCTTAGGTTTGGCTTATGTTTGTGATTATTTTTTTTTCTCGTTTTTATTAAAGGGGTGTATCGATAAGACTGAAAAGCATATATGTAGTAAATAAATTTTTTTTTTTTTTCATAAAAAGCTTTAATTGTGAACTTTTTTTGAATCGATATTTGCTAATGTAAAGGAAAAATATAGTTATTTATAAGAGGGCTATAGGGTTTCAAAGATTATCAATATAATCAAAAAGTGAATGGGTTCCTTACCTACCTTCCATATAAATGTTAAATAAAGACAAAGACTGGGACTAGACCCAAAGAAAATTTAAAATTAACGGTAAAGTACTGGGGGACAGTTTTGAAATTGGTAAATTCTAAGTTAATTCATCTTTAATTTCTTAGCTGAAAGGAATTGGTTTACGACATTTTTTGAATCGCCTTAGTTTTTTGATAAATTTGTGCAAGTTGTCTATGAGATTTTATCTTTAACCTTGTTTGAATTATACTAACATTTTACCTACATAAGTATGTATTTATTTTGTTACCTAAACATCTGAGATGAAAAAATAGAGTTGCCTCATTACTTAGGTCAATTGCGTCATTGGTTTCGATGAAAACCGCGGGCATAACAATTTTTAACGGCTTTCTACATCAAACGCGTTATTCGGTTTTTAAGAACGTATCCTACTGTAGCAGCTACGCAGATGCGGTGTCCATACAGTAAGAAGATGATTGAGAGAACATAATTTGGAGGAATATTTTTTAAACTGACGAAAGAAAAATTGTTCTTTATGGTGGTAAAGTATTTAAACAGTATTTAAGACGACCACCAAAAACTGAATATGATCCTAGATACACCAAAAAAACGATAAAACATGGAGGATCAAGTATCATGGGATGCTTCTCATACTATGGAGATGGACAGTATATTGGATAAAAAGTATAATGAACCAGGGCCTTCGTCGCGTCGTCCAAACGACTATCGAACACGACGTCCGTCGTGAAAAGTTTGCTTCGTGTAAAGTTTCAACCGCATCGTTCGGTCATGTCGTCTATCGTCCACAGTTTGAGAATATCAAGAAGCAACAAAAATGTCGTTTGGGCTGTCTTCTGGCTGTAATCAAACTAAAGTTTTCGTTGGAAGTGAGAAAAGATCCTACGTATTCCTTATGTCGATTTCCTTTACTCATGAGAAATCAATTTCTGTGTGAAGATTTCGATCTCTCGACAGATTTTACGTTCCTTCACACCAAAAAAAATCGATTATTTTTTACATAGATCAAAATCTTCAAATCCGTATTTGAAGAGGGATTTACATGTATACGAAATACGTATAGGAAATCGACATTAGTGTCCTTCGCATTCGCATTAATTCGATAGTTGATTCGCTTTCATTATCATCGAAAAATAACAAATTGTAATGTTATTACATTTTTTTAAATTAATTTAAGAAAAAAAAAAAACTTTAAAAAATTCGGCGATTGTAAACGATCGTTCAATCGCAATCGTTCAGTCGACGATATTTGACAGTTCAACAAGTTGCATGAAGCTAAAATTGAATCGTCTTAACGACAACGATACACGAAGCAATTCAATCGTTCAGACTTCAGACGACGTTGTCAAACTATCGTCGTCTTACGCGATGAAGGCCCAGCATTTTTACGACGAAATTTTGCAAAACATCATGCTACCATGTGCCGACTTCAAAATTTCCCTTAAATAGGTCGTTCAGCAGGTTTCAGGCAGTCTTCCCAGGTTTTCAAACAAAAATTCTCCATTTTTTGGCACCAAAACCTTTTTTTTCCCTTTTTTTCCCTTTTTTTTTTCTTTGAAATCCCCTTTTTTTCTCGAAGAAAAAACGAGTTTTTAATTGTTTTTCATATATTTTTGTTATTTTTTATAAAAAAAAAAAATTATTATAATCCATGAAAAATAAAAAAAATAAAAAATAAACATAACGAAGGTCTTTAGGACTAAAAACTAAATCACAAAAACAAAAAATATATTCTTTAGTTATGATTTTAAAGTGGGCTTTTTTGGTCAAATTGTTTTAGATGCAAATAACAACAAATTATTTCATCTTTCCCAACGTTTCGTCGATTTTCGCGACTTTTTCAAGGGTTTAATTTATAAATGTTTTTTGATTAACATAGAAAACAATAGGTACTAAATATTTTAGTATTTAAAAATAATCAAAAAACATTTATAAATTATGCCCTTGAAAAAGTCGCGAAAATCGACGAAACGTTGGGAAAGATGAAATAATTTGTCATATCACCACGCAATCATCACAATGTAGACAAGCAACGTTGTCCGTTATCCGTTTGACAGTTTAAGTTTCTTTTCTCTTTTGCATGCTTTTTCGTTTGTTATATGTACATTACATGTACATCAGTTATAAAATGTCATACCAAGTTGCATGCGCTGTTTTTTAGAGCATGTTGTTTTTTTGTATTTTCTAATTGGTTGTTTAGATTTGTAAATTTTTAAAGACTGTTTTTGATAAGATTATATTTTCCCCGTTTAGGTTTTTTTTCCCTTTTTTCCCCGTCCCCTTTTTTTCCCCTATTGGCATAAGAAATCGGCAAAAATGGTGGTTTTCCCCTCAACCTGGGAACACTGGTTTCAGGGTAACCGGATTGAGGTTAAGGAGTGGCCTGATGCTCAGTCCCCTGACCACAAACCTATTGAGAATCTTAACGTGGACATACAAAATAAGTTTTGAATGCAAAACCAAAAACCAACAAAGAGTTATCGGGGGCCCGTTGAGAAGGCTTGAAAATAAAAAACCAGAAAGATGTGAGGGGTCATGCTACTATATACTTCGAATTTAATTTTTTCGTAACTCTTTTTTAAACAATGAACAAACTTTATTTTCTTCAAGGGATTTCTAAATAACGTCAGCGATCCTATACACTTGCTCCATTGTCGAGTGTTCTTAATTCAAACTGATGTTAATGTATCAGACGTTTTTCATCTTTTATTATTTTTTTTTATAATCTACCCGCGCTCAAGAGATTATGATTACCCTTTAAATGTTTCAACACAGCGCAGAAAACACTTTACTTTACTCGAGAAGTTTTCTTTTCATGTGTTAGTTTACCTGGTTTCAGAACTATTTTAAACTTCTGCATTTTTCCATTCCCTCGGAAGGTTAGTTAAACTTTCGGTCAAACATTTCGAGAACTTCTGCTGTAATTAAGTCAAAACCAAACACGAACAATTATAAAAGTGTTTCAACCACGTATTATACATGACAATGAATCAAAATTATATAATTTTTTTTCAAATTCTTTGTATCATTGAAATTGTTTGAAATATTCAAAATATTTTGTAGTTACGAAACATTCAACTCTGAACACCACCTTGAAATGACTTAAATCGAATTTGTTAATTAATTTGTTTAAAAAAAATGTTATCACACATTGCTTTCTTAAGCTCGTACGAAAAACTTAACTTCTTATTTTATGTAAATTTAATTGACTCTTTATTTTGGAGATCATTTTAATGAATATGTTTAGCTATCTACTTCTTCAAGGGTTATTGTAAAGCAGATTGAAGTAAGTTTCTTTAAAAAATTGGTCAAATAAATCAATACAATTTTGTGTCTGACGGTTTTATCATAGGATTCCTAAAGGCATATTCACATGAGAGCGACCAACAACCGACAAATAAAATAACAAATAGGATTTAAAATAATCATATAATCACAGAAACTAGATGAAATGGTAAAAAAGTCATTGAAATTAATGTTAAGACATTAAAATTTGATTGGGAGAGTTCACACGGGATTAATTCTACCAGGTAAAAACCCCGTTTAAACTTAACCTAATTTTTAGATTATTCTGGTAGAAAAAAAAAAAACTTTCTAGAAAGTTGTGTCACATGGATTTTTTGACAGATGAAGTGTATTAACCTTTAATGGTATTTTTTGTTCAGTATACCAAAATCAGAGTTTTGGGAGGAATGTGTTTTGTGCACTTAGAGCAACTTATGGTTCGCACAATCGGCCCACCGAACGCAATATTTGGTAAAGCATCGAAAAGTTTAAACGACAATTTACATTATTAGATAATACGAGTATACGACCAAATAGACCACATCCACAGCACTTAGTAGTGAAGAAAATATTTCGGCGGTTGCTGAGAGTGTACGCGAGGACCGCGAAGAAACGATCCGGTTTGCAACAACTTAGCTTGTCGAATGCAACAAATTTACCTATTTAACGTAAGGTTTTTGATTCAAAGGCATACCAAATTCAACTTGCGCAAGTATTGAAGCCGATTGACCTACCGAATTGTCATCACCTTTAGGCTCTTGAAAAGCTTGAAGAAAATCCACTGCTTTCGACAAAAATTTTGTTTAGCGATGAGGCACATTTTTGGCTTAACGGGTCTGTCAGCAAACAAAATATATGGTCCGAAGAGCAACCTGAAGAAATTCAAGAGCTGCCATTACATCCAGCAAAACAATGGTTTGGTGTAGTTTATGGGCCGGTGGTATAATCGGTCCATATTTCTTCAAAAAACGATGCCGGTCAGAACGTATCTACTGTCAATTGTAACCGTTATTGTGCCATGGTAACAGTCTATTTGTTTCCGAAAATTGAAGCCAGTGACCTCCATAACAGTTGGTACCAGCAAGAAGGTGCCACTTGCCACACAGCGCGCGAAACCAAAAGCTTTACTGTGTCAACAATTTAAAAATTTTTCCCTTGAGGCTATGTAAAGTCCAAATTCTACATGGACATGGCCAAATACGATTGAGCAACTGGAAGCCAACATTATTCTCGATATTCGTCAAATACCAATCAAAATGCTCGGACGCGTCATCGAAAATTGGAACGGCTGACTGAGCCGCAGTTACGCAGTATGAAAAAACAAATCTTTAAAAATCAAATGTGAAGAATAGTTCATTTGTATCATAATAAAAATAACCCAATAAATTCATTTTTGTTACATTTTTCCTTGATTTGAAAAAAGTACTTCCAAATGAATCACCCTCTATTTTATTCTTGCACGTCAAAAATGGTAGAAGATTTTATTCCGTTTTATTCCGCAAAACTTCGCTTCCTTCTCGAAAAACTGAGTTTTCTGTCGGCAGAATTCATCGCATTCTTGAAATTCCCATTCGCGTTCCACATACCATCCACACTGGATGAATTGTTCGTGCGCGACTAACCTAAAATTCGTTCTTGTTTTTGTTTACTTTGTTTTAATCGTTTTTCGCAACGTATATAAAAATGCTACGTGAAGGCATTGCCAAAATCGAAGAATGTTCGTTCATTCGTCATTCGTTAGTCGATCTCCTTAAAAAGTGTGACCTTACTTGCATTTCTCAATGGAAATAAAGTGCCATGAGGCATGTGGCCTTATTTCAACTACTGAAGTGGCCATATTTCGTAGACTGCAATTTGGTGTCGTCCATTTTGTATTAAATCCGAAATCGATCAATGCTCTAAAAATTCATCGTTATGACTTATGAGTAATATTTTGATGTTCTCTTGCTTTTCCACTCAATTTATAATTTACTCTCCCAATATCGCATTCACTCCCAAAACCAATCAATGTGCTAAAACGCTTAAGTTCGAAATTATCGCAACCCATCTTAACATAAATTTATCAAAATCAATCATTCTAAATACTTTCGATTAGGGTAGTGTGAAACAAAACAAAAGGAAGTGTGTAATTGTGTTTTCGAAGTGTTGCTCTAAAGAGAAGACATTTTAAGCAACACACAGAATAAAAGAGGGCGAATCGAACAAAAGAGCCATTGTTTTGCCAAAATACATAACAGGATACTCACTTTAAAGTACATAATTAAGAATCAGCTAAACGACCTCTTCAACTCGTATTCACAAAAACACACACTGATAGATTGAATGAATGAGAAGAAAAAAATGATTGAAGATATGAATCATACATACATCTCGTTCTCGATCCCACACATTAAACGCAAATAAACAACAAAAAAGTGATAAGAGTTTCTGAATTCATTTGTTTGTTTATTGTTTGCTTCCCTAATCCCAATCAAAAAGGGGTTCCTTTTTACATTATATTTTGAGTATCTGCCCGCATAATGGAGTGTGTTGCAAAGGAAATGAAATTCAGAATTACATCGTAAGAAGGAGGAATTGGGCTCATTTTCGCAAAATAACCAAACAAAAAAAGGGATGAAGGTTCGAATTGTGTTAGATCGCAATGATTTGAATATTTTGACAATGCCATGTAATGTCATTTACAATTATTATAATTTTTAAGAGTTAATCGTTCTTCCAAATTTAAAATTAAAAGGACACAATAGACCTCATAGTTTAACTTTATGGGGATATTAACATTCAACAGTGTTTTAAAAATACTTGCCCAGCACTCACGGTACCAAAAATCTTAATTCAGAATATTAAAAATTTATTAGATACCCCCGTCTTCAGTCGTTCAATGGCAACTCCCTGAGTTCTCATTTTCGAGGAATTAATTACATTTCTCTTTAATTTTTTACTGACAAGAAAATGAAAATTTTCGAATTCAGGAAGTTTTTTATTAAAAAAATAGACCAAAGAATCTAAGAGACGTTTAACGGAATTTAAATTTTGATTTTTCGATTTTGTTTTCGTGAAGATTTCTATTAAAGATTTTTGGAATTTATGTATGAAAATATCTTCTCTTATATATTTGGGAAAAAAGTACATTTTATAAAATACTAAAATAGAGATTGTGATTATGCAAATGTTATTTTACATTATTTAGATGAAAACGAGTATATATCGCTAAATCACAAAATAAAAACTCATTTTCGTGGTTGCAAAATGAAAATTCTCTTTTTAAGGATTGTTTCGTGTTTCTAATATTCAGTCTTTTTACAAAGCACAACATCTTTTAAAAAATTAAATTAAACATTAGTAAACACAGTTGTTTTATTTCATATTGGTATGAAATGACTATTTTCAATCTAAATAAAGTACACTTTTAAAAGATAACTTAACTTTAACTTTAAAGTATAATTTAAGTCTTTTTTAAAATTAATAAAAGTCTGTTCTCTTTTTATCTATAACACAGGTATACACACATTTTGGTGCCGATACTTTTTGAACTGTTCTTTAGTAAACTCGACCTCCTGAATACGAATCTGCAATCGGTTTTTGTCTAGCAGCTCCCGTTTTCATGTTATGGGGTAGGGTGTTGCAAACCTGACACCACTTAGAAATACCCAAAATAATTGTGAAAAGAAGAAAGTAAAACATTTTTTCTTTGAAAATAAAAGCTCATTTAGTGACATTTACATATAAATATAAAAAATAATAATTCTATTAACAAGATACTAGCGAGTATATTTCATATACAATATATTTTTCACTGCTGATTTGATGTACTGGAACCCAAGAGGCTTCGTTTTTTGCTTGATCTGCAATGTGGTTTTTTCGGACAATCTCTTAGCAGATTCCAGCAGTAATCTGCCATCATATGCGTATCCCACTTGCCCTGGTATCGTTCTTCCATTGTCCTTATATCATGGTGAAATTGTTCACCTTGCTCTTCACTCAAGGCTCCCAAGGCACGAAAAGCAGTCAGCAGTGAACTAAATCCTTATAATTTGAAGCCTTCTATTTTCAAGTCAACACAAATGACCCACCCATGTTCGTGATACTTAATCTTTTCCAATACTATAGCTATATTCTTGTAGTCTTCTTTCATTTGGGTTGAGTGAGCAATAGGTATTGATCCCAATTCGTTACCATTGTGTAAAAGCACACACTTCAAACTTCGCTTGGAACTGTCAATAAACAGACGCCAACGATCTGGATCATACTCGGGAAGGCCCATTTTTGTTAAGAGACCTTTAACATCCTGACAGAAAACGAGATCTTCTTCCTGAGAGTAGAACGTAAGCAACTCTGCTTCCCTTTTACGATAGAACGTAATTGTTGTTCCTTCATCAAGTAGATTTTTTTTCTTTTAGCCGGGATGCCAGTAACTCAGAAGATTGTTTTGAGAGGTTAAGATCCCTGATGAGATCAATTAACTCACTTTGGTTAAATCGTTGGGGACTTGATGCATTTTCCTCATATTCACTGTCCTTATCTGTATCGGAGTGGGTTATTTCATCCTCCGAAAGATCTGGTAGCTGATGAAATGTTGGTATGGGAACTTCATCGGAATGAGGGATGGGCCGTCGAGCAGAATCTAAATCAAGATACGTCCACTTGCTTCGGTTTTTACTATTGATGCCTCTGATATTCACTAGACAGAAATAACAGTCGTCATAGTGATTTTTTGGTTCTCTCCAAACCATAGGCACACCAAATTTCAGACTCCTCCTTTTCCCATTAGTCCCACTGACTATAGATGTTCAGTACATGTTTTGCAAACTACATGCGGTGCCCAAGATTTATCTTGATCACCAAGTTTGATACCAAAATAAGCATTGTATGCTTTCTTCACAAATTCAGTAATGGATTTTCTGTTCTGATTTTTCGTGTATTCACATAACAAAATTGCTCGGGATGATTTACACAGATTCTGCGGCTAGATGACATTTTTGAAAATTAGCTCTTAATAATTCCCCTTCGAACATTCTTTCATATGAACTTCTTGTACATATATGAATTTTTTTAAATTAGGGTAAATTGAATATTTCTGTAACTTAACAACTAGAGCTGCTAGGGAAAAATGGTTACCAGTTTTGAAATCAGCGTTAGAAGTACAAATAAAATCAGCTGCAAAACTCAAGGTACCAAAACAAATTTTTTTTTGTAGACCTGTGTAATTAAAATTGATCTAGAGCAGGTTTAATGTTTAAAGTTTTACCCTTGACGCCAACTTCGGAAGTACTGTTGAATTCAGAGATTCTTTCTTAAGCCGCACTACACGAATGTGGTATGCTTTAACTGGCCGAATATTTTTCTCCCATATTGTGATGTTCAGACATTTAAAACCATTGTGCATTTGTATCTCCTTTTAAATCGTCTCCAAATTTCCTAAGCACTCGAACTGTTTTCAAAGATTTCAGGGGTGATCATAATCCTTTCGCTATAAAATATATAAAGAATAAAGCGCCATCCATTATGACTCCGGAATAGAGGATACAGTCGAATTCGACTCGCTCAGTTAGAAAACAGACTACCAAACGTGACAATTCGAAATGAAAATTGCCAAAAAGATTCGATTCAAGAGTCAATTACTACGCAGATAGTTCGGTCGACTTCCGTCAGGATTATGTTATTCGAGTGGAAAACACAAATCACCAAAATTGACACCGGCACCATAGCCATTGGCATCATTTCTTGGAGAATAATAAAGAGTGATTTTTTAAGAGCTATCGAAAATTGAAAAAAAATTAAAAAAAATTAATTTGAATCGACAGTACGGTCGATATAATCTAATGTTTGAAGATTATTTCATGCAAATGTTGGCCGCGGCTGCGCCTCAAATAGTCCATCCGCTGGGTCCAATTTTGGCATACTCCTTCTAACATTTCGGCCGGTATCTCACGAATTAATGCTTCAGTGTTGGCTTCCAGTGCGTCAATCGAAGCGGTCTTGTCGCTATAGACATGAGCCTTAACATAGCCCCATGAAAAATAGTCTAGAGGCGTTAAATCACACGATATAGGCGTTCAATTGACCGGCCCCAAACGTTAAATAAACTGTTCACCGAACTCGCCTCTCAATTGGTCCAGTGTTACGCGTGCTGTGTGGCATGTCGCGCCGTCTTGTTGAAACCACATGTTCTGCAAGTCAAGCTCTTCCATTTTGCCCAAAAGTTTGTTATTATCGTACGTTGGCCCTTACCATTCACAGTAACGTTGCGATTCGCATAATCTTTGAAGAAATACGGCTCAACGATTCCGCCAGCCCATAATCCGCAACAAACAGTGACTTTTTCTGGATGAATTGGTAGCTCTTGCAATGCTTCTGGCTGCTCTTCACTCCAAATACGGCAGTTTTGCTTATTCACGTATCCATTCAACCAGAAATGAGCTTCGTCGCTGAACACAATTTTTCAATAAAAAAGTTGATATTCGGTCAACATTTCAAGAGTCCATTCACCAAAAATTCGGCGTTGTGGTAGGTCGTTCGGTTCAATTCTTACACCAGCTGTATTTTGAAAGGCTTTACACCTAAATCCTTCCGCAAAATTTTCCACGTAGTGGAATAACAGAGGCCCAATTGCTGCGAACGGCGCGGCGCCGAATCGATAATTCACGGTCATCACTGCCCCATACAGCTGCGATATTTTCCTCAGTTCGCACTCTACGTAAGCGTGTTGGTGGTTTTGGTTTTTTGTATAACAATGTAAATTTGGTGCGAAATTTAGGCCCATTTGCTGATACGGAACATAAATACTTATGTTCCACATAAACTCTTATGTGACAGTTTACGTAGAGGAAAAAGTAGAACATAAGCGCTTAAGTTGAACATAAATATTTAAGTTTCGTATCAGCAAATGGCCCTTAGTCACAGTAGCCCGAATAGCCGCCTCAGTAGGTCGATTAAACTGACCATAAAATGGAAGAAGCGCGCGATGAACTTTCTTAACAGAGCACGCATTTGGATAATAAATTTCAATAATTTGCAAGCGTTGTTCGTTTGTAAGACGATTCATGGTTAAATTATAAACCAAACTGAAGATGTTTAAAGGTGACAAAACACGAAACGTGCGTGAGCTGTCAGAACCAGTGTTGCCAAAAAGAAAATAGCAAAAAATCACCCTTTACAATAGCTGTTTCCAATTAACATAATTTTGGACGAATATTATCGGGAAACGAGGTTTAAACCCAACTATTTTAGAATGTGTTGAGTTTCCGGTTCGCCTTGAATTCGCAATGACGATTAATAAATCGCAAGGCCTATCGTTCCTAGTGTTTGGAATAATCCTTGAATTCTGTTCTTAATCAAAGTTGTGTTTGTAAGCCTCCGATTTCTTTGCGTTTTAGTTGCTGATTACCTGAGCTATCTCTTCTTGAGTGTTCATGTTCGGTCATGCCAGCTCAGTCCTTCACAAGAATGAGGTCACTGAAAGTAGATTTATCCAAGTTAGTAGTAGGGCTTCGTTGGATGGATGGCTCCATTAGATGATTGATGGCTATATCAGCAGATGAGTTTGTAGTGAAGTTTCCTTCAAAATCCACAGCGAAGGCTTCAACTTTGTCCTGCAATTTTGCTGCTAATCGATTTCAGTGGCAATTGTTTTTGGCCTTGATAATTCATGTCCAAGCATTACTCGTATGTTGATATTTTTGAATGCGTTAGGTTTAGGTTTTGATGCCCTCGGTCTCTTTCCGTCTACATTTTTGTAATGATGACGGATGAAATTCCGAAGCATATTGTCGACACACTCTAGTTCGCTCCATAATGTCTCATAGTTTATGTTAGATGTGTTAGCCTTCCACTGGTGGGCCCTCTGAAGAGGTTTCCTTAGTGTTCTCTATATGCACATAGATACTGAACATTCTCAGAAAAGTGGCAGTATTCATCTTTGATGTCTTGGTCTGCTTATAGTTGTTCAGTGCTCTAGAAACGACTACTTCCAAACCTTTTACATGTTCCTGTTTTGGGATTTACACACGCTATGGGATGTTCACCGTATCTTTCAAGTCCGTCTACATTCAGTCTTTTGTAGTTGATGACATGCAGCTCTGATGTCGCTAGGATGGGTTGTTAAAGTTTGGTTCTTATCAAAATAGCTTCTTGGCCCGAGTCGCTGAGTACGAGTGTACAGGTGTAGATGCTGAATTATGGCAAAATATGAATTAGATAAAGAAAGAAGTCTAATGCTGATAAAGATCCATGGAATGTTGGTTTGGCTTGTGAAATAATGAAGAATGCTGTAGTTTCGTTGGAGATAGTAGTGTCTAGGCTTAGGTCATGCCTTGCATTAAAATAACTGCCGATGACTGCATTCAAAACGCGAATTTCAATTGGCTAACTTCTCTTCCTGGATTTAGATTGATTTGTAATGGCGGTGGCGTCGCTTATCAATTCTCATCTCATTTCTTCGTTTCCTGCATTGGTGCCATACAATTATCATCTGGATATAGGTTTCTGAAACTGCACTATTTATTCCGGGTCAAACAAACGAACTATATCCAACTGATGGTCCAATGTAATACAAGTCAGTTGGGCACTATGTGGCCGACCAAACAGCTTGTTTTTCTTTGTGCCCTGATTTAAATTTTTAGCTAGAGCTTTGCCCTGCCTGTTTAAAATTATTGCTTAATTTTAGTTTGGATAGAATCTTGTGTATGGGTAAAATTTTGGGTGATCTGTGTGCTAAGCTTTGGTAAAAAAAAATATATCTTAATCCAATTTTAGAAAAAGGTTATTTCTTATTTTTGAACTCTTAACAAAATGTTCTGGTTATTTTTATAATATATTTTCACAATGTTATGCCCTTTCTAACGTTGTGTACAATCAATATAAACAAGTACCTACCTAAATTCTTCCCGATAATGCTCTTTGTTGACAGCCTTCAAATAATTTTGGTCCTAACATTCGGAGTACCTTGTTAATTTGTAAAACATCGGCACCTGTTCATTAAATCAGGAATTTTATTTTAATTCTAAAGACGTGTTAAGAATAAACAAGCCCCTACACATAATAAATTCCAATCCATTTACCACCAGGATTGAAGTTAAATTATCTATACATACATACATCTCTGTATCGAACGCTAGCTTCTTTTCATTAATGGTTAGATACATAATTTATGTTCAAAAAAAAAAACCTCATTAAATTTGAGTAATTTCGGTGATATGATTTACGAGTTGGTATTTTTTTTTAAGGAATATATCATAGCAGCTTAACATCGATTTGAACTCTATTTTTTTGATATGATCCAAATATTAATAGGTACCCATAACAAAAGCATTACTCATTTTCTCCCTCAAGAAATTATCAGTGACGTATTTATTGGAGTTGATGCCCTACGAGCTCTGTGTTTATAGGGCTCCCTTTCGGTGTAAAAATATAGCTTTCAATCTAGGTACATTAAAAACTATTTTCAGTATCTTAAAGATCTGGGGATCCATTTTGTTTCTGTGTAAAAAATTTAATAATAGTTTTTTTATCACAAAAGTGCTTACGCGCCGTTTTCATTTTATTATTTAATTTTTACAAGAAAGTTTATTAGATCACACGAAATTGCTATTGCATTTCAAGGCTATTATGTGACCGAGCATTGAAGGCATAAAGTTATCAAACCAAAACCCAAAAACTCACTCTACAATGTCTAAAGTTAAATCAAAATAATAAGAGTCGTTTTCGAGAAAAATTTTAAAAATAATAGCATGAAAATTACCGAATCCGAACGGCTATCATGGGAGGCATTTTACCATGAAGAGAGAATCTCTTGATGTTTTGTCACTTCCTCGCAAGAGATTATACTCGTAAATAAAATATTTTCGCTTTTGGGTGGCAGTGGTAGCGCCGGGACATAACCGCCAATTTTTTATGAGACATAGATCCCAAATATTTTGTTCAGAGATGAGACATTAATCCTAATTATCTTAGAGATATACGGGAAAAGTATATCGATGAATAAAAAAACGTTGCGAATTTCTAGTATTGAAACTACTTTTAACTTTTCCAGTATAAAGCCAATTTGGCGTTGTGCCACTTTGAACTATTTCTTCTGTATGTTCAGGCGACAGGCAGGCACCAATGCCAATTTTCGTAATCAAATGTACCTGTCAGTCCTGCTTTACGGGCTCAAAGGATTTTTAAATAATTTTGCGCATTACATATTCGTGCAGTGCGGCTAAAGAAAAAATATCTGAATCTAATAGTAAGTCTGAAGTTGGGATTCAGGGTAAACTGATAGGCCCACCTAAATTGTTTATAAGGAGGAATGAAACTGGCTATTTCCCTAGAACATTGTTTATAAAAATAAGTGGATATAACTCCCAATTTTAATTTTTTGGAACATATCCCTCGCTTAGGTAAGACATAAGTCCAAAATATGATTTGGGTTTTATGTCCCACCTAAAAAATACAATTTTTGTTTCTGTCCCTGGGGCTTGGATTTTCAATAGCGAGACGTTTGGCGTGACATTCCAATGCACCAACCAAAGCCCCAACTAATCGTTACTTATTAACTGTAAAATTTATAAATTTCAGTTTGAATGAACATTTGTTTTAAGGTCTGTTTTGAAAAATATATATGAACATACATACACGTATACCAACAATAGGTGCGTTTTATTATTCACAAATCTATCTGGATCCGGATCTGGATCTTCCCTTGAAAATAAAACGATACGGATCTTAGTTACAGCAGTGTTATAAGTCCGTCTCTTTTTATCCTTGGGTTTGTAAATTTTCAATTTTTTCTTGTCTTTTTTCTTTACACTATAGCTTACACTACCTTATAGGCTTTTCACACCGAATTAAAATCTCGGATTTCAGCAACAAGATTACGAAATCTCATTGAAGCGTTCACACTGAACAGAACCAGGATTTCATTTGACGTTTCTGTCCATTTATCCTGCTTTCTCGCATATAATTTATCTTCTCTCCTTCTCTCCCCACAATTCAAATTTCAAATAGTCACGCGAGACTCGACTCCATTATCTGCTTTTTATCTACCTCTTCTCTTGCTGACAATTTGCTGATAAAGCAGAACATTTCTAAAGGTTTGTTTGTTTTGGCAATCTTGTGTTTGAAAGTAGATTTTGAGGAGATTTTGTCGTAATCTAGTAGATTTGGAAATCTGAAAATGTATGGGAAATCTAGTAGATTTGGATGAGATTTTGAGAATTTTGCTCGAAATCTAGATTTTGATTTGGTGTGAATAGCGTATTACCATAAAAAGCCATCTACTCGCCAGTGTAATAACTGATTTTTGGATCTTTGAAATAAATCCCGATAGAAAACAGGATCCCAAATTGTTTTTGTAATACATGTTAAAACTTAATCCAGATCCGGATCCAGATAGATTTGTAAATAATAAAACGCACCTAATATCGTTTCTGGAACTTTGTTGCCCTCGATATAATCATGCCCTGAGCACCTGCTTTGTTTGCTCATCAATAAATCTGGCACTGCATTTCTCAATAAATTTACTTTTAGGGAAAAAAAATCTCTATTTATCAAGAGTCACACTCTTTGAATCCAATAGTGTTTAACCAACCAAGTGTCATAGGGTGCATCAGATCAAAATTCACCTCCAGTAAAAATAAAAGAACTTGCGTGGGCTGAGAGAAGCATAACTGTCTGTATCTTTTCATACACCACAAATACAACGGATATCTCAAGACACGAGTGTTACACGTACGCAGGCAATGGTAGAGTAATGAAAATTGAAAGGTTTTGTATTTTGTATACTCACTCATGTAATATATGACGATGACGACAAATGAATCTCTAAAAATAACAAACACCGATAGTAGGTATATCTTTTGATCAAAATAAAAAACAAAGAAAACCAAGAATCTTTATTAGGCTCTGCTGAGCGTATATAAAAGCAACAGCTTCGTGGCGGGCGGATATGCCTGCTTTAGTAAAAATGAACGTGTGTTGGGGGAATCGAAAGATTCCAGATGAAGGATTGCCTGTTGGCCTGCCGCTGCCGTGCCATGGAGGGGCAGATGGTTTATGAACTTAAGAAACGGACGCCAGTCAAAGTGCATGATTTGAATTTTAATGTACAGATACATGGATATGGAATGCACATTATCTTGAGCTATTGCAGAAATAAGCGAACAAAGAGATTTGGCGTTTGGCCTTGTTGTCGCAAATAAATACAAATTAATTGATTATGAGTTTTCGAAGGTACGAACTTAAATGTTGATACATATTAATGTGTGCTAATATTTTTCATGGAGACTGTCCGTGACGTGATTAATAGACCTAGTGTATGTCAGTGATGGTTCTGATACCTACATACAAGTTAACACCACTTATACTAAGAAATTTTGAGGGGTGATGACTGAATTTCTAACTCACAATAATACGGAAAAGTATATATTGTTGCAATTTAATAACTCATGCGTACCTGCATTGATTTATTTTGTTCTTCCGAAATTCACAATTCTATAAAAAAAATACAATGGCCCAAAATTTTAATTGCAAATATGCAAATTTTAATCGAATATGCATCATACTTTCTCTACCCTTTTATTAAAGTTAAAATCATCGAATACCTACTTCATTTTTTTAGTACCGTGCATTATGACTCTTTGACATTTGCAAACATCAAAAAAGGTTCGTGTACTTACTTTTTTACACGAAATGTCATTGTTTTATTTTTATTAAGAAAATTCTTTTAGTAACGATACTAATTAGAAAATGTTTAAAAATAAGAATGAGTTAGTAAACTACTTTAAAGTTAGCAAATTGTTAAGTAGTATCATACTAATGCCTTAATAAGAAGCTGTTTAAAATTTTGCGCCAATAATTTCAATTAAATCTAAAAATATGCATCCTAATCATCTGCTAGTGGCCCTCCTAAATCGATGGATATGATTTTCTTAAGAAAATTATAACATCCATTCTTATATTTAGATATTCAATATAAAGCCTGGTACTCACTAAATCTTAGCACCCATACAATGTTTCAATGTTTTGACAACCATTTTAGCCAGTTGCTTTAGGCTGATGTTTTGGTGAGAAAATATGGAACAAAAATTAAGCGAGATCTTCTTAAGAGAGCGCGGGGCTAAAAGTTACACTTTGTACCTAAAACAATGCTTACAATACTTGCAATTTTGAAAATAATTTTGTTAAAACGTTTTTTTTTTTTAATTTGAAAGCCTTGTTACGACTAAAATATCCACTAAAAAAGTGCAGCAAAAGTGGCTGAAAAAATTTTAAATATATCATTATAAAAAAGTCGTGCTGTTTCAAATTAACATACCCAACCCCCCTCCCCGTAATTTATAAATTGTATACAAATATAAGTATAATCTTTTCAAGATAATTATTTATTTTTAACAAAAAACAACTCTTATTTCAATACACCAATTGTATACCTACGTCCCTTTTTACTTGCGACTTATAGGTACTATAAGGCAAGTTATGCATTCGGAAAAAAAATCAAACTCGAGATTTTGATCAAAGTTGACATTACGATGATAGCGAAGACTAAAAAAGTGGGTCTTACAATTCTGTCTGCCTGTCTGTCCTTTTACTACAGCCTAAACGCCTCCGCCGATTTTCTTTAAACTGGGTGTATAGAATGTTTAATTTTTTTTCCCCCAGATGTTTTTTCCTTTTTTTTAAGACCGAAAATAACGGTACTTGCCATACGATTTTTTTCGAAATTTTATAAATATTTTTTTTTTCTCAAAAACTGTCCCACAGATTTTTTGTGGTACTCAAATTTCCCAAAACAATGGATCTTTAAAAAAATTTTCAATTTTTTTTTCAAAACTCAATATTTCAAAAACCTTGAAAAATAAGTAACTTGAAAAATAAGTTTCTTTCTTTTAGAAAAAGTAAGATTTTGCACTCGATATTTTAAAAGTATTTGATAGAGTTTGGCGCTGTCTTATCGAAAATGTGTACATTTCTTCTTCGTTGGATTAGAAACTACCTTTCGAACAGTCGAATAAAAGTTTTGTTGGACGGTTTTTAGTCAAAAAATAAATGCTAGTTTGCCTCAAGGCTCCGTTTTTCCTCCGACTCTCTTTCCAATATTCATCAATGATCTTTTGTCTCAAACTTCTAATCCATTAAATTGTTTTGCTGACGACAGTACTCTCAATTTCTCATATTTGTTTCCCGATGCACGTCCTTGTTCTTCGGATGTAGTTTTGAAACGTCAGCTGATAAACTCATTAAATTCTGATCTTGATATAATTGTCGAATAGGGATCGAAAAACCTCTCCAACTTTCCTAAACGCTCGCACTGTGCTCAAACATTTTAAGGGTTTTCATATTCTCTTTTTATAAACAAAAAATATAAAAATATAAAATAACTAATAAACAAAACAAAAAAAAAAGGATTATTTAGCCAAATACCAAATGAATTTGCAACAAAAGGGAACAACTTTAATACAAACTCAAATGCATTTAAACTTTTAGCAAATCAATTTAAATTGTTATTAGTAAGAAATTGATTTCCTTATAGTTTAAATCGATTTCCGTTTGGGTTAAACTTATTTACCTTTGAGTTAAATCGAATTGTTTTTGGGTTTAACGTTTTCGGTTTTGGACTCAATTTATTTGTGTTTGTGTCAAATCTATTTGGATTAGGTTATTTGGTTAAATATGGTATATTTATTAAAAATTTACTATAAAAAAAAACACAAAACTATAAAAATCTTGAGAGGGATCTCAAGACAAGCACTCCTATAACATATTTGCTTGTATCTTTCAGAATCAAAAATGGAACTTAGAAGTTTCAGAAGAAGATACCATAAATAATTGTTTCTCTTGGACACCATTGAAATCATTCATACATCATACCGTTCTATGTCCTATCGCGAACTTTTTCGAACATAATGGCTCCTCTACACTATGGGCTGTCGTGTAGATGGGTTAATGGTGTCAGATGGCTTATGGCGTCCGACTATCAAAGGATAGTGGGCCAGTAATAGCTGTACGCGTCACCACGTAACTCTCTACTCATTATTTGGCTAAATTCATTGCAGCTACTGCGTTTGTTTCTTCCTCCATCTTCTACAGCTAAATTAAGACTTACACGTCGCCATCAATTGCCTATCGTAAAAAATTCATAACGTGACACTGGAATAGCTAGCTTATCTCAGCTTTATTCCTCTCTTAAAATAATTCTACCTTAAAACTCGAAATTATTAAGCCTTTCTTCTGATAACGTTAAGAACAGAGATTTTTTTAATGTTGGTAGAAATAGAGGGTACCTACAATTTTTTGCCGAATACGAACGGCTAAGATGAGTAGCACTTTCCTTAACCTCTTGAATATACTTGTCTATTTGCAATTAATACAGGTTCCAAATACGAGTACTGTTTCAAACCATACAACTATTTTAATAATATGATTTTATAAAGCAAAATAATGTATTCAACAACTTATTGCAGCATTAAAAAAATCGTTATGAAAATAAACTTACAATCTCAAAAAAATGCTTTCACATAAACGTCGAGTCATTATAGATTTATGTACTTTATTTAGCATATTTTTTTTAACTATTCAAAGCAGGTACAGTAAAGCATTACAAGTGCTGTCATCTTGTCCAACAAATATGATATCCTTTTCCTCTTCACCGCAGGACAGGCATATTTTTAACTATAGACACCTTATTACTTAGGCACTGTTGATTGTTATGCTTTATGACGTAAAGTGCTGTGCAAATAAAATTTAATGCGTGACTGGTTTGCACGTGCATGTGCCTATAATTTAAACAACTTTAAATTATTAAAATTAAAATGTAAATAATAAAAATTCCTTCGGAATTTTTCCCATTTTCGAAATTTGAAAACGACAATACTTCTGAACTGTTTATTGTAAGCTGACGACTGGCCTTTTGAAATGAGAGCCAAAGTCCCTATGAAACTTATTTTTTGATATCAATAAATTCCAAGGGAAACATTCGACATTATTTAAGTTAACAATTTTGAAAGTTGGACAAACTGCCGAGGAAAATTTTATTCACGATAGACCCCAGTAAGTACATAATATTAATTAAAAGTGGAAACACTCGTAGGACTTTTTATCAAATAGCAGTGTTTTATTCATAAGCCGTCGTCTATGTCGCTTTAATTCCATTAAAAACCTTCTAAAAATTGTCATCAATGGGTTGCTGGTTTACTCATTACATGTTGTTCAGGCATAACACTAACAACATGTAATTGAGTTAAACTAGTATGCCCAACAAGGATGAACACGAATAAAAATAATGTGAATTATAAGCGACATAGAAATAAGACACGGCATTTCTCCGCTTTAGCTCAGCCGCCATCCCTGAAGATAAAAAATCTGAGACAACAACCTTCAGTCTCAGAACATCGTGCCACACATCTTTCCTATCCTTCTTTCTCTTCCTTAACTTCACGCCCGCGCTGTGTTGAAACATTTAAAGGGTAATCTAATCCCTTGAGCGCGGGTAGATTATAAAAAAAAAAAAAATCTTTATTTTGATGAAACTGACATTTAGGCCCGGTGCACACATGCGTTCTTTTGACGCGCGGTACCGCAGCGTCACCGCCTTTTCGTCTTACAGTACTCACAAATGAATTGAATGGTGCACACACGAGTGCTATGACGCTGCGGTATCGCGCGTTATTTTACGTGTAAAAAGACTCGCAGGCTGCGGTACCGCACGTTAAAAGAACGCATGTGTGCACCGGGCCTTAGTACGTTGAATGGTCAAGCAGAAGGCCTCAAATTCGATTTTCAGTCGCTGCAAAAATATTACTATATACTATCTACCAAAAGTGTCTCTTTTTTTTGTAGAATCATTTTTATTGTTTATTGTTTGACCTTATACCTGTTTACAAAATGTTAATTCACTAAGGAGATATACTCGTAGTTAAATAATCCAAAAATATAGCTGAATAAGATTCCAAACTTTTGGGTACCAGTTCTTTTTGTAAATATATGTTCCACATGTGCTGAATAATAGAGGAACACTTTCCTTAGTAACTTAACTAAGAAGCAAAATGCTAATACGAGGACAGTTGTAAAGAATTTCTCATTGGAAAAACTTCAAGAATGGGTTACCAGAATAAGATACTCGTAGTAACTTTTTAAAAATCGAAAGGATATTGAACTTGATTTTCCGAAAAAATGAAAAAAAAAAATACGAACCACCCTAAACATATAAACATACTACAGTTCAAAAGTTTCGATTCAATAAGTGAAATTAGTTATTCATATCAAAATGAATGTTTTATACGAGTATACAAATATAATGTGATTCTAATGTAAACTTTTGACCGTTAGAGTATAGTCGTTCAAGGCAGGGATTAAAAATATACACTTACAGCCGTATTTATTAGAATTCGCTAAACGCGTGAATAGTAATGCAATGCATAAGGACTTATTCATCCACTATGCAAATTCATATTTATAAAACATTTGCCTACCCTGCATAGTTATAATGAGCTTGTGTCAAATAAAATACCCAAAAAGTAAGAATCTATTACATTTAGCCTTCATAACACTCAGCTGTTTGTCAAAAAAAAAAAAAAAAAACAAAAAAAAAAAAAACATCTTGTCTGTCTATCGAATTTAATAAACAAAAACGAAACTACCAAAAGCTAAAAGAATTCGAACAATTAACTTTGATTTATCAGATAAAGTATGTTATTACCTCTAGCACAATACTGGAAATCAAATTGTTATTCGTTTCATCCTAGCTGGAATACTCCTCAGACAAGTTCTTGAGGATAAAATTCAATAATGCAAAATAAAAATTGCAACACTATAACACACCGGATGAAGAAGGATGCGTGGAGAGAGATCACCAACAAGTATATTTATCTATTTTATTCTAAACAATTTTCAATTCAATTTGTTTTTAATATATTAGTATAACATTTTTGTTTCAATAAATAAAAATAACACAAAGTTTTAGTTTCAATATCAAGTCAAAAGCATTTTATTTTGTTGATAATCTTTATAATTCAATGTGGTGTCAAAGTGAATGTGACAGTTCAATACTAAAATGTCCTTATGTAGGCACTATTCAACCTCCAAACGCGTTTAGCTTATAATGCCTCTATTCAACGTTACATAAGTTTTATAAATAACGATTTTGCGCTTAGGGGCATTATAAGGGTTGCATAGCCTTATGTACTCACTATAATGAGTTTATAAATATGGCTGTTAATATCTAAGATGTTGTTTATCAATCTTAACCTCTGCATGCATAAAGCTTTATAAAAAAAGTCACATCTTCACAAAATACAAAAATAAGGACATTGTAAAACAAATTGAATTCAAACCCCAACCACAATTAAATGAATGAATGAAATATATTTTCATTTGTGGAGACTCCTTGAAAATCCTTGTACTTTCCTCAGCATACAAAGAAATAGAGAAGACCGGCAACGGTGGTTTCTCCAACAACAACTGTAGGGTACTCTTAGAAAGTATTAGAACTACTTTGTTTGCCATTATGCCACATTGTTCGGAGGATAATGTGACTTCTATGCCAGAGATTATTAACTACTTATTATGTGCCGCTCTTCAACAATCGATTGACATCTATTGTTTGACTTTTTTGCTGTTGCACTCACTGTACCTACTGAAAACACACTGGGGATACATACTTTGAATGGAATCTGGGTCATACCCGTAACCTTTTTGAAAGTGTTGTTTATACTCTTCTATCATCCCCTCGAAACCTTTTTGTTCTTCATTATGTCTATACACGACAAAAACAAAAACACGTGGATGAACTCAGCAGTCAGCACCATGATATGCTTGCTTAATTCCTTTCAGACACACCAAAGAAGTTGATGGAGGGGGAGGTGAAGGCGGAGGCCAAGATGCAAACTATTATTGAATTCTTTCTCAAGTGGTAATTAGTGCAACTCCTGAATTTCTCAGAATGTATATACGAGTATTCTAAGTTAAATAAAAAATCAACAACAAAAACTAGAACCATAACTATTTTTTTTCTCTCTTTAAATTTGTATGCTCAAGTACAATTATTTTGTTCTAGTTTTGTTTTGCTTTTATTGAAATGTTTTCTTATTTCTTTCAGATACAACATGATTTGAATTATTTATCTCAAAAGAACGGATTGTGCTTTGGATATTCTGGAATACCCCTTTGCCATTGGCTTTCACAAATAACAAGTAAAGAAAAACTTTTTGCACTGCACACAGTCTTCAGGGAGAAGTACAAACATGATTTCGCTAAGCATCCGTAATTTATCGTTACTTACATTATGTTTTCTACTATCAACAAAAGCAGAGCGCGATTTTAATTTCAATGATGATATTCAGGTAAGAAGAATAATTTAACAAGGTTTGTTTACAAAAGAACCCCTTTCCCGATAAATTTACCTTTCGACTTGTTCAGTGAAACGCTTTATCTTTAAGCGTGTTTTGCCTTAAAATATTTAACAAAATTAATTCTTAACTTAGATAGAATTAGTCTGAATTTTTTAAATTAAGAATTAAGATGTGAAACGAAAACAAACAAAATGGACCCAACGAAACATTAACGAAAAATGTCATATAGTAGTATTAGACAGGGGTGCCTATACCGCGAAATTGATAATTGTAGAAGATTATTTTGAGAATAGCTCTTTTTCACACACAAAATGAATTGCTCGGACCATTTGATGTGTCCAGAAACTCCGTGAAACTGCAGCACGTAAAAAATTAGTATAGACTAAGGTCTTTTTTGAAATTTTAGAATATGTTTAAAGTATTAATGTTATTCAGTTTTGTAAAAAGTGGTTTATGTATCTATATGAAATTAAAAGCTACAGATTTTATTGGAAATAATACATTTAAAAAATAGCAATTAGAAAAGTAAGGATAGGATAAGAAAAGAGATAGCGATGTACATTGGTTTTGAATGTCTGCACAGTGCAATGAGTTGGAAACATTAAGCCGGGTCAAGCACTCCACATTCGTGTAGTGCGGCTAAAAAAATAATATCTGTACTTGACAGTACGTGCGAAATTGGGCTCAAGGGTAAACAGATGAGCATTCCTAGAAATACGGGTACTACGGTTGAATTGTGTAAGGAAGAGAATTAACTAGAGCACTGTTTATAAAAATAGCGGTCAAATTATGATAGACATGAAACATTGCGAAGGTGCTCGAGAGATACAAATTTTTCAGTTGGACAACGGTCACTTATTATTTTTATAGCTCTCTTTTGAATTCTGTCCAAGATACTCAACTGGGTTTTTGGAGCACCTGTCCAGATATGGGAATTGCAATCGAGCTTCAGAAGAATAAAGTCTTTATATATAACAGCCAGATCAGAAGGGGTAAAAACCCTTTTCAATCGGTGAGGAAAACCTAAACACTAAACTTAGCAACGTTTTAAGCGACGTCAAGTTTGTGATCACTCCACAAATGATGGTCTGTGATACACATACAGAGAACTGAAACCTGTTCGGTCCCCTGATGCAAGTGTCAGCCGTAGAAAGTGGCATTGAGGCAGGGTTACGCTTTAGCGACAGTAGACGGCATTGAGTTTTCGAAGCAATGCTGTCAAGATCAGAATTTAATGTCGTTGGAAGTTCACATCCGAAAGACAAGGGTGTGAATCTAAAAACGAATATGAAAAACTAAGGGTACTGTCGACAGCGAAAGTGGATTAAAAGTTTCAGACAAAAAATCATATATATATTATAAGAAAGAGTGTCGGAGACAAAACAGAGCCCTGGGGCACACTAGCGTTTATTTTGTGTATATCAGATTTGAAACCGTTTAAAACTACTTGTAGTAAACGGTCCCAAAGGTATCTTCTAATCCAACGAAGAAGAGATTCATTGAAACCAAATGCACGCATTTTCGACAAGAGATCTTGATGCCAAACTCTATCAAATGCCTTCGAAATATGAAGTGCAATAATCTTACTTTCTCTAAAACGATGTAAAGATTTATTTCACTGTTCGGTGAGATATACTCGTACTATCAGATAACCAGTGGACTTATTGCTACGAAAGTCATATTGCCGGTCATTAAGAAGCTGAAAATAGATCAGCGTTTCATTGACCTTGGAAAGAAGGGACATAAGTGCAATTGGACGATAGTTAGAGGGGGAGAACAAATGCTGTTTTCCATCCACTCGGAAAGAGACCTGTAGTACGACAGATGGAAAAGTTTACGCAGTGCTTTTGCAAGCGTTGAAGAACACCTTTCAGAACAATAGGAGGGATACTATTTGGGCCAGCGGAGTTACGAATGTCAAGGATTTTTAATATTCAAACAACTGCTCGAGTGCGAAAGAAGATTCGTCCCATAAAATCGTTTACACTCTCAAGTACATGAGGAGTCATGTCACTCTCTGGTAGCGTCGAATTAACAGCAAACTGTGCTGCAAGCAAATTGCCTTTATCTATCGAGCTTACAACCGAAGTGTCATTGAAGCCGAGCGTTGGAACTGAGGAGTTCGTAATGTTTGGTACGTTTTTTACAAATGACCAAACATTTTTACTACCTTTTGGACATAATAATAATTTCTTCCGTTATTTTCGGTCATCTAGAAATTTATTTCGTGAAATATGAACGTTACAGGTCTTTCTAGCTTGTTTGAACTCATTCCGCTTTTCCTCAGTAGAGTTGGCTTTAAAACTACGGAACGTACTTCTCCAACCCTGAAAGCCTCTTCACAGCTCGAGTCAAACCAGGAGTTTTCTTTTGGTTTGATAGATTTTATCCTATTTGGAATAAAATTTCTCATAACATAAAGAATCAGATTTGTGACCATATCTGCACTGGAGTTTACGTCGTATAGTCATTCGGTTTTGATGACACAAGAAATTTGCAGATATGACACAATGGTCTGATGTGCCTATAGAGGCGATAATACACTTATGGTGTACTTATGCACGTCAGAGGTAAGAAACAAGTTTAATGTGTTGGCGGATTGATCTACAACGTAAGGAATCCGAGTTGGCTCTTCAACAAGCTGAGTCAGGTGGTTTAACTCAGCAAAAATCTCGATATACATTCCTTCGGGTGTTGTCTGACCAGAATATCGCAGCCACGAAGAATTGTATGGAATTGGAAAATGGAAAACAATTCTCTGAATAGAGTCGGACAGGGCATAGAATTCATTGGAAGTCGAATTACTATCCAAAACTTGGACTGCGATAAATAAAACATGTATGAATGATGCGGCTTTGAATAGTGAATTTAAACCACATATAATTGAAATTTGTATTAATACAGGGGCCATACTGTGGTAGGACCTGATAGGCAACATCATCACGTACGTATACGGCTAGACCATGATGAGCATAGAATAATGGCATTAAGCTATAACCATAACTCCGTATGATCGGTGTTTTCCCCAACCTGGGCTTCACTTAGTGACAAAACTGCTGGCCTGCTTAGAACAGTGTGAACGTACACAGTACAGAAATTTTTCCTAATCTCCCAAATGTTACTAAACCCCACACAAAACTTCTTATCAGCCATTACAATACACAAAACACAAATGAAAACCAATACTATAGGCAGTTATCTATGCAGGTATTCGAAGCTGAAGTATACAATGCCGTGTTGGACACGTTATTTCAATTCTCATTTCGGTTCTCATTTCGGGGTAGCTTAGCAGCATATTTCTCGTGTTTAGATCACAAAAACTTTCCCCATTAATTGGTAAAAAGGATTCGAAAAATTCACTTGAAAGTTTCTTCTCTCATTTATTTGGTACATTTTGTGATGTCAGCTCTGCTAAGTTGCGCGCAGAACTGATCCATTTTGCTTCTTCTTTGTTGAAAATAAAAATTACTCTAAACGTGCTTAGAAATATAACAAAGTTGTAAAGCATTGATTCAAATGAAGATGAGAGCGAAGATGAAGAAGATAAAAGAAGCAAAAAAAAAAAACGTCGAAAATTTTAAGAACTCTGCAAAATGTTTCGAGTAAGACGGAATTATTAAAAAATATTTGAAAACCTAAGCCGAAGTAAGATTGTGTTAAATACATACATATTCCATTTATCGCAATCTTTTCCAAAATCATTGTCTTAAGTAATAAATCGATGGAATTCTTTCATGAACTGCACCCAAACCTATCGAAACTACTGAACTTCAATTGATAATATTAAAACATTATTTAAATATAAACTTATTAATATTTATGTTTTAAAATTTGCAGATCTCATTAAGTGAACCTCAAGAGGAACCCAAAAAAATCTTGCTTTATAAAAATCCTTATACAGTAGAATACTCACAATGTCCGTATACAGAGAGTAAAATAATGCTTTCACTAATCCTCAAATCTAACGACTGGAAAGATCTCATAGAGAAGAAACGAACTAAAATTCTCAACAAACTCTCGAAATTTTTCGCAATTCCAAAGGTATAATGTAAAATTAAATAATTATTATGACAAACAAAAAAAAACTATATAAAAAATAATATTTCAGGAATTCATAGATTTTGATTCTGTGACCAAGCGAGAAATCCTCGACTTATCCAAAAACTCTATCAGAAAAGGACCAAACAAGTCTGATACTAGTAGAAGATTAGGCAGAATTGACTTTACCGTAAATATAACATAATTGTGTTTGGAATTTGCTAATGTTTTAAAAACTTATGTACATCTCTTCTATGTTCAGATTGGATGTGGTCAAACCTATTTTGCAGCTGGTGAACCAATTTCTAATCAAATCGGATTACAAATGAAAGATGGATCGCTCAATGACATTGCTGGTATTGATTTTGGATGGTGGGTCATATGGAGGAAAAAACTAAGCAATAGGTAAAATTATTTGCCCTACACGAGCTAAAGTATTTAATTTATATTATTGACAAAATATAGGGTTCAGCGCTTTAGACGACAAGCTGAAGGGTCCGGTGAAGAAGAGTATGAATATGACTATGAAGACGAGGATGGAGATGATGAAATTGAGTAAGTTTATAAAATTAAATGAATGGTGATTTCCCATTTTTGGTATATTTGCTCTTATTATACAAGTAAATACAAGTACACACATTCCTGAGGTTCCGCAGGAGTTCCTCAACAGCTAGAAGCAATAAAAATTTATGTTGGGCTTCTCACATTTGTTAAATTCTTATATGAACACGCGTCCCAGGCCCAGCATTTATCAAGAACCTAGGGTTACTTCTTGCCGTTTAAAAGGTTCTTTTCATTAGGTGCGTCTTATTATCTACTGATCTATATGGATCTGGATTACTTTTTAAAATGTATTACAAAAACCGTTTGTGATCCTGTTCTCTATCTAGATGTATTTCAAAGTGGCTTTTTATGGTTAGATAGTGTAAACTATAGTGTAAGGAAAAAAGGCAAGACAAATTTGAAAATCAACAAACATAAGAAAAAGAGAGATGTGCATACAACACTACTGTCACTGAGTTGTACAGTCGCAGCTTGGTATTTAAGCTTGCTCAGTTAATTTGTCATAATTTGGACAGCATTGCGAACAAATTTCCTACTTTCTAGTTCCAGATATCTATTTACATTTGTACATATAAATGAGCCAGTAAGCAAGATACTCTCAAGAAATTGAAGATTTCTTTGCACATCCGAATTCGTTACAACGATAATGCATTTTGTTCTGTCTTAACTCTTTTTGGCTTTTGATGAAGATCCATGATCCCGTTATCTGTGTAGTGGATGTTTTTAATGAGTTAGTTATAGTCCATTGAGTTACATTTTTTTTTTTTTTTTTTGCTACACTGATTACCAGATTACCAACAGAAATGGGCTCTTCTTCATCAACTCTGTCGAAGTGTGCTCCCTGACTCTCCAGAGCCTTAATCTTGACATTCTTGACATTCTTGATGCCAAAACGGATATTGTATTCGGCCAGTTCGGAAGCTTACAAGCACTTTTCTTTCGCGGCTGTTCCGTCTTTATGCCTGCCCAGTCTTGCTTGGAACCAGCTGATTTAGCATCTGAAGACCACGGATCAGCTCCTGTCCGCTTTTCTTAATGCTCATGAGTGGCAACCAAACGCGAGCCTTTCATTGTCTAGGAATGTCTTTCTACGCATCTACAACCGAGGTCATGTCTGACAACCTTACTTAGAGTACGCGGTTGCCCCGCTCTGGAAGATGGCATCTTCTCAGTCTTTTTCAGACAGTAAGGCTTAATTTTTTTTGTCGATGTTACGATGGTCTCTTCACGAGACCTAATACGCTTGACTTACCAACAAACTCAATGAAGAATGCCAAAATACCCGGGTCATACAAAAACGTCTAAAGAAAACTTCAAAATTTTCAAGATAGCTGTACTTCAAGGTCGAAGGATACAAAAGATTTGTATGATCTAAATGCACCAGCAGGTCTGTCATGAACTCATTCCGGTTGCTAAAGTAATTTTCAATGAGATGTTGTAGTTGTGTAGATGTTGGAATGGAATTAAAATAAGTATTCACAAAATTCTTTTTCTATTTGAAAGGCCCATATATGCCATTATGTATGGACTATAACATCGTTCAAATGTCCAGTCCAATTTTCAATTATTCTTCCGCATAGATCCGGCTGAATCTGAGCGATAACCTGTGTTACGTTCTATTTAAGGGCATCGGTCGATTGCGGTTTATTCGCATAGACCTGCGACTTCACCACAAGTAAAAGGCTAGTGGGGTGAAATCGCATGACCTTTGTTGCCATTTCACGTCGCGTCTGCGAGATATAATATCACTCCTCCTAAACCGTTCATACAGATTGTCAATTGTGAGTTTCGCTATGTAGCACGTAGCGCCCTTGTCGTACTGAAACTTCATGTACCAAAATCCACACCAAACCTTCCAAAAATGCGCCTAGTTGCTAAAGTCGAAGGGCATAGATTGGGGTCCTCTTCAAAACGCTCTGAAGATCAATAAGCAAACAAACTTCGTTGTCTATGGTCAAGAGTAGTTCCTGGGTCAGTTGAAGTTTGCGATAGGCCGAGTTCTTTTGCACGGCGAGGATCGACTGCCACGGATTCTGCTCTACGCTTTCACTGACGTGTTATTTGTCATGGTGAATAATAAACAACAGATTTGACAGGTGTCACGAAAACAACAGTGCCACCAAAATTTACCTGCGCCAACAAATTGTGCTTATAAAATTATGTTGATAAAGAATGTTTTTTCAACAAATCTAGCCCTGTCCTAATCCATTTTAAGCTTTGGAAAACTTCTCATGTTATCCTTTTTCTGAGCAAGTGTTTTCTGTGCCTTCAAAACCAATTTATTATTTTAACTTAATAATTAACAATGTTTATTTAAAAAAATGCATTTTCAATCTTAGAATACAAAATAATGTAGTATTTATTAAAATATAAATTTAATTGCGCTTTCTACAGGGAACCTGTTACCGAAATACCACAAGTGACTACGCACGCTCATCGACATCACCATGGTGTTGAAAAGGTAAGTGTACAATTGCTTTTCATAGTTAGTAATGCTGCAATATTTACACACATACACATTGGAAGTAAAAGCATATAAATATTTAGATAAATCATACTCCACAACACATAATTGCTTAGTTAACATTGCGAAAGCTATTAGTTTAATTTTCACATAGTCACGCTATTGAAATGGCCAAGCACCGTTTCACTGTACAAACAAAAAAGTAAAAACACTTAAAGTTGTTTAATTTTCAAAAACTAAATTCATTTCATTTTATTTATGTATCTATTTTTTCCATTTTTGTTTTTTTTTTTTTTTATTGAGTTAAGTTTTGTTGTTGATATCTATTCCTGATTCTTAGTAATCCTTCCGCAGTTTATGTAAATTGAATTGATCCAAAACTGAATTTTGAAAATTCAATTTAAACATCAAACAGATGGCTTACTAGCTTTGGAAAAAGTGTCTGTGTCGACACAAGACGCTTCTTTTTTTTAAACAAAAAAAACTATTTTCTATAATTTATTTTGTAAAATATGCTTTGTTTTATTCTGTTTCTGCCTCACTGCTGCCTCACTGTACTGCTGTGTGTGTGTTTGTATGCGTGTGTCTTTTCTTTGACGTGTGTTGAATTATATTTAATAACACAAATTCATCTTTCAACTTGATACAAACCAAAAACTAAACAAATACGCAAACCTAACGAAAAATCCTCTAAAAAAAATCAAACATTCCTACACTGGCAAATTCTTCAACAACTTGCAGCCCGATAAAAAAGAGACAAGTAAAATCAAGAAAATTCCTCTTGACAAACATGTAGTTGAAAACGCAAACCAAAACCAAATAAAGCACAAGAAAAATGATTTCAAACCGCTTGTCAAAAATGAAAATATCGACGAAGATATGGCTCGAGGTGTCACAAAACTGGAGTTTGATATTACGAAAACAATCGAGAATACAAATAGATTACAGGATTTGCCGCCGTTCGTTGACTCCGAAATAAATTCATCTCCATTGCAAGAAGACTTCAAGGACATACTTGAGAATAATGATGATTTTATTATTGATGATTTCGACCTAACAACTCTTGTACCAATTGAAGTAACATCAACCAGTCTGCCAGTTATAAGCAGGGACAAGAACATCAGCAGCAGTAGTAGAAGTAGTGCTTCGGCAAAGTCAAACAAGAGTACAACAGTTTCTCTTGAAAAGCCTGCAAGCGTCGTCACTCCTTCAATATTGTTAGAACAAACGACACTCTTAACAACCACAACCCCAACTACATTGTTGCCAAAGGTAATAGTGATCTAGCAAACGGATTGCAATTTCCAAAATATTAAACATTTTTTTATATATTTTCTTAATTATTTTCCTTTCCTATTTCGTTAATTAAATCCTTTGAAATGAAATCTTTTAATGCTATTTCCCTTTCAAAACCACTAACTTTTTTACTTTTTTTTCATTCTATATCTCAATTTTAATTTTAATATGCATATGATTGATTACTCTTTGTTCGATAATAATTCTTTGATGATTTGTGGTTGAGCTGCAAGTTAAGTAGAAATGCAATAGTGAGACGCAGGAAGACAGTTGGTATTTATTGGATCAAATTTAAGATTTTAATCAAAGATACTACTACGATAAATACAGAAAGCTTAAACTACCTAGTTGGATTTTCATGAAAATAAACACTAGAATTTCATGATCACTCTCACAAGATTTTAATTCATTAATATTAACATAATGGCGGTAGCTTATATTAGAGAGTTACTTAAGACTAACTCCCAAATACAAGATACTCGTATAAACAATTTTGAGCGACCTTGTTATCGTTTAAGGTTAAATAATTTTACGGGAAAACCATTAATTTATTTTCTTCCTACTTTTTCAATGATTAGTTTTAGCAATTCTCAAACAAAATTTCTTCAATGTAACTTCTTAAGAAATATTATTTTGACTTCATAGGTCGTAGTTATAGCTTTCATTGAAATGCGTCATCGAAACAAATCAGTGGAATGCTGACTTTATTTTTCTGAAAAGCCAGTTACAGCAATCATTTAAAAATTGGTTTTAGTAAAAGATGCTGTCAGTGACTGATAACAACAAACTATAGGTATTTGAGGTTAGAGCTGATCATTGAAAGCAAAACTGACATCTGAGAATAGGAAGAGAATCGGACACATTCAGTAGGTTCGCTCAACTTGTTCGTTCGTTCTTGACAACCCTGAGAGTTATAAAAAAAGGGGTTTTCCGTTTTCAAAAAACACCCAAGGGCTGTCAATTGTTTTGTTGACAACTAAAAGTAAGAATGAAATAATTCTGTACTCTGAAACAACTTTAAATTTGTTATAAATTAGTTTTAAAAATGAACAAAAACAATTCTGCGTTGTTATACTCAATATTTCATCTCATGAGGATAATGAGTACAACAAATGTTTAATTATTGTTTATGATAACATGCAACACGCGAATCGACAAACGACACCAAAAAGATATAAATATGAAATCTCATGTCACTTCTGACAATTTGGTCGTTACCTAAACTCGCCACAGCAAAATATCTAGATCTAAAAAACTAATAATAAATTCTACTACTCGTTAGCTTTATTTTGATACCAATTAAAGCCATTACAGTTTTTTTAATCGTCTTAAAAATTTAAATGATGTATTTCAAAGATAGCTATAACTGACTCCATAGTAACAGCATATCTCGTATGGAAAGCAAGCTTTAAGAACTCGCTAAAGCTGTTTTGCTGGAATTTTGGAGATTTGTTGTTCCAAGAAGATTGATAGTATACAAGTCGATATCAACTTCACAAATGTTTAATATTTTTGTGTTTTTTAGACGTTTTCCATATTTGTTTAACTTAACTTTTTGTAGGATAAAGCAGATTACAATGTGTTTTTTGATAAAAAAAAACGCTAGCTTATCACTTTAAGACCAGCCGATTTGGACTACCAATAAATGACGGTGATACAACAT
This sequence comes from Chrysotoxum bicinctum, assembly GCA_911387755.1. Taxonomy (NCBI): domain Eukaryota; kingdom Metazoa; phylum Arthropoda; class Insecta; order Diptera; family Syrphidae; genus Chrysotoxum; species Chrysotoxum bicinctum. The sequence goes on from OU426987.1 coordinate 182,451,689, forward strand.
AACCGTTCTGTATTCCGAGTGAAAGTGAATTGAAAACGAATTTCAATTTCACTTTAAATGAAACAGCATGTTATTATTAATAAAGTGGTAGAAGAGTATAGAGAGTTCGTAGAATTAACATGGGCATATTTGAATTGCTTGTAGTTTCAAAAGAAGCTTCAGAATATACGAAGAAGCATTTTTTAAATTTTGGAAATAAATCTCTTAATAAAATAGACTTCAATTCCCTTAACACATAAACTTCTTACTTAACTTATGTAGTGAGTTCTTGTGTATTCCTCTCTAAACAACAATTTTATTTAATAAAATCAAGCAAAATTTTAAAGCTTTATGTACATGTTTGTCAATTGTCGCGCAAATGTAAAGTTTCATCAAACAAAACTTAGTGAATTGAATTCACGGCAAAACGCTATTAATTCATAATATAGAACACGAATTTCCATCTCCGAAAACTCAATTCACAATTTTTATTTCTAGTGGAATTCAGAACACCAACATTTCACATTTAGAATAAAGAAATCACAAAATTCATTATATGCAGAACATCAAAATTCACTTTTATTCACAAAGTGAAATGCATAACATGGGTACATGTCTCTGGCTTTCAAAACTCTTTCACACTTTCCTGAAAATTCGCCTTAAACAATCGTTAATCGTTAATATAGTACATTTATTTTGGCACATCGAAGTAGTAATTTGTTTTTACCCTTATAGGTTTGGTTCAAACTATAGTTTTCCTCTCAGTTTGCTTAGCTGTTCTTTATTAATCTAATTATACTCACACAAGATTTTGCTCATTTTAGAACAAATAAACCAAGTAAATTAATGGCAAATAATTCTTAGCTGAACATTTAGATTTATGTACAGGGTGGCGCACGAGTCGTGCTACATTAAGCAATTCAAATAACTTTTTGTTTTATCAATGTATTTCATTTATTTTTGTTTTAGAAAATTAAAAAAATTACCTCCACGCTTATTCACGCATCTGATCAGAAAGCTATTCATTGCGGCCTGAAGGGTTGAAGTCGGGATCGCTTCAATTATCGTGATTCAATTCAGTCAAATTCCTTGGTTAGTTTCGTACACCTCTTGCTTGACATAACCCCATACAGAAATCTTGTGCGGTCAGGTCAGGTGACATTGGGGACCAGCGGAAAGTGGAATTTCTGGATGTTAATTTGTTTCGGATTTTTCGCTGCAGCTCCACCACAACCGGTCTGGCTATGTGTGCAGTTGATCTATCTTGTTGGAACCAAGTTCTGATAAAAGGGTTTTTGGCGCAGTTCTGAGGAAAAAAAAAAACTCCTTCAACATCTTTAAATAACGGTCCCCAGTGATATGATACTGTTACACCAAATTCTTTAAAGAAAAATGGCCCGACAATGCACCTTAATGAAACTGCACACCACACAGTAACTCGCTCTGGGTGCATTTGTCTCATAGAGCATTACTAGGTTAGAGTTACTCCATTTACGGCAATTTTGCTTGTTTACATTGCCCTTTAGTTCAAAATGACATAAACAAGGAATTTATCAAGTTGTTGTCTTCATCGGCCATTTCAACAAATTTTTGGTAAAATTCCGGGCGAACAGGCACATCATCCAGTGGGTTTAACTTGCTAGTAATTTGGACTTTGTACGGAAGCAAGATTAAGCCATTATGAATTATTCTTTGTAATGGACGTCTGCTAGCTTACGGATAAGTTTCGAGTCGAAACGCCTGGATTTACCTGTACTGACCAGGCTAAAGCCGCGGTTGTGACCTTGATCAAAGCACAGGGATCTCGATGGTACGATCTTTGGGCGATGCTTTCAGATTCGGGAAGCATGTTTACCAGCTTCATAATGGTCCATCTTCTACTCGGAGGAATGTCGCCAAACTCCCGCTTTTGAATTCCCTTTGGAAGGAAATAACTGAAAAGCATGGTACTGCTCTGTAGAAAGGAACTTTCTTCTCCAGAATATGTTCTTTATAAATAACACTTAACATATAGTAGATATACAGTCGGTGAAGTAAAAGCTTGTTCGACCTTTTTTGTCAATAATAATATTTATTTTATTATTGAATCGAAAGATTTCCATTTCCATTGTGATGCTTATTTTTATGCAATCTCCTGCAGTATTAATTATTATTGCCTAGTATCTTAAGAGGCATTGATTGTCGACGCTTATGTTGACAGGAATGTTCTGATTCACGAATTTATCACGAATATTGTTTCAAATTGCTAATCTTCTTCCAAGGGAGCTTAATTTTGTTAAACACCCATGGTGGGATTGAAATCCCCTTCCCTCTTCCCATGTCGAATTTTATGTAGCTCGAAACATTTTTCAACAATATACTGACAGTATCTATGTACAATGTACTAAAACTAATGAAATGGTGCTAAAAGAAATAGAATGATATTTGCCAAGTCTTCTAAAATAAAATATGCAAGGACGTATTTTTTATTTTGGTCTATAATTTTCAAGTGTTCTGATAAGATGGATTAATTTTAGTTAGCAAAAATAATTCGAAAACTTGGAATTAAATAAGAAGTGTCATTAATAAAATTCTCCAGAAAATTTATATTAAATCAAATTATTAGGTATACCTAGTTTAGAAATAAATTTTTGAAAAGATGATGAATGTACATTAATTCTTAATGGTCCTTTCTCTCTAGATAATAAATTTGCTCTAGTGTTATCTCTTTATATTAATTATAATTTTCTTATTTAATTTACTTTCATAATTTTTTTCAATTGGCTCCATTATATTATACTTATTAAAACTTTTTTTTTTTTAATTTATAAGTGCACTTATTTGATCACATAATCTCTAACCTCTTTCTATTAACAAATAACGTAGTTAAATTAACAAAATATTAGTTACTTATTTAAATTAATTTTATTAACTGTTTTTTCACTTAAAAATACAATTGTAAATAACAGCAATACAAAAATTCAAATAATCATGGTGTATTTTATATTTTACATTGTTATTTGTCGATCTCTCTAACAGCAACCCGAAGATAGTAGTACTTTAGTGCCATTAATAACGGATGAAGTAGTAACTAACAAAGTGAATACAAATGAAATGACTAAAACAACAATTGCGACAACAACAACAACTGAAAGCAACATTGTAATAACGACACCAACTTTGCACGTATCAACACCAAACATTTTGGCAACAACATCTACAATTATACCATTAATTTCATCAACTCCATCAATAACAACCATTACACCCCCGGGGGTTACAGAACAAACTGAAATTACTACGCCAATGCCAACCATGACAACTGTCGTCCCAAGTACTACCATCTCAACAGCAACATCTGCAATAGTTTTAAGTAAAAAGGTGATGGAAAAACGACTTATATCAGTGATCATTGTGGGAATGTAAATATTTTATAACTGAAGATTCGGTCGTAAAAATTTTGACTCGTGTCTTATTCTTATTTAGGTCTTCCTCAGCTAGGATAACCTTTTTAAACTCCAAATTTTAAATATGACCCAAAAATTGATGTTTCTTTCCATTAAATGATTTTGAAATAGTATTACTGAAAAAGGGCACGTCTGAACGATCAAGCTTTTTGAATAAAGAAAATTACGGGTATTATGTAAAATTAGCTGTTCAGTATTTTAATCATTATTCATTCATTAATCATTTCGACCATCAAATCCTTTAAGGCTTTCCGACTTCTTGAATTAAAGTGTAAAATATTTCGCCATGTTATACACGAAAAGATATTAGTAATCTATAAATAGAATGATGTAACAATGAATTCGAAGAAACGTAAATTTTCGAAAATGGGAAAAAGATCTTTAAGTAATAATTTGCAATAAATCATGATGATGCTTGATGGGTGTAAATCGTATATTGTTAGAAAGATATATGTATATAGCGTTTAAAAAAATCCAACAGTTTTATTTATAAACCCATTCCAACTTACATATGTATGTAAATTTAGACAGTTGCTAACGATTCATTTTGTATTTATTTATTTATTTCATGAAATACCTATGAACATTAAGACGTTATGTCCTATACTCCAAAAAGTTTTCATAAACATTTTTCATTGATTGTCTAGCTAATGGAGTTTTCCACAAACTTGATCTTCCGAAAAGTTGGTTTTATCAATTTTTTCATTCCATTGGGTAAAATATTAATTTAGATTTAAAATCAATTTTGCAAATCTAAATTTTACTGTCGATTTATTTCTTTTTTCCTGTTCTAATAACAAAACATTTTCAAGTAGCAGTTTTTAAATGTGGGTTTTGATTTTTTGAAATGACAAAGCTACAAAATCTATTCCATTTGACACCAAAATTGATTGACAAATTCTTTTATAAATTGGACGCGTTCAATGAACAATGTAAAATAAATAAACTCAAAAAAGCATTGAATTGAAGATGTCCGATAAAACCGTATCCATGATCCAATCGAATAGGAATAGGAATGCATGATGTCGAAGACATTAGCTGTGCTAAACTTAGGATAACAGGAATTATTTTTTTACAATATCAAAATTCCCTCAAAAGGGACGGACAATTCAATTACTATAACATTTAACCCGTTAAAATGTGTTTTCTTATTTGATGGTACAAATGGTGTAAGTATGTTGATATTATATTAAGTTCTCACTTTTCAAAATATATATGTATTATACATATATGTATATGTTTCTATAATCTAAAAATGGTAAATATCAAAATATTTGTGACTGTTTTCTGTCAATGTTCAAAAATAAAATATTTTTCATTTTCCACAATGATGACATATTTCTATGGTGTAACGTCCGCTTAAAACATTTATCTGGTACTTGGGATATTTGTATATGTATATTGTTTCTTCGTTTTCTTTTCATCACCAATTATTTTTCATTTGTACATATATATTTGTATTTTTTTATAAAAATCTTATTTTCACACCAATAAATTAATAAACGAATGTTTTTTTAACAGAATGACACCCCTGTTACACGTTTGGTTGAAGAAGATTCGACATCTTTTTCACCAATTGCTTTATTCGGAGAAAATGAGGAAACAGAACTTTTGACTACACCAGAACCAGAAGAAAGTACTGTGGTAAGTATTATAATAAAAAAAATAAAACAATTTTAATAGATAGTCCGGTAAAATGAGCTCTTAATATATCCCCCAAACCTAGTTTTGAATATTAGTATGGTAGTACCTTTGTATAAAAAACTTATAGCACTATCAAGAAGACGAAAGATTGTGGCGACATCTTAAGGCTAGCAATTACTAGATTTGCCTTTGCTAAATTTAATAATTAAATATTCTCTTTTTTACTACTTGTTTTGTATGTTATCCTACTCTCCACTGTAAAAGCGTGCGCTAATTTCTGCGCCACCACCAGGCTAGCGTTCGCAATACAAAATCACGCTCCATGATAATACTATAGGTTATATATACAAATGTAGGGTAGTACTTGAAAATTTGGCCAATTTTTAAAAAGTATGGCTCATTTTTTTAATAAATTATTCCTTAACTCAGCTTAAACAGTGATAGGACTTGCAAAAAACTCAGAAACCATACCTTTTCTGTGGTTCGGAAATGTCAATGTGGCATTTGAAGTTATAACGATACTAACAGATAAATTCGATGATTTTAACTTCAATTCAATAATATGAATTAATTTGCAAAATCGTAGTTTAAACCTTATTTTAACATAGTACTAATTCGTCTAAAGTTTTGCACCACTATGTGGTATTGCTTTTTTTATAAAAACAAAAAAAGGCCTTTGCGTTCGGAGACCTAATATCAGAACCCATAATATTACTAACACAAGGTGGCGCAAAAATTAATAATCCAATTTTGTTTTTGAATTACTTTTTTACTTTTTCTGATGCTTGTTCGCGTCTTCAAGTAGCCCCAATCCAACCCTGGGATGGTTAAATAGGGCGGTCTTGCCGGCCTTGCCAAATCGCCAAAAAGGGAGATTACGCGACCAGAAAACGATTCCTTAATAATATCCATTGTGGCTCGTGCCTTGTGTGCGATTGATTGCACAGTCATGTTGAAACCGCATGTTCACCAAGCCCCACTCATCAAATTTCGGCAGTATTAACTCGTGTATCATGGGCCTGTAGAATTCGCCATTAACAGTGAACGTATTATCGATGGTGCCACACAGTGGCTTTGAGTCGCTCATGATGCTATTCGACACAAAATCGACCTCTTCGTTGTTGAGGATGACTTTACAGTAATTCACAGGCGACGGACGGTCAGCAGGCATTAACTGATGCACTGTTTGCACTTTGTAGATGTTCAAGTGCAAGTCTTTCACTAAAATTCGCTATAATGTCCGTCTGGTGATGTCCGGTTGTTATTTCTCCTTCCTCAGTGATATCGGCAGCCACAGCCGCGGTATTCTAAGAGAACGACCGAACGACCAGTCCGATGGCGGACACGGCCTGCATGGTCTTCTGTGGTTACAGTCTATTCTAGTCGAGTAGCTAAGAGCCGGAATGTTTGCCCTCCACCTCCAACCGATTATTGGTCAAAACAATCGACACAATTATTCAAGGCTCTTGCGGAATTTAGCGCTACATTGCATATCTGTTTGTATTCTGCAGCTATGCATCTAGTTTACAAATGTCAAATATGATTGACGTCCGACGCCATTTGTAAAAATTATAACATCTTCCGATAAGGGGATTAACTTTGCGCCTGCTTGTATAATTGGAAAGCGTTCATTTGTATTATTTAATATTATTTAATAAACAAATCAAGTTTTTTGACAAATAAATAACATTTGTAAATTTCAATTTTCTCATTGAGGTTTGTTTTGTAGCATCGGAAACTTAACTCTATCAACCTGATAACCTCTTTACGGCCGTAGTCGCATCATGAATTCTTTTTCGAACTTCCTCCTTTAGTCCTGTTAGTGATAAAAGTCTATTATAATATCAGCATTGGAATACATACATATATGCCTATATCGAGGAAGCATAGTGACCATTTATAGTTTCTAAAAATGTTATAAACCTTCCCAATTAGATTAGATTTCTTCCCTTTGAAATTTTTTCGTTAACCGTGTTGGTAGAACATGAGAAATTGGCTGATATGATGCAGTAGTCTGATGTACCTAGAGGTGCTTAAACACTTATGTACATATAGTTTATTTATCAGAATCAGTTATGAGGAACATTTGCTTAATGACTTTTAATGACAGATATTCGAATTAGCTCGTTCACAATCAGAGTTAAATGGTTTTACTCAGCAAGGACTTATCTTCCTTGTCTGATCAGATTTCACTGACAACCGTGAATGAACACCCTGAGGACAATACAGTCAACCGACGTTTTAAATTTTATTGTCATGTAAATTTTATATAAAAATAATTAACCTTAAGTCACTGTATATACATAGTTAGGCCCCCTATGAGCCAAAGAATGTAAATTTTCACACATACATATGTAGTATCTTATTAGTTGTACGCCAAATTGTAAATAGTATGTTCAATAAAACAAAGTTGAATTGTCTGATCAGATTGGCGAAGCCAAAAAGAATTATGAGCACTGAAATCGGCCTTAATAACGATTTCAGTTCTGGAAATATGGGTATGCTTAATATGGAATCAGAAAGTGCATCAAATTCATTAGAAATCAATTTTCTATCTAAACTCGGACTCCAATAAGATACAATTTTGTTTTAATGTGTTTTTTTTTTTTTTTTTTTTTAGCCAACAGTTTCAACTACTGTACTTCCAATAACTACAACAGAAAGTACTACAACAAGTACCACAACACCAACAACAACTACGACAACCACTTCAACCACAACTACAACTACCACGACTACAACTCCCAAACCTATAACTACACCTACTATTCCAACTACAGAATTTGTTGAACCAGAACCTGCCAATACGCCACCAATCATTAAAAATCGTCTCAAGAAACACCCGGTTACCGCAGGAAAGCCTTTCACATTAACTGTGCCCTTGGAGACTTTCTATGACAGTGAAGATGGAACTAACTTACGGTTGGATCTTTTAGATAAAAATGGAAATGAGTTGAAATCGACTTCATGGATTCAATTCAATGCAGAGTCAAGAGAAATATACGGATTGTAAGTTTTTTTTTTTTTAAATATTTATTGAGAAGTAAAATTTATTTTTGACTTGTTTCATAGACCACTCGAAGACGCTGTTTCAAGATGGCAATATAAATTGGCTGCCACAGATAGTAGCAATGAAACAGTGCTGGAAACTGTAGACATATCTGTTCAACAGCATAAGGGACATCGTAGTGTTAACCACGAAATTAGTATCGGAGTAAAGCTTATCGAGAAATACGTTCGTAACATCGATTGGCAACTTCGATTGATTGAAGGTATGTTTCTTGAAATGATCTAACTTATTTCTTAACAATATTTGGTTTTATGATAGGAATTGTAAACACCCTTGGAGACGACTCAATGTTTGCCATTGTGGTAAGAGAAGTACGTCAAAATCAACTTGATCCAAATACAGCAACATTCATATACACAAATGAGACACTACCAAAAAGTGAATGTCCAGATGAGCAACTGAATGAGTTGGTTAAACGTCTTAATGAAAAGCTATCCGAGTCAGTACAACCTGAACTTAGTATTAAGTCTGTAAGTGGTCAAACAGTGGGCCCCTGTCAAAAGCAGAGTGTACCTAAGCCAAAACCAACATCGCATATGGCAAAGAACTACCCGCCTGTGCCAAGAAATCAAGTAGACCGTGTGAATGCTACTGTTGGGCACTTACTTGTGTACAAAGTCCCAGCAGATACTTTTTATGATCCAAACGACGCATCAGATCTTAAACTGTCTTTGCTTACAAATGATCGTAAGGAGCTCGGTACACGACATTGGTTACAGTTCGATTCAAAGAATCAGGAATTCTACGGTATTCCAAAGAGTGGTGATATGGGTTCTGAAGAATATTTGCTTCAAGCTGAGGATAGCGGTGGGTTGACAGCAACCGATGCACTTGTGGTAGTTGTTGGCCATGCTCCAAAACGTGAATTCAGTGTTTATTTCAAAGCATACTTAGCCATTCGACACGAGCAATTCAATTCGGATATGCAAAGGAAATTTGTAGAACGCGTTGCTCAACTATTCGGCGATCACACAACACAGTTTATTCAAATTAGATCAATAACCACACATCACGATTCAGATGGAACTATTGTAAACTTCTACAACACAACTCTATACAAATCCCACAATCGATGTCCCGAAGAAGAAATTGAAGCAGCTAGAAATGTTTATTTCCATCAAGACACTCTTCTTCGAGATCGTGTTAAGAAAACCATAGGAAGTGAATTTAATTTGACAAATGTTCAAGTTATCCCACTAGGATCTTGTCATCGTAAGAAAAGCAAAAGTTAAATAAAATAAAATTAAATATATGTGTTCCTAATATTAATTACAGCTATTGTGCCCGATGTCATTCACCGTGACACTATCCCAATTAAGACTGAAGAACCAAACACAACTTCGACATTCACCGATGACTATTTATTTACATTTATTTTACCAGCAGTTATTATAGTGGTAATGATTGTTTTAGCATCGGTGATAGCTTGCGTCTTGCATAGACGTCGATTAACTGGAAAAATGGAATTAGGTACATTTTTTTTATTGGATCTGAGGTTTTTATATTGACAATTATTTTTTTTCTTTTCTAAGGTGATGAAGAGGAACGAAAATCATTTCGCTCTAAGGGAATTCCAGTAATTTTCCAAGACGAGTTAGATGAAAAACCTGAAATTGGTAATAAATCTCCTATAATATTGAAGGATGAAAAACCGCCACTGCTTCCACCATACAACAGTACAAATTTGGATGGTAAGTACATGTACATATATAATTTGAATTGTGAATCCAATTTATTTATTTTTGTTTATATTTTGAGCGCACTCAAGGCTTTATGAATTACCTTATAATGTTAAACACAGTGCGCGCAATTAAGTAAATAGGATAGGATTAAAAAGGAGATACCGATGCACATTGGATTTGAGTGTCTGCACATTGCAATGAGTGGGAAACGTTGAGCCGGTTAAAGCATTCCACATTCGTGTATTGCGGGTAAAAAAAATGTATACTTGACAGTACGTCTGAATTTGGGCTCAAGGGTAAACTGATGAGCATTCCTAGAAGTACGGGTATTACGGTTGAATTGTTTGAGGGAAGGAATTCAACTATGCGATCACTCCACATACCTAGAATTGAAAGCTCTTCAGTCTATATCCCATCGCCTTTAGGCAGTGTGATTTAAAAGAAACAATTATTTAAAATCAACGGCAATTCTTACAATAAAGTACTACACGTGTTTTACAATAAAGTCTACCCTTTTATCTTATTTGTAAATAAAGTTTTTTTTCATCAATAGTTTAAAAAAAAAAAAAAATATTTCAATAATGTGAAGTAAATTAAGTAAGAAAATTTATTTTCTTTGGTTTGTTAATGACATACTAAGTTGACTGGCAGACGCTTGTGTCAATATTTTAATAATTGAGAGTAAGTTTTGTGACCCGCTTCACAACTCTGTTGCCATGTGCAGTCAATGGTCAGTCAATGGTTTTACATTTTACGTCTACGTTACTTGATGAAAATAAATGTGAAGCGAATTAAGTCACTCAGCTGATAATTGACGAGACTGACAAAGATTTTTTAAACATTTGAAAATTGACTTGACTATTTAAAATTCAATAACTGACTAACTGAAAAGCCAAAGTCTAACAAAAAAATCAATTAAATTTTTTTTTTCTTTAGTTTGAAGCTATTTTTTCGAAAACCATTTATAGAAATAATTTTATTTGAAAATAGGGAAAAAGAATAGACTTCTGGCTTTCAAAAATATAGTTATTTATTGTCATTCCGAGGTTTTTGAATCACTGAGGAACAATTAAAAAAAAAACATAAGTTTTTTCTCTGTAGAGACGTTGTGTCGATCTGTATTTGAATATATGTATTGTATATATGTATTTGTATATTTTGTTTTAAAAACTCCTCTTGCTTTGAGTTAGACTCCCTTTCTGTTTTCAACGGCTAAAGTTATCGTACTCACCCGAAAACTCCTCAAAATGTTAACAAACATTAAATATCAAAATTCAAAAACATTTTTTTTATTTAAAAAAAATCTGATGGAAGAGAAAATCAACAATTTGAATTTTTAATTATTGTGTCGCTACCTGTTACTGTTACTTTTGGCCGAAACCTAGATCAATTGGGAAATAATAGCATAATAGAAAATAGTTGATTTCTATCACTGATATTCATTATATGGTTATTTCCTAATTTAACCAGTTACTCCTAGGATTCGTCCCTTTTCAATTTTTTACAGCGAAACATTTATGGATTTATTATTTTCATTAATTTAACTTTGTTTTTACTGATTACTGGATTATCTTTTTATATTGAATTAAAAAAAAAAACACCGTTCATTTGCAGGTGACAACGATGTTGATGAATACGTTCCTCCACCAGCAGTTATCGTGGGCGGTCGAGAAATGCGAGGAAAGTCTCCAGTTACTCCATCCTATAGAAAACCTCCGCCATACGTATCGCCATAAGTTATTAAAAAATCATTTTTTAACGTTAAAAACTCGAGTCACAAATGCAAAAGCTTAATATTTTGATTGTTTTTTCAAATATTTCTATTTGGCTACTATGGACTGATTTTTTTGTATTTTACATACATGCTGCAAAAGTATGTTTAAAACACACATAAAAATATTAATTTTCTTTCTTATTTTTACCTAGGAAAAATAACTTAGCCAACACTTGGTAAATTACTTATAAAAAACTATAATTTTAGCATTATACTGGAACAAAGGTGTATAACATCATGGCTCTAAATGCATTTAAAAAAATCAAACTTTAATATATATTTATGATTATAGTTCTTTCTGTCCGACGATGCACTGCCATTTGCTAGTTGTTTCAATTCAATTTAAAATTCAATTATTTTTATGGCAGCAAAAATCTTTACAAGCAATGATAACTCTTCCTACAGGTACTATTTTTTGTGTTTGTTGTTAAACTTTCAACTACGTTATTCATTTTTTTTTTTTTGTAAAAAGAACAAGAATTTAATCTCGAAAGTGCGACGCGACTTATTACTTTAGGTGTCGAACGAATTTAATAAAAAAAATTATAATTAAGATCATAAGTACTAACAGTAGTTCACAAAAATAATAACCCATTTAATGAGTTTCAAATATAAACTTACAAGTTTCCCCAACAATTATCTATTAAATTGTTCGAAGGAAATGCTTCCAAACAAATACCAAAAATTAAAAAAAAAAATATTTTCTTAATTGTATAATCAAGTTATAAAATATATTTGTACAGGAATTGAATTCTGTAAATAAATAAATTCTGTTATAAATAAAACAAAATTGAAAAAAAAAATTCATTGAAATACATCCACTCGACAAAAACCAACCGATATCCCATCTCAAGTAATAAGATTATAAATGTGAAATTATATCGTAGACAAAATCGCTCCTATCAATAATATCAAATCGTATTTTTAACTATGAAAATTATATATATATATATATATATATATACATATTATTATTATTATATATAACATATTACTATAGCGTAGAGAACTGTGAAAAATCCTAAAACCAATCAATAGAATTTGATCGACGTACATATTTTGAACACAAATGCAATCACTGGTGAAATGATTTCAAATGTAAATTTTAAGTATATATATTTTTTATAACGAAAAGAAATTAAAATAGAAAAATAGTAACAAGATCAACAATCATACAAAAGTATTAAACACTCTTATTGCATTCTTATATTTTTTTTTTTTGTTTTTATTTTGACTTTAAATTCTTTGTTGTTAAATTGACAATGTATATTCTTTGTTTATTCTTTTTTCTTAACTCAAACAAATTGTCAAACACTATCAATATTTTTTAAATATTTTTTTTGTGTTACATTTGAGTATTATATACCGTTTTTCTTTATAATAAAACGAACCGAATTGTAAAATTAAATGAAAATCGTAAAACAAACTTTAGATAAGTTATAATATAAAACAATAATATTTATAAATATTCGATTATACGAAAGAAATTAGATTACACGGGACTACAAAAAAAAATAAAATATAAATTTAAGTATTACATTTTGCATTAAGAGAAGAATACCAGAGACATATTCATCGGAATGTGAAATATTAATGAAAAATAATAATTAATAAAAAAGAGGAAAATAAAACAAAAATATTTGTAATTTTGTATTTTTAGATTGTACACATATTACGTGAGACCCAAAACGGATCGTCTTTATATTGAAACACGACAAAAATTTTATACAAAAAAATCATATATTATGAATTTTATTAAATAAAAAACACAAAAAAAAATATTAAATAAAACGGAGAATAAGTTTTGTTGGAAAAATAATTGTAATTAATAATTTAATAATGTTTCCAAAACTAATACAAAATTAAAAACAATAAAATATTATTTTCATTAAAAAAATATTTATATATAAAACATAATCTCATAATATATAATAATACATATATTATGTAAACTACCAAAAACAATAAATTGAAAAAGAAATGGAAACAAATCCGTCTTAAAAACTTGGTGTTTTATTTTCAGATCATGGTTTTATGGGAAGAAATAATTTCTAAATCTCAATGTTGAGAATCGATTGGTCTACAAGTTTTGTTTTTGTATTTCAAACAGAACAAAAGAAGGAAATTCGAAAAATATAAAAGATTTGTATAGTATTACCCCTTAGCATATTGGTTAGTGCGTTGGACTGTCATGCGGAAGGTCTTGAGTTCGATTCTCAGATTCTGCAAAAAAGATTTTCAGGGGTGTGCTGCCTCTTACGAGGAATTGACAAATCCTCTAAGAGTATCAGCTCTATTATAGCTATCAACTATAAACTGGATACTTGATACATATCAACAAATTGAATGAGTTGGTTTATCAACATTTTTTATCGACTGTGAATTTTATTAGATTTTATCAAATATTCGGCCCTATCGAGGTAACCGTCAGAGCGGAATTCTCTCCGATTTCCTACGAATCGGAGGCATTTTGCTTCAAGGTATTTCTCCGATCAGCTGATCGGAAATTCTGTCCGACGAAATTCAACGCATGCCATTTGTGTACGATGAAGCTGAAGGTCTTATTTCTGACACATACAAACAAAATTTTCTCCGAAATCCTCCGACAAGTTCTTGTTGCGGAAAGTGTTTTCTTTTTAGAGAAATAGTTATTTAAAATGTAATAAAGAAATTAACTCTATTTGCGTTAACTTGTGTTACCTATTTATAATGGACTTTTTGTTCTTAGGCAGAATAAAAAAACAAGTTCGCAGCAATATGAGCGGATAACACCAAAAGGACACCAGAAATTGTAGCTGTATTTGGGAAGATCTGCCCCAATCAGTTAAATTAATTAGGACCAAGCAAATGGATGTTTGGATAGAAAAAAGTATGTTCGTGATCTTTTGATTTGTGCATTGATCCATTTCCATTGTGATTAAAGTGCCTTTTAGTGAAATAAATATAAAATATTGTGTTTTAAAAGTTTTTTTTCAATGTATTATTTTTTTTTAAACTTCAAATAGAAACAAGAAAACATGTATGGAAATAGGTAGGGGACTTTATTCGATAGTTTTGATTCAAGAATCGGAGCATCTAATTACATTTCTTGCGCATTATAATCTGTTTCGCGCATACAATTTCTTCCGATGAAAGCTACTACGAATACGAACCGAAATTGAATTTCCGACGAAGGATGCGTTGCGGAGAAAGTTCCGCTCCGACGGTTACTTCGATATGGCCGATTGTGAATGATTTTTTTGATAGACATGGTATTATGAATATCAACAAAATAGATACACATCAATTTTTTATCAAGCAACCCCAAATTCTAAATAGAAACGTAAACAAACAACTTTATTCGGGATTTTTAAAAGTTAAAAAGAATAACGATTTCGATAGAATTGTTTTTTGAAGGGAGTTATGATGCATTTTTTATAAGAACAACTTACATTTTCGCACAAAGAATTTTCTTTCTCGAGGCCGACAAAAAACAAATAAATATTTCAAACGTGAAACGTCCGACAAAATAAACAAAACTCATTCACAATGAACTTTGGATAAGTAAATATTCACAATCGGACTAAAATTACCAGTTGATACCCATAATACCAAATTATCAACTAATTGATAGAAATTATCGACTATAAAATTGATAATAGGGCTGTATATCTCTTTTCATGAAAAGTGCTGCTCATAAGCCGTTCGGAATCGGCAGAAAATTGTAGGTCCCTTCCATTCCTGGAAACGCGCACACAGGAATGGTTGACAGTAATAAGTCACTAGGTCCTGGTTCACTTCGAGCTGCTGGACCACCAAATTTATTTTATTAATGTATTTATTTTATAGATTTTGAATCAATTGAAAGTTTTTTTGCAACCTTTGCCTGATATTTGCTCAGGCAGGACAGTTGGGTTCATCAGTTAGATGCTGCCATATCCTTGATTGAGAGGCAATATATTAGTTGATATGGTTTTGTTTCGAGTTGACCGACGATCGGCAATCCTCGATTGTAACAATTTTGATTTGCATCCCAAAAATGAGTGATGAATGGTATACGATTTCAATTAGATTTTGATATTGTATTCGTGTAGTTTAGTGTTATAATATAAAATTTTCATTCTTTATCTATTAGTAATGAATTATGAGTCGATTCAATTTAACTAGAGATGATTTCCTTCATGTTTTGCATTAAACAAAACAAAAACCACATTTGAAAACTGAGAGATGATAATTGTTCAGGGATGGGTAAATCAAAAAATAAATTAATTTTTTGACCAACGCAATGAAAAAATTTCACAGATCGTTTTTTTATTTAATTTATTTTTATTAATTAACTATACAAATATGCAAGTTGTGTTTGTTTAATGTTAAAGTTTAATGATATTCAATTTATTATTGAAAAGTATGAAATTAAAATTCCTTTGGTTTTAATGGAATTTTTTTATCTCATCTACTCCGAAAACCACACACTTACATGTATTAGAAATAGGCAGAAATAGCACCCGGGCCTGCCCATCTCTTAATGGACACACACACTCGTTTATAATAGAAGTTGCTTTTTCGTTACGTGACGATTTCTATCAATTGTTACCTTAACGCAAACTGCGTTTACAATTGTGAATATTGAAATCAGAAAGTTATGATTATGACAGAAAGAAGTTCACGATTTTTACTACAAAAATATCATAAACACATCATTCATGTTTATGATATTTTTGTAGTAAAAATCGTGAACTTCTTTCTGTCCAATCAGAGAATGTGCGAGTGTGTATCTGAAAGTTTTGTTGGATGATCTTTTATTATCAATAATCAGATTCTAAAACGATTTTTGATTTAAAAACCTCTTTTTTTTGCCGTTGAAATTAGTTGTATATTTCAAATGTAATGGGTAACTTAATTTTGTTTAAATTACATGATACAATAATTGTAACGGGTAATAAGATAATTTGTTATTACATACACTAACTATGACCCAGGTTCTGTATTCCCAGTGAAAATGAATTAAAAACTAATTTCAATTTCACTTTAAATAAAACAGCATGTTCTGCATTCCGAGTGAATAAAATTTTTGCAATTAACTCGGAATTTATTTTCGAAATGCCAAAATTAGCTGAAAGACAATTTGCATTATTTATTCAAACATTTTTTATTGTGCAAACCGAAAAAAACTTCTAAACTATATTCACTATTGTTATTATTAAGTGGTAAAAGGGACGAAAATCAAGGAGAAAGAGAAAAAAAGTTGTAAAGACAAAATTTTAGATCTTCCAGAAGCAGTGTTAGTTGAAATGGGGAATGAATTAACATAGACATATTTGAATTGTTTGTAGTTTCAAAAGAAGAAGCAGTTGTTTACATTTTGGAAATTAATCTCTTAATAAAATCGACTTGAATTCCCAAAAGACCTAAACTTCTTCGTTAACGTATTTCATAAATTGCAACAAAACTTTTTCTTGTCGTGATTTCTTGTGTATGCCCCTGTAAACAACAATTTATTTTAATAAAATCAAGGCTAAATTTTAAAGCTTTATTACACTCGATTTCAACCTTTCAATCTGATGTACAAGCTTCATAACCTCTTGTGTGTTCAAGTTATAAAAAAAATATCGCATAAATTCAAAGTTTCACAAAAAAAACTAAGTGAATTGAATTCACCGTAAAACGCTATGTATTCGAAATGTAAAACACGAATTTCCATCTCCGAAAACTCAATTCACATTGATCATTTCGGGTGGAATTCAGAACACCAATATTTCACATTTGGAATAACATTATTAAATTACTCGCCATGATTCGGATAGAATAATTGCTTACATTGAATATGTGTTGATTAAGCTGTAATGTATAGTCGGATTTCATTTAAGGACATACATACAGTGAGCGTCAAAAGTGAGTAAACACCAATATGATTTCTGGAGTTACATTGAATTCGAACAAACAAATAAACGGATTTTAATAATAAAAATAAATCAAAACACAAATAAAAATTTAAAATATAGCTTCTTACAATTTTTCGTAATAAAAACTAAACATGCTCCATATTAACGCGTCAGAAGTAAGAAAACATCATAAACAGATTATAAGGAGCACAATATGATGGTGTGGGGATGTATGACAGCACATTCGATCGGGAATCTTGTTTTCATTGAAAGTACAATGATTAGTCAAGACTATCTAAACATCCTCAGCAATAACCTTCAATCGACCTTACGCAAACTAGGGATGCTTAGCAATTGGATCTCTTAGCAAGACAATGATTTTAAGCATACCTCGCAGTTCCTTAAAGAATGAATACTTTATAGGACTTCAAAGCACCTCCACCACCCTCCCCAATCGCCGCACCTAAGCCCCATACAATATTTATGGGATCATTTGTACCGGTAAATTTCACAAACGGGCCATTAAGAACAAAAATGACCTTAAAAGGCTTTAATTGAAGAACTGTCCCAAATATCTTCCGATGTTAGAAATAGCATTGTTGTTTCCATGTCACGCTGACTAAGAGATGTTATGAAGTCTAAAGGTGATCAAATGAAATACCCAGTTTTTTACTTGAGGTACTATATTTATAAATAATTTTAAGATATAACAGATGTTTACTTACTTTTAACGCGTAAAATATGAAGTTTATTTAGTTTTTATTGGGTAAAAAGGCATTATTTCGTTTTTGAATTTTTATTTTGGTTTTGATTTATTAATATTAAATAAAAATTTTATTTTGTATTATTGGAATTCAATTTTTGTTTATTTTTTGGTTTCAATTCCATGTAACTCAAGAAATCATTTAGGTGCTTACTCACTTTTGACGCTCAGTGTATGTACATGGAATCATCGGTATACACGGGATCAAGACATCCTCTTCTTTGTATTTTCCCTTCATGATCTTGGCCTGGGTGACGTTATTCATTAGCTTTTTTACAGCCAGTCCCATTCTATTACACAGTCGAGGTTGATTAATGTTACGCAGCATAATTACAACTGATCCTACTTTTAATTGTAAATTGTGAGGTGGTAAAAACTCTGTTTGAAAGTTGACTATGTCATCCTGGTTTGTAACAGTGTCAACTGATTTGTAAGAAAACAACGCTCCGAGAAGAAAATTCTGAATGGTTGCATTGAGATCATCAACATCTTTGTTTTTAGCCGCCAATATTGCTCGTTCACTAAGCCAATTATTGTTTCTGAACTGTTGTTCTATGTCTGTAAAATTGAATAAGTTCCTCTTTTAAGTGGATGAAGTGACAAAAATCCGTGAGTAGTGTAATTAATCCGGTCGAGGTGTCAACTGCGACCTTGCCATTTCCAGTATCTAATAGCTGCTTCGAAAACATAATCGCAATTTGATCTTGTTGCAAAAAAAAAACTCTCATGTTAGTTGTTAATTGGAGTGTCTTTGCATGAGTGTCTTAAGCATGCGTTAAGTTCGTCAACAACAGTTGATCGGGGAATAATTGGCAGATTCTGGCGAAAATCACCTGACAACAGAATCATGGCTCCACCAAAGCTGTTTTGGATCTTTGAACATTCTGTCCAGTGCCTCCAGAGACCTCTTGAGGACCATCGTAAATTCATCCCAAGCAATCAATTTGCATATCTACAGAATCTTCGCCATTGTGCTGTTTTTGGCGATGTTACAAATTGGTGCTTCATTGATTTGCATGTTTAGTGGTAATTTCAAGATTGTGCACCTTCCACCTTCTAACAATGTTGTAGCTATTCCAGATGAAGCCAGATGTAGTGTAAAGACATCAAGAGACAAACGAACAGCAATTGATTTTTATATATATAGAAATTAGAAATTTAATGAATAATTGGATTTTAAGTTAAAACATAATACAAATTTAATATAGAATAAGATATTTCTTTAATTACCTTATAGATCGGAGATTTAAAGCTAATCTCATTTTACATGAACATAAAAAAAAAATGATTATGATTTGTATCTTTTTATTTCCTAACTTGCTGCAAAGTAGTTGCCTGTAGAAGTATTCAATACTTAAATCCGTTATTTATGATTCATTCGACCTTTCCATTTAGCACTTTCAGTCACTCTCACTAAGTTAATTTTCTACTTCAATTTATTTTATTCTTTTGAAATATTTTATTTTTTTACACTGAAACAATCACAAATAAGTATGTATGTCGTTTAATAATACATACACCTTTTCTCGTTGAAAATATCACAACAACAAAAATAATAACTATTATAACATTTAATTAACAACACAATATTGATGACACACAAAATATTAACATAATTATTTTTCCAAATTTTAACATATAAAATAAAAAAGGTTGCATATATAATACAATTTTACAATTTCTGGGCATTAATTATAGATATTAATCGGATTCCTAATATTCGTGTTTCAACTGATTCGATTTCTATGAGACCCATTGTTTTCAAATCTAAAATTGAAAAACAAAAACTTATCAAGTGTTTAAACATTACAAACAAAAAGAAACTCCTACCAAGAATGAATCTGAATCCTTTTGCGGCTTCAAGTCTTGTAGTTCCATGTTCATAGAGTCCATCCATTGCCACATAATTATCTTTAATTATTCGTTTAAAAATATTTGTGTACAATTCAAAGCGGTCGTTCTTTAAACAAAACATATATTTGAAACTTATTTAAATATTTATATATTTGTCAAAACTTACCTCATTAAACAAACAAGAATCAAAACGTTCCCAATTGACGTATTCTAACTTCCTACCTGCCCTCTGCAAAGTTTATTAACAATATAAAATTTTGTTTTGATTTAAATTCATTTTGATTAAATTAAATTATGATAAAATTTAATTTTAAGTAAATGGTATATTTCCGCCATTTTTTTATACTTTGTAACATTTTTTTAAAGTACACTACATATCACTAGATTATGAACGTGTAGCTTTTTTTTATTTAATTTTAAGTTATTTTTTTTTTAAATCCTTCGCTAATCTGGGAAAAACCAAATATAATATGAGAGAAGAATGTATTGTGCTTATGTTGTAAAAAAAATTGGGGAGCTTGGCATAATGGTAAGTTCATAGGGCTTTGTAGGAAAGTGATAAATCATACAAAAGTTTCAAGGGTGTCATGGAAGTCTGCTCATTAGCCGTAAGGAATCAAGAAGTCTCCTCTATTTTTGTTAACACTCACACAGGAATGGTTGAGAGTTGTAAATAACCATGTTTTAGGGTTTCTGCGACCGTTACCTACCTTAATTAACTCTAAATATTCCTTCAACTGTGTTTCAATTTGAATTGGATATTGAGTAATTTGGTCTGAAATTACGTTATAATCTTCATAATATCGAGCAGGAGGGCTTAATGGATTTTCTGGAAAATCAGTAACTTGTTGAGGTGGATGTGGTATTTGATCTGAAGCGCCAATAGAAGCCAATTCATTTAAATTTTCAAGGGAAGAATTTCTTGGGATAACCGGAAGTTCGTATTGCCGACGTGGTCGAACAAATCGATCTGCACTGTCTCTTCGCCTTCTTCTCTTTTTTCTTCGAATTATTGGGCCATCTCGTGGATATTCGAAATCAACTCTTGGTCGAAGGATTTCAAACCAATTGAACTGCAGATTATCGGTTTGTTCATCTACCAATGATAAGGCGTTTTGAGCAATAGATTCCTGCAATTGAAAACGAACATCTGAGGCTGGAACTAAGCTTTCATGAGTTTCCATTTGACAATCTATCGCAGAACTTTGCTGAGCTAATGCTAACGAATCTATTGGAGGTTGATGTTGTTCGATAATTCCCGGAACATTTGAAGATTGGTCTTCAACTCTTCCCAATGGAAAAATGGGTTCATGTTCAATTAGCTGTTGTATATTTATACCAGAAGTATTCAAAGACACCTGTTGTTGCTGAGTTTCACTTTGGGAAGGTTCATTGTATGGAACTTGCAATATTTGTCCTATCATTTCAGCATTTCCCGAATATTCTCTAGGAAGATTAGAGAAAGTCGCTGGATCATTTATGTATAACTCTTCAACTTCGGGATTGTGTGGAATGTGTATTGAAGACTCTCTTTCTGGTATTGGCAATAAAGGTTGTTGACGTAACAACGATCGTGTTGGAAAACTTGTAGCTTGATCTATAACCATTCTGGGTTCAAAACTGTAACTTACTAGCGTTAGTATTTATTATATTTGAAATTACTTTTGTTTACCCTGATATATCCCCTCTAAGAGGAGTAAACGGAAGCGATGTACCCAAGAGACCTTGTGGTGTTAAAGGTGAACGCGTTGAGTTTATTTGACTTATTTGGGCTGGTTGTTCCACATAAGTTTGGCTTAAAGAAAATTATTTAATTTAAATTAAGCCATGGAGCAAAATTTTATAAGCGTTTTTTATTAACAAATCTTTTTTAATGAATTCAATTGCTTACCTTTGACTCGCATGGGCTCGCAAAACATTGGACAAATTATTAACTCGCTGCAGCGATATATGACCCCTTTCGCCTTCTGGTATAATTGTATTGTTTCTACTTATTATGTTTTCTTGTTTTCTACGTACCAATGCAAAATATCTACAGGAAATATTCAATAAGTTAAATATTACAGTAGAATTGGTTGAGTGGATGAATACAATTAGCTATTTCACCGGAACTCTGTTTATAAAACAAACGATAGAATATGGACATGAAACATTAATGCTAGGTACTACTCTTATTTTACTTACCGACCAACGACACATTTGAGAGTACAGGGTGGTTCAAACAAAAAGAATCTTTGATTTTTTTTTAAATCAGCCACTCCGTCAAATATGTCGTTCGTCAGTTAGTAAAAGATACTGGAAGCTTAAAGAAAATTAATAAAGCCAAATTATATTATAAGGTCAATTTTTGACTTCATATCAATAATACCGGGTAATTAGTTTCTGAAATACGAAATGGTCTTTGTTGTTGAACTTTATTTTAATAATAAATATAATTGGGCTTTATGAATTTTCTTTAAACGGGTAAATTTTTTTTGATTTGGTTTGTTCTGCTTTGTTTTTCGTAATTGTGAGTAAATTTATGGTCGATTATAGCACCATTCAGGTGCTGCATATATCGACACAACGCCAGCAGTTTCAGCACTTACTAAAACCCAGGTGGGTAAAAATTCCGATCACTCGAAATTCAGCCTAGTGCATATGGTATTGTATAGAAATGTTTTTAGAACCCCAATATGCACACTGCGTTTATGCTCTCATAATCAAACTATACCAACCGCTGTAATTAACTAGATTTGATAGATATGAGATCATTTGAAATTTTTAATACAATATAGTAAGTCTTCCTATTTTTTTTAATGATATTTTTTTTTACAGAAAATTTCACCTAAGTTTACTCATAAAGTGAAGTAAAATCAAGACCTATACTATGTGCTTGTGCATGTAAAATTCCATATTTCGTAAATACATTTGGAAAAATTCATTACACTACTTATTTTTGTGAGGGGTTACCAGGTTTACATATCGACTTTTTATCAAAACAATTAAAGTTATTTTCCCCATCTTCACTACATTTACGTAATTTTTAATTAATATAATTTATTAAATACTTACAAAAAATATTCTTCTGATCGTTTTATTTGTTCGTCAGTTTTGGTTTTATGTGGCAAACAACAAAGTAAATCAAATTTAACTTTGTCCATTTTTTTCTTAGGTTCTGGCTATAAGAATTCCTTTTGAAATTAGAAAAAAAGAGAACTTCTATTAAATTTTACCAATATAAGTCCACCACTTCGCCTTTTGCAAGTTCTCATCCGTATGTTCTGTGGTGAAATTTGTTCATGCAAAGGTGTTTCGGCCTCGATATTTGCAAAATTCCTTAAGAACGATACTCCATTCATTTCGACATTAGGAGTGGACGTTGGTTGAACATTAGGCATCCGTAAAGGAGCCGAAGCTGTAAGAATCGGTGACATATTAATCTGAGACATTATATCAGAAACGAAAATATCTTGTTCATCTCCTTTTTCCTGTTGTTTGTCAGTAAGTATTCTCAGTTCGCCAGGCAACAAAGGTGTACTCTGCATCAAAGGACCAGTCTGCTCTGCGATAAATGGTCGCGAAGATAACTCAATATCATCAATGGTCACCAATTGTGTTTCAATTATTTCTTGCCGAGAAGATTGCTCATCTTCAAGTCTTTCTTCCTGATGCGGTTGTTCCACTTCATCATCTTGGGTAATACAAGGATCTGGTGTCAAAGATCTC
This sequence comes from Chrysotoxum bicinctum, assembly GCA_911387755.1. Lineage (NCBI taxonomy): Eukaryota > Metazoa > Arthropoda > Insecta > Diptera > Syrphidae > Chrysotoxum > Chrysotoxum bicinctum. The sequence goes on from OU426987.1 coordinate 182,475,470, forward strand.
TGTGAATAAATATTTGCTATTCTCAATCCATCTAAAATGATAACTGTAGAAGTTACAAATTACAAACAATTTTAATATAACCAACTATTTAAATGGAATATGTAGGCGTTATAAAAATATATTTTAATGCGCTGCGCTTCCTCTATTGACATCAATGGCAACAGGTTGTCTAAATGAGGCCTTAAAAGATAGATACAAATCACATATAAAAACAACTAAAAACAAACTGTATGTATTTAACAAACTGTATGTATTCAAATTCCTCTTTCTTGAAATCGTCAACATTAAATCCTTTTTTCTTTCTCCGAATGAGTAAAATATCCAGAAAAGTTTTGAACTTTGAAAACGATTCGTTTGATCCTTCCATATTTGGTTTTTGCAACCAAATCACACCTTTGTATGTACATTATTGTTGTAATTCAAAAGTAGAATCAAAACATAAAATAAAATATACAAACCGCCGAATTTTTTAACTTAATAGCAGTTAAGTCGGTGGATATAACAAGCTATGTTTTTCTTTACATTTCAAATATTTCCTATCCTACCGTAAAATGGTAACAACTAAAATTTAAAGAATGAAATCTGCAATCAAAAAACAATACTTAATTGTATTTTATTTATATTTATTCAGTTGTTTGTTGGTTCCTCTATTATAAAATAAACAAATAAATTCCTCTCAACTCTCAAGAATGACAAGATACGAGAACTGTTTGTTTTGTGAATTACTGTTTTCCTCCGAGTTCCACACATAGCATTGGTTTATGAAGGGTGAAACAACGATAGAGCCTGTTTAGATTATACTGCTTTTACACGAAAGCGATTTTTACAGCCCGATTCTCCCCCTTGTGAGGAGTCACAAGTCACAAGCTCTTGTGACTATTCCTTGTGAGGATTGTTGTGATTCGATAACATTTTGGTATTCTCCCCCTAATCGTCACAAGAAAACTCACAACAAAACTCACCACAGCATGGTGAGATTTTTAAGTGTCATTATTTGAACAGCTGATTATTCAAAACGAAGAAATTACAAAATGCAAGGTAACATAATTTTTAAACAATAAAATGATTAAATAATAAATATAACATTTTCAGAAGAAAACAATCGTGGCGACTGCATAAAGTTTTCGGAAGGTGAAAAAACTTTATAAATGTATTGTTTTGGAGAGCGAATGGATCATTTGTATCTCTCAATGTTCTTAAAGCCGTCGACGCTGTAAACTTCTTGATACGATTAGTTTCTTAAAGAAATTTTTGTTTATGTAATAATATTACTTTTCTTTTTTGTGGGAAAGATCAGCAAAAATATTCACTAGAACAAAGTCCACTTCCATTTTTGTGTACTCACAATTATTCACAAATCTAGAAAATTCTCTTACTGAATGTCAATCCAAGAAACTTTAGAAATTTATGAGTTGTGACCTGCTCTGAAGGAGAACACAGTTTCGATTGTTTTTGTGACTCTCACAAGTTGTGACTGAGCGGCAGAATTCGAAAAATTCACAAAATCAATTTCACCTCTTCTTGTGACTTGTGAGGCATCACTGACTTTGGGGAGAATCGGGCTGTAACAGCCCGATTCTCCCCCTTGTGAGGAGTCACAAGTCACAAGCTCTTGTGACTATTCCTTGTGAGGATTGTTGTGATTCGATAACATTTTGGTATTCTCCCCCTAATCGTCACAAGAAAACTCACAACGAAACTCACCACCGCATGGTGAGATTTTTAAGTGTCATTATTTGAACAGCTGATTATTCAAAACGAAGAAAATACAAAACGCAAGTTAACATTATTATATTTAATTATTATTATTATTAAATAAGCTGACTATCGTGAGGCTTCAAGCTCTGATATCCCAGAATAAAGTTTTCCGAAAGCGACAAAACTTTATAAATGTATGTATTGTTTTGGAGAACGAATGGTTCATTTGTATCTCTCAAAGTTTTCAAAAGCCGTCGGTGCTGCAAACTTCTTGATACGATTAGTTTCTTAAAAAAAATGTGTTTATTTAAAAATGTTACTTTTCATTTTCGTGGGAAAGATCAGCAATAATATTCACTAGAGCACTTCCATTTTTGTGTACTCATAATTATTCACAAATCTAGAAAATTTTCTTACAAAATATGCTGAATGACAATCCAAGAAATATTAAACATTTATGAGTTGTGACCTGTTCTGAAGGAGGTCACAGTTTCGATTGTTTTTGTGACTCTCACAAGTTGTGACTGAGCGGCAGAATTCGAAAAAGTCACAAAATCAATTTCACCTCTTCTTGTGACTTGTGAGGCATCACTGACTTTGGGGAGAATCGGGCTGTTAATCTTAGTTTCTCTTTTGGAGGCATCTTCCGCTTTGTGTAACCCCGCCACTACACACGTCTCTCTCTTACGGGCTTAAAAATCGCAAGGTAAAATTGCTTCGTTTAAAAGCAGTATTAGGAAGATTGAGTACGGACTCACGGCAATTTGCTGGTAAGAAAAGTGCGGGGTGAGAGGTCTCGTCCTTGTATATAAAAACTATAGTACTCTCATGAAGAGGAACGAACGATGCGGCACCATACGAGCGTATTCCATAACTTTTTACGTAGAGTGATAATATTTTCGGTAAAAGCAAACTGAAGGTGCAGAACAAAGCGACGACAAGAAAGCTATTTTCTGTTTTCTTTTTATCAATTTTCTATACAAATAAGTATGAGGTGGCATTTTTTGCTTCACGCATAGAGAAAAAACGGTATATTGTTAGGTTTGATTTTTTTCGTTGTATTTATATTGGAGCAAATATAGGATTTTTATTCAAATACACGAATTCTTAAACGGTTACCACTCAGAACAATTATTTTGTGTAGATAAATAATTGTTTTTGTAGGCAGATTTTTCAAATGCAGAATTTTGTGAATTGGAGTTTTGAGTATTATTCTGAAATACAGAACTTACATATACATAATACAGAATTTAAAATTTACAAACCTAAGGATAAAAAGAGACGGGCTTATAACACTCTGCTGTCACTAAGATCCGTATCGTTTTATTTTCAAGGGATGATGCGTTTTATTATTCACAAATCTATCTGGATCCCGATCTCGATTTAGTTTTAACATGTATTACAAAAACAATTTGGGATCCTGTTTTCTATCGGGATCTATTTCAATGATCCAAAAATCAGTTATTACACTGGCGAGTAGATGGCTTGTTATGGTAAGGTAGTGTACCCAACTAACAATTTTGCTTCCTATTTCTGAAATTAAGAATTATTCGTTGCTATAGTGCTCATATAACCATTCTTGCTGGAAGTCAAATAGCTATAGGAGTAAACTTTGATATAATTTATCGCCTAGACATTCTCTGGAGCACTTTCTATCACCTCCATAGGCGTAAAGATTCAATTTTCCTTTAATCATACTATAGAGATACTATAAAACCACAGGACAGTTTATGCTCCTATAGAATCCCAACAAACTGCTATAAAAGTCTTTATTTATTATTCGTTATCTTTATAGAATCATTATTGGACAGTTTAAGTCAAGACTCTATAATCATGATCAATTTTTTTGTTGAACTCTTATAGTGCAATATAGTTCCTATAGTACTATTATATAACTGTGCAATAGGCATTACACCACGTGCTTTTGCACATATAAGGATGAATTAATTACAACAACAAAATGCGGAAACCCCACACTGATTAAATCCTTATAAATGAAAAGTAGGATTGGGTAGAACAAACTTGCCTAAATGTAAAGAATGGCAATTTCAAAAGATTAAAGTTTATGGTCGAAACTGTTTTTTAAAACATTTTTTTAGAAAAACATTTGATAAGCAAAATTTGAATTTTTATTACTGAACGGATACAAAATTGAATCTGAAAAAAGATATCAAATTTTCAAAAAAGTTTTATTTTTTTAAACTAAGAAAATATTTAAAATTTTTTCTTGGATAGAAGTTTTTTTTTAACCTTTTATCAAGCCTCTCTAAACAAATATTATTAAAATCCGGCAAGCCGATAGTGAGAAATTTAAAATTACAAAAAATAGTTGAATGCGGTAGGCACAGTCAGTAATATCTAATAATTTAAAAATTTTTATTGAATTATAGATCGTTAAAATTAATCGAAAGGAACAAAAATTATCAAAATTCTAGGTGAAAACCATTTCTTTACATTTTCAAAAAAAAAAATTTTGTCATATATCTTGTAGATTGTATTATAAAATTTTAAATTTTAAGCTTTCTTTCCAAAAATTAAGCATCGTCTTATTTTTACGAATAGATAACTTGCCATATGTCTATATCCCAAGTAAAAAGTCAATAGTGCAATTTATTTAAAAAAATATATTAAGTTTCATTCAAATTTCATATAAAATTTGAATCATGTTGTTTATTAAGAAAAAAACTATTTTTTACGAATTATTTTAGCGACAATGATTTGTATTGTCGATTGATTGATGAGACTTTTTTACTGCAACTGCAGTACACGACACATTTTTAACAGCTAGATTTTCGACGAAGAAGCTGAGAATAATCAATTTATCAATAAATTAATACTGGAACATATGCTAGGTATACCAGAACTCTAGCTTTTTTCGCAGCTTATGCGAATTACGAAGCGATAAATATCGCTCCCTTCTAATATTTAAGTGTTAAAAGCAATTATAAAGGAAGCCTATGTGACTTTATAGGATTAAATTCATGATAAAAGTGATCCCAATTCAACGCTAGGTTTTACATATTCTAGTTTGGCCGTGCGGTTAGCGAGCAAGAAATTTGGTGCGAGAGGACCCGAGTTCGATTCCCACATTCTGCCTACACATGTAAGTAATTTTTAAATTAATTTTAAAAATAAAAGTAAAAATGAAATCATAAAAAATAATCAAGTCTAAGATCTTTACAGAAATCATGCGGAAAAAGCCGAAAAACATGCAAGAAAAGCATCAAAATAAAATTGAAATCAAATAAGCACAAAAATAAATATTTTTTCTTTGCTTTCCACATACTCCTATAAGTATTTTATTCTTGTGACAGTAAATCTTCTTTTCATTTCCATTATCGATGCAATTGCTGCAATAAAGCATATATTACCTCTATAACATTAACGATAAGTATGTTCTTCGGAGTAACACAATTTACTCCATAAAGGTGGAATAGGAGTTAAAAAAAAGTCGCCCTTTTAACTCTTTGGAGTTTTATACAACCCTTAAATGTGTGCAAGAAATAGTAATAAGAAGCTTCTCTAGATGAATATAGAAGTAAAATTGTTAGTTGGGAAACTATAATGTAAAGAAAAAAGACAAGAAATAATTGAAAATTTACAAACCCAAGGATGAAAAGAGACGGACGTATAACATTGCTGTCACTAAGATCCGTATCGTTTTATTTTCAAGGGAAGATCCAGATCCGCGGATCCAGATAGATTTGTGAATAATAAAACTCAACTATTGTAATGTTTTCTTTTAGAGCGAATGAAATTCAAGTGGGCTTAAGTAAAAAGACTTATTTGTTTCTCAATTCAAATATTCATTTTAGAAAAAAATTACAAAAAATATATCGTTCTTTTACCAACGAAAAACAAAACAGAAATTCTTTTTCTCTAGTTTAAGTTCTTATTTTATACTTTATAACTATACGTACTACAATTAAATAACACAAGTTAATACATTTAATTAAAAAAAATAATAATAATACATAACAGCTTTTATTAATACACTTTTGTCAAAGCGTCAGAGCACTAGAATAATAGCATTTTATTACGGACATTTTATAATATATAATAAAATATAAATTTGCTTCGAGCAAGAACTTAAAAGAATAAAAGTTCTGACAATTTAATGATATTTTATCGGCAGTGTATTTGTTATTCATATAAAATCCTACTGTACTACGGATAACTTTTCCAAAAAAAACACGGCTATTATGAGAGAAGCTAAAAGCCACTTTACACGATAATAGAAGTCATATGACCTGTCATCACATTTTCTGTATGATTTATCAAATGACCTGTCATTTCGAGTCAAGTCATACCGTTTTGGTTTATCTATCTATGCTTTATACGTCTATGACTTCCCTTTGATTTTTAGAGTACCAAAATCCAAAATAAATATAAAAATATAAACTGAAATAAATTTGTGTCGTTATTCCATGATGGAGAACAAAAAGAAAGCAATGGCAGTGGTTTGATCAACAATGATAGCTGTATTAATTCAAAATTTTACAGTATATATGTTAATGAGATCTGAACTATTTAAAAAAACCGCATACATAGTTACGTTTTCAGAATTTTACCATTTATTTATTTATTTATTTAGCTTAATACAAGCTTGCACTAAAATCTAAACTTAAATCTCTAAACTTAAATCTAAACTTAAAATCTATGGTGGGTTTATTTTTTTTTTATTGTTATTTTTTTTTTTTTTTATTTTAATTTTAATATTAGTCTAGGCCCGTAGGCCCACCCACCAGTTTAAAAAAAAAAAAAAAAAAAAAACTTTAAAAAACTTAAAAAAAAAGAAAAAAATTGAGGATGAAGTGGGCTTTGAATTGAGAGCGGTTAGAAGAGAGAGACAGAAGACAGTGGAGGGATTGTGTGGTTAAGGTTGGGAATAAAGCGAGATTTTGAGAGAGTGTTTGGAGGTGTGAAAGTCGAAAGAATTTTGCATAATGTTGGAGGAACGAAGCATGCGTGTCAATGGTTCATTACTACCATAATTAGTTCGGTGAAAATTGACATCAAAGAGAGACACCAATCTAAGATTTCTAGGGTTAGTATGCAATGAGATTTTTTGGAGAAGTGTAGGACAATCAATATTACCGGCTAAAATTTGATGAATGAATACAAATGTCGGCTACTTTGCGACGTTTATCAAGAGGTTGCAGAGTAATAAGTTAAAGACGATCAGCATAGGGTGAGAGGTGAAACGAATCAAGCCAGGGAAGCCCGCGAAGTGCAAATCGAAGGAATCTTCGTTGAACGGCTTCGATACGAAGGGAATGGGTAATATAACAGGGTGACCAAACCCGGCTGGCATATTGAAGAAGGGGCCTAACAAATGTGAGGTAAAGGGATTTTGTAACGTAGGGGTCTGAAAATTCTTTTGACCAGCGCTTAACGAAGCCAAGTGCAGAGTTAGCTCTATTAATAGATGTGGTAATGTGAGATCTAAAATTAAGTTCTTTATCACAAAGAATACCTAAATCACATAGTGAGTCAACTACTGTGACTATTTCATTGTTAATAAAGTATGTTCGAGGAGGGAGAGGTGAGCGTTTACGGGAGTATGTTATAGCTTGACACTTACTAACATTAAGTTCAAGAAAGTTCTTCTGGCACCAGATAGAAAATCTATTTAAATCTTGCTGAAGAAGAATGGAATCGGAAGGTGAGGAAATTTTTCTGTAAATTTTTTTATCATCAGCATAAACAGAAATCATAGAATCATTGATGACGTAGTCTACATCGTTAATGGTCAAAATGAAAATCAGAGGGCCGAGATGGCTTCCCTGCGGAACGCCAGAGGTTGCAAGGATGGGATTTGATTCGATACCTCTAAAAAGGATTGTATACTGCCTATCGCTCCAGATATGTTTGGGTCCATGCAATGAAGGAGGGAGGGAAGCCAAGTGCTTTGAGTTTAAAGAGAATAAGGGAATGAGAAATTTTATCAAAGGCTTTGCTGAGATCAGTAGCGATGACGTCAACTTCATTCCCAGCCTCCATGGTGCATATAGTACCAGAGACAAAATCAACTAGGTTTGTACGATAGTAGTTGATCTACCGGTAAGAAAACCATGTTGATTGGGGGAAAAAATTTGTTTACAGTGGAAAAGCAAAGTGTCATAGACTATGCTTTCAAAAAGCTTAGGAATACACGACAGCTTAGCTATTTGGCGGTAGTTACATATTTCTTTTTTAGGGCCTTTTTTATGGATCGGGATAATGTAGGAATTTTTCCAACGAGAAGGAAATATTCCTTGTGAGACTGAGAGCTGAAAAAGAGTGGTCAATGGCTCAATTAAAGTTGACGAGCAATTTTTTAATATTATTGAAGGCAAGCCATCAGGACCACCAGTAAATTTAACCTTGAGTTTATTAATCTTATCTTCAACGATAGAAGAGGGAATGACGATTGAAGACAGTGAAGTTTGGGAGCAGGTGTCTAAGAAGGAAAAGTAATCCGAGTCTGGTAGGGAAGTGTTATCAGAAAATGATTGACTGAAAAATTGGGCATAAAGGTTAGCGATAATTGAAGGATCGTCTGAACTGGTATTCAAATAAGTAAGCGTAGAAGGGTAGTTATCCGACTTTCTTTTAGCATTAATAAAATTAAAAAAACTTTTTGGGTCAGATAAAATGTTAGATTGAACTTGACTAAGATATTTATGGTAGAGAGACTTACAGAGTTCGGAAAAATTATGGTTTGCACTTTGAAAGGTAGAGAAATCGTAGCCAGTACGAGATTGCAAGTACTTACGCCAAAGTTTGTTTCTTTTATTTCGAAGAGATTTCAATTCATTATTATACCATGGCGGGCTAGAAGAAATGTTTTTTTGGGGAGAAATAGGGACTGATTGGCTAAGGCAGCAAAATATTAGAGAGTAAAAATGGTGAAGGGCAGAATTGATGTCGTGACTTTCAAAGATAATATCAAAACCGACGGCACGTAGCAAGTTATTAAGTTTGGGGAAATTTGCCTTACGAAAATTAAAAGCCATTACTTTTTCGGGAGCAGTGGCGATATGGGACGAGTCATAAGAAAAAGAAAGGAAAATAGGAGGATGATATGGGTCTAGAGTAGTAAGAAGATGATTACTCGGTGAAACTACACAATTATCCACATCAGAGGAGAAGATAAGATCTAGTTGACGGTCTAAATTATTTTTGACACCACTAATTTGGTAAAGATCTGAGTCAGAGAGACAATCAGTGAATAAGATTTCCTTAGCAGTGATGGCATTAGAATTCATATAGTGTAATTCATCATCAGAGAGAGTCCATTGGAGATTCGGAAAGTTGAAATCACCTAAAATTAAAACCAAGTCAGATGGTTCAGCTGCCACAAAGATAGAATCTATAGCATCAACTGCGAGCTGATAACATTGAATAGGCTGGCAAGGTTTAATATAACAGCAAGCTATATAAAGGGTTACTTTGGCGATTGTTGATTTCACACAGACATACTCAAAGGAGGAGGAATCAGATATTTTGAAAAGAGTCGAATCAAATCGATTGTGAACTGCTAATAGAACACCGCGTCCAACGGATACATCATCGTGCAAAGAGCCGTCTACTCGAAAGACGTTGAAGTCAGGGTTAAAGAGCTCACTATTGTTAATACTGGGAAACAGGTTAGTTTCAGTTAGTGCAAAAATGTCATAGGGTAAGGTTTGTGAATTAAGGTAGACTGCAGAAGTTTTGGTACGAAGCCCTCTGACATTTTGGTAATAAAGGGACAAGCATTTTGGAGGATAATTAAAGGAGATTGAAGGTTTAGGAACGAAAAAAACTATTGAAGTTGGACCTACTCCTTTGCAAATGAGTAATACGTTTGGAGTTTACATAAGAGGCGAAAGACGATAAGTCATTTGCAACATCTGCGGGAGTAAGTTGGAAAGATTCGTGAAAACGAACGAATATTTGCCTAAGTTCAGCGGGGTTAGTTGGGAGACCTTCTTGCTGTATAGATACCATGAGATTAGTTCTAGGAACGCCGTCTATACAAACAGAGTCATGTTTGTCATGAAGGTATGCAAGATAAAGACGAATGTTAGAGTAGATTCTATGATCTCTGAGTCGTGAGAGAACATAACGACCATCATCATTAAGGTCAACAAATTGTTTGGTAAGTCTAGCAGTTGGAGGGGTGAGAGGGTCTAAGAACGGAGGCGAAGATTCGTAAGTATGGGTATGGTATGGAGCAATTGATATGGGGGGAGATGGATATTTTGTATTCAAATGTCAACACTCCATTTAATGTTTCCCATGAAAACAACAAATCTCGTATGACTTCTCAAATGGAATTAGCTACAGTCCTAATGTCAAAAAAGTCATATGCTTTTTCGTTTGAGAAGTGATATGCGTTTAATGGGTGCGTTCAAACGATTTGATTTGTTTTTTTTTTTTTGACAGGTCATATGAGAAAGCATATGACTTATAATATCGTGTAAAGTGGCTTTAAAATCCCTTAAAAAATACAGTGGAATCTCGCTAAATTTAACACATACGAAACGATTCCTGTTTAAGTTATTGGATTATTCAAGTTACTGAGAAAATTAAAAATTGTTAGTTCTTATATGTATTCAGTTTATTATTAGGTGCGTTTTATTATTCACAAATCTATCTGAATCCGGATCTGGATCTTCCCTTGAAAATGAAACGATACGTATCTTAGTGATAGCAGTGTTATAAGTCCGTCTCTTTTTATCCTTGGGTTTGTAAATTTTCAATTATTTTTGTCTTTTTTCTTTACACTAGGTGCGTTTTAATATTCACAAATCTATCTGGATCCGGATCTGGATCATCCCTTGAAAATAAAACGATACGCGCAGATCTTAATGACAGCAGTGTTATAAGCCCGTCTCGTTTTATCCCTAGGTTTGTAAATTTTAAATTATTTCTTGTCTTTTTTCTTTACACAATAGCCTACACTACCTTACCATAAAAGCCATCTACTCGCCAGTGTAATAACTAATTTTTGGATCTTTGAAATAGATCCCGATAGAAAACAGGATCCCAAATTGTAGTTGTAATACCTGTTAAAACTTAATCCAGATCCGGATCCAGATAGATTTGTGAATAATAAAACGCACCTATTATATTTTATATTTTTTTTAACCCATATTGAACTTTTAAACAAACAAACTCGTACTTCAAACTCCTGCAAAAAATTAACTGGAGTATTTTATTTAAGATGTTCTTGCTTGTTTAAAATTTACTGGAAAATAAATAAAGCCTTAACTGATGAACTATTTGCGTGAATGTCCGCGCAGGTGCATATAATTATATGTTACACAAAATAGCGAACTCATTTTAAGCAATCGTTTGGATTTTGTCAAAACACAAACTTTTTTGTTGCTCGGACCAAGCAGTTGCGCAACTAAAAATTGAATGTGCGCACCTAGCCAGTATGCATGGATGGTTTTAAACACTGCGGTTTTTAATAACAGTTCACTTTGTTCAAGTGAAAAAGAGTCATCTAAGGAATCATATCTCCACACTCTTCACTCGAGGCGAACGCCAAATAGAAAATAAAACATACCCGAGCAATAAACTACATGACACATTGGTTTTTCCGATTGCCAAATTGAAATGAAACATACCCGAGAAATAAAGAAAACCACAAAGAAAAAATTACGACAACTGCAAATTTGCCAACACCAGCAATTGTGTCTACCACCGCCATCTGTACGTCTCTCGACGACGGGCTTAAAAATCGCAATATGATGTTGCATCGTTTAAAAGCAATCTAGTTTACTTTTGTCAGAAAAAGAACGAACTGCAGTTTCCTCTTGGCAGTTTTTTTTATGTCAAAAATTTGTTTTTCTCTCCAATGCTCTCCACGATTCACTCCACGTGCTGTGTGCTTTGAGTTGATGCTTGATGAATTGAATGTTGGTTGTCGGTATTTCTGCCTGTCTAGCTTATTAATCTTGTTGAAAACTACACTTTGCGTTATATAGCCTGGTAAAATCGTCAGTCTTGTTTATAAAATTATCAAAATAATTGATCAGAACAATTGTTCTTTAATTTGTAAGTTATTTTACAACTGATCAAAACCAACATCTTAAGTTATTTTTCTTATAGTATATCTTCAATTCAAATGCAATCACCATTATGAAAAACAAACCTATTCAAAATAATAAAAAAGGCCAGCAGAAAATTCTAAGTGCCCCAAATTCTCACAAGAATGTAAAAAATCGAGACCAACTGAGAAAGAAGCTCAAAGGACTTCTTGATAAACAAGTTCTGTCACCAGAGCAAAAGTCTTATCAAAAAATACACACTAATACAAATAGATCCCATTACACGGATTCATTTGATAAAAAATCTAACATCAAATCCAAGGACTATATACTAAACGGTAAAGATACAAATTCCAGTTCCAATACTATACCACTTAAACATAAAGCGAATATTAATCGAAAAGATTCTAAAGCAAAAAATCCAACAAACTCCAATTTGAAAAATGAGGGCCATCAAAGTGTTCTACCTAAATCAAATATTTCAAAGAAAAACAAAAAGTTCGTTATTTCTAATGGGAAATCGAAAAGCAATGATGCTTTTCTTAAAAGAGAGCTTAGCGAGAAATCTGAGTCTTCCAAAAAAGCCACCAAAAAGCCAGGACACATTTCGAATGATAAATTCGAAAAGAAGAAACTAAATACTGTTAGTGGTAAAAAAATCGTGCCAAAGCAGGTTAAATCTCCAAAAATGAAGACTGATAAAGGCGAAGCCAAGAAAACAGCTTCTAAAAAAAAAGGTAAACTGTCTAAGATCAAGTCCAAGCTGTCGGTTGAAAGAGAACAATATACTCGTGGTCGGGGCCCTCTACGTCCTCAAACCTCTGAATCGGAGTTTGATGCTGAATTGGATTCAAGTCCTCGTCCACTTAAGCGTAAACACAAATGCAGTATTCCCTCTGAATCTGAAATAGATTCAAGTCCTAAAACAAAACAAAAAATTCCAAATCCGAGTCAAGCTTTGATGAGGGCCGAAAATGTCTTCGAGGATTCTTGTTCTAATAACAATCGCAATGATGCTTCTTACTTCGATTTTTTATTTGATGGGACATATGATGATTCTGAGGAAACGACATCCTGGTCAGCCGATTCACAGAACGAACATACAGAAGAAGAATCAGAGTTTGAGTATTCAGATGAAGAATCTGATTTTGAATATGCAAGCAAATCATCTGAGAATGAATCGCAAGAGAATTTCGAAGAATATTCTGAAGACGATTATTCGGATGATTATTCATCAGATTTGAACGACTATTTCCATTCCTCAGACGATGACGACTCCTACCAACCACCAGAAAATCTACTTGAAGATGTTTACATAGCAAAAGGTAAATTAAAACAGTTTTTTGTAATATAATAGCAATTGAAAATGAAAATATCTGTCGTTCTTTATAGTTCCAGTCCAAATGATACTTATAAGATAGTTTCCCTAACTTTGAATAATTATAGCTAGGCCTTGATTGATCTTAATTATTAATTAACGAGGGGTTAAATTTCATTATTAAAATAGTAAGCATTTGGTAGTGCAAGGGTATAGTAGTTTTTGTTATATGAATGATGAAGTAATCGGCAAAAGGATTTTAGGATATTTTTAATAATCCTTTCCAGCCAGCTTGTTCCCTAGCTAGCTGCCTCCAGTTACGCACTCCAAGTTGGTTAAGGTCATTCTCCACTTGTGTGCGCCACCTAAGGTCGGGGTCTTCCTATGCTGCGCTAACCATCAGGAGTAGATTCGAAAACTCATCGAGCTGGTATCTCGGTGTCCATACGCTGCATGTCTCCCAGCCATATCAGCCACTGTATTTTGAGCAGGTCGACGTCGCTGTAAAGTCCGTAAAGCTTGTTTTTCTTTCTCCTCCATATTCCATACTAGACCGAAAATCTCCCAAAGAATCTTCCTTTTAAAGCACCCATGCAGATTCTTATCCGCTTTTAACAAAGTTTCTTCTGCTCCATACGGCAGAAAAAAGGTGTCCTTGGTTCTTTTAGAGAGAGCTTTACTACTTAAGTGCCTTCTTGGCCCGAATAAACAGCCAGGCCTAAAACCACTGAAAAATTCAGTATATTTTGTATGTCCTTAAGAGGCCTCCGTCCAAAATGTCGAACTCAGATTCGAAGATTGGAACTTCGAATTAAAATAATCACTCCGCATTTGTACATTCAACATGTTTGATCTTCGAAAGTTGCATTTGGGTTGCATAGAAGTTACAGCCTACACACAACCTTCTTTCATTTGCTTGTTTTATTTTTGTGTCCTCTGCTCTGTTTGATCTGTTTGTAGAAAAGGGTAGTGTAAAGATGTATAGAGGGGTAAGTGTAGGTTCAACCTTTCCGTTGTGTAAAGTATTAGGCGATGGAACATTTGAGCAAGAAAAAAATATTATTTGTGTCTACCTAGAAGCTCCAATATGTCTAGTAAAATGAAGTTACATATATATCTGTGCATGTATGTGTGTAGGTATAGACCTAATCATAAAATGGAAAATTGGTGATGTTGACCTTGAATTTGAAATAATTCAGAGTTATTATGTAAGATTTTGTACCTATATTACAGATGTATTTTTTGACCTACCTATACGTTGTCATGTACATTATTTATTTGTAATTGCAGGTTTCGATAAAATGAAAAAGAAAGACTTGCATGAATTAGAAAGGTTTTTTTATTTTAAATTCTGAATACGAATTTTGCTCTCTTAAAAATAATTTTGATGGTGATCGAGTTTTTGCTAAATTTACATTTATATTTATTCTTAGTAGGTACCAAGTTTCCAATTTGATAAAAAAAAAAGTAAAAACACTTTTAACTACGAAGCTATTTTTAATTGTGACTTATAGGTACTATAAGGCCAGTTATGCATTCGTTAAAAAAAATCTAACTCAAAATTTTGATCAAAGTTGACATTACGATGATAGCGAAGACGAAAAAGGTGAGTCTCGAAATTCTGTCTGTTCGACTTCAGCCTAAACGACTCGCCCAATTTTCGTTAAACTTGGTACATACCTATAATACAATCATTATAAATTTTTAAATAAGTGAAAAGAAGTTACATAAGTACATTTAAGAACATACTTTTCAAAAAGATTAAAACTTGCATAGAAAGCCAAGTGCCTACGCAATAAAGTTTCTGTATGAATAAAGAATTTATTTAAAATAGAGATAAATGACGAACCAAAATCTGCAACAATTCTTAATATCACTCCACTGAAATTGGCGTATTGTGAACTTAAGAAATCAAATTCGGTAAAAGCTAATTGTGATAGTTTTGAGGAGTGAAAGTCATAATTTTACATTTCTTGGTTTTCAAGGGAAGGGAATTTGAATCA
This sequence comes from Chrysotoxum bicinctum, assembly GCA_911387755.1. Taxonomy (NCBI): domain Eukaryota; kingdom Metazoa; phylum Arthropoda; class Insecta; order Diptera; family Syrphidae; genus Chrysotoxum; species Chrysotoxum bicinctum. The sequence continues at coordinate 182,490,514 of OU426987.1, forward strand.
CACCATAAAGAGATAAAAATTTATACCTTACTCCTTATCTATCAAATTGGTAAGTTATACTCGTATTATGATTAAATATTTGGAAAATGTTTTTATAGTTTAATTTTAAAGATATTGGCGGAAAATTTTAAACGACTTTGTCTAACTTTTTCATAATTTACGATATGTTGGACAATTCTTTTTTTTTTAGATATCTATTGTAAATATAGTAATAACTTTGTAATAATTAAACAAATAAATTCATAATTTTGCTTTGTATAAATGTATTTGCAAACAGTAACTTAAATCCAACAAACTAACTAATGTTTTTATTTTAAATTAATTATTTTGTAACGCTATAGTTTAAACTCAGTAATGAATCAATGTATAAGAATACACGTCAATTATTTCGACAGACGGCATATTATGTCATTGTTCTATTTTCTTTTATATACTTCTTATAATATTCTTGTATTGTCTAAATAAAGAATTTTATAATTATAATAGATAATAACAGATTTATTTATCCATCGCCCGCTGCAATATTGGAAAATTTAAGATCGAAGAGCACTTTTGAACAATTGTTTCGCATTTCTAATATTCAATCTACGTACTTACAAAGCACATCTTTTAAAAAATCAACTCCAATTTGTTTTGGTATGAATTGGCCATTGTTAATCTGGATATACCTAGTATACTTTTAAAAGATAAAGTAGCTACATATTTGCTTCTGTTAAAGTTAGACGAGCTCTTTATAGTTAAAGTATATTTTTGCGTTTAAAATTAACAAAAAGTCGGTTCTCGTTTTATAAACGATATTTACAGTCAAACCCCGTTCTAAAATTGATTTAGAGTAGGTTTTAAATGTTGAAAATCTTGCGCCATTTTGTTTATGAAAATCATGTTTGTGGATTAATTTTATTGAGTTGTAACGTTTCAGCTGATATCACACCTTCCTTCCAACCTATTCATGAACAAAATTTTAATTAGAAACATTTAAGTATACAATACATATGTATCTACATACAATAATAAAATAAAAAAAAAGATTGTAGATACTTACAATAATTATCTATTGTAATTGCAATAATTAAGAATGTAGGTATACCAATTCTTATTTATTGGAGCGTTTTTTGTATTCGTGTCTTGGGTGTAATCACACCCGAAACGTTACAACTCAAAAAAATAAACAAAATCTATAATTGACCTTGCGCCCACTCTAGGACAAACATCATTTTTATGAATAAGAAAGGATAATTTAATATTTTATTTTCTGAGAATACTGTATTCTGCTTAAAAAAAAGTCATTTTACTAAAAAGGGGTTGGGTAATGTCCTAAAATCTCTAATATCTCTTCTCAAAATTGCAAAAACTAATACCTGCCTTGAAATGAAAAAGTTGAAAATTTTAGCTCAAAAATGAAAAATTTCAAGATTTTTCAATTCCCTCAAAATCCAATATTTGTCCAAATTATTAAAAAACTAATACCTATTCGAAAAAAGGATATTCACCTCGTCGTTCATCGTAATACAAAATAAGATACAAACCGATTTCTTATCATAACAAACATACCGAGCTTCATAATAATACATTCAATACTTTTCGCATACCAACCAATGTACATATGTAGTTACTTTTCTTCCTAAAAACACACAAAACAATCCAACAAGTTAAATCTACTCCTTTGCTTCATTTCACATTCACACCATACTCATCGCTTACCAATTCGTCACCTGAGTTCTATCTTGTTCAAAGTCCATTTTGGAAAATGTTGGGAAAACGATTTTTTAACTTCAGAAGCAAAATTTTTACTTAAATTTGAAAGAAAGTACTGTGGAGTTTTTTTCTCCATTAAACTCAATAATTTTTGTTTGCAAAATGATTTATAAATCTAGGTTTTATTAAATCCTGAAATAGTTAAAAAATAAAATCAAGTGGGATGTTATTTTGGATATTGAACAACGTTGTGTGGGCTGTAAACAAGTTGATTAAATTGGTGGATATTGAACAAAAAAGCTAAATATTGAACAAAATAGAAGCACTTAATAAATTAATCATTGAAACTACGAAAATACTATGAAAATAGAACAAAAAGTTCTAACTGATTCTTTGAGTTAAGCACTAGAACATAATGGATGATCAGAAAAAATATTGCTGCTGCTCGGTAGGTAATGAAATTCAAAATTTGTTAAACATTTTTTTGAATTCACTTTTTACCCTTCGTTTTTCAAATAAATACATTATTTATTTTACATACAATTTTTAATTTAAATTTTGTCATTGTTTAAACAAACTGGCGCAAAATTTTAATTAAATTAGTACGATGCTAAAGCTGTTTTAGTATGATACTAAAATCGTCGAATACTTATATTATTTCTTTAGTATCGTGCTATTTACAAACGCCACACAAGAACTTAGTTCTTTGCACGAACTTTTATTGTGTTAGGTGCAATTTATTAAGAAAATTGCCTTAGCACGATAATAGTTAGAAAATTGTAAGAATTAAGAATGAGTTAGTACTATTTTAAAGTTAGCAAACCGTTAAGAATTATGATACTAATACTTTAATAAAAGGCTGTTTAAAATTTTGCGCCACTGAGTTTTATTGTAATTGGTTTCTTATTATTTTTTCATAAAAATCGTTGTTTAAACCTAGTTTCATACTAAAACAGATTTAACATCCTAATAATTCAACTAAAATTTTGTGCCATTATGATTTTATTTTATTGAAAGAAGATCAGGCGCCTGTTTCTCAGATCATACACATCATACATTTTATACAACATACAACATTTGTATACAACATACACATCATTCTGTTTCTCAGATTTCATTGGAAGTGTTGTATGACATTTGTTTTGTTGTATGATGTGTATGATTCTGATTTTTCATTATTATGTGTGAGGTTAATATAAATCTCAATTATTTTTGGTGAAGACGTGTTGGAACTAGTTGAAATTAATAAACGTGTCAGATGACGCCTTAAAATAATAAAAGAACCTGTTAATTTCAATCTTTAAGATCCATATTTTGTTGAAAAATTTAGATTGCCAAACATTTTTAGTGGAAAAATTGGGAAGATCAATTGTGCGTTCAACTAATTGCAACGAAGCCTTGTCACCTTTGCAACAAATATTGTTAACCCTTCATTAGATTGGAAATGGAATCCATTATCATGAAATCGGCATAAAGCAAGCCCATAAGACAACCCCAATGAAACTACTTCTCTCTATGGCCTACAGGCTCTACCATGTTTTGTGAATGTCGAGCTAGAGAACTTCTCAAATAAATTTTGTTTCCCCAGCATTGACTGATGAAAACAATGTTGCTACATGTTACATGCAGCAGCCACTTTACAACAGAATTTTGTGCTGTATTAAATGTATGATCATTTATAGGTAAATTTGCTGTATGATGTAAATGACACATTTCTGAGAAACAGAATCATACAATATTCCAATATTTCCAGTGCAATCTTCAGTCATACATTGTTGTATGACAGTGGATCATACAACAAAATTGAGAAACAGAAATCATACAGCAGAACTGTCAATATCATACAATGTATGATGTGTATGATCTGAGAAACAGGCCCCAGATTGTCGATATTGTATTTGTCTACGTTGAAAGTAAACTTTTTTCTTGAAATTACTTTAGCTACTCTCTTTCACTTTGGTTCCGATCTTATCACAAATTTGGAATAAAACTGTGCTTTTTCACTCTTTTAAGCTAGGCGCGCAAATTCAATTTTTAGTTTCGCAACTGCTTGGGTCGAGCAACTAAACAGTTTGTGTTTTGACACAAACTAAACGATTGCCTAAAATGAGTTCGCTATTTTGTGTAACATATAATTATATGTTTTCTTTAAACAACCAAACAGTTGTGCAACTAAAAATTGAATGTGCGCGCCTAGCCTTAAGGTCCAAAATGAATCAAATATTTTCACACGTTCATCATAAGAAAATTTGGTGAAACAATTATGACTGCAACTAACGTTGCAAGCGGATGTCATTTGAATATTGCTTACCACCTTGACCCATCCGTTTTTGTATATTTTGTTTCCACAAAAATGGTTTTCGATTTTTTTTTACTCGATCCAGGGCTTCTCTTGATGTAAAGCATGTAGTTTGTTTAGATGAAACGGAACCTTCTGCTGGTACTACATTTTCCAATGAAAGTACTGAAATGACTTCTTCAGATAAAGGAGATATATTAGAATTCTGAATCATAGAATTCTGAAATACCAGATCCTGGATGAGCTGGATTTATCATACTGTAAGCGACAAATATTGTATGCAAAAACTGTCTAAAGATAAAAGGGTTTCTCAAAATACCTTAAAAGCGTTTGAAGATTACGCTCCAACTTTTCGCTTACATCACATTGTGCTTACAGCTTCCAATGTTATATCAGTATTAATTTTGTGTGGTACGAGTACATTACAGTGCAGTGATATTGAACAAAAATGCGGTTTTCCGTCCACATAACTTTTTTAATAGGATTTTGTTCAATAACATACAAAACTAAATGGATTAGATATGGATATTGAACAAAAAAGAAATATATGGTAGTTTTTTTTTAAAGTTAATATAAAATTGTTCAATTTCATATAAAAACAAAAAGCAGTGGTTGATTGAATAAAAAAGACACTCAAAATATTTAATAAAGTGGTTTATTGAACAAAATAGTTCTTCATAACTTAAAAACTAAAAGAGATAGAAAAAAATGGAGTACGCCATTCGAAAGAGCATGTTCGATTTATAAAAACTGCATTTCTAACTCAATTTCGCCAAAAATGGTCTTTTGAACAAGATAGAACTCAGGCGACGAATTCCTATACCACCATAGCCCTCAAATATTATCATCCACCGTCACCGTGGTTCTGCTCACATCCATTTCTTCCCCTTCTACACCACCCCTTTACTGAACTTCTCCTATACCCAAAAGCCAACTCGCCTATCATGTTCGTCATACTTCTTTTTGCTTCAGTTCCAACAAAAAATAGCTATCTTCGAAAAAAACCACGTTTTGGCAAATAGATGAACTAAAAACAGCCAGTAAACAAAAGTAACGACTTTTGTGCAAAAAAAAGGCTTTTATAAAATGTGTTATTTTGCAATAAAAAGTTACTTTTTGATTACTTTTTTTTAATATAAACAATTTCAGAAAGCATTATGTCATTTTGGGAAAGTTATGATGATCTTTTCACATAACTACACATTAAAAAATGCATTGGAAAATGAGCAATTTTAATGTTTTTCAAAAGATGATTATTCAAAAATAGAGCCCAAAATTAAAAATCCGCTCCGACGCTCTTCTAAGTCTCTTCATTACCTTTAAAATGACGTAAAAATATTATAAGTTTTCCACTTCAATTTCTCACAAACCTTGCACAACTTTATCAGTTTTGTGGAATTTAACGAAAGAAGCAACCGGAATATTAAAATTAAATAAGAAAAATATAAAAAAATTAAAAAAGTGGCTCGACGCTTTTCAAGATAAAATGTAATTCTTTCATATGTAATTTATTTTATTTCAATACGACTTGCATTGACTTCACAAACCTTGCACGAATTTGCCCAATTTCACGTTTTTCTCAATATTTTGGGCGGAGGCCTCTTAATATGCGTTGGTACGCAGTTTCTCGCCTCGAACGCATGCTCTACGAATGCACATGGAAAAGTATACATTTTCTTTTCAGAATTTAGGTGCAGCTAGCAAATGGGTATCATGTAGAGTTAGCTTAGGACAAGAATACAATTCTAACTTAGCCTAAAGGTGCGAATTTTCAGGCGGGTCGGAAGAACATCTAAAAAAAGTATTATTGTGGTTCCTCCCAAAATTTCATTGTTATCCAATTTAAGTTTGAGAGCAACCAAAAACAACGTCTGAACTGCCTAACAAAATCTAGGTGGAAAACAAATATGATACTTAACAAATTCTTAAGGCTTGCAACACCGTTGCAAATAGAGCATTAAACCGATTTTATTATTACGAATGAAAATAAAGAATCTATACTATAATATAATAAATTAAAAACTAGGAATTGTATAACTCATAGTGGCTTACATATTTTCTAAGCTCTTCTCTTTATTATTCATAGATTTTCTATTTCGTCGCCTTTCTGCGTTTGTAAAGCGTTGCTGAGAAACATTTGCTAAGATATTTATTAGCTTAAGGTATCATTCAATCGTTACCGATGAAACGATAGTAAACGATAATTTTTTCAATTACGTGAAGTAAAAATAAAATCTTCAATTCAATATCGTTTGCACGATAGTGATTCTTTACGCTATCGAAAACTGTATCGTCACCCTTATATGATGAGGGCCCAATTTTTTTTGTCGAGACTTAGGTATACAGTTCAGACGAAGAGCGAATGTGAACGCAAATCGAACTTTAAATAGATTAGGGTTTAGGGCTGATAATTGCAAAATAAAATAAAGAACAGTAATTTGTTTTGCTTTTTTATACTCGTGTTATAAATCAAATACAAAGTAATGAAAACACGACTATTTTTGGCTCTTTGGAATAAATGCGCAAACACAAAAGGCGTTTGCTAGATTTTAGAATTGATTCTGTCTTGTCCAATTTTCAAACATAATTTTTATTGGAAGTCTATGGATACTGTTAAAATGTCTCGAAGATGGATAAATAAAATTACGAGACAAATTTCGACTAAAACACAAAAAGCTTGCAGTACGAAATATTTATTTTCTATTAAGAAACTAGCAATAAAAAATAATAAATTGCCAACATTTATTAATTCTTAATTTAAATTTCTCCGGTTCAATTTAGCTCCGGTTCTTTATTAAGAAATTATTTATTCATAGTGATGATATAAAATATTTAAGTTTCAATAAGGAATCTAACCCTTTATTTTACAAAACCACTTAATAAAACTGATACCAGACATAAAAAAATATCCTTAAAACAAACACAAAATCACAATCACTATTTTGCGCCAATCAAACTTTGAAAATTCACTAGCTGTTACAGTCTTTCTGTGATTTTTTTTTCTGTGCAGCGATCGCACTGGGTAAAAGACTTAACTTGTTTATTCTGTTTATATTTTAATACCAACCATCACTTTCATCGCCCCGATTTGGCCGAGACTTAAACGTTAACAGAGTTTTTGTCCTTGCTATACTAAAAACATTTAAATATACAACATTTAAAAGATGTAAAAACGATTTTCAATTGCAGGTACAGCAGTTAAGTATGAACTATCAACTGAAGATGTGGGTTTTGATAGTGACACTCAATGCGCTCAAATAATTGAAATGCCTACAAAAATTACAGAACAGAAAGGAGCCGCTGCCATCAGTGCATCTTCACCGACAGACAGCAAACAAAAACAAATGAATAAAACTACATTTGGGAATGATGAAGCATCTATGTCGGATAGCGATGAAAGCTGCCCAGAGTTGGTTCCCATTGAAATTAAACACGACGACACTTCAAGCTTTTATTCTTCAAGTTCCTATTCATCTCATAGTTGCTGCAGCAGTTGTGATTGTGGTTCGTGTGATGAAATCGGTGATACTACAAATTCTGATAAAGAGTATAAACCAATGACACCTGAAGTCATAAAGGCCCAAGTGGAAGTTATTGACGAAATAGACAATTTTTTCCATACAGAGTCAGATGAACTTCAAACAAAAGCTACGTCTAACTCCGTACTGGAAGAAATAAGCAGCTCTTATATTAATCCATTGCAATTTAAGGTTTACACTATAAATAATGAGATTTTAAATAATGATTCATTTTCAAGTGAGTCTTCTAAAACAAATGAGGAAAGATCTCAAAAAGGAGTTGATGAACAGAACGAGATCTCATGTTTTGTTACAAAACAAAAAATGAATGACTCTCCTCAAAACAAAATTAATGACACAACTCATGTAAGCAAGAAAGCTAAGATTATACCGGTTTTGTCATCACATAATGAGTTGCCAGCTCGAACTTCGTATGAAACAACTGATGAAAGATCTCAAAAAGGTGTTGATGAACAAAGTAAGAATTCGTGTTTTGTTACAAAACAAACAATTAATGAAACGCATCAAGAAAAAATTAACGACACAACTCATGTTAGCAAAAAAGCTAAGATTACACCTGTTTTGTCCTCACATAATGAGCTTCCACCTCGAACATCATTTAAAACAACTGCAGAATCAAACACATTTAAAGAAAAAGACAAAACTAATTCTACAAAGCCATCACAGCCAAAGAACTCAATTCGAACATTGTTCTTTAACGCCATCAACTGCAATCATGTTATTGTGCTTCTTAAGGATCCTCTATACATTTATGGTACAGTCAAACTCAAACTTCTCGCAGGATACTTAGAAATATTTGGTTATAATCCAAAACGGAACGAAGTGTTGGAAATATTTTCACCTCGGGGTTACAGTTCGTTAAAAATTGAACCATTGTATTCAGATGTTAATGTTCCCTTAAATGAAAAAGAACTACTTTCATTGACGCCATTTTTCATTCGTTCGGACTTGGAGGAAATTCAAACAAAATTCGACCCCACCAAGGACGCCATTGTTATACTCGAACGTAACGATCGAAGCAAAAAAGTCAATATGCTACGGAAATATATGGTAGAGCATCTGTTTCCTAATATGAATTCTATTCAAAGTGATCGCCCCTTCTACGCAAGTGAATTCCTGTTGCGTTGTATAATAACGCCAAATTCCGACAACGCCCTAATCATCAATCCCGATTGGAATACAATCCGAGTTCAAAAAAACAGCAAAATTATGATAATAGGTGGAAAATCAGTTGGGAAATCAACTTTAGCACGTTACTTGGTCAACACAAATCTTAAAAAATATCAGAGAATCTTGTTGGTAGACCTGGATATTGGTCAGCCAGAGATGTTTATACCTCAGACTGTAAGTGCGACTACTTTGACTGCACCCCTGCTTGGTCCAGGTTACTTTTTGAATAAACAACCAGATAAGTCCTTTTTGGTTGGACATTTCAACATATTGCACTCACTAGATCAATATATTGAGAGCTTAAAGGCATTATTTGAATACTGCAATGCGAACAGCGATTACAAAGAAATTCCATGGATAGTAAATACCATGGGTTACAACAAAGGATTCGGTGATGAATTGATTTCTGTGATTTGTAGTCTTCTACATCCCTCTAATATCGTCCAGTTTGAAAGTGAGAGAGAAATAAATGATTTCGATATGATCATGATGAAAGAAAATGTGAAGTCTATAGAGAGAAATATCGTTGGAGATACGTTTAAGCCAATTAATGAGTTTGTTCCACAACATCAATTGACCTTAATTAGGTCTTTTGTACCCATAAGCAGAATTCGTAAAAACCAGGTGGCTATGAAACCAAGAGATATGAGACTAGTGATGATTTTGACAAGACTTAGTAGCACCCTAATAGGACATGCTGAATGGATGACTGATGTTAAACCACTTTGGTTAGTATAATGATTATTTTTATCAAAGCAATTTTGATTTTGCCGTTTTTTGTCTCAGTATTTGAAACTCTATATAATTTGCTGTACCCTTAAAGAGTAATTATAATCTACTGTCCGCGTTTAAAAATTTTGTGTAATTCCTTCAAAAAATCCCTAACATTTTTTTTAATTATATTTTAAATTTAATCTTTTCTTAAACATAGATTTTAATAAATTGCCACTTCTAACAACAGTTTATTTTTTTAGTGCATCTATCGACGACTTAAACATTATAAAAATGGGAGATGACCAAATTGGTAAAGAAGACCTGGTTAAAACATTGGTTGGAAACCTTGTTTATCTTTGCCGAATGGAACCTGGCAAGGCACACGAGTGCTTTGGAATAGGTATGTTAAGTGTTTCTCCAATAAGTTCAAAATAAAAACAAAAATATTTTAAATTACTTAGGTATCGTTAGAGGTGTGGACTATCCGTTAAGACAAATTTATTTACTGCCAACAATTCCACTTGATTTACTCTCAAGTGTCAATTGCTTAGCAATTTGTGGAATACCGTTGCCATCATCAATTCTTTTGAATCAAGGACCAAAAGTTAAAGGAGCTGCTTCGTACGTTTATAACACATTGGACGAAGCAGCTTCCATGTACATCATGCAAATGTATAAAAAACCTCAACAATTTCCTACGGTGATTCGCAAGTGAGCTGTAAAAAAAAGCTGATATTTATTTTTTTTTATTGTTGTACTTTAAACTTGACTAACTTAAATAAACTATGAACTATGTGTTATGTTATTAAATATCTGCATTGTATATAAAGAAAACCAAGGTTGAGTTCAAAATTGCAACTTTGTTGCACATGCCATGCGCTAAATGTGTATTTAAAGCATTTATGAAGAGAAAAACTGCAGCTGATATGCGACACTTCTGAATTAACAAGAAGTATATAGTCAAAGAAAAAAATGACAAATTATTTTTATTAAACAGCATTTTTGTCAAATGTTTAATAAAATGTAATACTACTCGTAGGACGGATTTTTAATCTTTTGAAAGGAACAAATTTCGAAAGTTTTGACTGTCATTTTGCTTTTATGAACGAACATACGCCCTATTATAGCTATCAACTAGATACTTGATACGTATCAACAAATTGAATGAGTTGGTATTATGACTATCAACATTTTTTATCATTACTGTGAATGGTTTTTTTGATAGACATTACGGATATAAACAAAATAGATACACATTTTAGTATCAACCACAAATTCTTGATGGATAGAATAGTTTTTTGAGGAGTTTTGATGAATTTTTTATAAGAACAACTTACATTTTCGCATAAATAATTTACATTTTCGTGGCCGACAAAAAAGAAATAAATATTTTAAACGCGAAGCGTCGAACAAAATAAACAAAACTCATTCACAATGAACAATTTGATAAGTAGATATTCACAATCGGTCTAAAATTACCGGTTGATACCCATAATACCAAATTATCAACTAATTGATAGAAATTATCGACTATCAAATTGATACTCATAATAGGGCTCATTGTGTCGTTCAACGTTCGATTCGATAAAAGTCGATCGCATCAAAACGTTAGATGCGTTACAATTTGTATCCAAAGATAGCTTGATGTTGTTGTGACTACTTATGACAGCTTTTGGCATCTGATACAAGAACAACACCTAACACAGAAACACTCAATCAAAACAAGGAAGATCAAAAAGTGAAGAAGGACTTTTTAATAATTTTCTCGAAATTCGAGGATACTTCCATTTTTCAAACATTCAACATTATTCCAAAGTTAATGCCCTTAGCACAAATAATTTAAAAATAAATATTCAGCTGTCAACTATCTGGAAATCTTGGAAGTATAATTAAAGACTCGCTTCGAATTCAATAATTAACCAAATCGATGCGAGTCGAAAAAGAGATATCGAATAACGATTCGCTTCGTATTTCCTAAACAGCCGACACATTGGATGTTTTCTCAAATGTTGAAGCGTATCGTGAATTTTGATTTTTTTATATACATTTCCTTCAATAATACAACCTTATCAAATTCGCATTCTACATTCTTGTGTTTTGTTTAATGTATTGCAATAGTACAGTGATTTTCAAACTGTGGGTCGCGACCCCCTAGGGTTCCTTGAGGAGTCGCGGTCGCAAGCCACTAGGATTGATAAACAAAAGTCCTGTGCTAAAAAAATTAAATAAAACAAACAAATTTTAGTGCGACATATGTGCCTGTTTATTTTTTAATAAACGTTGAAATCTTGGATTAATTTTTGACACTTTTAAGATTAAATCATTTTCAAATTTAGTCTGTTTTGTTTTTTAGTTTAATCTTAAATATTGAAGAGAATGTGACTTCATACAGGTATGAAGTGACGAATGGCAGTAACAACTTCAAAGCCTCGTTTGTGAGCTCAGGATACTCTCCTCTTCTCTTTATCCAGAAATTTTCAATCGTTTTCAAAATGAATTCCATTCTCAGTATGCCATCTGCAGGTATGAAGTGACGAATGGCAGTAACAACTTCAAAGCCTCGTTTGTGAGCTCAGGATACTCTCCTCTTCTCTTTATCCAGAAATTTTCAATCGTTTTCAAAATGAATTCCATTCTCAGTATGCCATCTGCAGCTAAATCTATAAGATTTTATTTCATCTGTACCGATGGTAGATTGGCGAGTTTGACTGACATATTCAAAAACGAATTTAATGCCCATCTTTGTCCATCTCCACTTTCAGAATTAATTAATAGTTTCTTTTCTAAATTATGCAAACTCTGTACCATGAGATGAATATGAGAGCTTAATGATATCGATTCATCTGATGAAATTTCTTCGAGGATCTTTTGAAAGCAGGGAAAATAATCAAAACTGTTTGTTTGTAAAGACTCTGACCACAAACGAAGTTTTGCGAGGAATCCTTTGATTTTATCTTTGGCAGTTATAATGCTTTCTTCTGTTCTGGAAGTTCTTATTCAATATGTTTAAGTGGTTGAAAAGATCAGCAAGAAATGATAATTTTAAGAGGCAAGTAGGATCAGAAAAATGATCCAAATTTCCAGATTTTGAATCTTGTAAGAACATCAATAATTCGGCTTTCAATTCCAAAGGTCGTGTCAATACATTTCCTTTTGACAGCCATCTGACCTCTGTGTGAAAAAGGAGATTTTGATGGAGTGAACCCATTTCATCACATAGGATCTTAAACAGCTGACTTTGCAAGGCCTTGCCTTTAATAGAGTTCACAACTCTAATCACATCTTTAAGCACATCATTTAATTCAGAAGGTAACACCTTGGATGCCAGAACTTGTCGATGAAGAAAGTAGTGTGTCCATGAAACGTTTGGCGTTATTAATTTTAGTTTAGCAACGAGTCCAATTTTGTTGCCCGTCAAAGCTTTAGCACCATTGCTACAAATAGCAAAAAAATTTTTTTAATCAATCTCGTAGTTGCGATAGCTATCTAAAAACATATCGTACAAAAACTGACCAGTAGTATTAGCAGGAAGAGATTTGCAAAATAAAATTTCTTCTTCAATGTTTTCCTCTGCTTCAAAACAAAAAAATGCCACTGTGCACAGCCTGAAACATCAGTAGATTCATCCAGTTGTAAGGCAAAATTTGGACTCTTCTTGAATTTTTCAATTAATTGTTCTTGAATTTCAACGGCCATGTCACTTATTCTCCACTCAATTGTATTGTCAGAAAGTGGTATATTTTTAAGTTTATCTGCCTCCTGTTTGCCCGCCTAAAATAGGGGAGGGTGGGGCACATTTGAACAATGCTTATAAAATTTTACTTTATTACTCTTTTTTAAAAGTAATTTAAAATTTTAACCACTTTTCAATGTGAGTAAAATATCAGGCCAATTGCTCGAATATTTTAGGTTTTATCAGTCTGGAAAGCAAAAAGTGTTCAAATGTGCCCCACTCTCTCCACCATATCAAGGGCCGCAGGCAAAATAAGATTCTCAGCAATTGTATGAGGCTTCCCTGCTCTGGCGACTCGGTATTCTACTTGATAGCTAGCTAACAACGCTTTCTCATTGGCACTTAAAACAAATTTTAAAACAAAAAGAATGTATCAAACAAGACAGTAAATCAAAATTACAATATGTTTGTAGGTAGGTAGCAAAATAAAAAAATGACAAACAAACAAAAATGACAATTTTGGTGCGCACTTAAGAATTCAAAAAAATGAAAATTACTGTAAGACCTGCTACAATTTTTTTTTGCAGTACGGGAGAAAATTTCATCGCGAATAAGTAAAATCTTGTGTAATTAGACCGGGCTTGGAAGGGATTCAGTGTATGTAGCTTTTTAAAAAATTGACACATTATAATGGGGGGGTCGCCAAAATTTTGTTACTAGCAAAGGGGTCGCGAACTCAAAAAGTTTGAAAAACACTGCAATAGTATATGTTGAATTTCAGTGAAAAGATGCAACACCGCATTTAGAAAAACTCCCATACACAATTAGCTATGTATGTTACAAATTCCACCCTAATCGGAAAATTTTCGAATCCTTTCGTAATAGTGATTTGAGATTTTTCATTATGATGGATTTTGTGACATCTAAATACCAAGTTTCCGGCAAAAATGGAATGTACACAAGGAAAACTAACGCTTGTTATTTTTATTCAAGAGTTGGACATTTGCCTAGAAAATAACAAATGCACTTTATCCCATTTTAAATGCAATTTTATATTTGGCAACTAATACTACTTTGAAAACAATTTTTTTATTTCATCATAGTTGTTTTGTGTATCGTTTTTTGGTATTGTCGTAATTCGTAACACTAGCGCTTGTATGGGTTATCCCACTCGATCTCCACCTGAAAGTTATTTTCAGGCGCATTGTTGAAAGGAAGTCCTCCGAGAGTCTTTATTATGATCCCTCACATTAGCCAAATTCCAAATTTGAAAAAATGGCATAAATATTACAAAATTTTTAGTCAAACATTGGTGCTTATTTTGACATTCTCTTTCGTTCGAAAGTGAGTCGAATTCGTTGAAACTTAATTTTGAGACTCGGCGATTAGAATGTTAATCGAACAAATCGAAAGTTCACCCAATCCATAGAAAGTTCATTCATTTGCGAAAGCTAATTCAATTTTGAGATTCGAAAGAATAGAATTAAATGTCATTTTTGTGTCGTTTGAATTTTTCTGTCGAGTAAGCAACAAAACATGTATGTTTTTAATTATTTCATGGAAAATAAATTACTTTTATTAATTTTTCTGTTGTTTTATGTTTAAAGGTAGCATTCCAACTGCACAAACCGCGAACAAAAGGAAAAGTTAATCAAAATAGTGGAAGAAAATCCGGAGGTAGCAAAGGGTTTTTTTTTACCACCCGCGTTGATACAGAAAGCATCCACTATCCTTCTCCTCTGCACTTCTTCAACACCATCTTCACTTATAAACAACACAAATGCCATATTTTTATTTTTTATTTATTATTTTATGGTTTTATCAAAGAAATTTAAATTTTTAAACAATAAACAAAACAATTAAAACTAAACAAAGATTTCACTTTTTGGTTTTGACATTTCACAAACACTTCTCTTTTGTTTTCGATATGTTAGTGTGACCAAGCGTATACCAAAAAAAAATAAAAATTTAAAACGCGTCATGATCAACTTATTTTTTCAAGAATAGTTTCAAAACAGCTGAGTTGACACAAAAAATGTAATGAATATATGTAGTTCTTTATGGTTAAACTTAACTTTATAATGAAAAAGTGTATTATTTATTTTGTTTCTTGATTCTTTATCCAACATCTATAAAATGTTAAGAAACAAAAAAAAATGTAAAACGGTCATACTAATTCAAATAGAAATATAGTAAATGTCAAACGGCTGACAATGAAAATGAATCTTTTTTGAAGTTCATTTTATGCTATCTTTCGCAAATGAATGTTATTCGTTCGAATCTCAAAATTAAGAAAGTTCATTCGAAGGAATAGAATCATTCTAACGAATAGACTATTCATGAGAATGTCAAAATAAGCATGATTATCAGGTCTATCATGGTAACAGATCGGGGAAAAAATCTGCCCGATTTGTACGAAATGTGTATCATGGTAAACGTTCCGATTCACAAATCGGGGAGAATTACGAAAAAAAAATGATTTGCGTTGGTATTTTAGAATTTAAGCGATGAATGACGGTAAGCTGTCAAAATATAAGCAACCAGTCGCGTTCTTATGCGTTGCACGACGATTTTTTTCTTTCCGATTTGCCCGCCAAGAAATCATAAGTCATCATAGTTGTTTTTTGTATTGTCGTAATTCGTAACACTAGCGCTTGCATGGATTATCCCACTCGATCTCCACCTGAAAGTTATTTAAAGGCGCATTGTTGAAAGGAAGTCCTCCGAGAGTACTTATTATGATCCCTCACATTAGCCAAATTCCAAATTTGAAAAAATGGCATAAATATTACAAATATTTTATTCAAACATTATATTGCTATCCATATTGGCACAATAGTTAGAGCAGTTTGGGCGCCTATAGAGAACACACATAAAGATTGTATGGACACATTTTTTTTAATGTATATGTAATTATAATATAGATTTATTAATATGTGATTTGAACAACAAAAAATTAAGAGAACTAATCCGATTTGCAACAAAATGTAGGTATCTCATACCCTTTTTATTGAATATTTTTTTTTGACCTTCCTGCGGTCTTTTGTTTTATAGGTGCATTTGCCTTTTTAGATGTTTTTGATGTCGATGGCCCCAATTTCTTTTTGGATTTGATAAGATTATCGTTATCCAGACTGTTATCTTCCTCTTCAGATTCAACTGCTGCTGTTTCACCCTCTTCGGTATCCATTAATCCCAATAAATCCTCTCCTTCATTATCCGCTTTCTTCTTCTTTACAGTTGTTACTGCAGAATATGAATAGGGGAGAACTTCCTTGTTGTATGACCTTGTTAAAGCTGCCTTTACTCGTCCATCGACTGCATCCATAAGACTCTTTTTTCCAGGCCATGTAGTCAGTTCGATAAGTGAATCTATATCCTCTCTCAAAAGTCGATATTCTTGAAGTACCTTCAAACTTTCTTGGACGCCATCTAATCCAAGATCTCTCAATGGCCTGACAATATTGGATAAAAGAAATGGGGCATAGTCCATGCGAATGGAGAGACGAGAACCAGATGTTCGTATTCTTGTGTGATCGTGAATCTCCTGAGCTAGTCTACTGCGTTTGTTACTTCTTGAATATTTTCCCAACCAACCAGGAAAATTTATCTGACCAGTGAAATGACCTTCCATATAAGTACCTGGCAAAACTGAGCTTAATACAGCTTGAACTGGTAGTAGAGTCCATGCTGAATTTGTTCTTATACGCCGGTCAACCAAATCTCCTAAGCTTAAAGCATCAGCAGTGCATGCAACTTTTTTAAGGATATCCGATCTAAAAAAAAATAATTATTTAATTCAACTAGGAAAGTGTAATTGTAAAAATTAGACTACGGCTAATATAGATGGAGTTATTTAAAAATGTAAGGATTAATCTTATATATACATACATATGTATGTATGTGTTTCTATCTGCATAAAATCTGAAAATCATAATGATCCGTGGATTAAAAAAATGCGTCTCAGTCCGCGTACTTGATCTTATGTTCAAGTGGATTAGAATTTTTTAAAATTGTATATGTGTATATAAAAATATGGATGTTGACGTGGTGAAACAAGAAAAAATTTTTGGAAAGTACCGTTAATTTTGGTCTTAAAAAAACATGCAGGGGATCAACCAAAATCAGAGGAATGTCAAGTTTTCAAGTCTGATTAAAATCTGGAGTTCGATTTTTTCAAAGAATGCATAACCTAGCATATATGTACATGCATATTGCATATGAATCAATCGCAATGAAAATTACATAAGTGGATGGTATTTATTGTTGTAGTTTACAATAATTCTTCATAACAAGTGCGAAGTTGCGATTGCAATGGAAGTTCAAAGTAAGAACTAAATATTCTAGGTATTCATTCCGTAACTCATGAGACGATAGTGTTGTTTCACGAAAATTACTATTCGCCAATCAGGTTTTGACGAACAAATATTTGCTTCACTTCTAGTTATAGATTGTCTAATTTTATTTGTACCTATTCAGTGAATTGTTATTAGTAGGTTTAATATTTTTATAATAATATTTATTAAAATATATACCTAAGTAAACAAAACATTGACTTACTTTGGACCACTAGGCGATACCATAAGATAGTTTTGTTGAACAAAGAGAGGAGCCATGCTATAGTCGTGAAAGAATAGATCTGATTTATCCGCCAAAGACATGGTTTTGTGATCTTCAACCGAGAAAACTTTTCGTACAACCTCCCATGGGCCCTTTATGTTAAGAAAAAATATTTAAAAAATGTTATATACAGCTGTTAGAAAAAAATATAAAAAGGGAGTATTTTTGTTGCATTACAAGGAAATGCAGTTATTATAAGGAAATATTAATTTTATGAAATGGAATAAGTATCTTGTCACACAGCCCAATTCTGCTTCTTATTCATGAATTTGTAGCAAAAGTATGCTTCGAATTATTAGTTTTATGATCTTTCAAATGAAAACGATTACTTATACATATATTTATTTTATAAATTTTACGTTTTGCAACAATCCTTTCACTTCCATAAATAGTAGAATATAAAAAGTCATGCCAGCAAATAGAAGAATTAGGCTGGTGGTAATGATTATTATTTCCATGTTTACCATTTTTAGATCCTTTTGAGCTGTTTTTGTACCCTTGGTTTGGAGTTCAATATTATCCCCAGAACTTAATAAACATATATGGTTCACTGCTTGCCTTATATCATTGTTCGTAGCCAAAATTATCTCATCAATTTTTTCAGGACTCAGCTTAATCTTTTCTTTAAAACAAATACTCCGTATAAAACCCTTAATTTGTTCCAATCGCGGTCTATTGAATCGCAAATCGTAACAGTAATTCACAAGTGAACGCATTTTTTGATGATTACGATCATTACACATGCAAATTATAGGTACATGTGATTCTTTGATAAGTAATATCAGTTCTTGAATTCCGCCTCGGTCTTCATTGCCTGCCATTCCATCGACTTCATCCATAATGAGAACATGTTTCTTGGATACTACCTGAGTATTACCAGAAAAATAACCATGTAAAGATTTATTCGACAATAGTTCAGAGACTTCTTCTTTAAGAAGACGCTTGCTGCGGGTATCTGATGCATTGAATTCTACAATATCATAACCAAGTTCCTTACAAACTAGAGAAGCAGTAGTTGTCTTGCCTACTCCTGGAGGACCGGAGAGTAGAGCTGCTTTGAAATAACTGCCATCATCATTTTTAGCCCAAGGATTTGGTTTCTGCATTTTTTTTGAACCACTTTGGTTCGTATGCCACTTGGTAAGCCAGTTCATAAGTTTCATGCAATTGCTTGCAGGCCCTTGTTGACCAATTATTTGTTTAACAGAAGTTGGTTTATATTTATCTACCCATGCAATATTGTTTTCAAAAACAGCTTTTGCTTCGGGTTTAATAAATTCCATCTTTGTATCCTTTATAATTGTTTTATTTTCTGCTGTAACTTCCTTCATTGTACTCTCTTTTTTAATACTTGTTTCAATTTTATTCTCAAGAACCACCACTTCTTTCTTGATGTTCACTGAACTTATTTCTATCCCATCATGTTTACGCTTAATTGGACTTTTTTGAATTTTGATTGATGTTTTGGATTCAGTGTTTACTGGTTTGACTTTTTCCCCAGATTTTTCTCTTATTAAATTAAAAAAACTATCAACATTTAAAAGAGGAATTCCAAGTGTTTCAGCATCCGCAAGTTTTTTTGGTCCAGCTTCTTCACCAGCAATCATGTAATTAAGTCGTTTACCTATAAAGAAAGTTATATCTTCTGTTAAACATTACCCTTATTATCAAGGAGAAGTAAATAAATAAATTTTTTGTTTACTACACAGAAGTCGTTTTTCCAAAAGTCGCATTAACAAGGAAAGACAGATTTTGAATTATGACGCTATTGTAGCAAATGACCGATATCTATGTATGAACAAAATTAGGCCTGAAAAATCTTACTGACCAGAATCTGCATTTTAAGTTTTGGGTAACCACTTGAATTTATTATTGGTCACATCCCAAAGCAATCAACTAATCGAATGTGACAGATGTTTTGAATAACTCGTTACCAACAACTCTTAAAAACACTTTCAAAGTTGTCGATTTTTGTATTAATTAGTCATTTTACGACCGATTTTAGGGTTTTAGAAGAAGGAATAATAGAGTTTGTAAATAATTTCAACATCTTCAACATTCAAAGTCGTCTTTAAGTTTTCTTTCAAAAATGAATACAGGTATGATCAAAAATCATCCTTCGAGCTTACGTTATCTAATAATATGATTAATGATTTCAAAAACAGGAAGTGGAAATTCATATTTGCTGGTGGTTTAAAAACAACATATGACACAAGCTTTGCGATAACCACTGACAAACTGACAGTCAACGGGGAATTACTTATACACGGTCTCCTGCCTCAATACGCCAAGTTTTTTCCGCAGAAGCACTGGCGGTCTATGAAGCTTTAAAGTATGCAACTCATACGAAAGGGCTTTAGGTTATATACACTGACAGCCTCTCTGTTATTCACGCGATAAAAATCTGAATAATAACACGAGAGCAGTGATAAACCTTAGAGATCTACTTATTAAAGCATAAGCAAAGATCAAAATCATGTGGGTATCTGCTCATATTAGCATCAAGGGCAACCAATATGCAGACAGAGCTGCTAATTCTGCCTGCAAAACACCTACGCTTTTATTCAACACTTATATTGAGAAAGATTTTTTTACGAATAGTGAAATCAAGTCATAATCTTCGAGATGGAAAACTGGACGAGCTATAATCACAACTACTTAAGTAGTTATAAACTGCAATAAAATTCAACCTATCTATCCAGTTAACTCAGCGAAAAAAACTATCACCAACTTTGTACGCTTTCGTTTAGGCCAAACTTTAACAACATATCGGTACCTTCTAACGAAAGAAAATCCCCAACGTGGTTGAGTTCCTCACAAACCCTAGATATCTAACACCTCTTAGCCCACATCAATCGTTCTCTACCCAATAATGATGACATGTACGAAATCCTTAAAAATATCAACATAAAAAATTTAGATACAATAAGTAGTACTATAACAGATCTTAATTTTAAATTATATAATATAATGCAAGGGCCGAAAGCCCTTGCAGCTTTTAGCTCTCTTCTCTAAGCCTGATACTTAACTAGCAATTTAAGATTACTATGTTAGCCTGTGTAAATAAATAAAAAAAAATAAAAAAACACTTTTGCAGTTGTCGGTTTTTGTTTAATTAGTCATTTTACGACCGAGTTTAACGTTTTGGAACAAGGAATAATCGAGTTTGTAAATAATTTCAACAATACTTAAAAAGTCATCTTTAAATTGTTAATATTTTCTTTCAAAAATGAATACGGATATGATGAAAAGTTTGCAAAAATATCCTGTAGTTCTTTTTTACGAACTCTGTGAACACCGCTCGTTTTAAAATAAAATCTAGGACTGGAGTCCAAATACATATAAATATCACTCGCGTGTGTATTTTGACTACATTTGCCATAAAATTATTTTTAATATTTCAACTGAACTACTGCATGTGTAATATTTTATGTTAAAGAATATGCTAAAATGAAATATTTTTGTTTTGTGGCAAGAAATAATAATAAAATATATGCTTTACCCTTCATTAAAATAATCTTTATGTCAGAGTCAAATTGACCTCAACCAAAATTTGTATTGCCCAGACCAATGATTTCATCCTTAGCAAACCTTTTCAGAATACTGAAAAAATGTGAAAGAGATTCAGTACTTTCTTCCCAGATCATCTAGATTAGACATACCTAATTTACGAAAAAATACGTACCAACAGTCGAAGCAACTTTTCCTCCAAGTTCCTTAATAATAGAATTAGCTTCATCCCGTTCGATAGATTCGAGAATACCAGTTACGAGAAACGTTAGTCCGGCGAGACAATTTGGTTTCCCTTTTGGAACTTCCTTACTCCCTGGATTAATTACAGATTGTCTGTTTTTAAACTTCTGGTAAAGAACTGCAGCCATTCTTTTGCGCTCAAATCTTTCTTCATCGGAGAGAATACTTGATTCTAAATCGGCTTGTTTAGTCTCTTTAGACTTAGCCGTTCCGTTTGCACTCGAAGAATTGTCCTTCTTTATGGAACGATTCAATTTTGTGCTTGGATTTCCTTTTTTCTCGGATTCGGGATAAAAATCATCTTCAATTTTGGTGGGGGTTTTAGATTTTGTTGATGATTTTGCCACTTCTTGATCAATTCCATTTGGTTTTGGTTTTGGCTTTTCTGGACTTCTTGGTGTTGATGTGTTGTGTTTAGTTGACTTCTTGGATTCGGCAAGTCCATTTTCTGGTTCCGCAAGTTCTTCGACTAGTTGAGATAAGGCAGACTTCTTTAAATCTGTTTTCGTACTTATGTTATCATTATCATGTGAATGTGCTTTTGTCCCTTTTGTTATGTCCTTTGGCGGACTAGGGTCCTCAGAGCTGCTGTTCGCTTTATTAGATGGGACGGATGATTTTTGTTGCTTTTTAGTTTCGCGAGTAGCTTCACCACCAAACAATGCCGTGACATCAACGGGTTTGAGAGATTTTTCTGTTTTCTTTGGGACATCTTTTAATTTTATTTGGTCGGAATTTTTTGAAATTTTCTGTTTTTTATTTGGAGTTGAGTTCGAATTTTTCTTTGGACTTTGTTCTTCATCGCTAGATATCACTAAAGCCTTCCTTTTGATCGATGAAATAGGTTCAGATTTTTTAGTAGAAACTTTGCTGAAGTAAGAATCGATACCTCGCTGCATCTTTTTAAATCGTATTCCTAAAAACACTTTATCACAAAAATGCGAAAACTGCGCCGGTCTCTCGCCGCCAAATGTGCAAAAGATATGTTTGAAATTTCTTTCAAATTTTCAGAATTTAATGTCGAAAAATTTAAAGTCACCAAACAGGCATTAAATTGATAGAATCACCACTGAGAGCTGTTCGATGAACTAATTTGAAGAACTTTAAGTGTTTTTCATTGGTAAAATATACCAATTTATTTTTTCGATTCATTTTTTTTTTCGATTAAAAATTAATTTTGCAAATCTAAATTTTTCAGCTGACTTACGCCTCCCTATACCAATGCTAAAACCTGTGTTAGTTTGATAATGTGGTTATAGGCTTGCTTCGGTAAATTCATTCTTTTAGTTTAGTAGGGAATACTGAGTAATGAAAGAAAAGAAAAGAAGAGTGATTAAAACCACCAACAATATAATATATCTCCATTAAAAAACTTAGTTAGATTCCAGATTCCAAATATAACGATTTTTTTTTTCTCAATTGCCTGACCATATCACGGATATTTTTAATTATCTAAAATCAGTAGATTTATGAAGGTATCAATGCTCTTTAAAAATCATCCGAATGGTGGATGGTATGTGAATGCAGACATACCCAAATGTCACATTTTATACTTGACGGGAAATTTGGCAGATAAATATTCAACCCAAAGGCAAAATAAACAGTTTATGTATTGAACGCTTTAACTCACCATTTTTTTTTTTGACCGAGCATACTTAGTAAACTACAGCCAATTTGACAGATATACCTTTGACAATATTTTTGCAATCTCCTGTCTATGTTCAGAGATCCCTAGAGGAAAACCATTTACTTGTAATTGTAACATGTTTGCCAAATTTTCTGTACTTACACTTAATTTATACGGTATTTACGTAATAACTATTGAAAATCGAAGACATTATTTTTTTATGATTTCCAATGCCAAAAAAGTGAGTGAGTGTGGTGGCTGAGTTGTTTTCTATAAGCCCAAGAGAGAAAATTGTAAGTGACTGAAGTGTTACATGTGCGCGCTGCTCTATCAACTAGTGATTCAACGATTTGATTTCGACCACAGTTGCCAGTGTGCGCTTAGCCTTATCGATCTTTCTTATTTGTGGTTTTTTTTATTGCTCTTGTATGTTTCATTTTTATTTGGCGTTCCCTAAGTAGAGTAAGGCTAGGCGCACACTTGCAACTGTGATCGACATTAAATAGTTTAATTACCAGTTGATAGAGCATCGCGCACTGGCAAGTCTTCACTCACGCTCACACTTTTCTCTCTTGAGGTTATAGAAACATGTATATGCATATAATTATATGTAGCACAAAATAGCCAATTAATTTTATGCAATCGTTTAGTTTGTGTCAAAACACAAACTTTTTAGTTGCTCGAATCGAGTTTCTCTGTGCGCGGCGTGTCATATAACCTCATATGTTTCATTTTAGCAACGAAACAGTTGCGAAACTAAAAATTGAATGTTGAACTTAACCTAACCTAAAGAGTACGGATAGATCACTTCTTTCCAATATAAAAAAATTAACTTTTACTAAAAACCGCTGTGCTTAAAAGCATCCATACAATCGAAAGGAAGCCAAAAGAGAAGCAAAGATTAAAAATCGCTTTCGTGTAAAAGCAGTCTATGGAGTTTGACAAATTACAAAAATATTTAAAAATTTCAAGCTACCAAACAAACCTAGTGGGAATTTTCCTTTGGGAATAGTTATCATTCAACTAGAAAATATGTTCTGACAGTTGGTAGTAGTCCGCTGAATTCAATCTTGACAGCACTAGCAGTTCTTGTTCTCCTGCTCTGTTCAGTGTTGTAGAAAAAGTGAAAAGTGAACATTTCTTTTGATTAACGTAGCTAAAAATTACTTGTTATAAATTTATTGTGCTTCGTCCTTTTGTGTAACGTTAATCAAATAGTTTATATATTGACGAGGAAGGTAGAGAAATTTAATTGCTTTGCATGAAGTGAAGGAATTTAGTTATGTGGTGTTTTTCATGCGTCTCATCTGATACTAACTCAGGTATTATTGTGTTGCTTGCGTTAATTGTGTCTCATATTTCTATTATTATCCTGTCTTGCTATTATTGCCACTTACTTTGCTTTCGGGGCGGCAGCGGTGGCTTTTTATGTTAAACAACATCAAAAATATTTGTACGTCCTAAATAGAGCATCAGTTAATGACGCAACGGGAGTACAATCCATTTTTATATTGAACATAACTTTCGCTCATAACATCCGTCTTTCTGTAAAATATTTCGAATAATTTATAAATACATCATTTTATTACTGGTAGACTAATCCCACAAATCCTTTTCCTTTGTTCGAACCTATCTTAATTGAATTAGCTTTAAAACTATTCATTTTACATGTTCAATGTATAGAAAAGAAAGAAGACACCTCCTAAAATTTTTGGAAAAAAAATGTTCCATAGGCAGTTTCCAAAGAAAGAAGCATTAATTTTATAATTCTTTGCATATCGCATCGCAAATAAACATCCAATAAATAATGGTCGCTGTTGCCAACATAGAAATATGTGGCAGGTCGAAATTCAATCAGCCATATGTTAAACTTAAAACTACGCTGCAATTCAGCCTTTATTTGATTAGTGTTGCCAATTAAGATCTTAGAGTAGTACTACATTTCTTTTCTGTAATGTTTTGGGGACCAAATTTTGAATTTTCATTGAAGAAAAGATCGGTTCATGTTTTTCATCAAAAATCAAACAAATAATATTAACACGAAACGCGCATAAATTCGTTAGCTTGTGGGGGCTGTAATTATGGAGCACTTTTAAGTTTAAGAGACTCATAATTTAAATGTATAAACAATTTCTATCATAACTTAGGAGTGGTCCTAACTACTAAAGGGTGGTTAAATTTTAAGGGCCGATGTTGATTTTGAATAAAACACAAATTATTTAGGAAATTATTGTCATTTCTTTTTATTATGATAATATGGTATGGTTCAATTATGCATGGAACAAAATATCGGGAAAATGATCGCCGCTACCTCGACGGCACACCTCCATCCGGTGGCCCAAATTTTCGATGACGCTGAGGCATAATTGAGGTTCTATGCCGTTAATGTGCCGAATTATCTCATCATTTAGCTCTTGAATTGCTGCTGGCTTATCGACGTACACCTTTTCTTTCAAATAACCCCAAAGAAAGAAGTCCAACGGTGTTAAATCACATGATCTCGGCGGCCAATTGACATCGCCACCACGTGAGATAACACGGCCATTGAATTTGTCGCTCATTCTGACCATTGACGACGCTTGAAATGGTCAAGAGGCTTTAGTTCTTGAGTCAATGTCACCTTGTAAGCGTGTAAATGCAAATCTTTATGCATAATGTTTACCAACGTCGAGCGTGAGAAGTGCAATTGTTGGGCACGACGACGAGTTGAGGTGGACGGCTCTTCAGCCACACTATCGCGAACAGCAGCAATATTTTCTGCAGTACGAGCTGTATGAGCATTCACTGGTGTTTTCACATCTCCTACAGACACGGTTTGCTCAAATTTTTGCACGATTTCTCCGATTGTACGCACATTTGGACGATTAAATTGACCGAAAAAATCACGAAGTGCACGATACGCATTTTGATTTGAACGTCCATTTTCATAATAAGCCTGAATAACTTTAACGCGTTGCTCGATTGTGTATCTTTCCATGGTTCGAATTGAGTTAGTCTGAAATTGAGAAATGTCAAATGAAATGCAGAAAAAAACTTGACGTTTAGGTGTGGTTCACATTCAACATCGGCCCCTAAAATTTAACCACCCTTTACAAGTGTTTCGAAAAATTCGATTCATAAGTTTTATGAGCAATATTGATTTGTATTGTTTGGCTTAGTAACTTCAAAATAATTTAGCTTTTTCCTGCAAAAGATTGCGTTCATTTTCGTCCGTAAAATTTCTTCTGACTATTTTTCATGCTCTGTCAAATGCCAATTTGACTTATGTCAGTTGACGGAAAATAAATTCTACTAAACACAAAGCCAGATATACATTTTTCAAATGCATGACAAGCACATGCAAGAGTATTAGTGAAAAAGTCACACGTATAGATTGGATGTAGGCTTGAATCAAAATCTTTTGATTTTCCTTCAATATAATGTACTGCATTGAAATAGTGTATATGCGTGATTGATCATCAAGAGATGAGAGCACAGCAAAACATAAGCACTGATTTAAATAAACATTCTATGATGAAATGGACAGACAAAATAAAACAAATTACTCAGATAAAACTAAAAAAAAATCTCAAAGAAATTCGTAAAAACACAATTTTGCCGAAAAAACTCACAAAGCGAAACGTCCTCTCACCACACCGTCGATGTAAAAATAAAAGATTGGAGAATCATGTTTGATTTGTGCATATGCAACTTCAACCAAAATTTGCTAATACACTTGCACGTGCTTGTCATGCATTTGAACAATGTACATATATCTGGCTTAAAACAATATAATACGTTTCAATATTGTTGCGATTTGTTAGATTATGAATTTCTAACTCTGTTCCTAAATTGATTTTTAAAGCCTAGTACGCGGATTGCACTAAATTTTATCTCCCATACAAAATTCTCCAAAATTTAGCCAAGCTAAAATTATGTGAAGCATTTAAGCCGAGATGTATGCTGCTCCAGCTTAAAGATCAAAATTTCTCTTCGAACTGTACATAACTTATTTGTCAAAATTTAGCGCACGAAATAATCGTCTGGCACATTTATTCTCGAGCTAAATTTCAATTTGAAATGGAATTGTATTTAGAAGAATATTTGGTGACGGAAGTCTTAAAAGATTTTCCACAGCAAAAATCATTCATAATTTTCATTTATTCCTATTCATAATTCTTAAAAAATCAAAATCAACAAATTCTTTTAAATGAAATCTTTGAAAAAATTTCAGAAAAGCTGTTTTCTATGACATATTCTCCACAAGGTTCTTATGTCAAAATTTAGCTTGGATTTTAGCTGATATTTGGAGAACAATGTGAGAGAAAAAATTTAGCGCGATCTGCGTACTAGGCTTTAGTGTCTAATAGTTACGATTTGTAAAATTTACCAACTCATGATTGGAATTGAAAGTTTTGGAACTGTCAAAGTGCACATGTTATTCCGTTTTGTTTACATAAAAACAAATTAAACTTTTTTTTGTTTAGCACTTCGTTTAAAATATATAATAAAAAATAAGAAATGCAGTTTACGCTGCTTGTAAATGTAAAAAAATGATTTTGCATTGCAAACAATTTGGAATATTTAGTTAAAATTTAATAAAAATTGTTTTTTTTTTTTTTTGATAAGTGAATGTTGTTTTTTTCAGAGAATGTATATACACACATATATATCTATGCTACTTTAACACTGTATTTATTTATTAACACCATAACCTTTAGCACTCCAGCAGCTTGCTCTATTCCCCATAGTTTTTGTTGAAACTTACTTCATCGGTTTCAGTTTTAAATTTCTCCAGCAAATTAAAACAACCATAATTTCTCCTTAAATATCCATTTGATATTTATAGATGGGGTTAAGTTTTAGTAAAAAATAATTCGACAGGTCAACATTGTCTAAGAATTATATTGTTACAATCTATCAATGATAAAAGCAAAAGTTATCAATGGTTAGAAAAAAAAACGAACCAATTGTGATTCGCAACTTAAGCGTGTATGTTGGGTCAACATACGACAAAAATAGTATGGGAGGCGTTTAGGTGGAAGGAGCAATTTTCAATTTTCTAAAAACTAAATGTATCCAGTTTCCAATATGAATAAAATGAATAATAATGGCAATCAGCTAGCGTTTTCTTACGTTTATCATAACCAGAGTTTTAGATTGGTGACTTTTTTTCGTAGTAT
Source organism: Chrysotoxum bicinctum (assembly GCA_911387755.1). NCBI lineage: Eukaryota > Metazoa > Arthropoda > Insecta > Diptera > Syrphidae > Chrysotoxum > Chrysotoxum bicinctum. The sequence goes on from OU426987.1 coordinate 182,518,766, forward strand.
ATTTGACATAAGGAAGGCGTAGCTAAAACGGCTAAGAAAATATATTATATGAATGAATGAATGAAAATTTTTATTGAGTCTTTATGTGTCTTTTACAAAGTTGTTTCATCTTATTCTATCTTTAACAAAAGTACAAAAGTGGCTGTAACGTATGGCCTTTTTTAACAATCTTGCTTATTTAGGGTTAAGCCTCTTGGCATGTCAATTTTTATATAATAATATAGTTTTGTTCTGCTCGTGCTCAAGGGCGAGCGTTATACATTTGCGTGAAACGGAAGTTTCGTTGACTATATACATATTTACAATTTTATAAACTAATACTAACTTAAAAACTAAAGAACTAAAAACTAAGAAAGCGCTGCGCGCTATATCTTTTTTAACATATAATGTTGATATTTCTTGTCTTTTTTTGAATATGAGAGCGAGAACGCTCTTTATGTTTGAATATACGATTGGTTCACTAGAGAAGTGATAGACTGAAAAAGATAGTCAGATATGAGCGATAGCTCTATACTGCTTACATGTATACATTTAGGATGAGTGAGAAGATTATACGGTTACACTAATATCACATGACAGAGATAATAAGTTGAGATTACATTTTGATGATGTATTTTTTTTTTTTATATCTTTCTTTTTTTTTTTTTTTTTAAATAGAGCGATAGCGCACTATGCAAATTAGGCATATAATTACTATTATATAATAAAGGAATTATCACATATCGGTTACAATAATGTCACTTAGTTTTGAATGTTAAAACTTAAAGATTATAAAGGTCTTAATCCTGAGCGCCACAAGTTGGTAAGCAGCGGTCAGTTTCCGTTTATCGGGATTCATCCAGTTTTTTAGAGACTTGATTCTCAGTTTTTGGCGACATATTAGGTCACCCGGTTTAGTAGTATCATCAGTCCCAGACCCAGGATTGAGATTTGGTTGCTGTTCGGCAGACTAATGCCCGCAGAACTGTAGTTGCGGATTTTTTTTTTAAAGTGCAGGTTCGCTTCCTGCTGGGAATTAGCCACATGTCGGCGTCATCGATTGTTGTTCGGCGGACTGTTGCCCGCAGAACTGCAGTTGCGGATTTTTATTAATGTGCAGGTTCGCTTCCTGCTGGGAATTAGCCACATGTCGGCGTCATCGATTGTTGTTCGGCGGACTGTTGCCCGCAGAACTGCGGTTGCGGACTTTTATTAATGTGCAGGTTCGCTTCCTGCTAGGAATGAGCAATGTATCGGCATCGTCGATTTTTGTGTAGTGTATTACACTGTTGCTTAATCCACTTGTTAGGTTAATGCCTCATTTTGAGGTTCTACTTTTTGTTATCTCGCTGGGGAGAACTAATGGGCACTTTGTGTTAAAAAAGTGATCCAGTTTTTTCGTTGTAATCACAGCACCATCCGGCGTTGAGTTTAATTTAGGATGTTTAGGAAGTTCGCTTTTAGTAAAAGCGAATAAAATTTAGTCAAAAAAGACATTAAAAACGGAAAAAAAAATTAATTTAAACCGTAACACGTTTTTACAAGAATTATGTTAATTTTATTTTTTGGAGAGTGCAGACGCAGAAACACGTCTGCACTCTCGGACACTCCAATCCAACCTCCGAAAATATATTATAAATAAGGATTTGTTTGACGTGGCGTAAACCCGAAGTAAGTGCTTCGGCTCGGTTTAATTATTCCGAGGTTGAACCGGCTGTTAGTGTTGGACTTCAAATTTAACATAATCATATATAGTGTCGGACAAACGTACAAACATTTTGTATTATAAAAACATGTCGCTCTCTTTGACGGATAACGTGTTGTTTTGACATGTCACTGACAGCTGCATAGAAAGTTGTTTACCCCCAACGCCGGAAAAGAAGTTGCTGGCTGGCTGGCAGATGCTGGCTGCAATTTATGAAGCCCAAAGCTTGAAGCTGGCAAATATGGACAGGAGCTTCTCAAAAATGCTCCCATCTGATCTGACAAATAGATATTTAATCTATCGGTTCAAACAATTTTGAGTTTGAAAATTAATTTTTCGAAAACTAATAATTTATTCAAAAAGAAAATAAAATATTGTGTTTCTGACTTTAAAATAAGGTACAGCGTAATATTGCCGTTGTTTTTAACATTTCCTTGTCTCGAACCAATATACACGCTCAAGCTGTTTTTCGGATCTTCTCCTCCTGTATAGTTTTAGTAGATTTACATATTTTTTTATTTTATTAATATAAATATTGATGAAATCATTTTTATATGCTTAGCAAAACTTTCTTGCAGAATAAAATGTAATATTGAAAATTGTTTATTTCTTTGTATTGTGATATTAAAGCATTTAAATTTCTGTATTCTATAATTTAATAAAAAAAATTGTTTTTATTTTAATATAGTTAATATGATGTTTAGTTAGTGGGATTGCTATGCAGCTGCAACTATTTGTTTCAGGGGTGTACTGCCTCTTGCAAGGAAGTGAAAAATCCTCCAAGAATATCTCTTGCGATTAAAAAAATTGCTCTTCTTAGACGTTCAGACTCAGCAAAAATCAAATCAGAGATTTGACATTTAATAATAAAATACACTAGCACTGAATCGTCATATTCTTGAAATCTGCTAAATTACTCTATCTGCTAGTTCAATTTGATTTGAACTTATAGAGCACACTCCAAGTTATGTGGATCAGATTGGCAAAAAACCACAAACACAAAAAAAAAAACACTAAAAAATGTTTGTTTTTTTTTTCAGGTAAATGCCTCTTGCGCTGAAATAACCAAGAGTAGTCGGTAGAAAATTTTAACTGCCCGACATTCCTGTCATAAACGCTAACAGGAACAATTGAGAGTTGTAAATCGTTAGGCCCAGTTTTCGCCTCAATTTAAATTTTTGCAGTTAAAATTCATCATTATCAATCTTTTTACAACTTCTCAAATATTAAAATTTCGCTAATGCTTTAACAAAGTGTCGATGGATGGTTCATTTGGTTCGCTTCTTCAATCATTTGCAAGGCGAATAAAAAAATAAACCCATAAATCGAAGATTAGCTTTTTTGTATCATATCTATCATCAAATTTTTCGGAGTGAAATCGTTTGGTTTGCATTTTTTTAAAAATATTTTAGCCTTATACTACAATTATTGCTGCTCATAATAATATTCAATTATTGATCGTGTCACGTCATCATCATGCATTTACACTAATATGTAATTCACTTTTTTTGAAAAAGTAATTTTTTCTAAAAAAGTAAACAAAACTATGCACATGATAGGCAAGTCCTGTGATTAATTAATAATTAATTAATTAAAAAAAAAACATTAAAATCCAAAATAGTTAATATCATCAGACAGTTTCACATCAACATTATTAAGCCACCATATATGTACTGTTAAAATGTTTCCGGAGATATACAGTCACTGGGACACAATTTTTTCCAATCTGAGATTAAAGTTAAAGTTGAATTAATTCATCAAATTGTTTGATATAACTCCTTTTAACTGCGAAACTCTGATGATCTCTTGAAAAAAATGGAGTCTGAAAAGTTACTTTCTTAAAAATAAACTATGAATTTAGGAAAAGATCCAACTCAATAAAAAACGCTCAAAATTCCGAATTTATTTTGTTTTTGTTTTAGGAAACTTCTAAATTAAACATAACTTAATGCTGCTCTAGTAAGGATACTGATAGAGGTTAAAACGTAGTAAGCGACATCTTAAGTAGAGTACGAGTATACTAAAACTACGCGAGTTAAAGGCAAGGACCAATAGTTTAGGTAACAAAAACTCTAGATAAAACGACCTATTCTATAGAATCTCCCGAAATTTAAATTGCTTTAAAATAAAAAAAAAATATCTTTGCAGACATTTTTAACTTCTTAAACTTACATTATTTTTCAATTCACTATTGTTTTAAGATAAGAAAAAGAAAAATGTTTAATCTTACATATGTGTACCCGACCCATTATCATATATTAACAACATTCCAATATATCCTACATAGAGAATTTTATTTTTGAATTTTTCGTTAATAAATTACTTGGAAGCATTCTTTAACTAATTTACTTTCTTTTGCTTTACTATATTTAATATATATATATGTGTGCGTTGGTAAAAAGTTTCTTCCTTCAGTAAAAAGTGACAAAGTTATAACATTATAATATATATTTAAATTTCGTTCCTATACGTAATAAAGGATTAAACTTAGCCATTTTTAAGTTTTAACCCTTCGGTTTTCTCAAATATGAACTAATACAAAGGTAGCCTAAATAGTGGCTTGGATTATGTTTCGAAAAATAAGTGGTTACGAGTGTGAAAGCCCTTTTCATGAAAAATTATTTGAGACCAAATCATGTAGATTTAATATAAAAACAAATAAAATACATCGAATAAACATTTTTCAAGATATTGAAGTTTACTCGAAAAAATGTTTTTGAAAAATTTGATAAGCAATATTGTAAAATGCACGACTGGATCGCACGAACTTGCTTTTATATAAAAGTACTTTGGAATTTAAAATTCATTTTATAAATATAAAACATGGATTTAATGAGATAAAAATGTTCAAATGCATGGAATTCTCGTCTGATTTCCGGAAAAGTATGAATTTATGCAAACAAAATTTAAAAATCGTTTTATTATTAAAGTAATTTTTTATATAAGAAATTTCTTTAAAATTTTTCAAGAACAAAATTTGGTATGCCAATTTTAATTTTTAGTAATATAGATTTTAGGAAATTATTTCAAAAAATAATCGTGCACACGTTTTAAAGATATTGATTTTTCAAAAAAAAAGCAGATTTTTTGTTTCAAAAAACCCAAAAAATATTTTTTCGAATATTTTTATATACAATATTATTTGAAACTTAAGGGGGCTCCTGCTGAAAATGTTTGGTTAAAATCGTTAGAGCCGTCAATGGGAAATTCTAAAATCAAAAAAACGGTTCTGTGACAGGTACCGTTAATAACATTTTGCCCCAAAATTTTTGTTGACCAAAATGTAGTCCATGTCCATAGTATCACACCTATTTTTTTTATCAAAATCGTTAGAGCCGTTTTCGAGATAAATAAGATTTTGCATTACGGGTGTATTGGCGTTACCGTTAGTTTTGGAGCTAAAAATTCAATTTCCCCTCTAGGGAATCACCGAAGACCCTTAAGTACCGAGTTTGAAGAAAATATGTAGGTCCAGTGGCTTAGGCTGTAGATCGAAGTACAGATACAGAAATACAGACAGACAGACGAAATTGTCGGACCAACTTTATTCGTCTTCGCTATCATCGTAATGCCAACTTTGATCAAAATCTCGAGTTCGATTTTTTTACCAAATGCAGAACTATATCGCAAGTAAAATAGTTACCACACCCACTACCTCGTTTTACTTCTCCAACTATTTTGGCAAGCGTAAACTATAAGAAGAATATCGGGTTAACGTTTTTTAATTGAACAGCAGAGAAGTCGCTAGGCACACAACACAAGTTTTTTTATAAATACTGTTTAGTTTTATTTGTAAAGCTTTCATTTTCTCAAAAAAATGGTCGAAAAAATAAAAGAATTCAAAAACAAATGAAGAAAAGTAAAGTAAAACCTTCGTAGTTAAGTTTTGCATTATACTTTTTTAAGAGCAATTATTTCAATACTCAAAGTACGTCATTGATTTAAAGTGTTTCTAAATAAAAGTATAAATATGTTTTTATACATGGAAAATTTTACGAGGCTATGGTGAAATTTGAGTAAATCTGAGTAAAAAAAATCATTTTCTTAAATACAAATTTGACACTCGAATGAAATCTCATCCCACTTTCAGTTTAAACATGTGTCAATAATTTGTAAAAAAGATTTGAGGTACTGAAAATATCATATTGTTTTCGTTTCTACACGAAATATTAGGCATAATGAAAATACCAATCGAAATCCACACAATAGTAGCCATTTTTTATTATCAGATATATCTTCAAAAAACATGGATTACAACAACAACGCGAGATCCTGCCTTTGTGCATGATCCAAAAATTAAATTTTTATTCTCCTGGGTAGGTGGCTATTTAGCTTTGCACATGATGTCGGTAGTATCCGCCCACTGTGTTTAGATGATAAACACCTTTTATCATTCTGACAACAACATTTGTTTCATATCCTTCTATTTCTTTTAATTACCTAATTACCTATAGTTAGGGTTTCATTAAAAAAAAACCTAAGGCTTACAGGTATATATGTATGTAGTTTAATTATTTAAATTAATAATAGGCGTGTTTTGTTGAGCTTCTTAATGTACACATTAAGCTTATTTTGCACATGTAAATACAACAACAACAAGTTAACAGCACATTCACTCTTCAGTAATTTTAATGTTACATTTCTTAATGTGTACATTAAGAAGCTCAACAAAACACGCCTATGTATATAATAATATTGAAAAGTTTCTTGCTAAGATTTAATCACGGAAAGAGAGATGATGTGCAGTCATAAGTTTTGGCCAGTGTTTTTTAGCTTTATAAAACATTACCCGAGGAATTAAAGCGAAATATATTGACAAAAATTTTGCGAATTTGATGACAATTTACTTTGGAAACTAAAAAAAAATGAAATGTCCCACTTCTCCAATTATTGCATTCCTTATCAACGGAGTGAAAATCAGTTACGACCTACGTAATCCGTCTCAAAGTTGCTTTCACAGTTATGTATATTTTCAATTCATGTTGTAAATGGCCCATGTAAACCCCGTATTATAAAGATGTGAACATTTCACTGTCATTAGGAGGGTTTATATTGACTTTACCAACTTGTTGGGTGGGTTTAAAAATCTTGCTGCCTAGTACAACTGTATAAAATTTATTTATTTTTCAGAGATGCGGAACAACTTCGGTAAGTTGTCTCGGCCAGTTTAAACGGAAATAGTACTAACTTTAATAATGTCAATTTGCTTTACACATAAAAAATCAATTTCTGTGTGAAGATTTTGATTCCTCGCCAGATTTTTCTTTGACAGGGATCAAAATCTTCAATTCCCCTTTTTAAGAGGGATCTACATTTACATGAAACACGCACTTGCACACACACCAAAACGAAAAATTTTCGACCCGGCATTGAAATCTAGTCTATAATCGACCTAAAATTCTTTATTACTTTGCGTAGTATTTGTCGTTTATATTTTATATTATATACTATATTTTCTATTATAAAAATAATTAGGACCACCTGAACAATATCTTTGATAGGATTTAGCAAATACAATTTCATTAAGAATAAATTACAGAAAAATAATGATATGTTTTGGTACAAAAGTACGCTCAAAAACCACATCGAACAAACCTAGCACTATTTAGCTACCCTTGTGTAGTTATATTAAAAAAGTATAAATGGCAACACTGTCACGTAAATCGTCCGTATTCAGCGAAATTTTCTATGTCGCCATTTTATTTGTATCTCGCACTCACTCGTTCTTGTCGTCAAAAAATTTAAAGGCGTTGTTCATCCCGTCGAATTGAATAATTTTTATCGGAAAATAAATAATTTCAATTAATCACATTTGTCGTAGCAGTATACAAAAAATAAAGTAATTATAAACTTTTCGTGATATATTTATTTTGTGTTTTTAATTTTGTGGCCAAAAATAAAATTAATTTTTCTTCTGCTGCACATATCCATACTACATACATAAATTTAACTTTTTTCGTCTTTGCGAGAATTCTTGATTATACGTGCTACAGAAAAAAAGTACAATTTTGAAAACGATCTTCCTCATAATTATAAAATTTCTAATTGAATGCTAGCTACAAATGAAGTGATTTAATATTTATCTATTTTCTTTCCAAAAAAAAAAAAAAACATTTTTAAAACAGAACCAATGGCGACAATTCGCAAGAAGTTAGTTATCGTTGGCGATGGTGCTTGTGGTAAAACATGCCTCCTCATAGTCTTCAGTAAGGATCAATTTCCAGAGGTCTATGTCCCAACAGTCTTCGAGAACTATGTCGCAGATATCGAAGTTGATGGCAAACAGGTATGTACAGATAATAATAATAAAACCACTTTATTTTTTTATTTTCTGCGGCTCTACCGCTTTGTAACTAAGGGAAATATTTTTTTGTGAGATATCTCGCATTTTGTTGCTGTTGCTGCTGCCTTGGAATCAACAGATTGCCTTTGATTAGCTTTAGTTTAGTTTATATTATAGACTTATTATGTGATGGCTTTTCCAATTTATTTTGGTGCTCCTATATTTCTATCATTTGCATTATGACGAGTAAATCAAGAATTATAGATCCACAAGGAAATGACTCATAATTACTTAAGGAATTTTTCAACGGAACCAAATCATCACCAGAAAGCCAGCAGCTACTTTTTTTTATTTGATTTGCTTCAATCTAGACTTGTAGTTGTAGATGTGTGATAATGAAGTGTGTATGGGTGTGTAGTGCAAATGTGTATGTGGGATAGAGATTCAACATTCAACAAGCCTGTTGTACTTGAAGATTGTGGTTTTTATTTATGTCTGTTTGTTATTGATTCCTTAAAATAAAGGAAATTATTTAGGTTCGATTTTCGAATATGTTCTTAATATTGCTGCTGCAGCAATAGTTAGGAAGGCAGAAGTAATGAAGTTCGTTGAATGCGGCACCCACTTAACCTTGATAAGGGGATCTTTTAAATTGAATACTCCAAAAGCCGTATTCATATGCACTTCGATGGAATGATGAATGAATTGTGTATCTTCACAATTCGCGATGATGTAATTTTGTTCTATCGTAAATCTCCGACCATGTTTCTTTTCTTCACGTGAGCAATTCTCTTCTTTGGATACCTACCCGCCTAAGTTGAATTTTTGTTTCAAAAAAAGTCCAGTCCACATTACTTCTGCTAAGTGGTGCGTTTCACGATATTCATTAAGTTAATTTGTCGCTGTAAAGGTTTTTCTTTTGTTTACTCTGAGGGTAAAGATTTTAACCCTACATAATAAAGTCTGATGTACCTACTTACTCGTATAGAAACATAATATCTGCTGTGTTATCGTTTCTTAAAGCTATTTTTGGGCAATTATAACTAGAATATAATAGAAGTTCATTCTTTATAACATGTTATAATGATAAGAAATTAATTCTGTCTTGAATCAATAGGTAAAACCAAGAGTACATATCTGATTGCAAGATGTTATTGAGAATCTCATACATTTTTAAACGCGCGCGATACAATAACATTAAAATCCTATAGGCCAATTTATTTATTTAAAACTTTTTCTCATATCAAATTGCCTTTAAACACTGTATCATAATACGACACGACAACCATGGGAAATCACATGAACTGGGGGCAAAAATATTAAATTTGTATTGTTTATAATACAATAATAATAAATGTTGATTAATGTGTTAATGATATTAAAAAAAAATTAAACTTCAAGTAGTACACATTTAGTTATGTACATTATGTTCGTAAATATAATAATTTAAAAACAACATTTTCTGCAATTATTAAATCGCACGGTGTAAAAGTGGTTGTTTAATCATACAACGGAGAGCAAGAGGGAGCTCAATGAAAGTTACATAGGGAGGGTTTAGAAATCATGAAATTGTGATGTAATTTATTCCTTTTTCGAAAGAGCAAATATATGTATATTTATAAATACCGTATAAAGACGATACAAAAATTCACAACTTTAATTTATTTACGAATTGAAAATTGAATATGTGCTTTATCGAAACTCGAAAGATTCATATCCGTATATATTCGCATTTACGAGTTAGAGCGAAAAAACACTACATAGCGACTCTTCTGCATGCAAAATTTTACATTGAGTATACCATGTTGTACATGGTTACAGCCCAAGACTGTCTCTGATGGAGATTGCCAAACAGTTTAATATTCACCTATTCTGGGTGCCGGGATAAGGAACATTCCGGGGAATTGTAAAGACGACGAACTAGACAGAATGGGAACGGAAAAGCCTATCTTGCCCGATAGGGTAAACATAGGTATGCCTATAGCTACAAGTAAATTTATGCTGAAGCGAATTGCTCTGGAACAATCAAACACAAGATGGCTTAACACTACCACTTGTTTGGCGACCAAACAAATCTGGCCCAAACTGGATTTGAAGCGGTCAAAGTGTTTATTGTCCCTTAGCAGATCTCAGATCAGCTCCGTAATAGGTGTCATAACTGGACACTGTATTATAAGTAGACACGCCGCACGACTCGGTGTACTATCAAACGATTTTTGCAGGAGTTGCTTGGACGAGGAGGAAGAGGAAACAATCCCACACCTTCTTTGTACATGCCCTGCCCTGTCTTACAAACGCAAACTTCATCTAGGAGAATATTTCTATAACGAACCAAGCCATCTCATAAATACAGACATTTAAAGTCTCCTTCGCTCCAAATGGTTTTATCTAGTAGGGAACCTTTGTTCCTTATTAGATCGTGGTATCACGGACCTCTACTGGTCTAAGTGGGTCAGATGCTTTAATGACAGCTACCTTAACCTAACATACCATGTTGTTTTTATTTTATGCTCTTTTTATGTTGTTCTCATTAATTGTTCCGTTACATTTAATAATTGAATGATGGAAATGACAAAATTGATTTTGATAACTATTCTTAAACAAAGTGTTGGCTTGAAAAGGACAAATGGAACTACAAATTTTTCTTTGAGTGTTTTTGTGAAGACCCAAGGGGCAAGGATTTTTAACTAATAGTTTACTGGTCACTATTTGTTGGATCTTCAAGAAAGTTGGTTTAATATAAGTTTTGTATCCAATTTAAGTCAATGTTTGGAAAAATTTGTCCTCCCACGTTAACAGGAAGAAAAACAACTTTTTTTTTATTATTTATTTTAAAATTAAACGTTATTTATTGATAGGTACTTAAATAAAGTTACAAATAAAAAAAAATATAAAAAAAAACTCAACTGGTTCAAAAGTTATGGATTTTTGAACACTTAAACCACGACTTCTGCCCACTTTGCGCTGTCGGCAATACATACATACATATATGTTTTTAACATTACATTTTTTGCACGACAATAATTCGAAACATATACATCTCGCTGGTGAAATCATATTTAAAACGATAGTAATGTATAAATATTTTGATTTGATCCAGATCTAAACTCTATTAAGAATCTGTCGAATAAAATTCAACACCGATAGAAAACTGCAGAAAATTGACAGAAAGTTCAACAAGACGATATCAAACTGTGATCAAAAGATTTCCAACTAAATACCTACCTATTTACTTTGTTTTTCTTTTACAAGTTAAATATCCTCTTTTTATTTGTTTCTATTTTCTATAAAAATGGCAAAGAATTCTAATAGATTTTAAATTGAACCGCTGAGAAGAAAAAGGAAAACATTCCACTAATCATAGTTTTTGGGAAATCAAAGTAAACTGTTTATTTCTGAAACTGAAAGTTATTCTTCAAAACATTCTGAAGGACAAATGTAGATCTAGTAAAGAAGAGTAACATGCCGAACAATTGAAATTAAAAACTTTAAGCTCTGGCTTAAAAATTCATGTTAAAGTGAGTGGAATGTTTTCCTTTTTCCACCAATTGAAAAAAAAAATCAAATAAATTATATTAAATTAAGTTTTTTTATTCAAATAATATAAATAATGGGTTTTATTTCTTTAATATTAAATAATTCTGCAAAATAAAAACTAAAACAATATTTTAATAATAATTCAAGGGAATAAAAATAAACAGAAATAAAATGCACGACTGGATCGCACGAACTTGCTTTTATGTTAAAGTACTTTGGAATTTAAAGTCCATTTTATAAATATAAAACATGGATTTAATGAGATAAAAATGTTCAAATATATGGAATTCCCGTTTGATTAATCCTTTAAATATTAAAGTAATTTTTTATATAACAAATTTCCTTAAAATTTTTCGAGAAAAAAATTTGGGATGCCAAATTTTAAGTATTTAGTGGTATAGATTTCAGAAATAGTTTCAAAAAATTATCGTTCACACGTTTTAAAGATATTGGTTTTTTCAAAAAAAAACTTGGAATTTTTTTTTTAATTCCAAAACAAATTTTTTCGAATATTTTTATATACAATATTATTTTAAACTTAAGGGGCCTCCTGTTGAAAATTTTTGGTTAAAATCGTTAAAGCCGTTGATGAGAAAGGCAAAAAATCAAAAAACGGTTCTATGACAGGTACCGTTAATAATATTTTACCACAAAAAGGAAAGGAAAATAGAAATTATTCTTGGAATCTTTTCCTTTTTCCACTCAATGATATTTTATAATCGCATTTAAAAAGTAGGTTTACATACATTTTTTTCGTTTTTAGGCTTATAATGTGCGCTATAAAAATAGCTACGCTTTTCCATCATTACTTCAATTTCCCATTTTTGTGGAATGTTTTCCTTTTTCTTCTCAGCGGTTCAATTGTTCGTAATACTTTTTCATCGTGTGTAATATGCACTTAAATATTGAAACTTAAATGTGGGTTTTCTTTAACTGGAAATATTTATGTTCATAAGTAGTATTTTAGTAGTAGATATGATGCTTAACTTTTTTAATATACAATAGGTTAAAAAGTGTTTTTTTGTTTAGATTTTATTTATTAAAGTTAAAAACATGGAATACATAATGACACTAACAAATTTAACAAATGTCAAAAAAGTATTTTTACTTTTTTGCTAGAACTGTCTTTGTTTTAAATGCACTCAAAGCAAAGACATTGATTTGCTTGCCTGGCGACTGGATGTACTTATTTCCTGTCTTGTAATGTTTTAGAATCAATTTTGCTTGTAGTTTTTATTACTTGTTTCCTGTGTTTTTCTGAAAGTTTTCCTATTTGCCCCACTTTAAAACTGTAGATAAATGTTTATTTAGCATTGAAAAAAAGCTATTTTTACATTTTAAATACATTTAAATAGATTCTTAAAAAATAAAATAAGTTAGAAGGTAGTTTTAACAAACTGTAATATTTCATTTTTAAACTTTCTTATATTGTTTTCGGTTTTCACATTATTTGGCAAACTATTAAAAATTTGTATTCCTTTATAGAATAACATATTTTGCGATCTATTGTTAGAGAAAAATTGTACATTAAAATTATTATTGTTTCTTAGATTATATGGCTGAACATCAGCTCTTCTTGTTAATTTTCTTCGAAGATAACTTGGTATTACACTATTTTTAATTTTAAATATAAACAGTAATGTACAAAATATTATTCTTTGTTTAATACTCAACCATTTTAACATATTCAACATGTAACATATTGGTGTATACCTATTGCAATATAAAATCGACCGCATACCTTTATTTTGTAAGATTTGAAGTTTTTGAATCATACCTGTGGACCCCAATAATAATACTGTTGGACAATACTCAAAATGTGGTTTTATTATAGTATTATATATTTTAATTGCCATTGAAATACATAATTTCTTTCTTATTCTACGAAAAAAAACGATTTTCTGGGCTACCTTTTTATAAATATTTTGAAAAGGCTGTTTGAAATTTAAATTACTGTCTATTATGATTCCCAAGTATTTTATTTCTAATAAGTTCTTTACCATAGTTATAAATTTTGTAAAGAGTTGGGGTCAGTAGTCTATAACAATGATTGGTTTTTAACAGACTCGTCGATTTCCTTAGATCTCTTTCTACTCTGGTTAAAGCTTACGATTCGTGTGAATTTAAAAAACCTATGTGAAAACCATGGGTTTTCCATGGGCTCTAAATCGAGACTTTAAGGGGGCCACTCCAGAACATGAATAACATTTGATTCAATCCAAGTCTTGAATGACAACCCGAGAACAATGCTTCAGGTCGCTATTTTGTTGAAATACCAAAGCCAACGGTCTAGAATGTCCTTATAGCTGTCACCTGTCATTTCTCATTGATCTGGACAATGTGACCAGCTCTAGGAGAGATGAAGTATCGTCAATTCATCACCGATAAGCTACCCTGCTTAAAGGTTCCTTTTTTGTATTTGAAGTCCAATTCTTTTTGGATGGAGGAAGAAGCCTTACGTATGATCTTTCATCGTTTCCGAAAATGTTAAACTTCGATTCATGGCTCCAGACGATCAAATTCCAAAATTGCAGACTAAAAAAATGTTGATGCGATATTTTTACATGTGATATAGGCTCTTGGACAAGTTTTGCATTGGATTTGGAGATTTGGATCAAAGTGTACATTAGATAATAGAGAAAAAAATATTTCGTTTGTTTGTCTGTATTTACTTAAAAAGAGTACAAAAATGTATTAAATAAATTTGAATACGAAAGTACAAATGGAAATAACTAAATTACCTGTATTCAATAAAATGGCTTAATTATTTGAGCACTTGCATAACTACCTTATCCCAAACAAATGCACGCAGTTTGAAAATAAAAAACTTTTTGTTTCGGTTGAAATTGGTTTTCATACAGAGAATGATGGCACAAGACAATAGGCATACGGTGGTATAGAAAAAATTGCATTGGAACTTAAATTGTATGTTAACTTCGTGGCTTAATTATGTAAACACAAAAGTAAATCATATTGCAATTAAAAGTTCGGAAATTCATACTCTGCTTCATCTGTCGAACAAGATATTTTTTGCTTTAATTGAATAGTTGATTCCTTCACGTATTTAAATATATTTGGTGGCTTTAAATATTTTTCACAATTAGAACCTTAAATATTTCGACCTGAAACAAACAAAATTCTTTGTTCTTATTTAAACATCTTTTGTAGTACATTAAATTCTTCGCAAGGAAGACTTCTAAAATTCATTTTATAGGGAGTATATTTTCTAGATTCGAATTTAATTTAGAAAGTCAAGGAAGACAGATTTAGTCACATTATGTTGGATTATATCTTCTAACATTGGGATTTTCTTCGCTCAAATGTATTCTGTTTTCTTAAAAAGTTATAAAAACATGGAACGCGTTGATTTGGTCACTCATGTATTCATAAAACAGTTCTCGTTATGACGCGCCAATAAAGTGAGCCGTTGTAAAAATGTTTCGTAAGTACAAATACGCTCTTCTGTCATTAGCCTAGGTTTCACTTGTACCGACAATCGTATTCGTACTGACAGCCACTCCACTTCAATCTAACCTTACTTTTACAACGATAACAGCTTTACAACATTAATTTTGAAAGTTGTTACAATTCAGTTAAGCATAAGGATTTTGCCAAAGAATTCACAAAATTTTGGGTCTCGGCGGCCCTATTATATCGCACACAAAAAATAAAAATAAATTTTGTTTTATATTATCATAGTATGGAGTGTAAAGAGTAGCAGAAATATTTTATACTTTCATTCCATTTTATAAAAATGTGTTATGTTTTTATTTTGCATTCCTTTAATTTGTTTGTGTGAAATTCTGAAATCATGTTCATGTAAAGCTGTCTAGTTTAACGTTTATATAAATGTGAGATTCTCGTACTTATGAGAATTATTTTTAAAAAATTGAAATGAATAAATAACAGGCCATTATGGCTTGTAGAGAGCCTAAATCAATTGACTTACAACTCTCAACTATCCATGTGGGTGTAAGCAGGTATTCCGAACGGCTAATGAGCAGCACTTTTTTCATGAGAAGAGAGACACTTTGTAGGATTACTTCCTCTCAAGAGACAGAGCGTGTCTGAAGCAGCTAAGTTCAACGCACTAACCATTATGCCGGGGGGTTCTATAAATTCCTTTTTAACATTGTACAAAATACTTTCTTATTAAAAATATTTATTAATATTATAAAAAAAATTCTAATTGAATCCAATTTTAGGTCGAACTGGCTCTATGGGATACAGCTGGACAAGAAGACTATGATAGACTCAGGCCGCTGAGTTATCCAGATACAGATGTTATTTTAATGTGTTTTTCAGTCGATTCACCTGACTCGTTAGAAAATATTCCAGAAAAATGGACACCAGAAGTAATAACTACAAATGTTTTTTTCAATTTATATAAATTTGTAATAAACTTTTTACAGGTTAAACATTTTTGTCCAAATGTCCCTATAATCTTAGTGGGAAATAAGAAAGATCTTCGAAATGACCCCAACACAATTAGAGTAAGTTGAAAAAATAATAAATTCGTATGTATGGAAACTGTATTTTAATGAAACTTTATAAGGATTTAGCTAAAATGAAGCAAGAACCTGTGAAGCCACAAGAAGGCCGTGCCATGGCCGAAAAAATTAATGCTTTTGCTTATTTGGAATGTTCCGCCAAGTCAAAGGAAGGTGTAAGAGATGTTTTTGAAACGGCTACTAGAGCTGCCCTACAAGTCAAAAAGAAGAAGAAGACCAAATGTCTTTTGCTCTAAGAGAGCAACTACGACATCAAATGTGGATTTGATCGATGTTTCATCTTTTATTATTATTTTATTTTACAATTTTTGAAAAATTATATATATTATATTTAAAAAAACAACAAAATCAAATCAAAAACAAGACCAGCAGCAACAGTAACAACTACTACAACAAAATAAATGTAAATGAAACAAACGAGAAACAATTCGTACAGAAAAAAAAACTGAATAACGTTTATTTAACATCTACGATTACAATTATATGGGAAAGCAAAAAGCAAACAACAGCAGCAAAAAAGATGGTATAAAAGTATTTTATTTATTTTTAAAAATTGATTCCGATAGAGGAAGAACAACAGAGATAAATGGTGAACAGAGCAAGAAACCGATGGAATTTTAGGATTAAAAGGTTGGAAATATTTTTTTATTATCAAATAGAATACTATTTTAATCAATTGTAATGCTGTGCAAAAAAATAAAATATCTATTTATTACTGATATTAAAAAAAAAACAATATTTCAATGTCTGAATGCATTTACCCATAATAATATTGTAAGATATTGCTTTCTATTTTGTGCATCTTTTTGTTTCTTATTTATTAAATTTGCTGTTTTTATTTGAAGCAAAATTGTTTGTTTTTTTATTTGTTGGTTTATTTTTTGTTTTGTCTTTTTAAAAGCTAAAATTTCTGGGTGCCAATATTTTTAACTATTGACTATTTTCTTGATGGCAGACTGGACTATAGTTTAGCCTATGCTCTATTTGTTCTCTATTTTCATAAGTTCGATTATAATTTTAATAGGATTTCTCTTCTCGGATTTCATGCCAATGGAATAAAATTCCTCACTATGTTCCAAAGAGTCAAAGAAAAATTGTAAGAGCATAATACGTTTAACAATTACGAGGCATTTGAAAAAATAATTACTACAACAAATATCTTTCAAAAGCGATTTGAACAGATCATCAGATGAAGTTAGGAACAAGTTTGTATTGAACATACTATTTACAATTTGGCTTACATACAACTATGAAAATTTATATTTGTTGGCTCATAGGGGGCCTAACTATGTACAGTGACTTAAGTTTAATTATTTTTATATAAAATTTACATGACGAAAAAAATGAAATTTAAAAGGTCGGTTGACTGTATTGTCCTCAGAGTGTTCATTCCCGGTTGTCAGTGTGATCATTCTTAATAATCAGAACATTAAGTGCCAGTTGATTTTCGACAGCTAAAACGATAAGCTTCGTATGCCTTAATCAGACCACAGCATAAATCACATTTGGATTAGTGTGAGAAAGCATTTTGATAAATAAGACATTTCACATCAAAAATAATAATAACTGATCACATACTTGAACCATGTGGCCTAATTATGAAATATTGAAACGAATCGTTTTTAATTCAATGTTGGTTTGGTTTACAAAATTTATAACAATGAACTTTCATCAGCTGATTTTGACATAAAATAAAATCATCAAGTAGGTTGATTGTCTTCTATATTTCGAATGATATATGTCTTGATGTTTAGTTAACCAGGATGGATTCGGCTAAGGTGATAGTTGATTATCAATTTTGACTATAGCTGTCTCTATCATATCAATAAAGAAATATATAGAGAGCGATTGTCAAAACGACAATTAATTAATTTACGGATCACTTTACTCTTACGCGATACGGGCCCTGCATTCAGTTGTTATAGATATTAAGCACATACAAAAATCAATGAAAACATTAAAGATTTACATCGTTGATGTCTGAAACAAATGTAAAATTTCGACTTTCTTTCAAAAACATTACCACACCTCTAGGACCGTTTGGTAATACGAGAGAGCCAACTGGTATCGGAAAAAGCATAAGTCAGAAACCAGTGCGAACTGTTAAAAAAGAAACACATTCTTACATGACCAGAAATGAAGGCACAAAATTCTGCAATATGCAAAGGCAGTAGAAATTTCTGGTCATTTCTTAAGAAGTACTCGTACTTCATCTTCGGTTCCAACGCTCATCTAGAACGACAACTTGATAACTACCTCTTCATATAAGGCAAATGTACTCGCAGCTTAACGACGATCTTCTTTTGAATAAACACATTCTTGAGACCTCGAAAAAACATTGATTTGGATTTCTATATCGGTGTAAGACATTTTTCACCGCTTCTGATCTGGCTACAATTAATAAGGCGTTTATACATCCTAAACTCACCTATAAGTCACATCTTTGGGCAGGTGTAGCCCAAACTTCTCTTTATTTACTGGATGTAATTCAGTTAACTGCGTAACTGATAGGAAACAGAACTATCATGTAATCATTCAACTCTCTTGAATGCTTCATATCTTTCTTTGTTTTGTCGCTTCTTTCACAAGCAATGGTTGTTCGAAGTATCCATCCAGTTGTACTCCTACCCTCAATCAGTTCACACGTGGTACCCGGTTAGGAATGCTCATCACCACCATCAAGCCGTACTGTCAAATACATAGATTCGTTTTTTAGTCGCACAAAACGATTATGGAATAATTTACCTGGCACGGTTTTCCCATAATTTCCCTTGGATTAATGCTTTAAAAAATCGCTGCATTGAACTTTTGGACACCTTGTATATAAGGCTTCCCAACTTCTTACCAAAGATAGGACCCAAATATTTTCCTAAGTCTGAGAATGTTAGTGGTATACCTTTGATAGAAAGGATTCTATATGGGGTATTTTGGTTTTTTCGAGAAAAGAGGAAAGGATCAATTTTTTGAGAGCTAGCATCCACACCGATCGGATTAGTTTATTTAAAGCATATTGAAGGAGGTCTTTTACAGTGTCGGGATGCTTCATAAGCATCCGCATATGAATCATTCTGTTACTATCCGCTTTCGAGGATCTCAACTGCCCATTTATTACTAGTGTCAATAATTGTTTTAAATAGATAACAATCACTCGTCCAAAAGTATTATGAAGGAATGATGATAGACTAATAGGTATGATATCTTTATGGGAACATATACACGTGTTGGGTCTAAATACTTCTCTCCATAGGAGAGGAATATAGACCAGACCTAGACAGCTATTTAAGAGCATCAGCGCTCGATTTATTTAAAATACACATAACTGTTCAAATTGTCAGGTTTGTTTATGAAATTGGTGATTTCAAGAATTTTTTTTCTTTTAAATTAATGTCTGGTTAGTTCAAGATGGAATAAAAGAATGAAGTAAGCCGCTGTCATCTTTTTGCCTGATCTGCTCGATCTTTTTTTACCGAGATCCGATCGAGCACTGAGCTAAAAAAGAAATGAAAGTTTAGTGCTCTGAGTTTAAAAAGAAAGACTTAAGTCAATAAATAAAACATTGTCATTATCTTTAACTAGCTAAGCTCCCTTTTTTCGCATCATAAGCTGCATTAGTCTGCTCTTGGTTTTCTAATTCTTGTTTTGTCTTCGAATGAGCCGCATTTGAAGGTTTTAACATTTAGCAAGTATCCAATTCTGATTTTTTAAGGCGATTTTCAAATTGTGAAATTCCCTCTCATAAATTGTACGGCCAACAAAATTGTCTTGTCCTCCTTTGTATAGTTGGCACATAATAGGCACATTAGAATAGGAAGATACAAATATCTTGTCATTTGTACGTCTGATGTAATGAACTCTAGTAAGTTATTTTCTCGGTGACGTCCATAGTGATGCAAGACGTGTGACACATTTTGTTTTGAATCGAGTTTATATAAACTCCTATTGTTCGTCCAAAGATCTACTGAAACAAACATTGCACACAGAAACTCTATTGCCATTGATTGCAAAATAGTATTTGTATGATATTTTTTTGCATTCACGAGAAGTCTTTTAGGAAAGACTACATGTTTTCCTTGCTTAAACCACTTTTCTATTGATTTTAGATGGATGATTGCATTAGTGAAGAAACATTTTTCGCAAAAAAACTTTACTATTAAAGCTGTAAAACTTAAAATGTTCTAACAACAAAAGCATGTTTTTATGTATATCTAATATCACATATAAAGTTCTATGCTATTTTTAATTGCCTACAAATCAAAAAATAACGATAGGATGCAGCTTTGCTAGACCTTAATTTTAAATAACAATCGGAGATTAAGAAAACACTGATTTAAGCCTAATCTGATCAAAAAGCCAAAATCAAATCTTTTCGATTTAAGACCTTATTGCCTACGGTCAAAGATACATACATAATGATAATGACCGAAATATACTTCATAGAAAAGTCATAATTGTCCATCTTTTTTTTATCAATCATACACGTTTACACAATTATCTTTTCGAAAAAGTAAACAAAACACAGAACAGTGAAATGAAATTTAGTGAGGAAATTTAATCACTTGACTTGACTTACTGACTTACCTTTCAAGTCAACTTTCCAACAGTGTTGCCTTCATTTTTTTGCCAGCTGACGCTAATTTTTTTTTAGAAATGATATGCTCATAATTTAAGAGTGATCCGGGCTAAACCAATGAAGTTCATAGCTTTACAAGACCTCTTCAATTAACTTATGTGTAGTTGACATGTACTTGTACATGCGTTTATCAAGCAATTTTACGACCTATTTTGCACATTAATTAATTTAAATTTAAAATATCACTTGTTTGCTTTAAACTTTCGCAACTGTTTTATGCAGTTAGTGTTTTGTTCTTATTTCATAGAAATGTAAGCTTTACCCAAAAAAAAACTAAAAACTTCTTCTCTTTTTATTTCAGTTGAAAACCTGAAATGGATGAACTACATTTTCTCTTTGGATATTTATATTTAATAATGTATGTGTGTATCATAATAAATAATTCATAAAACATAAATTTTCGATTTCGTTTTAAAAAATACATATATAAATAAATAGTGAATATTATTATAATTTCACATTGGAATAAAATCGAAACAACAGTGTTTATAATAACCCCTGTCAAAGCTCCACAACTTTCTTCTTTTAATGTCATGCATCTTCACTTCTTCATTTTTTTTTAAATAAAAATAATTAATATATAGGTACATACATATGTATATACAAATCTCAACCAAAAAAAAATAACGAATTGATTTTTTTATAATTATGTTCTTGCGATACAGTTTTTCATTAATCTTTATATTAATTCGATTTATGGATGTATTTATGTATTTTTGTACGAAATAAAATATAAATCATGTTTTGAGTTTACTACTGTGAATTGTTTTGTAAAAGAATATAAACAAATAAATTAATTAATCAATTATAAATTATAGATAAGAAAATTATAGAACTAAAAGAAATACTTTTTTCATGAATGTTTGAAAGTGCCTAACTTTACAAACATACAAACATAATATGAGAGCACATTCAAATTGCAATTATACTGAATATATTTTATAGATACCAAACTATTTTCCGTTTAATTGCAGTAAAAACATAAATAAGAATAAGATAAAAGCTTATTCCTTTTTATTTGTCACCAAAATTGTAGATTTCTTTTTCAGTTATCTCCTGTTTAAAAGTTTACTCTCCTTACTATACCTAAGGTTTTCTCTTCTTACTTTTTAATTTTTAAACTTACATTGGATATATCCAATGCGCTTAAATATGGAAAACGTCCACACGTATATTAACTATGCATTTTCAGATATTTAATTTTTGTACCTTCAATTATATTAATAAAAAGTTCATATTTTTGAACATAGTAAAAATTCTTTTAATCTTGTATAAATATTGGACATAAAAGTATTAACAGCTAGTAGAAATTCCTTCAAAGATGATTTTTATTTGTATAGTTAATGAGGAATAGATCCTTGCTTTGTTTGGCCGCAATTTCGAGAGGAGTCGATTGATTAACAGAATTTCACCTGTATTATTTTTAGCTAGCTTCAACATCCAGTTTTAAGAATCAATGCCCCAAAATATATATTATCACATTCAAATCGCACAATGTTAAACACCAATAGGCTTCGATTTATTTTATTAAATAAAATGTTGAGCAACATTAATTTGTTTTTATTGACCAAGTTGCATTTATGTTATATGAACATGTGAAACACATTTTCCCGACTTTAAAAATGCAGAAGTATTTGTAGGAAGATATTTTTACTAAGTACAAATTTTACCAGCCGAGAAAACGGTATGTACATAAAAACTCGTACAAACAAAATATATTTAACACCCAAACGCAAAATAGTTGGCCTACTCATCAATTAACAAATTAACATTTTTTATGTGCCTATATTTTCTGGTCCCCAAGCAGTTGTTTTTTAATTTTTTTTTGTCGATGTAATAAATTACATTTAATAAGTAAATTAGACCAAACAGAACTAAATTCGAGAAAGCACATATGGCTCCAGTTTGCATTCTCTCAAACAAAGATAGTGCATAATAGTTGGACTACTCTCTCTGGGATGCAAAATAGTTGGCCTATGAAGATTTAAATAGATTTTCAGTTAACCGTTATTAAAAAAATGACATGCACTTGTTTTGTTGTTTATTGATCTCCTGTTTTATGCAAGACAGCAACAGTTTAATGTCAACCATGGTGCGTGGCGTTGCATTATCAAGAGACCTTAGGGAATCCATAAATAAAGCCTTCGAAACGGGATTATCGAGCTATAAAATCGCAAAACAATTCAATTTACCGCGCTCATCAATTCGAAACATTATCTCAAAGTTCAAAAATAGTGGAAATGTGGAGATCGGTTAAAAAACGGGAAGCCCACCAATTGCAAAACCTCGAGATTGCCAAGTTTTAAAAAAAATAATAAAAGAAAATCGGCGTCAAACGGACGCTGCAATAACTGTTCAATGGAGGGAAAGAATAAAAAAAAGTGTTTCGGTCGAAACTTGCAAACGGACTATGAAAAAAATTGGATACAAATTTTATAAGATTTGTTTTAGATTTATTTAAATTAGAGCAATTTTAATTCGGTAAAAACATAGGCCAAAGAAAAACCACTTTTAACACCTAAACAAAAGAAAAAGCGGCTAGAGTGGGCCAAACAACGTAAAAACTGGACTTTAAGTCAATGGCGGTCCGTTATTTGGAGTGATAAGTCCAGGTTTGAAGTTTGCGTGGGCGACGAACGAAAACGAGTCATTAGAAATTCAAGAGGTTTTTCACAAAGATTGCCTTAAAAAAACGGTCAAGTTTCCAGCATCTCTAATGACATGGGGATGCATGTCGGGGCGGGGTTTGGGCAATTTACATTTTGTAAATGGAATTGTCAATGCTGCTAAGTACAGGATATTCTGGAAAATGAGCTTCTCCCATCAATACCACGACTTCAAACTAGTGATGGAGACTATATTTTCCAACAGCATGGAGCTTCTTGTCATACTGCAAGGTCTACAATGGCGTGGTTATCTGCTGAAGCTATTCCTTTACTGGAATGGCCTTCCAGCAGTCCTGATCTTTCGCCAATTGAAACTGGCTGGCATAAAATGAATCAAAAACTGCGAAAAGAACCATGCCGGACTCTTCAAGACCTTAAAGCTAAAATCATAAATATTTGGGAGTCTTTTGGTACGAAGAATGTCAAAAATTAGTTGACACAATGCCACGACCCATAGAAGCAGTTATCAAGGCCAAAGGCGACGTAACACCATGGTAAAATAAAAATTTAGACCCATAGGCCAACTATTTTGCACTTAAAAAAATGTTTAAATCGTTATTTTATTTTGTAAGATTGCTCTATACCGTTATTTAATTGAAGTCATTTTGTTTTTGTTACTTATTCCTATTCAAAATAAATATATCTTAAGAAAAATACCAAAATATTGATTTTATTTCCGATGGAATTTAAGAATCAGAATATTTTTGGTTTTTATCATAGGTAGTCCAACTATTTTGCGTTTGGACTCGTATTAAAAAAAATAAAAAAAAAAATGTTTGAATGAATTATGTATTGCGGGCATTGCACTGCGACCTACAGATCTATTGTGTCCCCACTTAAAAATGAATGAGCTCGCTCATCCTACAGTTCCTCCTCCAACTTTATTGTTATATCTATTGTATTTGGGGCACCTTTAGAGAGGATAGGTTGCTCTCTTCTACCTGGTATTGTCCCAGTTGGTTTTTCCTTTGGTGCATGAGTAGACAAGAACTTCCTAGTACGTGGTCCGGTGTTTCCTCATGCATGTAGCAGAATCTGCATGTGGCACTGCTTATCATACCAAGTAAACTTAGGTGTCCTCTAATTTTTCAGTGCTCAGTTAGGATACTTGTTACTTAAGTTAATGCAGTTTTCGAAACGTTGTTGGTTGTAATTGGCAGTTAAGACTCCAAGCAGTAAAAAATAATTCAAGCAGTTAAAAGACTTCAAGCAGTAAAAAAGAATGCACGCAGTTAAAAGACTTCAAGCTATAAAAAAGAATGCAAGCAGTTAAAAGACTTCAAGCAGTAAAAAAGACTTCAAGCAGTTAAAAGACTCCAAAGCAGCTTAATGATTGCATTACTTTTAATGCAATCAAAAGACTTCATGACTGCAAGGAATGTAAAAGACTTTTAAAACACTTCCAAGAATTCAACCAGTTAAAAAGTATTGCAATCTTTTGACTTCAAGTCTTTTGATTGCTCTAAAAGATTTCATTACTAAAGACTTCAAAATTAACTGGGAATTTTTTTTAAAAGTTAAGTATTAACATGAAGTCAAAATACTCAAAAAATAAGTCTTTATTATTATTTTACTGCAATACAAAAAAGAATGCATTTTGTACAGCTCTGGTAATTGCCTAGTAGTAGTTTCGCCTGCCTCAGCTTTGGGAGTTCTTTCCAATTCCTGGATCTGCTTGCCTCCTCTTCTTGTTTAATTGAATCATTTTAAGAAAATCTCATTTTTCAAAACATTTTTTCTGCTTATTGCTTCATGTAGTAAAGGAAATATAACATGCACGAGTGTTAATCAATGGTGTCTGAAATGGCAAGGGAAAACTAGTGTAAGTGGTTGGATATGACTTTACTGCGATTCTACCAATTCATTTTGCTTAGAGGAATTGTTAGAACTAATAGAAAATTTGATTTTAGCCTTTCCCCTTTCATTCAAATATCGAGTATCTCTGCAATTAAGAGTCTTTTGAGGCGGATCAGGTATGTACATATGTATATTATATGTGTGTGAATCCCAAAAAGTAGCTCTTCTTATACATATAAGTTACAGCTATCCTATACCTCTATATAAAGCTACTGCGATTCTGTTCTATAACCCTAGTTTAAAGGAAAAATTATCCTTTCAAAAACTGTTTGTTTCTAGATTAATTTAAGTTCGATGAATGTGAAAATAGCAACCATTTTTTTAAGAAGCGTTTTCAAGATACATATGTATGTATATATGTAAAATACGTGTTCTTGGTTCTTTTTCAGAAAATGTAATGAAACTAAATTATGGTTAATTTTTCAAACGCAAATTGTACGCATTTTGACAGGTATTAATTTCGAAAGATCAGTATCAATTGAGTCGCATTAAAAATGTAAAAACTATATAAGGTTTTAAGTAAAGGTTTATTGAATTCTTTATTTTGAACTAATATTGTTTGTTCATAGAAACTATTCTTATCTGCCGGCTTTAACAATGTTGTTTGAACATTGTAAATTTTACTTTATAAAATTAATTTATTTATCTTAAATAAATAATTATTACTAATAGTAAATAGAGAAGTTTTTAAAGTAATTGGCCACATAGGTTCTTATATGATTTTTTTAAAAGACGCTCGAGATTTGATGATAATAAATATTTCATCAGTTTTGAATTGAAAATTAATTTAAAAAATTATAATAAAAAAACTGCAATAACTATGTAGTATTAAATTTTTTTATATATTATAAGAAAAGTCAAAATACTGTAAAAATAATAAGAATCATCGATTTTTGGTCGTAGTATTCAGTTTTGTGGAAAGATCGTATAACCCGGCATATAAAATATTAGGTATATGTAATTTGTATAAACAAACAAGATTAGTTCAAAACAAGGAATTCGATAAACCTTCACTTAACAAATTTTTTTTAATAAAAATAAAATAAATTAAATAAAAATATTTGTTTTATTTAAAAATCTACACAACTTTTATTAATTTTAATTATACGACGCGTTTCAGAATAAATTCCGAAATTCGGGTTTAAAATGACATAAAACGGTTAAACCCGAGGATGGAATTTATTCCGAAACGCGTCGTATAATTAAAATTAATAAAAGTTATGTAAATAGATTTTTAAATAAAACAACTACAAATATTTTTACTTAATTTATTTTATTTTTATTAAAAAAATTTGTCAAAACCGCACAACTGGAGACGAAACACCAAAATTGATCTTCACTTAACGCCTTATAGCTTTTACATTTTTTATCCGACAAATTGATTTTGAACAATTTAATTTTTCAATGATTTTTGTTTGAATGTATGTACATATGTATAAATTTATATCTTAAAGTACTTTCGCTTCATCACGGACCAACCAAAATACAATTTGTACAAATATATATCTTTCGAAAGGGAATAACCATACCTTTTAAAACGCGCACAATTAATGTTTGAACAATTAATTATAATTTAGGTTCATTGCAATACCTGAAAAAGAGCGTAAACAAGTATTCTACATTGCCATTCAAATCAAACATTTGTAAACTAGTGTTAAGTGGTTAGATATGACTTGGCTGCGATTCAGCCAATTCATTTTGCTTAGATGCTGTAAGAATATTTTCCTGTCGCTTTTATAATTTTATTTTTTTTAATCGTATACATCTATAAAAATGATAAGATAAGGTCTAATTTAAAGGAATTGTAAAAGAACAAAAACAGCAGTGGATATCTAATTTACAAAGGAGAAATAACATAAAACGGAAAAACCCTCATGCATTTGTTAAGGACGTAGGAATTGAAAGCAATTTTTTTTTGTGAAAATGCCGTCGATAGTTGTACTTCCTAAAAACTTGCCTTTTAGAAGAACGGGGCATTTTGCCAGTAAATTAGATAGTGTACAAGTTATCGAATGTTTTAGAAATCTTAAGCTACGTTCTTTGAACAAATAGTTGGAAAGTGTTTAAAATTGAGCAAAAGTAAGTTAACTGTCTTAAAGCAAGCAAATTGATAAGGAGCATTTTGCTAATACTAATAATATTAGGTTGTGGAGAATGTTTCGCAAATGTATTTAAATATTTGATGGAAAATGCATCAAATTTTATGTTGATTTATGGGTTTATGGATTTTATAGCGCACTTTCTATATTTTGTTCCAATTTAAAGTTTTGTTTACGGTTATTCAGTATAAAATTGACACAACAAAGACGTGTGTTGATATTTGCCAAATGAAATTGTAAGCGAGTTCTACAAACGTATATAAGTTTGTTTTTATACTAGATCGAAATAATTTTTCAGTAGATTACTGAAAACATTTAAAATGCTTTTGTAAGTGATTTTTTCAACGTATTTCGAAAAAAGCTTTTGTGTTGTGTGATTTGAAATTTTCACAATTTGTTCAACAAATTTACGGTATTGATGAGCTGCATAAGAAGTGAAAGAAGTCAAATGTGTTATGCTTTAGAAAACCAGTCGGCGGGTAAATGTGTTAAGTGCACATTTTTTTCAAAAAATTATTAATTATGCTATTCGCATTAGCTTAAATAAAATACTTTCATTATGTTTTTATAAAGAGCCAAAATTCTGAAGAAAACAAAACAAACAAGCATTGGCACAGACTTTATTTCAAAATATAACGCGTAAAACTAACGCAAACCAAACTCTCAATTGTTGTGCATGAAGAGACTTTAGATAAAAAAAAATGGTGCAACAGATTGCAGAGAACCAGGACCTTGTGACCATTCTGGTTTGCGTGTTACCAGTAATGGAGGGGACCTAAAATTTTCTGCCGAGTCCGAATAACTAAGATGGGTAGCACTTTTCATGATAAGAGATACTTTTGAAGTATTTGTCATTTACGCGCAAAAGGGAATGCACCCCTCAAAAACATTGTTATCGCCCCATTTGCGAAAGTTTTTTTTGTTAACGGACACAGAAAAAAGGAAATAAGCTTACGTGTTCAAAAGTACGAAACTTTTCCGCGATATTTTAAACATTTTTATAGTGAATTTTCACCTGTTCAACACGTTATGCGAGTGTATATCATAATCAAGTTTTTACTAACCCAAAGTGATTTCCATGTCACTAAAGTTGACAATTAAAAAATGGCAAGAAATTTAAAATTAGACCTCTTTTTCCAAGACCCTTTATTTTGAACAATTATATTATGGATATTCTGTAGATATATCTTTAGTCCACGTCATTATTAAGAAGAGCACATTGAAGTCTATACTTAAATTCTAATGCGGTTGGGTTGTTTTTGAGCCCACGTTTTACTTTTACAACATCAAAGAAACTCTGCAAATGTTCATGATTGATATTTTTTGTTTCAATTTGGTTAATGTTGTAATTATGTGATATATATTCCAGCATAAGAGGCAGAGCATTGTTATTTATTTGAATTCCTTTTTTTATTGCGGTGTGTTTTTTTGTAGGCTTTAAAGAGCCTATTTTATAGGACATCAATTCAAGGTATTTTTGTTGAGTTTCAAGATCCCATCCATATGCTAGGGTAGTTTCTTTTTCTGAGTCACATTTAGAGTTAAAAACCTCAAACCAATTGCTGATTACTTCTATAAAATCTGCACATTCTAAAGCATTAGTTGTTTGGATTCCTCCAACATACCAACATGTTCTAATCGCATCGGATATTGACGATGAAAAGAATTTAATGGCAAGATTTATTTCTTGACGCTCGCATTTGTTTTCACAAAGATCATCATGTGATATTGGAAGAGCAAATTCGTCATAAGCAAGAATTTCCTTTATGCAAAGAATGTTGATTTGTTTGTTATCTAGGAGAAATCCATCGACAATTAAACTTTTCCACAAAAACCTGATGAGCTGGAAAGTATCTATGAAATAGAAAACCGTTTTTGATTCATCACATGGATTATTGAAATAAGGCTTATTTGCAGATATCCCAAGTTCTTCACATATAACTGACGTCAAATCAGATACAACGGCTATGACAGTGAAATTGATGTTATTTAATTCAAAAATTAAATTTTTTAAAATAGAACTCGTTGGTGTATCAAAGTCATAGTAAACAATATGGGACCAATTTTTAGTAAGTCCTACAGCCATGATGACATGAGCGAATTTAACTCCTTTTACTCTTCTCAATCTTAATTTGCCGAAAGACAACATACACAATCGATGTTTTTGGTCATCTAAATACATTTTTCTCATTAATTTCAAAACACAAGCTAGTTTTCCAGGTTTCACATCAATTTTTCCAACCCAACCTCTCAAAGTCGACAAGCCAGGAAGTGGATAGTTTTTCTTTTTTAAAAGTTTGTATACTTCTGGTCCAGCCGAGTATAGTGCTCTTGCTTCACTTATATCCTGCAAACTCCATTTCGATTGCGAACCGGGGAAAATTAATCGGTTAATTTGACCGCTTGTCATTATTCCTTCAAGGGTTTTCCTTATACTTTCATTTTCTTCTACTCGCTTGGTTTGTTTTTTTATCACAGAGACTAGCTTTTTATTTTCAGATTCTAAGCGCATAATATGAAACTCCTTGCTACACTCGTAATCAATTCTGTTGTAGAAATAAAATAAATATTCGTACAGTAATTGTTATTCAGATCAAATCATAACTTACTCAGTTTGAGTCGTCATATCTTTGAAACCGCTGTTGTGTGTGTACGAATGGTCGATTGAAGGAGTTTCAGACTTGTTCAATCTTTTTTTACTATAAAAAATGATAAATAAAATTTCAATTTATTTCAATAGAATAGAATACTAAAAAGGTACTACTTTAAAAAAAATTGTATTCCTAAACGATTTTTTTATTTAAAAGCGGTCACGAAAATAAGGCTAGTTGAAAGATACTTGAGATGTGATGATAATAAAGAACTTACATGCATGATTAAAAATGTCTGCAAATCTTAACAATATTAAAAATTTGAAAGCGCGTTCGTCTATTGGTTTATCTATTTAAGTAAAACCCCATCGGATGTGGAAGGCTGAAGTCTTGGATTATCAAAAAAATAATTAAGGTGTGAATTTACGGTGTCAATAGTCTGTGAGATAGATATCTTACGTGAGCTCTGACACAATGTGAGCAAAGGACAGTAAGGATTTTCATGGTTACTGGCACTGGTTTATCCGTACTGCTGTCGCAAGGTAACGAAATAGTTTGGCCCTCTGTGTCTAGGACGAATTAACTATAAACTACTCGCTAGATTACTTTGAATGCACTACACTACACGCGGTTCTTAGAAACGATTGTTCAGCATCAGGTACGATGACAAACTTGTGCCATTTTGTAAAGCTACGATAAGAAATTACATTATGTAAGGAAGCCGATTCGTTGTGGGGAATCGCCTTGGAAGTAAATTTATTAAATTTAAGTCTAATCATCTGATCCTCTGGAAATGATCCACATCAAATCAGAAGCATAATATGCGCACTCGCTTCTACCACTGAAACTTAAATATCTATCCAGTAGGAGTCTTGTTATTTGTACTATTAGACTTTGACGTCATGATGTTTTTTTGATTCCCCATTGGTCACTGCTATAGAGATTAGAATTTAATGCGCCTATTATACGCTGCCGTTTAACTACTGCATCTTAAGAACAAAGATGTGAATCTAGAAACGAACATTTCTAATCCAAAACAAAAGAGATTCGTAAATATTACATGGTGTTATATAAAGCGGAATATGTTACTTTCTTTAAAACGAAGTAAAGATTTGTGCCCCTGTTCGGTGAGATAAACCATCAGATATCCAGTGGGATCTGTCGGTCATTAAGAAGTTAAATCTTTTACTGTCCTTAAACCTGGATTGTACATTGTATACTTTGCGGGTTGTCTTTGTGTAAAAGATAAAATTGTAATTACTAGGAAAAACAAGTAATTTTTGCAATAGATTTCGGAAAAATGTCTGTTTTTTATATAATTCACACCTCACACGCGCTCAAAGGGATATTAAGGGCCATTTGCTGAAACGACACTTAAATATTTATGTTCAACCTAAGCGCTTATGTTCTACTTTTTCCTCTACGTGAACTGTTACATAAGAGTTTATGTGGAACATAAGTATTTATGTTCTGTATCAGCAAATGGCCCTAAGAGACCCTTATAATGTAAAACACAACACGGGCGATGGAGAAATTAGGGGGAGGGAGAAAGGAGGTATCGATGAATATTGGTTTTGAATGCTTGCAAATTGAAAATTGGAATCGACCTACAATTCAAACCCCTAAGGTGTGTTTTTTAAATTTTGTATTTATCTGTTTTGGATAACTGCCTAGAGGGCAATTTCAAAGTTTGTATCTCATAAAATAACGGTACTTGTCAATATAACAGTTATTTATAAAACTGGCAAATGAAAATTTTTGAAGTGATATTATTATATATGTACAGCTGCGGTAAAAAAAATAGCACCATTACGAGAAAAAAATTTCGTTGCAAAATAAAATGTATGCCAAGATATCGAGGGAAATTTTGAATATGCAAAAAGTTTATATTAAGTTAAAACAACACATTTCAAAAAGAATTTTTATTTTTAGTCATCAACTTTTTGAAAAAAACTTATATTTTCTCCAACAAATCAAACAAATAAGCGGTAAAAATAATAGCACCATTGCTTCATCGTACAACTTAAAACTAAATCATCGTAAAAATCCAAAATCTTTTTCTATGATTTTATTCCCTAGAGGTAGTCCAACAAAATTAATATTTCGTTGCATAGCCTTTGTTGGCTATTACTGCTTCACAACGTCTCGTCATTGAGTTAGCTAAATTTTGACACCTTTCAACCGGAATATTCTCCCAGAAAGCCTTAACTGCAGCCCAGAGTGCTTCGTTGCTGGTCGGTTTAATATCTGAGACTGCTTTCTTTACGTCCGCCCACAGATTTTCGATGGGATTAAGGTCAGGCAATTACGCTGGCCACTCCATTACATTAATTGAATGATCTCCAAACCATTTTTTTGCCTTTTTACTGGTGTGCTTGGCGTCATTATCTTGTTGGAAGACCCACAAAAGCGGCATTTCTTCATCTGCATACAGGAGCATAACATTTTCCAAAATATTCACGTAGACGTGTTGATCCATGATGGGTTTAATCCAGTATATGGGTCCAACTCCATAGTAGGAAAAACAAGCCCACACCATTATGCTTGAACCTCCGTGCTTAACCACTTTATTTGTGTACACGCTGTTAAATTATGTTCTCTCAATCTGTGGCGAACGGTTTCAACGCAAGCTGTAATATTCAGGTCTTTTTTGAGCTCAGTTGCAGGCTTGAAAGGATTTTTTTGGCTTTCTCGGACTAGGCGTCTGACAAGAGTTTTCGACAAAACTGGTTTTCGCCCACGAGTTTCGGTTTTGGGTGCGTATATTATTGAATTTCGAATCATTTTGTTGGAACAGCCAACAAAACGTCGAACTTCTCCGTAAGTTTTACCTTCTGAAATCATTTTTTTAATAATTTCACGTTTTTCGTTTGTGCAATGTTTTCCACCGGCCATTGTCTTTGACAAACTGTAATTTTTTTTGTTTAAAATGAAGAAACCTATTCAAAATTAACAAATCTTAACATTTGGTTACTTTACCTTGAAATATGACACCAAAAAATGTTTTTTTCTAGCGAAAACTGCGATCAGTGCTATTATTTTTACCGCAATAAAAACGGGTTTTCCCCCAATATGGCCTCGTTAAAAAAGAACCGTTACCATTTAAGTGCCAGAGATACACAATACAGAGAGTTAACACTTCAAGCAATAACAAAATACAGTAGAGGCTGGAAATATGTGTCCATTTACTAATTTAAAAAAGTTAAAATGAAACTTGTACCGGTGGTGCTATTTTTTTTACCGGCACTGTATGTATGTATATAGGCATTATTAAATAGTTAAAATTCGTAAAGCAAATTAATAATAAAATAAATTTTAATTTCCCTTTTAAAATCCCTTTTGAACATTTTTCTCTAACGATTTATTTATTTATTTATAAATAAATAAGTATAATATAAATCCAATTTTAAAATAAAACTTGTATTCTCTGTTGAATGCTCATTTATGTAAATATGTGAGATTCCATCTGTATACCACAGATGTAAACAAACAAAAAATCATTTATCCAGGTATAGTTAACCTTTGGATGCAAAAATAAAGGATATACCTAGTTGATTTAGGAAGAAATAATGGGATTAAGTAGGAAATCCTCCTTTTGTTTCTTATATCAAGTTATTCAAATGGTTTAATTTCGACTTCTGGGAAAATACTAGTTAAGATTATTTTTTAACAATATTTAACTTATGTATGTAGGTATGTAAAATAAATACCTACTTTTTAACGGAAATACTAAAAGCTCTTCTGTGCTTAGTGCCCGACATTCGTCCAACAATTTCTGAATTCGCTCTTCTTTGTAAACATAATTATCTTGGGAAGATTTAATTTCGTTGTCATTGGTTTTAGGTAAATTCATCGATGGAATTGCACCGTGTTTAAGTCGTCTTTTTTCCGTTGGCACCTTTAACAGAATATCTTGAAGCCTGAAGTCCTGTTCGGAAAAGTGTTCTGAACAGACTTGAGCAGTAACAGCCTTGAATGGTTTTCTGTCTCCACATGCAGCAATCCACTTTTTACAATCGACTTTGTCTTTTGGAAATGAGTAGTATCTAAGTTTCTTATTTCCTTTTCCAGGATAGTTCTTGCAAGTAGCAACAATGCAATAACCCATTTAAGAACTATTTTCTGAAAAACTATGATTTGAAAATTGATGTGTATTTCAATCGCTTAAACTACAGTACCAACAGAAATGTAAAAAATGATTGTTTTGATTTTGAACAGCCATTTTTTTTATTTCTGACGTCACAATTTTGTCTGCAAGGCACTTGACAGATAGTTGAGGATGCGTTCGAAGATTAAACTACTCAATCTTTCAGCGAGCGACCATGTAGCAATAATTTTTGGACGGCTGTTACTCCGAGGCCACAAAGGGATTTACCATAGAGTATCAGCCATATTTATAAACTCGTTATAGTGAGTTCATAAGGTTATACAGCCCTTATAATAGGTGCGTTTTATTATTCACAAATCTATCTGGATCCGGATCTGGATTAAGTTTTAACATGTATTACAAAAACAATTTGGGATCCTGTTTTCTATCGGGATCTATTTCAAAGATCCAAAAATTAGTTATTACACTGGCGAGTAGATGGCTTTTATGATAAGGTAGTGTAAACTACAGTGTAAAGAAAAAAGACAAGAAATAATTTAAAATTTACAAACCTAAGGATAGAAAGAGACGGGCTTATAACACTGCTGTCAGTAAGATCCGTATCGTTTTATTATCAAGTGATGATCCCGATCCGGATCCAGATAGATTTGTGGATAATAAAACGCACCTAATGTCTCTAAACGCAAAAATGTTATTTGCAAAGAAAACTTATGTGACGTTGAATAGAGGCATTAGGTGCGTTTTATTAGGTGCGTTTTATTATTCACAAATCTATCTGGATCCGGATCTGGATTAAGTTTTAACATGTATTACAAAAACAATTTGGGATCCTGTTTTCTATCGGGATCTATTTCAAAGATCCAAAAATTAGTTATTACACTGGCGAGTAGATGGCTTTTATGATAAGGTAGTGTAAGCTATAGTGTAAAGAAAAAAGACAAGAAATAATTGAAAATTTACACACCAAAGGATAAAAAGAGACGGACTTATAACCATAGAGGAAATATATTACCTAGAGTCACGACTTCGGGGGTTTGCTCTCTTTAACCCTACAAGCTGAATTGAGAGGAAAAAACCCACAGTCCAAAGATGTGTTAGTTGCCCCATGCATTTTAAATGGGAACAAACACAGCTTTGTTCAAATTTTGTGGGTTTTTGCTCAATGCGCAAAAAGGTTGAATAAGTGCGTTTGAATATTCAAAAAAGGAATCCGTTAAATTCAAAAATTTTAAAATACAAATATTTTTGTATTAATTTCGCTTTTTTTATCTCTTTATCAATAAAAACTGTATTAGATATTAATTTTATTGCTTTTCGGATACAAATTCCTTAATATTTATGTATATTTCTGTTAAAAACTAAAAAAATCCAAGCAAAAGTAGAAGCGCACCCTAGAAATTCAATGCGTATAGTGCTGAACACTTACCACGGAATACCGACATTTTGGCCCAAAAGGTGAATATTTTGACAAGTAAACAAATCGATAAAAAAACAAATGTCATATAGGACAATAGGACGCGTGGTTATAACATTTAATTATGGTGAGTGCTAAATCATTGCAAAATTGAATTAATATAACAATATTATGTACACATGTATATATTCAGTACTTTCATTTAAAAAAAATTATTTGTTTGGAATACTATTATCGCTAAAAACTTGACAATCTATAGTAAATGCAAGTGGCTAACTGAATTTCGTTTAAAGTTTAATCTTTTTCAGTCTCATCGTAAGTTTTCGGCGCCTCGCCATGGTTCCAAGGCCTTCTACTCCAAGAAGCGTGAAGCTAGGCTAGACATCGCGGCAAGGTGCAGTGCTGTGCATCTAACATGCTTTGTTGGACACAAGGCCGGTATGACTCACATTGTCCGTGAGGCTGACCGTCCTGGATCAAGTAAGTTCACGAATGTTATATTTGAATACTTTTTTAATTTCATGATGAAAAAAAGTTAGTTTATGGTTAGAAACAAATGATTAACTGTGATTAAATCCGACTAGGGCGGACTGATAAATTTATTAACTTTGACATACAAAGAAGTTACCCCACAAGACTCACAAGGGTCTGCGTAAGGTGGCGTGTATTGGAGCATGGCATCCAAGTCGTATCATTCACAGTGGCACGCGCTGGTCAATAAGGTTACTATCAGCATACCGAAATCAACAAGAAGATCTACCACATTGGAGCTGGTGTCCATAACAAGGATAGCAAGGTTTGTTTAGGAACTTGATTAATTTTATTTTAGACATACTGATGATAAAATATTCTAGAGCCAAAAAATAGAAATTATTTGATACCTATGTGATATCTAAATGATAAGACTGATTTGTTTTTCATGAGAACATAAAAAGTATAATTTATCCTTGAAAAAATACTAAACTATTTTTTATTTTCTTTGAAGGTCATTAAAAACAATGCATCAACTGAGTACGATTTGACCGATAAGAGTATAACCCCAATGGGTGGTTTCCCCCAATATGGTGAAGTGAACAACGATTTTGTCATGCTTAAGGGATGTTGAATTGGTTCCAAGAAACGTGTCATTACCCTACGTAAATCACCAGCCGCAAAGCTTTGGAACAAATTAAGCTCAAGTTCATCGATACATCGTCGAAGAGGGGTCATGGTCGTTTCCAATCTGCCGCCGACAAATTGACATTCATGGGACCACTCAAGAAGGACCGTATCAAGGAAGAACAAGCTGCAACAACAGCTGCTCCAAAAAAATGTAATTTTTGACATTTTTACCAACATAATAAAATTGTATAAAATAAAACTAATTTTTGTATTCACTGCTTAAATCCAAACAAAGGACAAGCCATATCCATAAATCCAAATAACTGGTTGGGTTTTGTTCAGCTTGTGTGTGACAAATGTGCGTTCCATGAAATCAAATAATTCCCCAGCTTGGTATTTCGATTCTACAATAAAAATTATATAGCAAGCAACCATAATCAATGGGTGATTTTGTTATAAAAATTGCTACTTTTATACATGTTGCCATTTAAAGATATCGAAAGTAGAATAAATTTTATATATATTAGAATGGGACTTCAGTTATTTTACAAAAAAAAAATTGTTTGTATATTTAGGCTAGCCGCGCACTAGCAACTTTTAGTTGCGAAACTGCTTGGTTCGAGCAACTAAAAAGTTTGTGTTTTGACACAAACTAAACGATTGCCTAAAATAAGTTCGCCATTTTATTGAACATATAATTATCTGCAAATTCACAGACATTCAACCAAACAGTTCATCTGTTTTCTATAAGTAACCAAACAGTTTCGCAACTAAAAGTTGCTAGTGCGCGGCTAGCCTTAGTTTTGAAATCGAAAACGAATTTAGAACTTAAGTTGCTTATAATGAATAGCAAATCTAACTAAAAACCTTGCGAATTCGATAGATTCTTTTATAATCTTATATTAGTAAAAAAGGACAACAAAATGTGCGGTTATCACCAAAACTACATTGATCAAAATCCTTAATGCAATATTTGCAAACAATCTGCATAGAAAGGATTCTTATGTACGCATTTTCGAACTGTTTGATAAGTTTTTGCTAAAAATTGCGGTTTTGTAACAAACTTGAAAACTATTGCGTTTCAACACTTGGTTTGTAAATATAAATATACACTTTCAAAATAGAAAAAAGTTCTATGAAAATCTCGTTATACATTTGGGGTCTAGCTCTTAATAGAAAAATATTCTTTTTTCATTATAAAATTAAACAATTTGTATCTTTAAGAATAAGGGCATGGCAAAAACTGCCATCTGCCTGTTCATGCTCTTTTTTTTAAATGTTCAATCGCAAACAACTAGCATTATTAAAACAATTATATTTCCATTAGGTGTTAGGAGTGTTTTGTCTCCTCTTGTTAATATTTAAATTTTCAAGTTAAAGACATTGCTCGAAAACTAATGGGTGAGGAAAGTGCGAGCGATATCGTTCAACGTGGATGACTTCCAAGTGGAAATGAGTACACTGGCAGCGAGCGGTTGAGCAATACACAAAGTTCGATGATTCGTTAGCTCAGACGTTTTGCACCGATTTTAATATTCGACATAGTGCTAAACATTTTCATATTAGAATCGAAATTATTGTTATATGAAAATTTTTCGAAGTTTTCGTTAAAATTAAAATTGGTTTTCAGAACCACCTAGGGGACTACAATCAAGACTCGAAACCGTTTAAATTAGCTGAATTGAGGAAGTAGTTTGAAAATGACAATACGGTTTATCGGTCACTTTCGAGAATATCATATGATTTTTTATAAAATTCTTGAAAATGGTAGATAAACCATGCTGTCATTTCCAAAATACTTACTCGATTCGGGTGATTTAAACAGTCTTCGGTGTTGTTTTTAATCTTCTAGGCTATTCCAAAAACTAATTTTAATTTTAACAAAAACTTCGAAAAATTTTCATATTGGGAACGTTTTATCAATTTCAATATGAATACGCAAATGTTGAAACGTCTCTGGCATGACATTTTTTCGATGTTCTGGTTAGATTTTAAAATGGGCTTCAGAATCACCTAGAGGATTAAAAACAACACAAAAAACCGTTTAAATCGTTGAAATCGAGCAAGTAGCTTAGAAATAACAACGTGGTTTATCGATCAAATCTAAGAAAATCAAATGATTTTTCATTACATTCTTCAAAATAGTGGATAAATAATCCTGTTATTCCTAAACTACTTGCTCGATTCCAACGATTTAAACGGTCTTTAGTGTTGTTTTTAATCCTCTAGGTGATTCTGGAAACCATTTTAAAATCTAACCAGAACATCGAAAAAAGTCATGCCAGAGAGGTTTCAACATTTTCATATTCATATTGAAATTCTTGAAACAATACCCATATGCAAATTTTTCGAAGTTTTTGATAAAATTAAAGTTGGTTTTCAGTTCTACTTAGAGGACTTAAAACAAAACTCGAAACCATTTCAATATTCCAAATGAAGCAACTAGTTTAGAAATGACAACATAATGTATCGATCACTTCCAAGAAAATCATATAATTTTTCATGAAATTCTTGAAAATGGTAGATAAACCATCCCCCCATTTCCAAACTACTTGCTCGATTCGGATGATTTGCACGGTCTTCGGTGTTGTTTTTAATCTTCTAGGTAATTCTAAAAACTAATTTTAATTTAAACAAAACCTTCGAAAAATTTTCATATGGGGAACGTTTTAGCAATTTCAATATGAATACGCAAATGTTGAAACGTCTCTGGCATGAACTTTTTTCTATATTCTTATCAGATTTAAAAACGGTTTTTACAATCACCTAGT
This sequence comes from Chrysotoxum bicinctum, assembly GCA_911387755.1. NCBI lineage: Eukaryota > Metazoa > Arthropoda > Insecta > Diptera > Syrphidae > Chrysotoxum > Chrysotoxum bicinctum. The sequence continues at coordinate 182,558,018 of OU426987.1, forward strand.
GGACTCAAATCAACACTCAAAACCGTTTGAATTATCCAAATGAAGCAACTACTTCAGAAATGACAGCTTGGTCTATCTACTATTTTCAAGAATTTCATGAAAAATCATGTGATTTTCTTGAAAGTGGTCGATAAATGATGCTGTCATTTCTAAACTAGTTGCTTCATTTGGATGATTGAAACGGTTCCGAGTGTGGATTTAAGTAAACTAGGTGATTGTGAAAACCGTTTTTAAATCTGATATTAATATCGAAAAAAGTTCATGCCAGAGACGTTTCAACATTTGAGTATTCATATTGAAATTGCTAAAACGTTCCCCATATGAAAATTTTTCGAAGTTTTTGTTTAAATTAAAATTAGTTTTTAGAATTACCTACAGGATTAAAAACAACACCGAGAACCGTTCAAATCATCCGAATCGAGCAAGTAGTTTGGAAATGACGGGATTTTTTATCTACCATTTTCAAGAATTTTATGAAAAATTGTATGATTTTCTTGGAAGTGATCGATACATTATGTTGTCATTTCTAAACTAATTGCTTCATTTGGAATATTGAAATGGTTTCGAGTTTTGTTTTAAGTCCTCTAAGTAGAACTGAAAACCAACTTTAATTTTATCAAAAACTTCGAAAAAGTTGCATATGGGTATCGTTTCAAGAATTTCAGTATGAATATGAAAATGTTGAAACGTCTCTGGCATGACATTTTTTCGATGTTCTGGTTAGATTTTAAAATGGGTTTCAGAATCACCTAGATGATTAAAAACAACACTAAAGACCATTTAAATCGTTGAAATCGAGCAAGTAGTTTAGGAATGACGGGATGATTTATACACTATTTTGAAGAATATAATGAAAAATCGTAGGATTTTCTTAGAAGTGATCAATAAACCACGATATGAAATGAAAATTTAACTATCTGCATCTGGTTTACATCTCTATTATCATTTTCTGAAAATTGTTTAAAAAAAAAAACAACGCAGTCTCGAATCAGAAAAATTCTATTGCACTTATTTTTTTAAAAAGAAAAATCTTTTTTGTTATTTCATTATTTTTTTTTATTATTGTTTCTTTATTTTGAAATCTTGATTGTTCATTTTCACACGTTATTTGAGTTAAATGTTTAGTATATTATAAAAAAGCATTATTTATGCAAACACTGATGGAAACAGGGTTTCATATATTGATCCCGCTCGGGAATCAACTGCAATATTTAGAAGTCAGGGTTCTTCTTTCATAAAATTTAAAACTAATAACCTAGATGACCTATTCATTATTTAACGGGCAAAGCCTAATCTCTCGCAGACACTTCCACTTTTATTGCTTGGAGTCTTCTTACGTGTCGAGGAGAGGTCCCCGTTGAAGTGGCTGATTTAGAACCACTTGTCAGAGCCACTCGATCTATACGGTTTGTTAGCTTCGAGAGTCCACTACCCACGGGATTCATTCCTAATCGGCTATAGACTGGTTTTTCTGATCTGAGCAGCTCGTCGGATTTCATACGAATAGCTTGAGCTTTACTTGGACTAATTTTGGTGTGTGGCGGCGATGATTTCAGTTTCACGGGTTTTGCTGTCCGATGGATTCTATTCGCTGTGTAAGAAAAAACATGACTACGATTAGTTTGACTGAATGACGATTATTAGATTGGGAAAGAATTGAAAAAATCTTACCGTGCATTACAGAGCCAATTGGAGACCTCATGTTAGACGCAGACAATCGATTATTTGATTTTGCATTGATACTGACAATACGAGGAGCAATCTCGCGAACCTCAGTTTCTGATGCAAACGAGACATACTTATCCCCGCTAGTGTCCATTTGCACATCATCATCGTCTGAGTCGTAGGAGTAATCCGAGTCTATCTTGATAGGGACTTTCTTGACCAGCAGGACTTTCTGTGATGTCTTCGAGACGGGCACGACAACGCTAGACGAACTCTGAAAACAAAAAAATCATTTACAAAATGCAAGGAAAGTGGGGAAAAAGAAATCTTACAATTTTTGACGACTTTTTGAGAATCGGTTTGATATGCTGATCTGAGGACGCAATTGCATAATCTGGTTCTCTTTTGCCTCCCAGAAGGGAAAATATCGAGTTGCTGCCAACTCCCGTGATCCTAATTTTCGGGTCTTTGTTAACCTTTTTCTTGTTTGACTTAGTCAGGTCTTCCAAATCGATATTTATGCTCCGCGAGAGTCGTTCGAAAATTCGTGGCATCGCCGAAGTTTCTTCGTCCGAATAGAGCATCGCTTTCTTGGCCAAAATTTCTTTGCTGCGTTCGGTGGTGCCAGAGGGAAGTTTAAATTTGTACTTGCCCTCGTGTCCGGGCAAAACTCGTGGTGGAACTTTGGGAAGAGGAATCACTGAGTTGGTCGATGATGTGAATTTATCTATAATATAAGATGGGGTTTGCAGCAACAGTGGCTACTGGCAAGGGATGCTCCGAGCAGAGGACCTTTTCTCGAGCTGTTTGTTCACTTACGTGTTTCGAACGCCTGCAAATATAAAAATTACATCAAACCACTTCTATTTATAGAAATTTTCCAGCTTGACTTACCTCAGTATGGCTATAATATCGCCCATCAATGTGATTCCCATTTCACGCAGGTATTCTTTGTTTAAATATTAGGATAGCTAAATTAAAATTAGATTTAAAATCAATTTGTCACAGTTATCAATTTTTAATGGCGCCAAGAACGAGTACCGTATGTGTGTTTTTCATAAGCACTAGTATTCTCTTGAGGATATCTTTTTGTATAATAAAATTCTTAATGTGATACGTGTGATGTTCTACACAGAATGATAGAATGTCCAAAACTAGACCCAACAACTGCACCGTTTGATAATCTTCGTTTTGTAGTCTATCACCAATGGTATTCATTAAAACTGGAGCTGTCGATAAAGACAATAATTAAGTTTCTTGTATAAACCAAATAAAAATTATTTTACCAATTAAGACTTGAATACTATTCTTGTAAAAGAAATTTAGGAAGTCCCCCTTCTCGGTGAGCATGTTCTTTGGTTCGGAATCAGTCAACATTTGTTCACTAGCTATATTAAGTAGCATTCATCCCTGCAGAAAAAAACAAAAAAACATGCATTTAAAACTATTATATTTGTATTAGTTCGCAACACTTACCCCGTCCGTCCGGCTCACTTTTTGCAATGTGTAATTGCGAACAACTAATGTCGAAAACTCGGCAATTGCAGTCAAAATATCAATAGAAGCTGATTTTGTCGTGATTTAAACGTGACAGGGAATCACTGGGTGGGGTATTTGGATTCGATAGAATTTCAACAAGCTTTTTGGCTGGATTATCGTGGAGTGTTGTTCGTAGATTTAGCGGCGATGAAAATGAATCCGTGACTGCTGATGAGACTGATTTCGGACCAGGATTACGTGCTTCTGGATCGAGTTGTTGTTGTACTTTTTGTTGACCACTTGTCGTTGAACTATCTGGCTGATCTTTATTTTCGGTTGTATCCTCATGACTATCAACTTCTCCATTTGTAATCGTGGTGCTTTCTGGATGATTTAGGCTGGTGGTAAGATTTATTTTGGGAGTTGATTTAGTTAATCTGCTTTTGTAATGCCCGCTGCTGGTCGGTGTTGTTGAATGGTCTTTGTAGGTGCACTTACTGTCTGATGAGACTACTCGCTGTTGGTTATTTGCGCATTTTGTTGAACTAATTCTAATTTAAGTTATTAACATAAGCCTAAGAATAAAAACAATTAATGTTTATCACGAATATTTATAATCAAGGTCTACTTACAATTCTAAAATATTTGTTTTGAGAACTGTCATTTTGATATTCACAAAAAAAAACAAAACTTCAAATTTTGAGCTACTGACTTCATTTTGTATTTTAATCCACCATTCACACGTATTCACGGATAGGGAATTTAAGAGAGTTTTCTCTTACTCACCTCAAAAAAAATTTGAGGGTGTTTCAGGCAAGAGGGGTACCGGTCGTGACTCTAGGTAATATATTTCCTCTATGCTTATAACACTGCTGTCACTAGGATCCGTATCGTTTTATTTTCAAGGGAAGATCCAGATCCGGATCCAGATAGATTTGTGGATAATAAAACGCACCTATTATTCACAAATCTATCTGGATCCGGATCTGGAGCTTCCCTTGAAAATAAAACGATACGGATCTTAGTGACAGCAGTGTTATAAGTCCGTCTCTTTTTATCCTTGGGTTTACAAATTTTCGATTATTTCTTGTCTTTTTTCTTTACACTATAGCTTACACTACCTTACTATATAAAGCCATCTACTCGCCACTGTAATAACTGATTTTTGGATCTTTGAAATAGATCCCGATAGAAAACAGGATCCCAAATTGTTTTTGTAATACATGTTAAAACTTAATCCAGATCCGGATCCAGATAGATTTGTGAATAATAAAACTGCTTGCAAGTTTTAGAAATTGACATTTTATTTATATTGAGGGTATTCATGTAAGCGCGGAAAACCCTCGTAAACCAGATAATTTTATCTCCGCAGAAACGAGCTGTCAAAATTTGTATGGGAAAAAGTTTCTACAAATCTCATAAAATTATCTCACAAATTTGCTGCGGAAAGTGCAGAAATAAACCTCGTAAACTAAAGAAGTATGGATTCTGACTTTTAATTTGACATTTCAGAAAATATTTCCCACATTTACGCAAGTATTTCTTAGGCGCCAGTTATAGCTATCATTGAAAACCATCATTGAAACACAAATCAGTGGAACGGTGGAATATTTTTTGACAAGTCGGTTATAGCAATCATTAATTTCGCTGTCATTGAAAAGGTCTGTCATTGAAAAGATATGTCATTGAAAAGATAAGTCACTTGAAATATAAAATAAATTTGTTATTATGAGATTTTAAGTTTATCTTTCGCAGTGACAAGGGGGTAATCCCGATAAAGTTCGCGAAAATCAAACTAAAAGATTCAAGGACGTAGCTTTAGTTGAGACGGTAATTAACCAGGACACTGAATGGCTCCAGCGGAGACACCGTGCAGACAACCTAAACAAAGTTAAAAATGTCTGCAGCAAAGAAATCGGTGAAAAAATGAAGAAGAAAGAACCAGTTGGGAAAAGGAGCCAGTACCCGAAAATGTAAAGAAAGACCTTACTGCAATTACGGGAGACATTCTTAAAAGTCTGACTGTGAACCAAATCAAGGCAAGTATTAGTATGTCGGATATTTGTTTTGGAATAGATTAGTCAATGGATTTTGTTTTGGTTTTTCAGAAAGTTCGTGTTCTTATTGATGAAAATATGACTGAAAACGAAAAGCTGCTGCAACAAGCCGAAGCAGGACGAAACTCAGCTTTGCGAGAGGTGGGAAATCACTTGCATGAAAGTGTGCCTGTCAGCAACGACGAAGAGGAGAACAAAGTCGAGAGAACATTTGGAGACTGCACAGCACGTGAAAAATACTCTCATGTTGATCTAATTGTCATGATAGATGGTATGAATGCTGAAAAGGGGGCCGTTGTATCGGGTGGACGTGGATATTTCCTTACTGGGGCTACTGTATTCCTGGAACAAGCACTCATTCAGCATGCATTACATAGTCTGTACAAAAAAGACTACCCACCACTGTATACGCCATTCTTCATGCGCAAAGAGGTGATGCAAGAAGTTGCACAACTTTCGCAATTCGATGAGGAGTTGTACAAAGTCGTTGGAAAGGGCAGCGAGAAAGCCGAAGAAGCTGGTGTGGATGAAAAATAATAATAATTGGTTTTTAAATTAACTTTTTTCATTTTATTTCGTAGCCCTATACCAATTGCTTACGACATGTCCAAAAAGTATTTTGAACCCGGATTATGTACGAGTTCTTTTAGGTTTAGTTCAGCAAGCAGTTGAAAAAATTGATCGCACAAGAGGTCTGGCAGGTCGTCTTTTCTGCAGTCTCATAAATGTTGATCCAGCCATTCCATACATAAGCCAGCACGATCGACTTAAAGAGATTTTCCCCCAAAATACTGATGCCATGCTTTGGTTATTTGCCGACCATACATTCCCCATGTTTTGCTCTCTATTAGAATTACCAGAATATTCACAAAAAGTTCTTCTCGGCTTAAGTGCAAGTATTGGACAACTCACAGAATCATTGGTTAGGGAAGGCTATTTGTTATTCAAAGTACCATTTTTAACGTAATTTAGTTTCTTTTTTTTTAGATAAAATATTCATCTGCAGCTCTCTTTAAATTTTTGCGTTCGCATCCAAATGATATTCCTAGGCTTTGTAAGGAGATTGTTAAAAACTTTGAGGAAAATTTCATGGTGGATCGAGTTACTCATCCCATGTTGAATTTCCTAGACATTCTCATTGGATCAGGTACTTTTAGCATAATTTTTTCTAATATTCTTATCATATGCATTTTTCTCTTGCTTCACAGGTACAATAAATTCAGTTTTAATGGACGAAGAGTCAAACTTTGCCGATGATATCTTACTTTTTTAATTGACTATTAAAAAGTTATTTCATCGTAGATTCATTTTCACATGAATTCCTCCTTCCAACTGTAGGAGTAATTACGTGAAATCTTATTGATCTGAACTGTTTTACTGTCATATTTCCTGAACAATTAAAGTTAGTACATTTACTGAGTTTGTTTCTTCCTTTCTTAAGAAAATATTTCCAACTACATTTAAACATGTCAATTTTATTTATTAGTTAATCTAATAGTCTACATGAAATAAAATCAAACGCAACTTGTTCTCACAATTTTAAAATATAATTTCATCGGAATAATCTGGTGAATTCTTTAAGAGCTATTGTCACGGCTTTCGTTTCCTCCTCTCTAAAGAAAAAATTGAGCCAAAGGGTTCAACTGAAAGGAACAAATTTCACGCAAACCCGGTTTTAGTTGATCGCGCGGCAATCTCGTCAGTATCAATGATATTCCTTTCAGCAACCCAATCGCAAGTTCATTCGATATTTCAAAGCTATCCAAACTGCGCGCAATTTCAATGAGTCCATTTAGATGAAAACTCATCTGCTGACGACAGGCAGTGCATATCGATGTGAGAGCAATGGCAGCAGCTGCTGCCAAACCATTCTTTTGCTGGAGCGTAAATCCTGAACTCCGTACAAAACAGCAGTTAAATTATCCTTAGACATGTTGTGGATTGTTTTTTTATTCTGCAGCAAGGTAAATAACAATAAAATAATAAAAAAACCCTCAAAGAATAGTAATAATACAAAATAATAATACAAAAAATTAATAATACTCACAATACCAAAATCCAAAATTTAATGATTCCGAATGGACTTGGTGGGAAGACTTGTAATACCCCTTAGAGAGAAAATATAGTTGAACCAATAACAATATTAAAATAATTAAGTATTGAAGTTTTTAAATAAATGATCAAAATAAGTCGGCCTGCTCAATTAATAGCTTGTCACTTCACTTCATTTGGCAGTCAAACTGAAAACTGAATAGCTTGTTGAGGTTAGAGTTGATCATTGAAAAAAAAACTGACACATGAGAATAGAAAGAGAATCGAACACAAATCATTGGAACGATTGTGTTCCACTTTGGTGGAACGAAAATTAGCTGTTCATTGAAAATGATTTTCATCATTGAAAAATTAAAAGTAGTTTTTTGAGAAATATATAACATATTTGTTTATTTTTATTTGCAAAAGTAGAATATATAATTGATTAGCTTCATTTGTATACCAAACATTCTCAATATTCATAGTTTAACTACCCAAAAAAGTGAAAACAAAATTTTCAATGATGGTTTTCAATGATAGCTATAACTAGGGCCTTAGGGAGTGTTCATGAAAACATGCTGCGGAAAGTTATATCTTTCTACAAAGTGGAAAATTATCTCGTTACATGAATACCCTTATTAACAGCCCGATTCTCCCCCTTGTGAGGAGTCACAAGTCACAAGCTCTTGTGACTATTCCTTGTGAGGATTGTTGTGATTCGATAACATTTTGGTATTCTCCCCCTAATCGTCACAAGAAAACTCACAACGAAACTCACCACCGCATGGTGAGATTTTTAAGTGTCATTATTTGAACAGCTGATTATTCAAAACGAAGAAAATACAAAACGCAAGTTAACATTATTATATTTTATTATTATTATTATTATTATTAAATAAACTGACTATCGTGAGGCTTCAAGCTCTGATATCCCAGCATAAAGTTTTCCGAAAGCGACAAAACTTTATAAATGTATGTATTGTTTTGGAGAACGAATGGTTCATTTGTATCTCTCAAAGTTTTCAAAAGCCGTCGGTGCTGCAAACTTGATACGATTAGTTTGTTAAAAAAAAATTGTTTATTTAAAAATGTTACTTTTCATTTTCGTGGGAAAGATCAGCACACTAGAGCACTTCCATTTTTGTGTACTCATAATTATTCACAAATCTATAAAATTTTCTTACAAAATATGCTGAATGACAATCCAAGAAATATTAAACATTTATGAGTTGTGACCTGTTCTGAAGGAGGTCACAGTTTCGATTGTTTTTGTGACTCTCACAAGTTGTGACTGAGCGGCAGAATTCGAAAAAGTCACAAAATCAATTTCACCTCTTCTTGTGACTTGTGAGGCATCACTGACTTTGGGGAGAATCGGGCTGTAAAGGACTATTCACATGAGAGCGACCAACGACCAACGAATAAAAAGACAAATCTGATTTAAAACATATATAAGCCTAAATTCTTCACAAAAACTTTACAAAAGGGTAGCAATCTAGTTTAATTTAATGTTAATTTATAAAAATTAGCGTTGTAATTGCTAAAATGAGAGAAATTTGAGAAAATAAATTGGTCGTCGCGAATTGCAATATGATTGCTACGAACTGTCAAACACTATTCGCGTCCCACATACCATCCACACTGCAACGAATGAATTGTTCGCGCGCGGCTAACCTCAAAATCATTCTAAGTTGTCTAAGTAAACGCTATTCGCGACTAATAAAAACAAAACATGCATGTGAATGAAATGTCAAAATGGGCGAATGTTCGTTCATTCGTCGGTCGTTGGTCGCTCTCATATGAATAGTTCTTAAGAGTATTCATGAAACGTCGGAAAACAATGGTAATAGTGGAAAAGTTTACGACGTTGTAAACGAAATCTTTTCCAACAAATTGTACACTTTTCGACTTGAATTCGTTGGAAAACAACGATGGTAAATATCGTAAAGTCATATATGTAAGGATACTATAGAGTCTATAATGTTTCATAAAAAGCCTTGTTTTACTATCGCCAATGATTTATATAGATGACCCCATGAAAATAAAACGATACGGATCATAGTCGACAGCAGTGTTATATGAACATCTCATTTTGCCTTGAGTTTTTTTCATTTTCAATTATTTTCTTTCTTTTCCATTCACATTGCAGTTTACTCCACCTTAAGCCTAGTAATCAGTTCAAGTGAAAATGAAAATTTCATATAAATGTGGCGGTTAGTTCACTCGCATGAAGTCCCCAATGAGAAGTGAGTACCAAAATGTGGATTGGAAAAACAATTGTGTTCCACAACTTTTTCCACGCCAAATTTTCATTTCTCAATGTACAACCATCAGGAAAAAGTTTAAAGCAGCGTGGAAAACTGTGACATTTATCAGTTAATTAAAATATTTTGTTTCAAAATAAAAAATTGAAAATTTATGAACAGAAATAAAACATGGAAAACGAGTTTTTTGATACTGCTCTCGAAAGTTTACTTAATGAAAGCAAAATATATGAGTATTCAGTATTTCAGGTGAGTATCAAAAATTCACGTGGAAAAGTTTATTCTATTTTCATTTTCATTCTCCGCGTGTAATTTAGAACGAATTTATTTTTCATTTCACGCTAGGTGAGTACTAGGCTTTACCTTAAAATGTCCTCTACCTGCTAGAAACATGAAAACCGGAATTTTCTCTCTTTTTGGAATGGCTGAGATAAGATAGTCAAATTTCACAAAATAACATCTAATATTTTTTTTTCAGAATCGTGAAAAAATATGCAAAGTGAACATCGGTCGCTCAACCCAGCACATTACTGTTTAATGAATAGCTGATTGATTCACGATATCATTTAAACGTAGTTTTAGGACATTTATGAAACGTGTGTTGGAAATTTTAAAATTTTACGACGTCGAAATGTTTACGATATTGCTTGAATACCGTTATTTATTTACCGATTTCGCTTGAACGAACACGCCATCGAATAAAAACATTTTTTTTATTCATGAATGTGAACGCCAGAAGTACTGTCAAATATTTCAACAATTAAATTTAAGAAGTGCTTCCTGATAGGCAGTAGACAAATTAAAAAATTCCATGCCAGTTAGTAAGAAAGGTAATGTCCGGTAATGTAATGATGTTAATTCAAAAATTCCATGCCAGTTAGTAAGAAAGGTAATGTCATGTCATGTAATGATGTTAAATAAATAAATAAAATAAAGGAATTTATTTGCGTCTATCTTTTAAATTACAAAAAATTAAAATTAATTATAAGATTATAATTATAAAATTACTGTCAATATTCATTGATACGTATGGTGGCAACTTTTCATCAATGTCTAATGACAAAAAAATGTCTTCAATACCTTGTGTCAACGATTATTAATCGTGTGTAGGGCCCCTTTTAAACCTTTGCAGACTGTGACGTCGAAAATTAAAAATATGGCCGATCCCGATCACATAACTGCTACTGCACAAACAGATGGTCATAGCGAATAATAAAAAATTTATGACGATAAACAAATAAACATATGTACATAAATATATTGTAGAATGAATGCACATTTATTTTAATATTAGTTGTGTTCAGTGACGCTGTTCCGAACAGTTTAGAGCAGTTTGGAACAGAAAAGTACACCTTTTTGCTGTTCAATGAGAAATTTTCTGTTCTAAACTGTTCTGATTTGCTGTTCAATGAGTCTGTCTGGAACAGTTTGGAACAGCTTAGAACAAGATTTCTTGCCCTCGCTTTTTAGTTAGAGAAAGGTAGAACAGATAACTGACTGTTCACACTTGTCTGACATTTCTCATGGAAGCTGTTCTGCTCTGCTCTGTTCTGCTCTACTCTGCTCCGTTCTACTCTGAACTTTTATTCACTGAACAAAACTATTGTATACCTACTTAACGAAATAGAACGATTGTGACATCACAGAAAAACTAAAATTACGATTTGGTATACATAGGTGTATTGCAAAACATTTTAGCAAATTAGCTAGTGTATGCCTCCCATGTTTATGTTGGATTTTTTTTAGAAACGAATAAAAGTAGCTTCCGAAAAACAATTTTAATTGAAATGGATAAAGAAGAAAAATTTATCAAAGACATGCCCAAGGTGGTACGTACATGTATTAGCTAGTTTCCTTAAACATTTTGTATAAAATTTCCAAACAAACTAACCAACAATCTGCCGACTCGGCGTAAATTTTTAAAAATTAATTTTCCCCAATTTGAAACTGCCTTTCTACCTAAGTTTTTTAAGAAGGCTAAACCATTGAAGTACCTGCCTACCCTACAATACTATGAACTTTTATATGCAAGCTTGGATCACAAAATAACTAAGATACTATCATATAGTTTTGTTCATTCTCCGAAACCAATTCTGGGAGGATTTGTCATTTCCTCGTAAGGCTTCGGCCACGCAGAGCAACTTGTGGTTGTTTTAAGCGACAGAGCGACGGCGCTCAGTCGCTCGGTGCGTGGCCGAAGCCTAAGAGGGAGTATCTACCTTTGGAAAAAAAATATTTTTTTTGGGTGGCGCCGCCGGCACAAACCATTACATTTTGGGGTACTACTAGCAAAACTTCACAGCCGTTTAAACTGACATTTCGCTGGAGACATCCACCTAAAATAGCTACATCTCTTCACCAGCGTTTTAAAAGCAACAGTGTAGTACAAAATATGAAATTGACTAGGTATTAGGTTTCTATTCGGAAACCATCCCAACTAGTTTTCAAAACTCGTAAATTTCCGAGAGGAATAAAAATGAATTATAAGCATCAATAATATCCTTGCAAGTATAAGGAAGAGAACTTTATGTACCTATTTCTGCAAAAAAAAAAAAAAACGAAAAAGTTGAATAAATTTCATAAAATATAATTTTTTTTCGAATACATACCGACAGGAGCTTCATGCCCATCTTAATGGTTCCTTAAGCACCAAGACACTTTTGGAACTCGCAACATTAGAGTATGGAGAAACCAATAATGAATTACGAAAAACTTGTGAAAGCTTCCAACAAAAGCAAACATTTTCTTTGGACGAGTAATTTTGATTTAACCAATTTCTTATCTTCTGTTAATATCTAACTCTTGTTTTAGATGTTTTAAAAAATTCCCAATAGCACATGCTTTAACTACAACAAAAGATGGATTGCGTAGAGCTTTGATTTCCGTAATAAAGGATTTTGCACAGGACAATGTTGTGTATTTAGAATTGCGTACAACCCCGAAAGCTACAATCAACATGTCCAAAGCCGAGTATTTACAAACTGCCTTGGACACAATACGGTAAGTTGATAAATAATATGTACATAACTAAATCAAGAAAATATTGTAAAATAAATAAATCAAAGTCTGGCAGGCTCCTTGTACCCAGACATTTGCGTCAAGCTGTTGCCGTCTATTGATCGATCAAAGGGTATAGAAATGGCAAGAGATACAATCAATTTGGTCACCGAGGCTGTGAAAATTAATTCGGATTTAATTAAAGGCATAGATTTAAGTGGAAACCCTGCCTTGGGTTCATTTGAATATTACAGAGAAATACTATCTGAAGCTCGGAATAATAATTTAAAACTTGCACTTCACTGTGCTGAAGTTAATAATAATGAAGAAACTTATAAAATGTTACAATTTGGAATGGAAAGATGTGGTCATGGTACATTTATGTCATCACAAAACTTAAGTATTGCAAAAGATAAAAAAATTCCTTTTGAGTGCTGCCTTACAAGCAATGTTAAGTGCGGAACCGTTAAATCATATCAGGAGCATCATTTCAAAAATCTGTACTTAATAAACCATCCTGTTGTTTTATGTGTAAGTTTTGCTGAATTATTGAAATAAGGATAATTTTAATTAATTTGCAGACAGACGATCCAGGGGTATTTGACACTACATTGTCTGATGAGTTTATAATAGCCCAAAAGACATTTGATCTGTCAAGAAAAGATATTGAGCTTCTATCTTTGAGGGCTGTTGATGTTTCATTTGCAAATGATTTAGAAAAAGAATTTATTAAAGCAAAAATTCGTAAATACTTTGATGATAAATGAAAAAAATATGTAAATGAATAAAAAATAAAATATATCTTGTTGTAAGTTAAACATTTGGAGGGCAGATTGTTGTTTAATTTGTACTGGTATCTTTGATGAAAGGCTTAAAACTGCCCCCATCGAAATCAAAGCACCTGTTTACAATATATACATATGTGAAGTTCAAACTCCCAAATTACGCAATTTAGAGTATTGGAATGAGGAATTTTTAGGATAATACGTGCTAAGTAGTTAGTCGAATTAAGAAAATTAATATCAAAAACGTATGTAATCAGAAGGTACTGACTTTCTCAGAAGATTACGTTTTCAAATACTAAATTTGCTTTTACGGAAGGTAACTGAGGTATAAAATAATTTTGTTTTTAGATTTTCAACGTTTTTATTTGAAGGTAATTGATTTTATTAGTAGTTAGACGTATGTTGGGCAATTGGGTGTTGTAAGCTTTTTAAGAATGTAGCAACGAACAACAAATTCAAAATTCCGTGTTTTGATCAGAAGTAGTACAATACTAAATACCTATATTCTAAGAAAGAATTAATACACTACTCTATCTGGCTTAAGAATTGAATTTGAATATTAAAACAATTTTGAAAAATTGCAAATTTTTTCAACTTATTTTTTTTTTAACTTTAAGCGAAAATAACTTCTACAACACCTTTTAATTGAAATAACTTGGTTTGAAAACAATTTCTGACTTCTTAAAGCACTATGATAAAATATTGATTCACTCTGTCAAATAGAGAAAAAGAAGAAAGTTTGCATAATAGTTTGGTATTTCAATCTATTGCAAATTAAAGCTTTTACGGCGATGAATTTATGAATGGAAGTAAGAAGGAAATAAACGGAAATGTTCGTTTCCGTCTTGGCATTTCAATATAACCAAAAACCAACACGATCGAAAATGATGTATCGATATTCGGCCCTAGCGAGTTATGCGTTTGTCCGAGCTTCAAATTGCTTTCGAGGTATATTATCAGAAAGAATAATAATACACAAATGCGTTGACGTAGGTAATTTGTTCCGCGAAGAATTTGTGTCGGACGAAATCGGAAAAACAATTGCATTAAGCTGTCAGAAATTTCACAAATAAAGCACTTGATCGCACTTCAACGTGGTTTTGTGGGTGCGTTAAAATTATGTCGGAGAAAAATTCCAAACAGCTGTTCGGAAGAATATCTCGAAGCAAAAATCCTCCGAATCGTACAAAATCGAAGAATTTTCCGCTCCGAACGGATACGCTAGGGCCGATTAAATTGATTCATAGCGTACTTGAGAATCCGGCTCCAGGGTTGTTATTCTTAATCTTTAATTGAATTTAAAAATCTTGGTACCTAACTATAATGCGAAATATTGAACGTTTTTAATTATAACAATAAAAAGAAAAAAATCCACCGAGGTTTATGGTAAATTCTGCTTTCCAGTTTCTGAATTTTAAACTTCATATCTACTTATGTACATACATACAAAGACATAAGACAAATGCAACACTTACGCTTAGGAACGTGTATGTCCATTCTTCTTGGATTTGTCTCCTAGTTAGCAGTCAAATTTGTTTTTTCCATTAATATATGTATACATGCCGATTTTTTTAGTTTAATTTTGTTATTTAATTTTTCTTTCTTTTACTACAAACAATTCTTGATTAAAAGCTATAAAATGTTTCTTTGGACTTTTGTATTTCACATGTTTTGAATGAGTTATCAACAAAAAAATTACATTATTCAAGAAAAAAATAATAAAACAAACAAACATAACATTTGATAAATATTTTCAGATTTTAAAACAAGATATTTTTTTTAATAAAAATAAATCTATATCAAGATTTGACCACTGAGGGCAATCCAGAAAAACATGAAAAGGCAGTAATTTATTTGATGATGGCACATTGCCGATTTCAGCCATCTTATTGCTGGTACACAATGTAATAAAAATGTTATTGCATTAGTGTACAAGGTGGTGTGTGCGGATAGTTTTGTTTAATCCATAACGTATAACATCAAATGTACATATTAGTAGTAGAAGTAGTAGTGTAATTATATTGTTATAGTTTTACCACATTTAAAACATTAAAATCAAATAACTTACTAAATAGATATATTATACTTAACAAGTATTCAATGAGAGCATATATAGTATGTAATATTTGTTATAGACACAATTTCATTTAACAATAGAAAACAACAATTTTTTTTTTCTAGAACAGACTACCATTATTGATGAGGCTACATAGTATTCTTATTTATTTTTAGTGAGAAACCAAAGCTATCGTTAATATTGTATTATTTATTTTAATAATTAACTATTGTTTTGTTGTTTATTACAAAATGTAGGATTATTTCGAGTTAATTGCTTTTATATGCCTTTATATTGAGGGTTTATTTTTCTATTATATTTATAATTTTATTTATATATATTACTTTTTGAGCTTTTCAAAATCTCGGTTTTATTTTTTTTTTTTGTTGTTCCCTTCATATTTTATTTTTAGAGAAGAATGGAATAAAAACGATATAAAGGACTCATATTGACTTAAACATCCTATGCACCAAGAGGAATAATTATTCCGTTTAATATTAATATCAATAAAACTAATTAAATAAAAATTGAAAGATATTTAAGGAAGGGAATAAAATAACAGCGAAACAAAAGGATAATCTAAACTTTTTTGATTTGAAAATATAATTTATAAATGTATATATTATTTTATATATTTTTAATGTAGGTATATACTTTGTATTGTGCTATTATTTTGTTTTCTTAAATTGTATCCACCTAAAAAGGTACTTAATTAAAATCACAGATGGTTTGGTAGGTATTATAAGAACAAATCTGTTTTTTTATGCGTTGCTTTAACTTATTTTTTTTTATTTAGTAATTAAACTATTAGAGTGAATGTGCTTTGAAAATATACTTTGTAAGTAAAACTGTTGTATTTATTTTTTGTTTGCTTGTTTTGACCGATATTGCTATTTAGTTAAGCCTGACGCCTTAACATCGACTGGATATGTCTGATCTAAGGATTAGTTAATTTTTATTTTTGAGTTATAATATTTGCAAAAATAAATGCAACTTGAACAAATCAAATAAAAATTATTTTAAAGCTAATAATAATAAAATTAAATTCTTAACAAAAATATACACTTTTAATTAAATTAAAAAAAAATAATTAAATTACACTTAACATTCATTTCAATACATAAATATTGTAACTTAAGTTTTAAGATTTTTTGGTATAGTTTCCTTTGCTAACTGTGGGATATGATATTATAACTTTCGATTTTTGTGCGTGTCCTGAAGGCTGAAAACCTATCGAACCAGTTATGAGGATACACATAACTTAGTGTAAGCCTTTATATATAGTGTCACAGGAGGAACATGAAGGTCTAAAATTTATACGAAGGTCTTTTTCCTCCTCCTATTAAAGCGATTTTACGTACTTCACGGGTCTTGTTTGTTTTTTTTGGGTAGAGGTTTTCGTTTTAAGAAACTCACATTTTGATAGATTTGCTTAAAGATGAAATATTTATCCCGTCGAACGAATAAAATTGAAGGGATTAGTTTAAATTTCTTCGTCTACGAAAAACTAAAGCAAAAATTGATCGTATTCTCCACCAGCGACTTCTTCGACGAGAGTTTATTTTCTCCGAACTTGATCCGTTTCCAAGAGCCTGGAAGAATAGAATACCGAAATTAAATTATTCCGTGATAAATACTTAGTAAATGCAAATTACTTCTTTTTACAAGTATCGAGATTTTAATAAAAATTAACATTACGAATATGAATAGAGAATTTATATTAAAAATTCAAAATCAACTGATATGATCTCACTAGGTGTCTTAGGTGATTTGTTTAAGATCAGGAGTTTGATCTTATTTGCAAAATGAACTTTTAAATGATACAAATAATATTTCCTAATTATAATATAATTTTTATGAAGAAAGAATGATTTTTTTTTATACTTTTGACTTTTTCCACACTTTCCAGAAAATGCCTTATAACTCCAATGCTTACACACATTGTAGCCTTCAACCAGTAATAGCAAGTTGGTGCAATCCAATCGTGGCTAATTTTTTGTAAATAACAAACGGCAACTCAAATGATTTTGTACTATAGAACTGAGCC
Source organism: Chrysotoxum bicinctum (assembly GCA_911387755.1). Taxonomy (NCBI): domain Eukaryota; kingdom Metazoa; phylum Arthropoda; class Insecta; order Diptera; family Syrphidae; genus Chrysotoxum; species Chrysotoxum bicinctum. The sequence continues at coordinate 182,575,399 of OU426987.1, forward strand.
TTAAGTAAAAACCTTCTTCCAACTAACAATTTCAATGCGGGTTTGAATGTTAGTATGAAGTTAGAGATGAAATATATACGATATTATTTTAATAACTTTGCAAAAAACTTTAACAGATATTTTGAATACCATTAATGTCAAATCGATTTTTGCACTATCATATATATTTCTTTTTAAATAACTTACTTTTTGTTGTTCCTTTCGACGAATCTCTCTTACAAGACTGTAAAAAGCATCATCAATATAATGCCGAAGAGCAGCAGATGTCTCATAGAATGGACATCCAAACTGTGAGGCAAGATTTCTACCTTCTTCCGTTGATACCTGAATGTAAAAAAGAATATTATTTCAATCATTATGAAGTTCTATTTTAATTTACTTACTTTTCTATGCATTTCCAAATCTAATTTGTTCGCAATGAGAACGAGAGGAATATCTTCGGATAGCCGAACACGTGTTATGAGTTTTCGGTACTCCGATGCTTCTTGAAAACTATGGCGATCGGTAACAGAATAACAAATTATAAAGCCTTCACCACAACGCATGTACTGATCACGCATTGCAGTAAATTCGACCTGACCGGCAGTGTCAAGTATATCCAACAAAGCTGCTTCGCCATCAATTACAGCTTGCTGTTGATATGAATCCTCTGTGAATGATACATATAGAAAATAGTTTATTGTTAATTTTTATTTTTATTACTGTAAATATTTAAGTAAAATGTTAGTATTATTATATGTAGCTCTAGATGTTCCCTGGGTGGTTAGATGTTGTAGAAGGACTGACGGCAACTCACTCGATTTTGAGTGCCGTAACGTGTGACTACAGACCAATAACAGTTATTTTAACTCCAAGTAACCACCAGGTTACTCTACTTCATTGTTATCCTCAGCTATTTAAACTCGTTCTCAAATTCACGTCAATCTCCTTCGGAAGTGGAACTGCAACGGTATTGTATGATAAGCTCATTAAACTCCGACATTTATAGCATTTTTAAATGGGTAATACAAAATCGTGTGGAGTTTAATACTTCAAAAACTCAATGCTTTCTATTGGCGTTGGTGCGAAATGTACCTCTTTTTCCATTGTCCTTGAATGGCTTAAAAGCTCTCAATACTCGGTATATGTATATGTCAACGACGATCTTCGTTGGAATGACCACATTTTCGCGACCGCCAAAAACGCTGCTAAATGTTAGGATTTCTATATCGATGTAAAATCGATATTATTGAATAGGATCCAGAACAGAACAGAGCGTTAAAACTGATGTTATCATGGAATCATTCCCATCCCTTGAACACCGTCGAAATGTTTCATGTATTTCCTTGTTTTATAAAAATCAATGCTCACTCGAATCAGTTCAGGAATCATCTATTCGCCCTCAATCCTAATTTTGGTCGTACCGTCTATTCGTCGTACCGTTTTATCGTCTTCAAAGTGTTCATTTCCTAATGTCAGTGTAATCGCTCGTGCTGTTTCTAACATTATAAGCGCCTTTCAATAAACCCTTCAGCGCATGTGAATTATAAAAAAAGTTACTGGTCCCGTGCATCTGTGGTAGTCTTATGAAGCTTATAAGCGCGAATGTTTAAGATGACAGAAAAAAATGACTTTGACACGTCGAATATATTAGGTACACCACATCGAGAGAATTTTCAAATCCCAGGCGCAGATTTAATTTGACAAGAAAAACAAAACTTCCGATTAAAAAACGGCCTACATCAAGATCTAGATGGTCTAGATGATTGGAAGTAGAGGCCGAAAAAGCAGGCAGTCGCCCTCAATATCTTAAAATCTATAGTTGCTCTGTTAATAAAACATTTCTCTCTCTTTTTTAGAAGTATAGGTTACGATACCATTTACACATTAAGACCCACGTTAGTTCGGTAATATAATGCAGATGAATAATGCAAGAACAAGTTAGGACAAAGAATGTTCATGTACCGTCTTTGTGTTGGTTGTATAAGGACAATTATTCTGTCACCCAAAGAAAGAGTTTTAAGATAAATGTATTTGACTGCTATTGTAATTTATGCCAAATTTTGCGTGATATAGGTTAGTTTAGGTGAGATTAGGTTATTGGGCTGACAGTAGATCCGTAGTGATACCCCAGTGTTTGTGACCCCTTGTATTGAAACCTATGATAATCCTATGTCGATCAAGCCCGTTAAGGGTATAGATGTGTTACAGCAAGCTTTAGCTTTAGGAGAGGTATACGCTTTCACGGGGAGTATTCCTTTCCTTTACCTCCACTTGAGCAATCATTCCCCCACCAGGCCCGTAGGAGCATGTGGCTTCTTGTGTGAAATTGCATCTAAAGAAAACGATTTTAACATAACATAACATAAGACCCCACAATTTAAAGAATGTGATTGTTTAAGAACAAGTCCTAAGAATGATCATGTGTCTTTGACATGTGTTTATACTTAGCGAAATTGCGTGGAAGGATTTTAAGAAAAATGGGCTTGCAACTTGCTTTGAAATTGTGATCTTGAACCAATTGCAATAACTTCACACAAAAAATTAAGCGCTCTTTAACAGTTCCAAATATGTCATTAGCTCATTTTTTAATTTTGGCTTTAACGTACTTTTTTTGTTAGAACTGTATTACAGTTTCCATAAAAAAGTTAATTATAAATAAATAAAAATTAATTCAAATGCACTTTTATGTGACCCATCATTGGAAAATTGCAGAAGTCATTGTTTTACCTGAGAAAGATAAGCCACCAACAGAAGTAGCATCTTACAGACGTATGCCGCTTATACCAATCATAGCAATATTTTTCGAGAAACTGTTCCTGAAAAAAAGAAGACTTATCCTGAATTTAGAAATAAACATTCCACGATAAAATTACGGATGTTGTAGAAAAAGCACTTCAAGAAAAACAAGCATGTTCAGCTCTATAAGCTCTATACTTAGATGTTGCTCAAGCCTTTGATAAGGTTTGGCATTTTGGACTTTAGTACAAACTGCATAGGGACATTCCCTTTCAGTAATATGAAGACTGTTGTTCTACCTTACGAACGACTCTTTTTAGAGTACGGTTCGATCAAAATTACTCGAAGAAAAAGAAAATTGAAGTTGGTGTACCACGAGGAATTGTCCTAGGACCAACTCTATATTTTTTGTTATATACTGGGGATATTCCAGTGGAGATCGACGCTATCATGGACACTTTTGCTGACTGATAAAACCGTTACGAAGGTTACTGCAAAATGCACGAAACAAAATCGAAAACTTTACAAACAATAAACTAAATAATGTTCCAATTTGTGTCAACGGTAAAGCTGCACCTTACGCAAATACTTCCCAATACTTTGGAATTAACTTATATGCAAAGTTAAATTGGAAAGAGCACATGGACGTATGGTATCCAGTAACTATGGGACTGTACAAAGAAAAAAAATGCTGCACCTCTCCAAAAATTCCTAAACAAAGTCCTTCGTGAAATAAAAAATGCCCCTTGGTACATAAGAAATAGCGATCTACATCGTGACCTTCAAATCGAAATGGTGAAAGAAGTAGTTAGAAAACACGCTGTGTCACACAATCAGCGACTGCGAAGTCATACCAACTCTGAGATGGAAACCGTCTTAAATGTATGCGACAATGTTCGCATAAGAACAAAGCCCTATGAGCTGATGCCCTAAAAGCTTTGAGAAAGTATTAAAAGTTTAAACTTCTCACAATGTGATTTTAAATTAAGAAAGAAAAAACATTTGTCGATCTTTAACAGATTGGTTCTGATCTTGGTGGTTTTCGTGCGGTTTGAGTTTCACACTACTTGATTCCAAATATTACCAAGTGTCTTGAACATTTCCACCGCCAAAAAAAGCACTTTTGGAAGAATTGAAAGTGATTTAATCACTAAAACCAAATATTTCGATCCAGAGCTGACTGAACAAAAAATCTCACCTCTTTTAAAGTGTATCAGAACATAATGGAACGCCAAAAGTTCTTGGAATATGTATACATAAAAATTCAAATCAATTTCCTCAGTTTTGTGATAATGAATCTTTCGTGTAGATGGATCTTTCTTGAATAAAATATGCTAAAACGAAAAAAATAAAATGTTTTCAAAGAAAGAACGAGCCCGATGAAAAACGCCATAGGTAGCTGCCAAGAATTTTTTCAGTACAGCCAAGGATATTCCTTGGTATAAGGTAACCAGTAATAGAAGCATGACATTCACAGTGATGTGTTTTGTCACAACTAATGTCAAGAAACAAAACCCCAGAACTAGTCCCTATAAGAGGATTGTTGCCGCAACGAATTAATCTTACTTGGGACAAAATTCCCCAACATCCTTCGATTTTGTGAAATAATATGCACTGTATAGAAGATGAGTTGTCCTAAAATGGACCAGCTCTGTACCGGAACCAAACCAAATTCTCAGTTTATTTTGTTATCTGGAAAAGTAAACGAAACAATTGGAATTTGCGAAAACCTAGATGAAATAACCATATGGATACTTTGTATGTACTAAGTGATGTTTATCAAAAAATTCCTTTACTGTTAAACTGTTCATTATTTTGTTTATAAAACAAATGCAATTCTTATACATACCAATAGTAGGGTCATGATAGTCGAGGAAACTGTGGCTTACGAACTGCAATGTTACAGCTGAAACCAAAAAATATAAAATAAAACAAAGTCAAGAAGTTATTGATTTTTCCACGAAGTAGGTAAATAGGTATTACAAATCAAAGTATACTAACCAGATTTTCCAACACCTCCATCACCGAGAATCACTATTTTATAGACTCGAAGACCTCCGCGAGTAGTCTGCATAACGGTGTTAGGTTTACTTGAGGAATCGCCATTCTCTCGCTTATTGGCATTGTCCTTATCGCTTCCTTTGGACTTTGATTTCTTAAGAGCCGCACATCCTGTCAGGTCACCAGCCATTCCTGTGCCCTTTGCAGCTGACCTTGAAATTAATTTTTTTCTCGGTTGGGAATTCAATAGTTTAGCTGGATGCTGCTCATATGCGCACTTTAGTTATGTAGTTCACTCAAAGGTTTTATTTCACTTAACGTTTTTCATCTTTTTTTGATTAATTACTCGTGTAGTAGCGGATACATTAAATGGGAAAAAGTTGTTGGAAATTAATCGTCACACCCCGAAAAGAATTGCAATTTTTTCTTTTTGCACTGTGAACTTTGTGACAGAAAATTGATACTTTCGTTCGTTTCGATTAAATCAAATGCCAAAAAAAATTGACGTTTCGTTATCATACAAATTTGCACTTGAAAGAGGAATACATAATTTTTGTTGAAATCGAAACGAAAGTACTGTTGTGAACATAAGAAAGAGGGAGACACAACAATAACAAATTGTGCTCGGTTCTCTGTTTACATTTTTGTAATCTTACTTTTTAGAGCTAAATGAGCGCAATTGACGTCATTTAAATTTGTAGTAGAATATGTTAAAATATTGGAAGGTACTAGAATGTGGTTCGAGATTGTCGTTTTCCATTGGTGCTACAGATTAAAAATCTGATGAAATTGGTAATTTTCAATTAAATACATTTACAGGCGAATCTATAAACAAATCTTAAAGGTTACTTAACTTTAAAATACCTCTAAGCAGCTCTTAAGTATGAAATCGGTATCTATAATCAATTTTCACATTTAAGTAACGTTACTTAAAGGCCTCTTAACTTAAACGCCATCAACCGCGTTTAAGGGTCACTTAAAGGCATTTTAAAATGTATTTTGACATATCGATTGTCATCTTTGAAATTTTGAAGTTTCAAATTGTGTGTTTGTAGGTATTGTTTGTTGTGATATTATATTAGAACTAGAAAGTGCAACGATTTAAGAAACATAACATTTATATTGATTAAAGTATGTGTACGTGCAAAGAAATTTCGTCCAAGCTTCCCTCTTAGCCTTTGAAGTGTTTGTATCGACACTTTCTTCCTCATTGTTGGAAGAGAATTGGCGTTTTCCTAAATGCAGTGTTGCAGCGCATCGTGGATTTTGATGCCCTTGCAACGTTTTTCTTCACTCTAAAATTTACTTTTACAATTCATTAAAAAAAAAACTCTAAAATTTAGAATTCGTATTTAATAACGTTATTTTATTGAAGCAAGTGAATAAAAAAAAGCATCAAAATTCATGATGCGCTGCAACACTGCATTTAGGAAAACGCCCAATCTGTGCATAAAATAATTCTGTTTTGTAGTGTATTATTGCAAATTCTAAAAAAAAAAAGGTTCCTTGAAGGAGGCATCCCAATTTTCAGATCTTTTTCTTTTATTTGTGGCGGCGGATGTGGGTGTGTGTTCGATAGCCATTTTTTTTTTGATTTCACAAATAAAAAAATGTGTCTTCCAATTATTTACTGAAAGAAGGTGTCACAAAACAGCTGTGTTGAATAAAATGAAACAGCATTTGTTTTTTTTTTTGTATTAGATTTTCGCATTCCTTTACGTTACGTCCCAAGTAACAATTTTAGCTTGTTCTAAGTATTTTAAGCGCTTCAAGAGCTTTTCGAATTAGCTTCATAATATGCTACAAGCTTTATTAGTTATCCTAGAGCTACTGTTCAACTCATTTGAAGCAAATTTCTTGAGTTTGAGAGCTCTTTTTAGCTCCTTTTCTGCACTTTTACAGCCTTATTTATTAGAATTCGCTGAACGCGTGAATAGTTATGCACTGCATAAGGACTTATTCATCCACTATGCAAATTCATATTTATAAAACATTTGCCTACCCTGCATAGTTATAATGAGCTTGTGTCAAATAAAGTACCAAAAAGTAAGAATCTATTACATTTAGCCTTCATAACATTCAGCTGTTTGTCGCAAAACAAAAAAAAAAACCATTGTATATATAAACTATAGTACTCTCATGAAGAGGAACGAACGATGCGGCACCATACGAGCGTATTCCATAACTTTTTACGTAGAGTTGTGGAGAGTAAGGACAGACGATAATCAGGAAGGGGTGATAATATTTTCGGTAAAAGCAAACCGAAGGTGCAGAACAAAGCGACGACAATAAAGCTATTTTCTGTTTTCTTTTTATCAATTTTCTATACAAATAAGTATGAGGTGGCATTTTTTGCTTCACGCATAGAAGGTGCAGAACAAAGCGACGACAATAAAGCTATTTTCTGTTTTCTTTTTATCAATTTTCTATACAAATAAGTATGAGATGGCATTTTTTGCTTCACGCATAGAGAAAAAACGGTATATTGTTTGGTTTGATTTTTTTCGTTCGCTGTTTGAATGTATGTATATTGGAGCAAATGTAGGATTTATATTCAAATAGACGAATTTTTAAACGGTTACCACTCAGAACAATTATTTTGTATAGATAATTATTTTGATAGATAATTATTTTTGTAGGCAGATTTTTCAAATGCAGAATTTTGAAAATTGGAGTCTTGAGTATTATTCTGAAATACAGAAAAATTATATTGAAAGCTAAAATTTTGAAGAGTAGAATTTTGGAATGCAGAATTTTGAAATGCAGAATTTTAGGAAAGAAAATTTTGAAATGCAGAAAACTTAGTAAGTAAAATTTTGAAAAGCAAAATTTTGAAATGCAGAATTTTATGAAAGAAAATTTTGAAATGCAGAAAACTTAGTAAGTAAAATTTTGAAAACAAAATTTTGAAATGCAGAATTTTAGGAAATAAAATTTTGAAATGCAGAGAACTTAGTAATTTTGAAAAGCAAAATTTTGAAATGCAGAATTTTGAAATGCAGAATTTTAGGAAAGAAAATTTTGAAATGCAGAAAACTTAGTAAGTAAAATTCTGAAAAAGGTATTTTGACAAGTAGAATTCTGAAATGCAGAAAACTTAATAGGTAGGTACAATTTGAAAAGCAGAATTTTTAGAAGTAGAATTTCAAAATGTAGAATTTTGAAATACAAAATAACAAAAAAAAATCATGTGATACATCACTCCCTACATCACGAGTATGCAATTTTTAACTCGCTAAGATGCCTAGTTTAGCCAGAAATCACGTTAGAAGATGTCAACTTTGGGGGGTCTACGAAGCTCCGTTTAGCCGCAAATCGCATTTAAAGATAAACATTTGTTTTTCGAAAAAAAAAAAAATATTTTCACATTTTTTACTTCTAATGGAAGAAAAATATATGTATGTATTAAATGTATTTTTTTTTTGGTTAATTTGTAATAGGTAAACTTCAACTACTAAATCAGAAAAAAAACAATTTCTGCTAAAATAATTAAGATGGCGATTTTTAAATGTGGCAACCATGTCTTATTTTTTCATATTTCAGCCGTTTTTTTAGAGGCAAATGGATATGTATAGGTGTTTGAGCAGGATTATACATTAATTGCCAATAAATTTTCGCGTTTTTTTCTCATAATCATTGTCTGTGCGATTGGCAGTGGTTATTTATTTTAAAGTAATGGTTGAAAAAATTTTTTTCAAAAAATGGGTATTTTTTGTACCCCCCATGGAACCATTTTTTTTGTTTTTGATTGTATCAAAAACGGTACAACCGATTTCGATCATTTTTTATTTTGCTAAAGCTCCCCAAAAACTTAAATAGAATTGTGTATTAAAATTTTCAAAACAAAAAATTTTGGATTTTTAAAATAAACTTTTCAAAACTCAATATTTCGAAAACCCGGTGCTAGATTTTTTTTTAACTTAATAAGTAAAAATTTATCAATATAATCTACAAGATGTGAGAAAAAAAATGTATTTTACCTAAAAATAAATGTACCCACCATACAAATGTAAAAAAAAAAATAAAAAATGGTTTTCAAAAATTGTATTTTTCTCGAAAACGGCGCCTGGAATTTTGATACATTTTTTTTCTTTGTATGATCTTTAATTAAATTTAACTCGAGATTTTGATCAAAGTTGACTTTACGATAATAGAGAAAACGAAAAAATATTTTTTTATCCAAAAAAATTGTTTTTGAAAAATCAATGTCTTGAAAAAGTTTGAGCGATTAATTTTTGAAAATATTTCCTAGAATCTTTATTTTTAAATACTTAAAATTAATATCCCAAATTTTTTTCTAGAACAATTTTAAAGAAATTTCTTATATTTAAAATTAGTTTAATAATAAAAGGTTTTTAAAACTTCGTTTGCATAAATTCGTACTTTTTATATTTATATTAACAAACCACAAAAAAAACAAAATTTTTATTTTAATGAATTAATAATTTCCAAATTTGATGAAAATTCGTAGACAAACATTAAAAGAAATATTTGTTTGTTCAAAATTCGCAGGGCAAATATCTTATTTTTTTACAAAATATATGGATAAAAACTATTTTTTATAAAAAAACGTTTATTTTTATTTTCAAAGTTTTTCATGTAGGGTGCATCAATAATTTTTTTAAAATTGACACCATATTTCTTTTTTCTTTAATTTTTCTAAAATTGCTTATTGCATTGGCAATATGTAAATGCATACAACATATTTTTTCCAAGAAAGGTATCTGATTTTTTTTTAAATATTATGTCAATAATAATTTTAATTGAAAGTTTTAGCGACCTCAACTCCAAAGTGCGTTTCGCCCAGGTACGACAGTGGGCTCATCAGTTAGATGGGCGAAACGCACTTTGGAGTTGAGGTCGCTAAAACTTTCAATTGAATTTAATTCAATCACTCCACTTAAAAATTGAAATTATTTTCTGATTTCATATATATACCTTCGTTTCTTCGTTTATAATAATAATTTTATTCTATTTATTCTAATTTTTTTTAATTAATTTAAGTTTTCTAAAATTATTTTTTTCTCGAAAAACTTATTTGATTTTTTTTTCACAATTGCTTTATGTGAATATTTATGCATTTCTGAAATTGTTTATATAAACATAAAAAGTATTAAACATTTTCTATATTTTTTGCAAACAAAGTTTATATGAATAAATTTTAAAAACTGGTCTATACCTATATCAAATTTCTTTTTTTTATTTTTAATTATATAAATACCTATGAATGCATAAAAATATTTTTTTGTAATCAAAATTATTTTCTACCATACCATATTTTATATAGGTATGTACATATGTAAAAGCTATTTTCTCTAATAAAAATATATAGGTATACGTACCTATTAGATTTGCTTAAAGAAATAGTTTTATACCTATATATGTACATAATTATATTAATTCCAAAAAAAAAACAATTTCCACTACCTTACCACCCACTGCATCTAATGTAGGCAGTTAAACTAGTTGATTGCAATTATTATTTTTGTTCTTCAAAATTACACCCATTATTATACTTTTGAATAACAAAAATAATAATAATTGCAATCAACATAGGTAAGTTACCTAATACGAGTATATTAAGATAAAGTTTCTATGAAGATATACTAAAATTCAAAAAAGCCTAATCCTATCAAGAATCAATTTTCAAAATTATTCCTACTTAAATCTATTCAAATAGGTATGTGTGTCCATACAAATAAAAAGCAACGTTGTATTTTGGTTAGATATGCCGAAATTGAACAACGTTGCTTTGTTGCGTATGAAATAGCAAAAACAAAACAAATATTCTTGACAAAAAAATATAACAACAAAACACACAGAAGATCCCGCAAAAGGAAAATGATACAAAACAAATTTTATTTTCTCTTTCTCGTCTTTCTCATTGCCAGAGCTGATAAAATTTTCTCGCTCTTCCTCAATTACTACCCCACCCTAAATCAAAAGTCTCCACGACAATATTTTCCTACGACAGCGCCCTCGGTAGAGTGTATTCCATAACACTTTTTTCTGTTCCATGAGAGTACTATAGTTTATATATACAATGAAAAAACATCTTGTTTGTCTATCAAATTTAATAAACTAAAATGGAACTACCAAAAGTTAAAAGAATTCGAACAATTAACTTTGATTCATCAAATAAAGGTATGTAATTATCTCTAGCACATACTGGAAATTAAATTATTATGCGTTTTATCCTAGCTGGAATATTCCTACGACAAGTTATTGAGGATAAAATTCAATAATGCAAAATAAAAATTGCAACACTAACACACCGGATGAAGAAGGATCCGTGGAGAGAGATCACCAACAAGTATATTTATCTATTTACTCGTAACTCTAAACAATTTTCAATTAAATTTGTTTTTAATATATTAGTATAACATTTTAGTTTCAATAAATAAAAACAACAAAGCTTTAGTTTCAATATCAAGTAAAAGTCATTTTATTTTGTTGATAATCTGTATAATTCAATGTGATGTCAAAGTGAATGTGACAGTTCAGTACTAAAATGTCCTTATGTAGGCACTATTCAACCTCCAAACGCGTTTAGCTTATAATGCCTCTATTCAACGTCACATAAGTTTTATAAATAACGATTTTGCGTTTAGAGGAATTATAAGGGTTGCATAGCCTTATGTACTCACTATAATGAGTTTATAAATATGGCTGTTAAAGTTGCTGCATTAGGCACAAGCTTTAATATCAGGCTAAAGGCCAGTATCTTGCTTATTAGGAGCTAATTTTTTGATATAATGGAGCACTTTATCTGCTCTCTAATAGTTCCGTGATATATTTAGGGCTGTATAAAAGCAAAAGTGAGTTGATTTTGTTATTTTCAAGAGCACTTCCGGCTCTACATTGTATTTTACGTTATTAAAACTGGAGCTGTATGTTCTTCAGCAGTGGAATATTAATCAAAACAAGCAATGATGTATAATTTTTGTATTAGTATACGTGTTAATAAATACATTAATGCATTTGTATTTTATGTCCAACATAATGTTTTCCAAAAATAAACAAAGTATTTAAGATTGAGATATTTAATAATATAGCTGTTTTAACAAAACAAATGGTGATTTTTGAGTGCAATTCTTTTTTTACCACAAATGTTTGAATTGTACTTAGAAATATTACAACGCGCTTCTAAAATAAGCGGTTTTAACACAAAAACTTTAAAAAATAAATATCTTGGAAAATTTTTGCACGAACAAACGAACATAATTTTCTGTTATATTATGTTCTGCAGGCAGGAACTAAGAGTAAATGTACAAACTTTATTTATTTTGTACATTTATTCTTGATTCCTTTGGCAATCAAGTTTTAAAATCAATTTGTTTTTATAATTTTTTTCCATTTATCTAAAGTTCGCCATATTAGAAAAAAAAAATACTTTAATGGTAGTAGAGCTTTTATATCGCCGTAGGAGATGCGCAATGTTTAACTAGAGTTCCTACAGAGCGACTTTAATAAGCGAACTACAGGGTGCCTACTCGAAATCTTTAATGTTTGTTAATTGCCCAAGCATGAAGTGTTAAAAATCTTCGCGTATTAAAAGAAAGTGTTTTTTTTTTTTAATTCAAAAATTTAATTTATTAAAAAATAAAACAACCACACATCATAGAACAAAAGTAACATTTTCAATTTCATATGTCAATAAACGATAATAAATAGATTGTTGGATTTTTAGTCTAGAACAAAATTTTATTTTATTATTAATTTTTGATGTGACTTACGTTGCACAAAGTCGCTTTGACATACCCCTTGTCTAAATCCCTGGTTTTCGGCCACAAAACAACAAAACAATTATTGAAAAGTATTTTTGACGTTCTACTACCATACAAAAACATACTTAAAAATACTTTATGTGTGAATCAGAGTTTTATTGGCATGACACAACTCACAATTCTTGAACATTATTGTTGACATGCTTTTTGTCGCACAAAGTTGCTTTGAAATAATCCTCGTGTAAATCCCTGGTTTTCGGTCAATAAACAACGCAAATGTATTGAAAACTATTTTTGACACTCTTCTACAACATAAAAACATACTTAACGTGTGAATCAGAGGTTTATTGCCATGAAACGACGCAAAATCTTTGAACTTGTTTATAGCCGCGGAAAGTTGCTTTGAAACAATCCTTGTCTAAATCCCTGGTTTTCGGTCAAAAAACAACGTAAATGTATTGAAAACTATTTTTGACACTCTTCTACCACACAAAAACATACTTTACGTGTGAATCAGAGGTTTATTGCCATGAAACAACGCAAAATCTTTGAACATGTTTATAGTCGCACAAAGTTGCTTTGAAATAATCCTCGTGTAAATCCCTGGTTTTCGGTCAATAAACAACGCAAATGTATTGAAAACTATTTTTGACACTCTTCTACAACATAAAAACATACTTAACGTGTGAATCAGAGGTTTATTGCCATTGAAACGACGCAAAATCATTGAACATGTTTATAGTCGCAAAAAGTTGCTTTGAAATAATACCCGTGTGAATCAATGGTTTTCGGCCAAAAAACAACGCAAATGTATTAAAAATTATTTTTGACACTCTTCTACCACACAAAAAACATACTTTACGTCTAAATCAGAGGTTTATTGAAATGAAACAACTCAAAAACCTTGAACAATATTGTTGACATGCTTTTTGTCGAACAAAGTTGCTTTGAAATAATACTTGTGTGAATCTCTGGTTTTCGGCCAAAACATAACACAAAAAATGTATTGAAAATAATCTTGTTTGCGAAAGTTTAGTTGCATTGAATTATATCGGTATTTGTTGCTTTTATTATTTATTTATTCATTAAAATTATTCAAATACTATGAAATTAAATTCTTAGCACTCCCCGCTTGAAAACGATAATTCTTGACACTAATAAAACATACATGTGTATATTCGTATATATTTTTAATACACCCTGTGTTAACATTGGGCATAGCATTAACCAAAAATTTTAACTTTGAGATGATGTATCTATTCTTAACCCATATAAAACTCTTTTAGGGCTGTGTGTTCTAAAGCGGTAAAATATAAGCAAATATACAGCAATTCTACTGTCTGCATTGTGTATTCTACAACTCCAGGAATATTTTGTGATTACTTTCGGTTTGCTAAATTGTGTCGTTTCAAGATGTCTTTTAAAATAATCCAAGAGCTGAATAAAAGAAATCGCACGGTACTTTCAATAATTCCAGCTGCCTTTGAAGTTAATGGAGTTTACTGGTTCCCTCCATTAAATTAGAGTACCAAAAAATTAAATAGTGTTTTAAGAAATCCATTATCAAAGCCAGAAATATCTAAATTGGGAGCTTGCTGTGTGAAAAGGAGAAATATCCCAACGTTTGCTCTCGCTGAGGAGCAGGAAGAAGAACTACTGAATGAAGCTATTACCGAGGTGGAAGACGATGCGGATGTTGAATCAGAACCTTCTTATACGTGTGTGCAAGATAAACGAAACAGATCCCAGTCAGCCAGATCACCGCAAGCGAACTTCAATTCAGCTTTAGAGCAATGCTGGGACTCCTTGCCGGATCCTCAAGGAACAACATACGAAGCTGAAGACGCTGAAATTCATGTCCAAAATTTAGGAATATCTGTTGTTAATGAAAAATTTAATGCTTCTGAGATTCTGTTGAATGATGATGACTATTATGCGCAAGGCAGGCCACAGTCGGGCTATACGGTATAGTGTGTGACAGCTCACCATCTCTAGCGGCAGATGGTGTTGTTTCCTTGATTTTAGAAAAACAAGACAAAATTTTCAAAAAGATCACAAAGTTAACATTTATTAAATTAAAAGAAAAACTACTGTTTATGACAGATATTTAGTATTTCTGAAATAAAAAATATGTTAATATGTATATTAAAATAAATATCCGTTCGTTTCAATTCGGTTTAGGCCTTGGTTTATTTCGTTTTTAATTAATAATACTCGAACGTCGGAGATTTAGATGTATGTATCGCTTTGACGTTTACAAAATACTAAAGCAAATAGCTTTAGTAAATATTTTTGGCTTTAAGCAGAAACAGGAATATGTTTTCATAGAGCTTGGTTATTAAGATATCTAACAGCTCTTAAGTAACCTTTAACATCATTTTGTTGCTACTTAAAAGCCTTTTTGAAGCGCAGAGAAATATAACAAGTACTGCTCGTTGATAGCGGCTATATACAGTGTTAAGGAGTATATTTATGGAGCAAAAAGCTTTTTAAGATAATAGAGCCTAAACATGTTTTTTAACATTAATATAGAGGCGCAATTATTCATATATCTATTAGAAGCTGCAACCTAATTGGAAATAGTGCTCTAGTTTTGAATTATACTTTTTCAGAGCTACTTTAAAACATTTCAATAACTTGTAGCTGCGGTGATGTTACTTGGGGTGACACTACCATCGCTTAGTTAAAAGGCAATGAAAAATGCATTATAGATACGAATGGAGGTTTCATCATTTTAAGGTAAATTAAATATTTAAGTATGCTTAACTAAATAACCTTTAAGATGTAGTTTAAGAAAATCTTATAGATACGGCTGTAAGTTTTAACAACAATAAACATTTGGGAGACACATTGGAAGACAAGGAAACGTCTTTATTTTAAAAAATGCCATAATACATTTAAAAAAGAATTATTTTATGCAGATTCTCTATCAACAACGAAAACAAAAGTGTCGATACCAACACTTCAAAGACTAAGCGGGAAGTGTAGATGAAAGTTCTTTGCGCGTACACATATTTTAATCAATACAAATTTTCTGTATCTTAAATCTTAGCATTTTATAATTCTAAAATATTACAACAGACAAGTACCAGTAGGTGTGTTTTTTTTGCAAGTCCATATAGAAATGTAAAAAAAAACGACATCGGGATTTAGGAGTTTTTTTTACACATAGCTGGAAGCACTGTGTACGCTATGACATTTGTCAGCTTATTGACGACTAGCATCAACCAATCCAAAAACTTCACATTTGACGTCTCTGAGCAAATTATCGGTAATATAATAGATAATACTATTTTGGCATCACCATTTTTATCGGGTCTTAGATTAACTCTCGAAAATTATCTGGTCTTAGCTAACTCTGTATAGATGTAAGTAGTTGTTGCATTTGCATGTAAAGCGCTTAGTCCCGATGTCGTTTTTTTTTACAATTCTATAATATGGACTTGCAAAAAAAACACACCTATTATCAAAAAAAAAAAAAAAAATGCCTTTGACTTGATATTGAAACTAAAACTTTGTGTTATTTTTATTTATTGAAACAAAAATGTTATACTAATATATTAAAAACAAATTGAATTGAAAATTGTTTAGAATTAAACAGATAAATATACTTGTTGGTGATGTCTCTCCACGCATCCTTCTTCATCCAGTGTGTTAGTGTTGTAATTATTATTTTGCATTATTGAATTTTATCCTCAAGAACTTGTCTGATGAGTATTCCAGCTATAATGAAACGAATAACAATTTGATTTCCAGTATTGTGCTAGAGATAATAACATACTTTATCTGATGAATCAAAGTTAATTGTTGGAATTCTTTTAGCTTTTGATAGTTTCGTTTTTGTTTATTTGCTGCGGATAGAGATTTGACGTTTATTCGAGTATCGGTAGTGATTCTACTCCGGATGTTGTATTTTTTTTTTTTTTTTTATAATCTACCCGCGCTCAAGGGATTATGATTACCCTTTAAATGTTTCAACACAGCGCGGGCTTATAAAATCCTACTGTACTACGGATAACTTTTCTAAAAAAAACACGGCTAATGTCGTTAAAGTGAATACAATAGGCATTTTTCTATTTTAACCCCGAGCGGGTTACTGAGCTGTCAAATAAAGAACTATGTTACTTTTTTAACTCGGAGCGCTGTGAGTGTGCAACTTGCATTTCTCCTAACTCGATCAGGACTCTCTCGATGAGCTTTGCTAACAGCGAGTTGTGAAAGTTTGTAACAAATTTCAAGCTTCCAAACATAGATTTACAATTATAAATGTAAAAAAATCCATATTAATTAGCATCAGTCATTTAATAACATCATGTTTATAAACAATACAAGAATATATGGCTCGGACAACAGTTCGTATCACTTTTCGATAAGTCATAGAGTTGGTTTGTCACGTGAAGTTTATTATTTAAGTGGAAAGTTGTCAGTGTTGGGAAAAATGATAAAATGAAATCTAATTTTAAAAATACATAGGGGTATTCACGATCCGGTGTTACTCGTCTTTAATTATTGTAAAAGTGTAACATTTTCTTATAACCCAACAACAAAATTCACTTTGTTGTTGGAGTAGCTATAAGAAAATTGTTATGTTTGAAAGGAAATGTTTAGAGGGTAGACTTGTAGGATCACTTTAATTCTAGCTGTTTTTTAAAGTTTACCTATGTATGTATATATTTATGGAGTAAAATGGAATAAAAACAAAAATGTAATCTTTTTGAAAGGCATAGAGTAAGTATGCTCTCTAGATTAGCTACCGGTATCCTCCTTTTCCAACTTGGTGTCGATACAGTTTTGAAAGAAATTATTCAATGAGAGTGCCTCTTTCTCGGGGATGCAAGAACAACTTAGCCTCAGCCGATGAACAATGGGTATTCTTTAGTATAGTATTGATATTCTTTGATTTAGGGGATGAAGGTCAATAATCATTTTATGACAAGATGCAATTTAAAATGTTTCTATTAAGAGGCTTTCACACAAAATGTCGAGCTCATATTCGAAGATCATAAATTTAGAATACAAGAAGAAAAGTATTTAAAGGGTGGGCCAAATACAAGTTTCTTTTTAAAAATGCAATAAAATGAACAAAATAAAACAAAATGAATAGAAATTAATAGCAAAGTTTAAACCGAAACGAAAATCTAAGCTTTCTGCAAGAATTCTATTTCTGTAAATAATTATGCAGATTGAATAAACTTGTAAAGCTCTGCCATCTGTTCGCCCCTTTTAGACTTTGTAACACTTCTTTTACTTCAACTGCATCCAATGTTTTGTTTAATTTCCTGAAAGATTGGCCAGAATCTTAGAAAGTGCATGATATTTTGGTCCAATTTGGGAATAATCAAGTGAAATATTAGAAATACCTATTGATCCAAGATTGCACAAAATTAAGCTAACTTGAGATAATAAATTTTAAAACTCTGTTGATTAGTCTTGAGGAGTCTATTTAAAGAATTTTGATCATGTAAACGAAATGTATCTTGAGCTAGACGATGAACATTGATTGTACTCCTGCTTCGATATGAAGCATATAATTGGGTGTTGTAGAAAGTAGAGCGAAAAATTGTTTAGTTAAAAAACGGTAAAAGATTTTGCAACTGCTTGTAACAGTTAACCGAGTGATGAAAAGTTTTATTTAAGATAGCTATGAATATCAGTGGATCCTTTTCCAATTTTATCAATAATGGTCTAAATTTCTTTGATTAATGATTGTCTTGTAACCACTGTACACTGTTGTAGTTTCTATGACATTGTGTCTAAAACTAATTTCATTTACTCTTTAAATACCATCATATTGAATTTAAAATATGATAACTAACAGGTAGATATAGTTATGGCCAATTTCATAAACAAACACTAAAAACACTTTTATCAAAAATCGTCTTAAATTTTATCAGACTCTTAAATCTTTCGAGTTTCACCAATCTATAAAAGGGAAATTGTAGGGATTTGATTTTGTTAAAATTGAATTCTCTTCACATCCCTGTAAAAGAGAAATTGGTTCTTTCTTTCTAACAAGCGAAATGTATGAGAAAAAATGAGAAAGCAATATATGTAGAAACCAATGTCAAGAAATGCAACAAAAAAAAAAAAAAAAAAAAAACAACGAAATGCAAAAACAAATATATTTGGAAAGATTCTGTGGCATAAAATGCTTAAGTAGATAATAACCACTTTATTTATTGTACTGACGGGTTTTCATCGGTTCCAAATGACGACCAAACAAATTCAGCAACTGACCCACAGATGCTTTTGGAAAATCGGAACCTCATTTTGTAGTCATAGTCGGAGAATCGATTCCTGTGAACCCAGGAATACTCTAAACTCTTGCTCGACGAATAACTATGTCTTGCACTTTATCGTTGGATGAAGATTTATTTTATATTGTATTCTAGATAAAAAACAGATCATTTAAATATTAGTATTTGTATCTTTAAAAATTGAAAACTAAAATATTACAAAACAATATTTCAGCTGCTATATCCAATTGTTGTTATCTACATCTGATGACATTTCAATGACACTTTTAAAATTTATTGAGCCAAAATGGGCATTTAGTTTATAAGGGTGTTTAAAAGATCGCTCTACCAAATTTTGTTGGAGGCAAGATCGTTTTTACCTTCAAAATGCAAATTACTATTTGCAAAAGTCACACACAAATATGACATCTTCATCTTCTCCAACTCCAGCACAAGCTTCGTGAGCCCACCCAGAACACATGGTTCATTTTATCCAGCCATCAGCTGGGTTTATTTGGAAAAAAGCTCCAGACAGAAGATGGAAGTATTGTCTAATGATGGAGTATTGTCTAAGGCAGCTAGAGCATCGGCGAAGTCTGTGTTGCCACAGTTTTCATGAGCTGTTGATGGAGTCATGTCTAGGGCAGCTAAAGCATCGACGAAGTCTGTGTTAACAAAAGGTGTGTTTTTTTTACATTTTCAATAGGCGAAGATAAAAAAACGATGCCTGGGGCAAACAATTCACATGTTAAATGCAACAACAACTAAGCGACTATGGGCATCAGCGATGCCCCGAGAATTTTTGGGGCATAATTTTTATCGAGGCTTAAAACTGTGCTACCAAAGCGATGAATTGTATACAAACGCTGCGCCCAAAATATCTAGTTTCCAATATCTAGCTTCAAATATCTAGTTTCAAATATCTAGTTTCAAATATCCAGTTTCCAATAGTGCCGATCAAAAATATCTCACAATCGGTGGAAGGAGAGTATACGTATCTGCGTATCAACTTTTTCCATCCCAGTGCAACAATGGGACGCAATGAAGGTGGAATTTACCCACAACCCAAAGCCACATTCGTCAAAGAAGTGTGAATTAACTTTTTTTTCAATATACATACATAGGTACATACATATGTATATTTTTTCCCACAACATTTAATCACATTTACGTTTTAATTGTTAATTTTGTTTGGTTGTTTTATCAATTAAAAAAATGAATTTTATGATGTATGACATACAATTTTTTTTTGTTAATTTGTTAATAGCGACGAAGGATGGAAATGTCAAAAATGTTCGATAGAAGATATTATGAGAAAGAGATGAGATTTGTTTTGTTTTAAAATCGTCGCTGGATAAAATATTGTCGTAAGTTACAATTTGCTACTTTTGGGGAAAGGCATTTTAAGTTCAAAAATTTTTTTCTCAAAAACTATTCGGTGAATTTTTTTTAAAAATTGAATGGCTTATACAGAAAACATCTGGCAACTCAAAAACGTGAAAGTAAATATAATATTCTGACAAAGGAAGGAATAAGGGTAAATTATTCTCAATATGCCGTTGTCGTATGTGACGGCTTAACCAAAACTGCTTGTTACCCAAACACATACGACAAAATAATCACACATACCACAAAAATTAAACAAATTCAAATTCGTTAGTATATAACATACAACATTATAACATATTACCTTTTTATTTAAAAAGTGGAACAAACTCAAATTTATTTTTATAATTATTTATTTTTCTGTATAAAAAATATTTTTTTGCAACAAAACTTAAAATAAACAAAAGTAAAAATTAAAAATTAAAATAAATAACTAATTCATATTATTCGATTAGTTATAAATACGGTTAAAAAATCCCATTTTTAAGTTCACAGTGCAGTTGATTTTAAATATTAACTTAACTTACATTTAAGAATTGGAACAAAAATACTCTTTAAAAAGATCAAAGATTTAATTAATTTTTAAAATAGCAAGATAAAATGTTTTATCTTCATTTTCTTCCATTTTTTTTGTTGGAGTCGATGGCCTTGAATTGAGCTATACGAAGCTCTTTTTGCCATAAATTAGCATTGGTTCAGTTTCGAAAACGTCCGGTGATTTTGGTCAAATCGTAAAGTAAAAAGTGTATTTTGTAAGCATTTTCTTTGTTGTAGATTAGTGTTTTGACTTTAAAGAACTGTATCTGGTTATAAGCCAAGTTTTCAGACTTGAAAGCATAGTTTTTGAAATCCTTTTGGTTCATTTGTAAAATTTTCAAGCTAACATTTGGAAAATTCATTTTATTTAAAAGGCGAATGACAGTCAACTTCTTGCAAGCAAGAATGTCCTGGCTCACAAAACTTCAGCCCCTAGTATTTCGTTGCGCATGCTAAAAAAAATTAAAAAGAATTACTCAAATCTGTCTTTTGCCTTATCATGCATAGATGTTTTCAGACACACTTGGTGCAGGGGACTTGTCCGACCTTTGCGACATCTTGATCACTACTGAAATTATACCAGCCTATGTTTTATCTTATGAGACATACGACAAATGTTTACCGATTTTTCAGTAAAATATTGTCGTATGTGCATCAAAAATGACACATACGACAATTATTTACCAAACTTTCACTGACCAAATTTTGTATGAAAAAAATGTCGTATGTTTTTATTTCGTCGTATGTGTAGCATTTTGTATACACATACGACAAAGAAATACTTAAATGGCAGCGACCTTGCACATACCACAAATTTTAACGATATTATCTTGGAAACTAACGCAGATATCGAAAAACGGTTTTCACAAGGTTGTAGAGAAAAATTCAAATAACAAAACTGCATTTAAATCTCTAAACCTCAATTTTTCACATACGACAATATTTTATCCTGGCGACGAAATGTCATTCCACAGCACAGTGCTGCCAAGTTTTTTTTTATGCCCCGATGCGTTTTATTTATCGTCGCCTATTAAAGCTGTAAAAAAAACACCTCTATAGTTTTCTTGAGTGGAAATTATTGTCGTTGCAGGGGGTTCAATTGAACGTGCCCTTTCAAGGGATGCTTCAAAAACTTCTTGTAATGGTGAATTTGTGACAAGCTCTTCAACAACTTCTGTGGAAGATTGTTCTTCAAACAAAGGCCTGTTGGTGGTTTCTGCTGGTTCAAATATCCAGTCTTCATACACGTCACTGTTTAATAAATAAATTCCAGTCTTTTTGATTGCGTTAACTGCTGTCTGAATGATGGCAGATTTCATGTAAGCGACGCCGAATAGTTCAGGAACTTGATACTCAGTAACCATTGATGGCGAATCTGTTCGCATCCATTTTTTTTTTACTTCCGACGAATAATATTGATTTAAAGGTGCCATAAATGCAACGTCCAGGGGTTGCATTCGATGCGAACAATGGGGTGGAAAGCATAGAACAAAAACGTTTTTCTCTCGAGCCTTGTTTATGAATTTCAGGTTTTTGGTATGTGTTGAATGCCCGTCTAGTCACCTTTGTTGGACTCAAGTAGATTTCAATTGTGATTGTTTTGCCACGATCTGCAGAGGTTAGAGTTCCAACCTAATCATTGAAATTTAAGATAAAGTATTGAGTCTAAGAAAAGAAACAGGAACTTACCTGAGGTTTTCCTTTCTTAGCCAATACTTTTGATACTTTTTTGGGAACCGTTGATATGCCCGTTTAGTCGACGTTATAAATACGATCAGGTGTGAAGTGATATTTATCCATTAATTCTGACAAAAGCTCAAAAAACTTAGCCACAGATACCCGATTGAAACCCATGGCTCTGGCTCCAGACGTGCCTTCCGGCTTACGAAGGCCATCCAGTTTCTTTGTCAAAATCATTTTTAATGCTATTTCTCTCTGCTAGTTGGAATGCAAGTTCACGCAAATCCCTTAAAGTAATGGGGAACAAACGACTTTCGAGCTAAATTATATGTTCAGATAATTCATTCACTTGCTCTTTTGTAAACACGGTTTTAATTGTTCCAAGAGAGCACTTTTTTGAGCAGTTTTCAAGAGTGTTAGACTTGTCGATTACTTTCTTATATCTGTTCCTTAGAGTGCTCTTAGGGACATTAAAGGTCTGACAAGCTTTTTTAAATCCCATCTCATTTTTAAGAACGGCATCAAGTGCACATTTCATTTCCGATTCTTGCCAAGACTGCCGCGTTGTTTTCCGAATGCAATTTCGTACCATATTTGACTACAAAACTTTCAAAAAAGAAATATATCAAGACAAAAATTATCCCGTAAGCTACTGAAAACATTGGGGGCAAGACCGCATAGGGGCAAGACCGTTTATATGCGGTTTTGCCCCATTCGGATCTTACGCGTACCTTCTCGAATTTTCTGATGAATTATTTTCTTTTCGAATCCTTTCTTTCACAATAAATGATTTTCAATATGCACTTTCTAAATACCAAAAAGAAAAAATTAATAATTTTAAGAAATTTACTGGTAAGAACAAAAATTATATCGCACCCGAACGATAACGATTTGACGAAAAATCACAAAAACTACCGTAACTTCTCGCCGTCTCAACCGAACTGCCTTATACTTTCAGACATGATCGATCATACCAAAAGACACGAGTTTTGTTTAACAAGTATTGCCATTCAAACTTTTTTCCATACAATATAGTACAAAAACGGTCTTGCCCCCATTTGCGGTCTTGCCCCACTTCCCCTAGATAACAACAATTGGATATAGAAGCTGAAATTATTGTTTTGTAATATTTTAGTTTTCAATTTTTAAGATACAAATACTAATTTTAAATGATCTGTTTTTTATTTAGAATAAAATATAAAATAAATCTTCATCCAACGATAAAGTGCAAGTGCAACACATAGTTATTCGTCGAGCAAGAGTATTTCTGGTTCCGATTTAGCAAAAGCATCTGTGGACGAGTTGTTTAACAAAAAATTCCCTAAAATTTCCCTTTTATAGATTGGTGAAACTCGAAAGATTTAAGTGTCGGATACAATTTAAGAGGATTTTTTATAAAAGTGCTTTTAGTGTTTGTTTATGAAATTGGCCATAAGTGCTAAGAATTCGTTAAGACTCTTGGAATCCAACTTAAAAAAACATGTTAGTATATGTCTGTGAAACGTAGAAGTGTTCTGCTTACATCTCGAGATTGTTAAATGTTTTCGATTACCGATGTCTGGGGTACATTTTGAAGATCCGCTGGCCAGAAACCATGGCCAACGTTGAGTTGTGGAATTGAACCAGGCAGCAAAAAGTGGTTGCAGACCTAATGCAAAGAAAATGGTGGTAGACTGGTTATGTCTAGTAGTTTTGCCTTACCTTTTTAATAAAAAAACAAAAAATCGACTCAAAAGTTTTTATTGATGCAACATCACATAAGAAAAACTGTCTGTATACTAACTTTTGTAACCTATTTTTTTTACCCGTGATTACAAAAATAATGAGATAGCAAAGAAGTGGATACAAATTGTACCGTTATTTTGCTTAACAGCAGTAATGTGTATGACAAGACACTTGTGCCATATGCAGAGAATATAATATGGATTTGATATTAACCGTATTTTTTCGTCTATTTACGTTTTAGCTTGGTTGTATACTTACTTTTGTGACTGTGTGTATATATGTTTCGTGTTTTGATCAAACTTAAGGTTTTCGTAATACAGTAGGTTGCTCCATGCTTTCGTAGTTCCATCAATACATTAAAGACGCAAATTGTGCGACCCAGTCTTTTTTCAGTTTATCCTTCTTCATTCGCATTTATCGAAGAAAACCAAAATGTCACCAAACTACACAGACTGAATGAGAACATACAAAGGTGTAGGGCATGCATTTTATACTCCTTACGGAAAACTAAACTTTTCATTTATCCTCTCATCCAATGTACCTCAATCATTTTCAACAACATTAAAAACATTATTAATGATCATATAATTGGTGTTTAATTTATTGCTCAACCCTTACTACAGCACAATAGAAAGGTGGATTTGTGGTTCATCTACGCTATGTATCCTGTACCAATTACTCAGAGGTTCTTCCGAAACATCATTCGAATTTAAATTAAGTGTGTTTTTGTTGAATCATTATTTTAAGAATTTCTTGGTGCGGTAGTACGAGTATCTATGAACAGAACACAATATTGAAATGTAATTATATCAAAGCTCTAACAAATGACCTATGAAATCATTAATCAATGAGTTTAATATATTGGTTCTATCTAGTCGTATTCCAGATAAATGAACGTTCATGGTTTTTGTTATTGGGACGCGTGAAGTCCAATTAGTTTTGGTACTTGCTCCTTGTTTTATTAAATTCATTAAATTTCAAAAACAAATTTATCGGTTGGTCCTTTTAAGTAAAAAATATATACCTATAGAAAATGTATTTTCCATAGTTCGTTTCATTGTTACTGTTAAAGAAACTTTAAACCGCTAAGTGCAAATAAGAAAATTCAAGTCTTTATACATTTTGCCTCACGACCTGTCACTTATAAGCTTGCATCTATAAAAGAATCTAAGTGTGCTCGGAAATTGGATGCCTTTGAATTTTTGCACCGACAAATCGACAGTCTTAGACAATAAAGAAAGAAAACTAGTAATTATTTTGTTTGATGAAGGAAAGTTCTCAAAGCAAAATGAGTATTTCAACAACGGTAGATAATATTGATTTTGATGAAGCTTATGAGTTTTTGAATTTCAATTAGTGTATGTACATACTTACAATTGGTACAATTTTTGTTAAAACTTTGAATTCAAAAATTTTGTCAAATTAGTAAGCTTTACAAAAATATTTTAGTAGGTATGATATTTGGTTAAAACGACGATTTTTTAAATTTTAATTGATTTTAGTATCATACTTTCTCTAACATTTAATTAAAGATAAAATCATAAAATAGCTAATTTTATTGTTTTAGTGTCTTGCTAACTTCATATGGCTTTTTGACATTTACAAATTACACATAAGGTCTGTTTACTTTGTTTTTGGTAAGAACTGACATTGTTTAAGATGTGTTCAGAAGAATTTATAAAAAAAAATAGCCTTAGCACTACATTAGTTACAATGGCGCAAAATTTTAAACAGTTCTCGTTTAAGTAATAAAACCGGCTCTACTTAACGCAGTCGTTTAGCTTGGAGACTTCGTCTAACTTTTGCATAATTTTAAACACGTTAGACAACTCTTCTAACTGATGTGGGTTTTACAACAGAACCTAAGCGAATTTGCGTTGAACAACCCTTAATTTGACAGATACATAACTCACACAATTACAAAAACACAAAAAAAAAAAGTTAAAAGAACAGACAACTTTAAACCAAATAATTTTTCGCGAAAAAAGTACATTTTATATACTACCTCGGTACAGATTTTGATTGTTAATAAGTTATTTACATTATTTTAGATGGAAATAAAGTATAAATCACAAATTCACAGCATAAAAACTCAATTTGTTGTTGCAAGGTGCAGATTCATTTAGCTATACTCGTCTCGGCCGGCGGCGGCGGCGCGCGTGAGTTAAATTATTTGTTCCAACTTGAGCTTTTTTAAAAAAGAAAACACTACCACTTTCTTCTAGTTAAATTATTATGTCTTTATTATTCTCATGTTCTTTTCCTACTGACACCTTCGTGTCTTACATTTTGTTTATTCTTAATACTACAATGCTAACATTGCATTTTACTTAATTCTAAGAAAATACAATATTGCATTTGGCTTAATTCTAGGAAAATTGCCAATCGCAGTTGGCTTACTTAAATACAATTTATTATTGCATAAATAACAGACACTAGGTCAGCAATTTATGCGATACTTTCAATATTTTTGTTAATTTCTCGGATAAGTTCATCGTACTTATCCGGCTGAGATTTATATGTAACTTCTCCCTCCTTTAAGTTAAAATTCTCCTGAATTTTAGGTTTCTCTATTTTAAAAAGTATTCTTTTTCTTTGAAAGTATACATATAGAAGTATTGCGAACATAGATAAAATTATTATTAAACATATTACATTTATAATATATGACATGTTTTTCTTAGATTCTATTTCTTGTATTTCTTTTATATTGCTTACTGAATTCAATATAATTTTTTCAAATTTTAATGGCTCACTCATGTTGTATGTTTCTTTATTGTTTGGGTAATAAAATCTTTGTTTTTGAATTTGTTTTATATTAGAGAATTTTTGATCTAAAAAGTATAAAGTACAATTTATGAAATTAATAAGATAATTTCCTTCAAGCATACATTTCCTATCGTCGCAAGTTTGATTTAAATTAGTTTTGATATTTTTAATAAATATAGTTTCATCATCTAAAGGTATAATTTCAGTATTAGTATTTTCTATTAGTTTACAATTTTTTCTTATAGTACAATGTTTACTTTGTTCTAATTCAGAAATAGTTTTATCTTGTTCGTATTTAAATATTTTATTATTGATTTCAATCACAAATTGTTTTTCAGCATCAATTTCCATAAAATTTTTATTGGGAACTGGAGTTAATAACTTGAGTGGAAGGGTAACAAAATTTTTCGGAATTTTTATCGCAAATATTATCGTATTCTCATTGTATCTTGTGACACCTAGTTTTATATGCTTTAATTTAAAGAAATCAATTTCGTAAGTTTCTATTTCTTCATTAGTTAAAATACTAGGATGCAAAATATTGTTTTTCGCTGAAACTATGTTTTCCTGAATATGCTCTACTCTACTGTTTATATATTTTAGTTTAAAAAGTTGATCGAAATAATTTTGTTTCATTCTTAGTTGTCTTTCTACTCTTTGCATAGTTTTAGACTGTCTCAATATAGTTTCCCTATCATTTATGATTGTTTCTTTTAATATCTGAAAAGTATTGTTAAAGTATTCATTTATTTTAACTTGTTTATTTATAACGCTTATAGCTTTATGGTTATTTTCGCGAACTTCATCTAAATGTTTAGTAATAATTTCTCTGTCTTCTTCATCCATCGTTCCAAATAACCACTTTTGTGCGCTACCTACTAGTTACTTCTGTTTTTATATCTAGAGCTCTATATGAACATTTAATGAATTTTATTTGTGGATCATTAGAAAATAATTCTATAAGCTTTTCTTGAACAATATTATATTGATGTTCAGAAAGTTCGGAATATATCCCAGTTATACCTTTTTTTATGAATCTCCTAGATATATCTGCTAAATTATTCAAGTCGTACTCTGCTACGTAAATTATCCTTTTTCCATTTATAACTGCTATCTCTTCAGTTTTATCATTTGTTAATATAATTTGCGTTTTGTATTTGTTTACAATTTCTTCTTTGATCGGTATATGATCAAGTAATTCTTCTTCACCTGAGTGCATGGTTGCGATTGTAATGCTGCCCTCTATGTTAAATACTATGTCTAATTCTGTATCACTATTGCTAGAAATTGGCGAAAAATTTTCTATGTAAGGGGGTTCTGATTTCTCTCCCTCCTCAGATTTAACGTCCTCGTTAATTCGGCTTAGAAAATCAGCCACTTTGTTATCTTTCCCTTTGAGGTATTCGATCTCAAATTGGTATTCTCCCAATTTAAGTAACCAGCGTTGATGTCTTGGTGACATGTCTTTCCCTCGATATTTAGCATGAAGATAATTTATTGGCTGATGGTCAGTCATAATCTTAAATTTGTTTCCATATAGATATGGTCTGAAATAGTTTACGGACCACATAATGGCCAAAAATTCTTTGTCTGTTGCTGAATAATTACGTTCATGTTTATTCAGCGTTCGGGATGCAAAGCAAACAGGGTGACCTTCTTGAGAAAGAACGGCGCCTATTGCATAGTTCGATGCATCTGTCGTAAGTGTGAATATTTTCTCAAAATTGGGAAAACGTAATATCGGATGACTGGTTATATACTTTTTTAACTTTTCAAATGCTTCGACATAATTTGGATCATTACAATTTACCTTACAATTTTTTTGTAAGTATTTTGTCATGGGTTCAGCTATTTTAGCGTAATCTTTGACAAATTTGCGGTAATAACCACTAAGGCCTAAGAAGCTCTTTATTTCTGTTTGGGTTTTTGGAATGCTTACTTTTTGAATTGCTTCAATTTTATTGGGGTTGGGTTTCAAACCTTCTTCAGTTACCAAATGCCCTAAAAATTCTGTCTCTTTTTTCATGAAACTGCATTTGTCAATTTGGATCTTTAAATTTTTGGATTCTAAAACTTGAAAGATGTCAGTTATAGCTTTAACATGTTCTTTTAGTGACGTACTAAAAATTAATATGTCATCTAAGTATACTACACATGTTTTGTTTATATGTATAGTCTCTCAAGACATCGTTCATAAGCCTTTGGAACGTCGCAGGGGCGTTTTTCAACCCAAAAGGCATTCTTATGAATTCATACAAACCATGTGGGGTTACAAATGCTGTTTTCTTTCTATCTTGTTCTTTAACAAGAATTTGATGGTAGCCTTTGGCCAAATCTATAGTACTAAAATACTGGGCTTTCCCCAACTTATCTAAAATAGAATCTATGTTCGGTAATGGGAACTTATCATCAATTGTGATATCGTTCAATTTTCTGTAATCGATCACAATTCGGAACTTCTTCTGTCCAGAATTGTCCATCTTTTTGGGAACCACTATTAAAGGACTTGAGTACTTAGAGTTGCTTTTTCTTATTATCCCTTGAGCCTCCATATCTCTAATTTGTCTCCTTACCTCTTCTTCGTGTTGAGGTGGGTACCTATACAATCTAGCATTCACCTGTTGATCGGTGGTTGTTACTATTTCATGCCCTATTTCTGGTGTGCTTATCAACTTATCACCTTCTTTGAAAAGCAATGAATTAAACTTTTTAATTATTTTTTTCAATTTCTCGATATTCCTCTGAATTCAGATGGTCTAGTTTTAAATATTTAATACTATCTTCAACGTATTCTAATGTATGTATTTCTTCCAATAAAATTGGTTTATGTTGAAAACTAATTATCTGCCCATTAAGTTTAATTATTCCTGTTTCTAGATCTATTAACGTGTTTAATTAGTTTAGTAGGTCTGTGCCTATTATAAACTGATATTTTCTTTCTGCTAAGCTTTTTACTTTCCAACGAATAAGAGCTCCTGTTGGTGCTTTTAATTCATCGGGTGCAGGGGTATGAACTTCAAAGTCAATTGATCCCTTGCTGTTAATTGTTGAAAATTGTATTGGCTTAATTTTAATAGTTTTAAATGTTTTAATCTTATCATCTATAAGACTAAGTGAAGACCCTGTATCAATTAAGGCTAAATATTTTTGTTTCAGTATAGTTAATTCAATTATTGGTAGGTCATCCGAGGCTAGTTGATAAAAAAATCGGAATTATTAACTTCTACCTGATTTGTTTGGTCAATGTTGCAGACAGATTCTTCTAATCTTAGCTCAGTCATATCCTGTTGAAGGCAATTTTGGACCGAATATGAAC
This sequence comes from Chrysotoxum bicinctum, assembly GCA_911387755.1. Taxonomy (NCBI): domain Eukaryota; kingdom Metazoa; phylum Arthropoda; class Insecta; order Diptera; family Syrphidae; genus Chrysotoxum; species Chrysotoxum bicinctum. Next base: position 182,605,494 of record OU426987.1, read on the forward strand.
CAAGGTTTCTTGATTGTAGGTTTTGTCTGTCTACTGTGTTGACTTGTCCGCTTTGCACATTTGAGACATCCATTGCTTCGGGTTGTTTATTATATTGCTGTCGATACTGCCCTGAGTTTCTATTATTATTTAAATTTGGATTATATCTCCTACTTTGCCCTGATCGGTTAGCATACTGATTATAATTTGGGTTAAAATTTTGTGGGCGGTTATTGAAAGGATTATTATAATTATTATTGTTATTGAAATTTCGTTGATTGTTAAAATTTCTATTTTCCCGTCTAAAATTATTTGGTAATGCTTTTCTATCATCCTTATTAACAAAATTTCTACCTTTTGTGAATTCTGGTCTTATGCATGAATCTTCGTACCTACGTCTTCTCATTATTAAAAGTATATTTTCTAAAATATGTTCCTCATATATTTTATCTAAAAGTGTTCCCTGTGTCATTTCTTTAATTGTATTTACCAAAATTCCATTTACATTACTTAAATCGATAAAATTTTCACCTTGATAATAAACTATTAATTCGTCAGCCTTATATTTAATATTTTGAACTTCAGTTGCTAATTCACTTACATTAACTCTTAGGTTGCTGATTCTTCTGTATAGTTGAAACGGCTCGATGTCTGGCTTGTATCGTAGTTTTAGAGTTGCTTTGATCAGCTCCCAGTTGTCAGGTTGTGGCACATTTAGAATTGTACTTTTGGCTTCTCCTTGTATCTTCTCATGGTATATCGCCAATGTGAGCGATCGTCTGGCTTCCTCAGTATTTCTTCCGGCTAAGTAATATTCCACAGTACGAATAAACGAATTTATTGTTATCTCTCCTTGTCCAGTGAATGTGGACATGTGTTTCACTTGGTTTAACATAGTATCCCTTCTGGCATCCCTATCTCTGTCTTGAAGGTTGTGGTAGGCGTTCCTCAATGCTTCAAGTTGGTCGTTTCTCCGTTGGAGCTCTTGTTGTAGCTCTTCTACTCGTATATTTTGGTTATTATCTGCCATTGTTTTTTTTTTTTCACACTATTGTATGGACACTAATCTTATGCGATTTTATTTGTGTGCTGAGTATACACTAATCTTCTGCGATTTTATTTGTGTGCTGAATATACACTAATCTTATGCGATTTTATTTGTATGCTTTGCACCTTAATCTTGAACGATTTTATTGTAGCACGTAGTAAGAGTTCGTTAATCACTGGATAATTCGGTAAAGTTGAATTATCCTACCGACTGCGCCAGTTAAATTATTTGTTCCAACTTGAGCTTTTTTAAAAAAGAAAACACTACCACTTTCTTCTAGTTAAATTATTATGTCTTTATCATTCTCATGTTCTTTTCCTACTGACACCTTCGTGTCTTACATTTTGTTTATTCTTAATACTACAATGCTAACATTGCATTTTACTTAATTCTAAGAAAATACAATATTGCATTTGGCTTAATTCTAGGAAAATTGCCAATCGCAGTTGGCTTACTTAAATACAATTTATTATTGCATAAATAACAGACACTAGGTCAGCAATTTATGCGATACTTTCAATATTTTTGTTAATTTCTCGGATAAGTTCATCGTACTTATCCGGCTGAGATTTATATGTAACTCGTGCGTACATAATGTACCTACATACATTTGTATTTACAGATTTGTTCATCGTAGAGCACTTTCGTATAATTGTTTCGAATTTATATTTAGTCTATTTACAAAAAACATCTTTAAAAAATCGAATAAAACATCAGTAAACATTTTTTCTTTGATTTGCTTTTGTATGAAATGACCACTGTCAATATGGATAAAGTATACTTTTAAAAGATAAACTAGCTATTTGCTGCTGTTAAAGTAAGACGAGCTCTTTAACGTTAAAGTATAGTTTATGTCCTTTAAAATTAACAAAAAGTCGGTTCTCGTTTTATACTCAATATTTAGAGTCGACTCCCACTCTAAAATTGATTTAGAGTAGGTTTTAAATGTTTAAAATTTTGCGCCAATATGTTTAAAATTAGAAAAGATTTAGTAAACTAAAATAGTATCACACTTTACACCTTAACACTAGGCTGCTACGCTGTTTAAAATTTTGCGTATTTGTTTTTAGATTGCGAGAACTTTATCTTCGTGATTGCTCACTCACTCGCACTGCCACCTGTCATGAAAATCAAGCTTTTTAAGAAGTAATAAAAATAAAATGCACGACTGGGTCGCACGAACTTGCTCCTATGTAATAGACTAGGAATTTTAAAAACCAATATTATTAGAGAAAACTGTATATAACGATCAAATTATTTTTTTTAAATTATTTTAATAGAAAGAGACGGAAACAGAATGCTATGCAAATATGACTTTATGCAAGAACAAAAATTATAAATCGTTTTAGTGGTTTCTTAAAAAAAGCTTTTATATACAAATTTTTTAAAAGATCTTTAAGAAAAAATGTTGGTACGCCAATTTAAAGTTTTTATTATTGTTCGAATAAAAATTAAATTAAAAAAAAAATATTAAGCCGTTTTTGAAATATCGAATTTTCAAAAAAAAAAAAAAAAAAAAAAAAAAAATAGATTTTTTTTTCAAAAATTCAAAATATATTTATTTTAAAATTTTGAAATGCAATGTGTTTTAGACTTTTTAGAAGCTTCTCTATAAAAAATTTCATTAGGAACCGTTATGTGGATAATGAGAAATTCAAAATTCGAAAAAATGGTTTTATGGTAGGTACAAGTTGTAATATCTTAATTTCATTTTTTTTTTAATAAATTATAGATCATAAAAATTAATTGAAAGAAAAAAAATTTTATCAAAATTCTAGGTGCCGTTTTCGAGAAAAATACGATTTTTAAAAACCATTTTTTAAAATTTTTTAACATTTGTATGGTGGGTACCTTTATTTTAGGGTAAAATGAAATTTTTTTTCTCACATCTTGTAAATTATATTAAGAAACTTTTATTTATCAAGTCTAAGAAAAATCTAGCATGGGGTTTTCGAAATATTGAGTTTTGAAAAAAAAAATTTGAAGTTTGTTTTAAAAATCCAAAAAAATTTTTTTTGAAAATTTGAAAGCACAATTTTATTAAAATTTTTGAAGATCCTTCGCAAAAAAAAATTATCAAAATCGTTGGTACCGTTTTTGAGAAAATCAAAAACAAAAAAAATGGTTCCATGGGGGGTACTTTCAATAACCATTTTTCGGAGTTTTTTTTTTTAAAGCATTACCTAGATTTAACTAAATGAAATTTTCTTGTGTTTTTATTTTTTAAATCTGTCCAGTAGTTTTTGAGAAAAAAAAATATTTATAAAATTTCGAAAAAAAATCGTATGGCAGGTACCGTTATTTTTGCTCTTAAAAAAAAAAGAAAAAAACGTGTGGGGGTAAAAAATCAAAACCCATATGTAGCAAGTTTAAAGAAAATCGGCCGAGCCGTTTAGGCTGTAGTCGAAGCGACAGACAGACAGACAGATAGAATTGTCAGACCCACTTTTTTAGTCTATCATCGTAATATCAACTTTGATCAAAATCTCGAGTTCGATTTTTTTACGAATGCATAACTTGCCTTATAGTACCTATAAGTCGCAAGTAAAAATGAGATATTCGAACCAACGTCTCGGTTTCTCAAAAATTCGGACGAATTTCCATTAGCAGCCAAAATCAAAATGATACGTAAAATACCTGGTGATCCACTTTCACGAGTTGTTAAGATTCAAGAAAGGTAATTAAAAAAACTGGGTCTTCGAACGTCCTTCGTTTATTTTGTCTGCCTGTCTTTTCATAAGTTATATCTTTTGAAATATTTCAAATATATACACATACAAGAAGAAAATTCCGCTTTTAGGGAGATAATACCATTCGACTAAGACACCCACCCGAACTGAACGAAGTGGAGATAGCTATATCGAATTTTAAGTCCAACAAAGCCGCTGAAGCTGAAGGCCTCGCTGCCGACTTGTTTAAGACTTGGTTGGGAGTATGCAAAATATGTTCGGAAGAAAGCATGCGCGATGAATGAAACCTCAGCATTTTCTGCTCGAATCTTAAGAAAGGAAACCCTCTGTACTGCTACGGAGGCATTAGTCTGATCAACATCGCATACAAGATCCTCTTTACGTATTGTGTGAACGTCTGAAGCCTCAGTGGAGCTTTAGACCAGGAAAGTCCACCATCGATCAAATGTTCGCATTACAGCAGATCTTAGAAAACGTCCAGGAACTTTAAATCGACACCTACCACCTTTTCATCGATTTCAAAGCTGCGTATGATAGCATCTATAGGAACGGACTATATAGGTTTTAGGCAAGGTGATGCTCTGTCGTGCTACTTTTTCAGTATGGTTCTTGAAAGAATAGTGTACAAAACTCATGCGTCAACACTAGATGCACAATCTTTCAAAAGTCCGTCCAATTACTGGAATATGCCAACGAGATTGGCCTATTTATAGAACAAAGCGTGGTGTCAGTGGCGCGCTTGTGAGCACTGAGATGGAAGCAAGAAAATGGGCTTATATGAGGCCAGACCAAGTATGCGTTGTCATCAAGGAAGAACACACAACACCAACGTCTTGGACAGAAAGTCACCATAGGCAGCTATAATTTTGAGGTAGTTAAGGACTCTATTTAAGGACGATATTTATTCGGACAATAACAACAGCTATAAAATCAAACGTCCAACGACTGAGGTGGCTATGTATAGCTTATAGACTCAAATGCTTCGGCCCGTAAAGTTTTGGAGTCCAACCCTGGACGACGGTGCAAGAGAGAAAGACAGCGACACAGGTGGCGCACACAAGTGGGAGAAGACCTAACTAACTTGTAGAGCGAAACTTGAGAAAGTTAGCTAGGGACTGATTTAATTGGAAAAGCTCGTTAGTTGAATTAATACTGCTGAAGGTTTTCAAATTATCAGCAAATAAAAGGCATTTATAATATTATAGATGAAGTTGTAATTTGCTTATAAAAATAATAAAAAGCAGTGGTCCAAGATGACTTCTTTGATGAACACTTGAAAAGCTAAATATTTCTTTAGAAAATACATTACCGATTTTAACAATTTGTTTTCTACCTACTAAATAACTTTGTATCCACTTAAGAAGCGAATAATGGAAGCTAAACACCACAAGTTTCTTGAAAAGGACACAATGTTGAACACGGTCGAAGGCCTTCGAAAAATCAGTGTATGTATATAGTGTTTCTTGCGAAAGTGTTTCCATATGGAACAAATATTGCATAAATAGTAGTTGTAGATCTTCCTCTTATAAAACCATGTTGGATGTGATTATGAATAAGGCTGTATTATTTTACACAGCGACTTCGAAAATCTTACAGCCTTATTTACTAACTCGTTTTAGCGACGGAGTAAAGTTACTTCGACTTTACAACGGCTCTAATTCTGAAAACCTTATTTATAATGAAAACGCACGAGGAATAGCAGTGGAATAAGCTAAAACTGGTTCATAGGAGGTTTAAGGCTGTTTTAATATCTGAATGTCATTTTGAGATGACATCTTGTGAAATTTACAAAAAGGAGTGTAAGCAATTTTTTTTTCGTTTCTTACTAAGACAAAAAGGATAGATATTTTGCATTAATAAATTATTTATATTTTCCAAACGCTCTAACAGTTGTACGGTATTGGGAACGCAATGTGGTTGGTACATTCATTTATTGGATTTGAACTTTATACAATCCAATTTTAAATGTATCGAATTTCCAATATGCATACAATGATAATAAAATGAATAATAATGAAAATCAGCTGGGGTTTGATTTAGGTGTATAATAACCAGAGTTTTAGATTTGTCACTTTTTTCCCAGTATATTTGACATAAGGAAGGCGTAGCTAAAACGGCTAAGAAAATAATTTTAAATAAGGATTTGTTTGACGTGGCGTAAACCTGAAGTAAGTGCTTCGGCTCGGTTTAACTATTCCGAGGTTGAACCCAGTATTAGTGAAAAATAAAAAATAAGGCTGTTAGGGATTAATTTTAATTGCAATGGGTCTATAATTTTCAAATGATTTATGAAGGCGAATGATTATGAAATATTTCGTTTTCCTGTTCAATTTATTTATTAAATTCAGAAAATTAAATTTTCAGTCTAATAAGCTTTTTAGATTTTTTAAGTTTGTTTTTAAGAAAACGTGAGAGGAAATCAATGCATTCAAAATGTTCCGAAACAAAGTAAAAGCTTGCTCGGTATTACAAAGCCCGCACGCGGAAGTAATACTCTATTGTGGCATAAACACGAATACAGAATTGAATCTTGGGATCTTTCGCGTTACGTGCAAATATTTTTTATTCATATCCTCACCAAAGATACGAGTAATTTGGCTTGAAAACAACGCATTAGATTAGTATACCTAGAAAATTTTCTCTAAACAAATTTAAAAGTCCCAAACAAAAATCTTGCTGATTCCATAATTAATGTAATAACCTTATAGATACGAGTATCTTTATGCCTTGAGAACTGTAAAAGAGTATACAAAAGCTGTTGTTCCTACATACATACATAGGTATATTCATCATCATTCTACATTCAATCTTACTGAAAAGATATTTGCGTGTGTGGGAGTCTTAATAATATTTTAATTAAAAGAGAAATAAGTCACACAAACGCGAAGCGGCTTGCATCAAATGAAGATTTGCGATTCATTTTATATCCAGCCAAAAGAATTCAAGTCTTTGAATTATGTTAAAGATGTAATAAAATTTATAAATAAACGATTTTCTGTCTGCTCTTAACGCAATGCAAAACGATTTGATTTATTCGCGGAATAATCGTGGACCGCAATTGATGGATGTTGCCAAAGATGAACGAAACCTGAAAAGCCAGCGACGACGCTGCAATAACAGAGATTCAGGATTTTACGTTGCCAGTTGGCATAGCACCCACCAGCCACCAACATCGCGCATCAAATCAAAGTAAGGCGATGCGATGGTTTCTGCAACAAATAATGCAGATTTTTTTATGCATTCGTCGAAAAAGACATAAAGATTTTAGAAGTGGAACATTAAAAATTCGCTTCCTTTCATCTAGTTATAGGGGATTTTGATATCACGTAAGACGATGTTGACTCTTAAGAAAGTATGAGGTATAGAAGCAAAATTGAAATAATTATCATCTGCATCCATAGTCATCTGAGACCATTTTATTAGAAGTATTGTGTAAGTCTATATTTGTATTCTACGTGAAATATTAATAAAGTTCGTAATTTGTTTTTCTTTTCAGAGTCTCACTTAATTTTACAAGTCAATATGAGATCAGAGTAAACCACTATCATTACCTTGTTTATATGTAAATAGATTTTAGGGAAATAGAATAATGAAAGGTTGTTCTATATTTTGGGATAGAACTGGAACCGTCTCAAGCTAGCTCGCTCCAGCTCCTCCTGAAGCCAACCTGCTGAGTACAAAGGAAACTAGCTTGAGGTGTAGTAGAACTTGTCCTAGGATTAACTTCTACCAGCTCATACATGCTTGAAGTTGAGAATCGGCTAGACGAAGAATATGGTAATCGCAGGATAGGACGAAACGGACCAGTTCACTGAACTGCAAGATTTCGAGTATTAATATTTTTTGTATATGAGGAAGAAGAAAAAGAAATAGAAACTTTAAGAGAATTAGAAGAGTGTATTCTCGAAGCGTCATAAAAGCAGCAGCTATTATAAAGAAATATTTGCAGTGAAAGTCAAAAACTGTCTCTAGCATGCAAATAATATAGAGATACGATTTTTAGTCGCACAACACGATTATGGAATAACTTATCCGGCACGGTTTTCCCTTGCCATTTCAATTTGCAAACATTTAAAACCAATGTTAATCGACACCTCACTTCTCTCCTCCCCTAATTTCCCCGTCGACCGTGCTGCGTTTAACATTATAAGAGTCTCTTAATAACCCTTGAGCTAGAGTGAATTATAAAAAAAGTAGAAAACCAAATACACTTTAAGCACCTATTATAACTGCTCTAATATACTCATAGAATTAAAATTATCTAAATTCTCACCAAATAAGTTTTTATTCATAGCTTTTAGATATTAAAGTGAAAAATTTCACCTGTTGCAGGTTTCCCCAAGTACTATACAATCTATGAGGTCTAAAAACCTAGCGGTGGAAAATCAGCGAAAATGAAAAAAAAAAACACCAAAATTTGTGGCTTTTTTGTTGCTAATTAGTTGCTGGAATATCGATTTTGTTGCTCGAACCGATCGCGAGAAATCGGACACAGTTCTAGATTTATGTTAAGATAGCGTGGTAGCGGTGAAAAATCAGCGAAAATGAAAAAAAAAAAACACCAAAATTTGTGGCTTTTTTGTTGCTAATTAGTTGCTGGAATACCGATTTTGTTGCTCGAAGCGATCGCGAGAAATCGGACACAGTTCTAGATTTATGTTAAGATAGCGTGGTAGCGATGAAAACTCAGCGAAAATGAAAAAAAAAAACACCAAAATTTGTGGCTTTTTTGTTGCTAATTAGTTGCTGGAATACCGATTTTGTTGCTCGAACCGATCGCGAGAAATCGGACACAGTTCTAGATTTATGTTAAGATAGCGTGGTAGCGGTGAAAAATCAGCGAAAATGAAAAAAAAAAACACCAAAATTTGTGGCTTTTTTGTTGCTAATTAGTTGCTGGAATACCGATTTTGTTGCTCGAACCGATCGCGAGAAATCGGACACAGTTCTAGATTTATGTTAAGATAGCGTGGTAGCGGTGAAATATCAGCGAAAATGAAAAAAAAAAACACCAAAATTTGTGGCTTTTTTGTTGCTAATTAGTTGCTGGAATACCGATTTTGTTGCTCGAACCGATCGCGAGAAATCGGACACAGTTCTAGATTTATGTTAAGATAGCGTGGAAGCGGTGAAAAATCAGCGAAAATGAAAAAAAAACACCAAAATTTGAAGCTTTTTTATAGCTAATTAGTTGCTCTAATGAGAATTTTCTTGCTTGAATAGTTTTTGAGATATTAATAACAATGCCGGTCGGTGACGATGCCAACTTAGTTTAGCTGAATTTTCGTCATATTTTTTGTATTAAAAATAGAAAGATTTATTGAACGATTTTTAACCATTATCGAATTACTCACTATTCAATTGTCTATAGAATAATATGAAATTTATTTTTATGTCGTGACATTCTAATAATAATGTAGGTAATAATAGAAAAAGTAGTAGGAAAGAAACAAAAAAAATAAGCCGATCGTAATGTTCATTCCTCAATGTTTAACATAATGTGTCGTACACAAAGAAAAAAAACATGTAAGTTGAAAACTACATTTTCAAAAACTAATTTTAATTCATGTTCAACAGGAGATGTCATTATTTTTGAAGTCTTTGACGACGGGACGAACCAGAAAATTAAATTGGGTGCTTTTCCACGAAGTTTAACGAATCAATTAAATAGCAGAGAAATATATAGACTTGTTGGAGCTATAGACTTTACGCCGCCTTCGAATACTCGAAGAACATCATCAGATTTAAATATAGGACACTTCACGGCCGTGTGCTTACGAGGAACTCAGTGGACAGAATACGACGCACGATCGTTGTGAAAAAGAAATATTCAGAAAAAATACATACGCTATTAAGCCTAGAATTTTAATGTATGTCAAAATCACATGACATAATTCTTAATACTGCTTTTACACGAAAGCGATTTTTAATCTTATTTCCTCGTTTGGAGTCATCTTCCGCTTTGTGTAACCCCGCCACCATACACGTCTCTCTCCTACGGGCTTAAAAATCGCAAGGTAATAATGCTTCGTTTAAAAGCAGTTTTTGTTATAAAAAACGAATGTCCTGTCCTGTAACTTTCCGCTAATTCTATGCTTTTGCACTCAAAATTCACTCAATACAACATTTTTGAGCTCGTAATTTCTTCGTTATTATGAGCTCTCCGAGCTCAAAAACTAGCTGTTCTACGCTTTTGAGCTCTTCGAGCCACACAATATACTATAACCGCACGGAATTCAGCTATGAGATTTTGAGCATTAAATAAAATATTGCGATATTTGCTGAACTTTTCAGGTGAAAGAATCCGACATTCACGTTCAAAAAAGTCATTTTATAAAACCAGCTACAGAGAGCTTAAAACATATAGTAAATAACTTCAAAGAAGTATATAGTTCAAAACAATGCGTAAATCATGAGAAAAATTCGTAAATGTTTAACGGATGCAGATCTAAATTTTACATGTGTATATAGTTAAAAATAAAATGCACGACTGGGTCGCACGAACTTGCTCCTATGTAATAGACTAGGAATTTTAAAAACGAATGTTATTAGAGAAAACTGTTCATAAGGATAAAATGATTTTTTTTTAATTCTTTAAGTAGTAAGAGATAAAAACAGAATGATATGCAAATATGAATTTATGCAGGAACAAAAATTATAAGTCTTTGTAGTGGTTCCTTAAAAAAATAAGCTTTTATGTACAAAATTTTTAAAACATTTTTAAGAAAAAATTTTGGTACGCCAACCTTAAGTTTTTATTATTGTACGAATAAAAGTCTAATTTCCAAAAAAAATACTAAGCCGTTCTTGAGATATCGAATTTTTCAAAAATAAAAATTACTTTTTTTTCTAAAAATTGAAAAAATATTTTTTCTTAAGTTTTTAAATGCAATGTTTTTTAAAATTTTTAGGAGCTTTTTTATAAAAAATTTCATTAAAATCCGTTAAGTCTATAATGAGAAATTCAAAATTCGAAAAAATCGTTCTATGGTAGGTACAGTCAGTAATATCTAGATTTAAAATTTTTTTTTATTAAATTATAAATTGTAAATATTAATCAAAAGAAAAAAAATTTTAGCAAAATTCTCGGAACCGTTTTCGAGAAAAATGCGATTTTCGAAAACCATTTTTTAAAATTTGTATGGAAGGTACCGTTAGTTTTAAATAAAACAAAATTTTTTTTCTCAAATCTTGTAGATTGTATTAAGAAACTTTTATTTGCCAAGTTTGAAAAAACTCGAACAAGGGGTTTTCGAAATATTGAGATTCCAAAAAAAAATTTTGAATTTTTTTTAAAAATCCAAAAAATTAAAAATTGAAAATTTGAATATGTAATAACATTCAAACTTTGGAGGAGCTTTGGCATAAAAAAAATTATTAAAATCGGCTGTACCGTTTTCGAGAAAATCAAAAACAAAAAAAATGGACCCAGGGGGGCTACCGAAAATAACAATTTTTTGTAAAATTTTTTTCAACCATTAGCTAGTTTTTACCAAATGAAATTTTTGGAATTTTTTTTAAAAAATTCTGTGGGACAGTTTTTGAGAAAAAAAAAATATTTATAAAATTTCGAAAAAAAATCGTATGGCAGGTACCGTTATTTTTGGTCTTAAAAAAAAATAGAAAAAAACGTCCGGGGGTAAAAAATTAAAACCCATATCTACCAAGTTTGAAGAAAATCGGCCGAGCCGTTTAGGCTGTAGTCGAACCGACAGACAGACAGACAGACAGACAGACAGACAGACAGACAGACAGACAGAATTGCGAGACCCACTTTTTTGGTCTTCGCTATCATCGTAATGTCAACTTTGATCAAAATCTCGAGTTCGATTTTTTTTACGAATGCATAACTTGCCTTATAGTACCTATAAGTCGCAAGTAAAAAATTAGATTTACATTCAGACAGAAGATTTTTATAAACTTTTTTAATAAGTCGCTTAAAGCTAGCCCTAGACGACGAACATGCTCGCTGAACTTGTTCGTGCTCGCCATGTTTTCGTCGTGTAGGGGCTGGTTCGCGAGCCGCTCGCTGTTGGCGAAAAATTTCGATTTTCTCATGTTCGTTGGCTTCGATGTTCGTCGTGTAGGGCCATGTTCGCGAGCAAATCTTATTTTTACCGTGAACGTTGCACAGTGGGTCCTCTTCATACATAATAGTGCTCAAAATACGGTTTTCAATTTTTACCAATAAAAACAAAATAAAAATGCCTAACCAATATAAATATTATAACAAATATTAGAGGAGAAGGTGGGAATATGGAACCCCATTTGGTTTTAAATTCTTTTTGTTCATACCCGTAATCTAAAGATATTAAAAACTTTTCAATTATATAAAGTATATTATATTCTTACATTATATATAAGAAAAAAAACATATTCTGAATACTTTTCGTATTAAATTTTTTACTTTATTCAAAAAAAGTCATTTTTACATTTTAAATTTTTATGTTCCTTATATGGAACCCCGGGTTCCATATTAAATGTATGTAAAAATTATATCATAATTTTTTGTGCAAAAATCACAAACATAAAAATCATGATCGCATCCTGCGCAATCACTGTGTGTCCATATGTAGCAAGACTGACCCTGTCAAAATCGTTAAAGATGGAGCCTTACGTCCTCTGTTTGAAGTTTTTTTCCTAAGTTTTGGTATGAGGTATACATAAAAAACACGTAATGGTAATATGGAACCCGGTTCCATATTCGCTTCCTCTAGGAGTTCCATATTACAAGACTTCAAATTTTAACAAAAACAGTGGTTTTCATCACTTATTCAATGAAATGAGAAAATTCTTACATACAAAATTGATAATCAAAAAATAAATATTATTTATGAATTTTCTGCAGGACAAAAACAGGTCTCGACATAAACGTTCTAGACTTACAAAAACAATGAAAAAAAGTTTTCGATTTCCCTCGGTTATTGGAAATAACCTTACGGTAAATTTATCGAGGCGAAAGCTATGTAACTTTTTAATATGAGTATTTTGTATGAGTCCTCGCAACGTGTAGCTATAGAGTAATAGATGGCACCAACAGTTTTGGTTCCAGAAGGGGGTTCCGATTTAACAACAGGTTCCATATTACCACCTTTTCCTCTATAACACAGTATTATCTTTCGTCTCTGTCTAACGGCCAAGTTACGGTACATTTAAGTTGTCTGTGTCATTGCTTTTTCATTAAACATGCAGAAGTTTTAATTGTATGCAGTTTTCTTTTATTTTTAAAAGTCAGAACTATATTCATTGTTACTAATATTTTCATTTTCAGAAGCAGTTAGTATCTATTTATAACAGTTTTTAGCATTTTTAACAAGACTCTGAATTTTGAGATTGCTTAGTACCAACAGGACCCACTGTGCGTCGCACATGCTTACTCTGTGAAGAATCAACACGAAATGAATGTTCGCCAAATGTGTTCGCCGTGTAGGGTATAACGCAAACGAACAAGTTCTGCGAGCATGTTCGTCGTTTAGGGCTAGCTTAAAGGAATTATCTGTATTCAAAAAAAGACCGCGTAGTAACCGAAATTTTTTCTACAGAGTAATCTAGCATGGCCGGTTGGTTTGCTTACGGGTTTCGAAACACTAGCGACTTCCGGTTTCTATTTTGTTGCTGACTCTGCACTCAGACAAGGCCTACTGTGCTCAACAAATTATTAATTGGATTTTTCCATGGAAAAATCGAGAGTTAAGCTAGCGTGGACGACATCAAATTTGAGTTACTCGTAGTTAAATTAACTGTGAATAAATATTTTTTTTCAACTTTTTCTTGGAACATCTTACAGCAACAAATTAGCAACAAATTTACTCTCATTTGTGTGATCGGTTATTCCAAAATTTTGTAATTTCCACGCTATCTTAACATAAATCTAGAACTGTGTCCGATTTCTCGCGATCGGTTCGAGCAACAAAATCGGTATTCCAGCAACTAATTAGCAACAAAAAAGCCACAAATTTTGGTGTTTTTTTTTTCATTTTCGCTGAGTTTTCATCGCTACCACGCTATCTTAACATAAATCTAGAACTGTGTCCGATTTCTCGCGATCGGTTCGAGCAACAAAATCGGTATTCCAGCAACTAATTAGCAACAAAAAAGCCACAAATTTTGGTGTTTTTTTTTTTCATTTTCGCTGATTTTTCACCGCTACCACGCTATCTTAACATAAATCTAGAACTGTGTCCGATTTCTCGCGATCGGTTCGAGCAACAAAATCGGTATTCCAGCAACTAATTAGCAACAAAAAAGCCACAATTTTTGGTGTTTTTTTTTTTCATTTTCGCTGATTTCCTACCGCTAGGTTTTTAGACCTCAATCTATGGGTTTTTCCGAACTTGTTATTGATGTTTAGTAATGTTACGTTAATAAAAAAAATAGAAAAACGTTATGTTTCTTAGGGATAAAATTAACATCAAATTCAAAAATTCCCATGGGTAAGAAAAATAACAGGCTTGGAAATTGGCCTTTTCTCAATTCCCTGAAAAATGATGTCAAAATTGGAGATAAACACATATAGGCTTAAGGGCAATGGCGAAAAATTTTAAACATTTCTCGTTTAGTTGCGAGACTTTGTCTAATTTTTTTTATAACTTTAAATAGATTAGACAACGTTGAACAACCCCCAATTTGACAGATAAAGAACTCAACAACTACACAATAAAAAGTTGAAAATGATCAAAAAACTTCAAAAGAAATAACGTTAAAGTATACTTTATGTCATTTAAAACTAATAAAAATTCGGTTCTCCTCCTATAAATAATTTTTAGAGTCGACTCTTATTTTAGAGCAGGTCTTAAATGTTTCAAATTTTACGCCAATAAGTTTGGTTCTAAGCCGATACCTCAAGACGAATCTACATATTTTAACGTGCAATCTTTAAATTAGTATCGCAACTTTTTATTTTCAACATAAAAAATAAATAAATTAAAGACTAAAGGCTCGTAGACAGCTTAAGCCTAGTGACTTTCAAATATTTATTCGGAATGTAGATATACCATATATAAATACTCGTAGTTAAATGTTGCTTGCTTTGAAGATATGAAATCGCAATGAACGCTACTTTGATAGCTAATGTGTGCTGGAACTAACTAAACAAACCCCAGATGGGAATCCAATCCAGTCCAACATACTAACTGTTGAGCCACGGAGTATTTAAAATAAATAAATATATGTAAGTATAGAGTTTTTTAATTGACGCGCGTCGATTTTGTCGGCCTGTGGTTGATATGTTGTTTTGGTGACATCTGTCAAATCTATTGTTTATAATTCAGTTATTGATGTCAAATCACCATGGCTATTAACACCTTAGAAAAAACACGTCCAAATGGCAAAACTTTACTATCCAAAAGGCTTTCGGGACTATTGTTTTGAATTAGAAATTTCGTTTTTGATAAACTTCGCTGGAAAGTCAAGCTAATTAAGGTCCTTCATGAATTTCTTAGGGCCCAGACTCAAGAGGTCACAAGACCTACATACACATTTCACAAATGCCTTTAGATTTCACATTGCTTACATGTGTAAACCAGATTTACACATTACCACAATTAGCCCCATATGCTTTTTTTTGAAGAAATATAAAATCTAAGTACAAACCGTAAAGTCTCTATGTGCAGACAAACGAGTATGTATGTGACTTCCTTCCAAACATAAACAGTTTCGCAACGACTATAGATTTGAATAGAGTGCAAATTTGTGCATGTGAAGGCACACACTAAAACGAAATTACACACATCAATGCGAGCTTATTCCAACTTTTAATGACTTAAGCTGATTTAAGCATGTTATTTAAATATACAGAGAGTATTGGTGAGAAATCAAGAAAAACAGAATGCACTTGAATAGGAAATGTAAGCCTAGTAATTGAATTATTAATTCCTTATGTGGCATGCAGCTCTCAGCATTCAGTACTTAGCAGCTTACAAATAGGCACCCCGTTAAAATTTTGTTATTCTTTCGTATAAGTACATTACAATTCACTCGATTGATACCAATCTTGAGGTTTGAACCAATTTATTTACGCATAGTTTTTGGCCCATATAGATTTTTTAAAAATAGTAAATAGAGTTACCTATAATAGTCCTTGCGTTTTGGAGGTGATATAATGTTGTTGTAGAATTTAATTCAATTAAAATTTTTAAGTGACCTCATAGCCAAAGTTCGTTGTGCGCAGATACGACGCACGGTGAGCTGATCAGTTAGATGCTATCATATACTTATAAGACGCAAATATTGGTCGATGTTTAGCGACTCTTATGAAACTCACAGCATTTCATTTGTCCGTGAATAAAATACTTAGGAATACAACGCGAGCTCTGATCCTGTAAATTTTTATCTTATCGCAGCTTACTAAAAACTTATCGAAAGGTTTTATCTAACTACACTAGATACACAATTTTTACTTTGAAACGTTATTGTTTGTGAGAAGTAATTTTTTTTTTAGAATTTGATTTGATGGCAACTGCAAAAACGAGGACGATAAAATTAACTTTGTTCATGTTTGTTGGAAATTGACTTCATTTAGCTGTATTTCTAAAAAAGCTGTTGTTACAGTTTGGGCTATTGCTCAATTACAATAGTTTCTTGGAGATATTCTAATCTTAAAATTAATCACAGTGGACAAACTTATGGTCTAAGGCTGGTATTCACCGAGCGCTCTTAAGCGGCTCTTAACTTTACGAGGCTCTTAACTTGAAATTTCTTTGGGGTATTCACCAACCACTCACAAGTGTTTTTCGAAGTTCGAAAATGAGAGCCACTCTCTCTTGTTCAGGCATACCCAAACTGTGAAGTGTTGTGGAATTTTGGTCTTGACAGCAAATGGATACTCTTCTACTTGGCATCGCATTGCTCACATGTACCCCGGTTACAAGAGAAGATTGAGGAATCGAATCGAATCCGAATTGAGATTTCGATCCATGTATATGGTGGCACTGGATCGAGAGATCGAATTGAAATGGGATCGAAATGACAATATGGTTTTGTACGTAAACTCGATTCTTCGATTCCTCGATTCTGGTATACAAGCATATTTTCGATTCGATTCAGCTCGTTTAGTGGGATCGGATCGAGTAATCCTATTTCAATCCGATCCAGGTATACATGGAGCTAAATCCTGATTCAATTCCGATTCAATTCTCCATATAAACGTAGTAATGGATTCGAGTCAAATGCGTGCGTGGCACGTCTTTAGCTTTCGAAGAGAGCGCTCGTAAATTTAGGAGTGGTCGGGACCAGTGGCGGCTGTACCTTAAGTGCGCTCGTGCGCTGAACCACCAATTCATAAGATTTAAAAATTACAAAATATTACTGCATCTTTATTTTTAGATTACCATGTGAATATTTATTTTTTAAACATACTAGAACAAAAACAAGTAAAATTTCCAATTATGACGAAACAATGTAAGCACTTTGCTTTACTAAAGACATACTTTCCCTACAAGTAAAAATTCTCGTGCGCTTCGGCGAGCGCACGATGACTGCTAATATAACTTATATGAGTTACAAGCTAATATCCCTGACGCGTGAGACAAAAGATATTTCATTGAATTGTATCGAGAAATTAGACTGCTCTCGTGCAGCGCCTGCACGAGAACCGATGTTTGACTAGAATACGCTGCGCGCCTGCGAATATGTAATATTGTTTCGCTCTATCCGTGACTGGTTAAATAGAGTTGGTTTGTAGGAGTTAGGTTAGTAATAATTGTTTTTTATTTTGGTTTTGGTTCGATTCTGTAATGTGTACAGTGTGTGGTGTGGGATAAAATGTACAGTGATTAGGTATATTAAAGACAGTAATAAATCTTTTTAAAATAAAGTTAATATAAAATTAGCCGGATCGTCAAGGCCCTTTTTAAATTTTACATGCAATATTTTTGGCGGAGAATCGATTTAGACAGAAACCTGAATCCACGATTTGACGCATTTAAGTGAAAAAATAAAAAACATGATTCCTTGCTAAATGTAATAAGTGTTTCAGATTTATACATGGTCGAAATTCTTCGAGCAATTATACAAAATAATAAAAAATCAACATATACATGTAAATTGTTGTTTTTTTGCGAGTTTTAATCTTAATACCTACTTAGTGAGCAAGTAAAGTGCACCACCTGTTCAACAACCCACCAGCCGCCACTGGTCGGGACCACTCCTAACTTTTAAGAGCGCTCGTAGATCTTCACTAATATTGCTTGGTGAATAGGTTTATGAGCTTCTTAAGTTATGAGCGCTCGGTGAATACCAGCCTAGGTGTGTCAAGCATTCACGTTGACAGCCAAAGATCAGGCAAAGTTAAAATATATGTATATCGAAGAGGAAACAAATATTTGGAAACAGAAATAAGTTAAGGGTATCCGTCGATTGTGCGACTTCAGGAACAACTGAGGCCAAATATCATGTCATTGGTGATCATTTCACGTTACTTATGCAAGAGATAACCTTACCCTCAAATCGTTCATGCAGAAGGCCAATCGTGGCATCCTCTGTGTTCCACGTAGAGCCGTCAGGCTGGAACAAGATGTCTCAATGTGTTGAGGACGTACTGTCACCTAATGAACCTTGGCTGCGAATAAACAGTCAGTCAGACCTTGTACGAGTGTAGGCCCAAATCCCGACCGCAAAGTTCACCAAATTGAAGTCTGAGAAAGGCCGAGTTCCTGTGGATAGCGAGGAATCGATTTTTTTTTTTTTTATATTCAATCGCGATTAAGGGTATGTTACAAGACCCTTATAATGTTTTAAACACAGCACGGGCGAGGGGGAAATTAGGAGGGGAAAAGGAGGTGTCGATGAACATTGGTCTTGAATGTTTGTAAATGAAATGGCAAGGGAAAACTGTGTCGGGTAAGTTATTCCATAATCGTGTTGTGCGACTAAAAAACGAATCTCTATATTTGACGGTACGACCAAAGTTAGGCTCAAGGGTGAACTGATGAGCATTCCTAGTGAAGCGGGTATCACGGGTGAATTAATAAAGGGGTGGAATGCAACTGGCTACTTCGAGTGAGCATTGTTTGTGAAAGAAGCGATAAAACAGGGAAATACATGAAACATTCCGAAGGTGTTCGAGAGATGGGAATGAATCCATGATAGCTCTATTTCCAATCAATTTTAACGCTCTGTTCTGAATTCTATCCAATAAATGGAGAGAAGATTGAGCAGCGCCTGCCCAAAGGTGTGAGTTATACTTGAGTTTTGGACGTATAATCGCCTTATAAATGGTAGCCAGATCAGAAGGGGTGAAAAATTTCTTACATCGATATAGAAATCCTAAGCATTTAGCAGCATTCTTGGCGGTCTCGAGTATGTGAACGAAGATCGTCGTTAACACACATACCGAGTACTGAGAGTTTTTCGGTTTCTTCGATGCATGTGCCATTCAGTGACAATGGCATAAGGGGAACATTTTGCTTCAACGACAATAGACAGCATTGAGTTTTCGAAGCATTAAACTCCACACGGTTTTTTTTACCCCATTTAACAATGCTGTAAAGTTTGGAGTTTAATGAGCTTATCATACGATACCGTTGCAATTCCACTTCCGAAGGAGATGGACGTGAATTTGGGAACGAGTATGAAAAGCTGAGAGTAGAGTCGTCGGCAAAGCAATGAAGTGGATTAGAAGTTTCAGACAAGAGATCATTTATAAAAATGAGGTAGAGAGTCGGAGACAAAACGGAGCCCTGGGGAACACCAGCATTTATTTTTTAAAGATCAGACTTAAAACCGTCCAATACAACATGTATTGAACGATCTAGAAGGTAATTTCTAATCCAACAAATAAAGGTTTCGTTGATGCCAAACGCACGCATTTTCGATAAGAGAGCCTGGTGCCAAACTCTATCAAATGTCTTAGAAATATCAAGCGCAATAATCTTACTTTCTCCAAAACAATGTAAAGATCTGTTCCACTCTTCGGTGAGATATGCCATTAGATTATCAGTGGAACGATTGCTGCGAAAGCCGTATTGCCGGTCATAAAGCGGCAAATACACACGACACTTGTGTGCACACCGGTGTCGGTGTACGGAAATGTGTCCCGTCTGTGGGCTGGTGCGCACACCGATTTTCAGTGTCCGACACCGTGTGGGTAAAATCAAAAGTTTTTGATTTTTGGTGTCGGTGTCTCGATTGGTGTGATGTGTATGGCGATGTGAGCGCACATTTGCTATTCAGTATTCACTATTTACTATTCAGTTGCAGCCGAATCGTTGTGCAGTAAAGCACGTCGAAAAATTTACGTGAAACTTATAGGTAAATTTTAACATTACGATGATAGTGAAGACTAAAAAAGTGGGTCTCGCAATTCTGTCTATATGTTTGTTCGACTATAGCTTAAACCGATTTACTTTAAACTATGGTAGATATCATTTTTAAATTTTCCCCCCATAGATTTTTTTTCTTAAGATCAAAAATAACGGTACCTTTTTTTCTCAAAAAATGTTCAGCAGATTTAAAAACATTTTCCGAAAAATGGTTATTGAGAGTACCCGCCATGGAACAATTTTTTTTTTGATGTTATCAAAAACGGTACCACCGATTTTGATTTTTTTTTTTTTGCTGAGGCTTGAAAAGTATTGCGTATTCAAATTTTCAATTTAATCTACAAGATTTGAGAAAAAAATGTATTTTACCTAAAAAATTGGCTCCGCGAAATTAGGCCCCAGGAAATAAGGCCCCAAAAAAAAAAAAATGAAATAAGGTCCCAAATTGGGGTAATTTTTCATAATGAAATTATGCCCCAATGAAATAAGGCCCCACCGAAATGAAAAAAGGCCCCAAAAATAAATGAAATAAGGCCCCAGCTTGTTTTGTCTTTTTTTATTTTTAATGAAATAAGACCCCAATTTGTTTTTTTTTATATTAAAGTTTATTTTCAAAAATGAAATAATACCCCAAGCCATCAAACAAATACTTGGATTGTATCCTGTACAATTTCCCTGCAACAAGGACACTTGTAAATCTTACCAGCAACCGATTAATTTTGCCTGCGGGAAAACATTTTTAACGGGTTGTCTCATTCTTTGTTCATAATCCGTTAAACACTTCGAGGGGTTTAAATCAAAAATATGATTTTTTATGTATATCAACAGCTGCTCATACGCCTTTTTTGTTCTTTTATCCATAAGAACAAAAAAAAAATGGGAAAAATCTTAAATTTTAAAATATGTTAAGAATTATATATGCAAGTAAAAATCCGCTGATGGTTTTCAACACGATCCTTATATTGAAAAGCATGAGTAAGTAACAGAATAGCTGACAAAAATCGCGCGATTTTTTCAGCTATTCTGTTACTTACTGATGCTTTTCAATATAAGGATCGTGTTGAAAACCATCAGCGAGTAACAGAATAGCTGAAAAAAATCGCGCGATTTTGTCAGCTATTCTGTTACTCGCTGATGGTTTTCAACACGATGGTTTTCTCTTCAAGCTTTTACATCACCTCGGTTTTACATTGAAACATGATTGCTGGGACCACACTAAGCGGTATTTTGCTAGCTCTGGGTCCTCGATTAGCGGATTTTCTTAATACTTTTTGTGAAAACAATGTTGTTTTGGCAATTTTAAGTAAATTATGCAAAATGAAATAAGGCCCGAAATTGTTTTTCAAAAAAAAAATGAAATTAAGCCCCAAATTTATGGTGGGGTCTTTTTTCATTGGGGCCTTATTTCATAATGAAATAAGGCCCCAAAAAAAAAATGAAATAAGGCCCCAAAAAATGAAATAACACCCCAAAATTCAAGAATTTTCATTGTTGTTGTTTTGTATACATTTTTTTGGGGTCTTATTTCATTTTTGTTGGGGCCTAATTTCCTGGGGCCTAATTTCGCGGAGCCAAAAAATTAAGGTACCCAACATAGAAATGTTAAAAAGTGTTTTGAAAAATGGTTTTTTTTTTCTCGAAAATGGCGAATTTTGGTAAAATTTTTTTCTTTAAATATATTTTTATGATCTTTAATTAAATAAAAAACATTTAAATTGAGATATACCTAACAGCTTGTACCTACCATAGAACCATTTTTTCAAATTTTGAATTACTCATTATCGACATCATTAACGCGCCAACCTCATCGTCTAATCCTAATGGACGACGTCCATATCGCTTATGGTTAGATCTCTCCAGTATGAGATCTCTTGCACAACTAAAGTGTGCACGATTCGGTGTGCCGCGTGTGGTGGAATGCTACACCGGTGTAGGCACACCGGTGTGCACACAGTGTCGTGGTGTATTTGCCGCTTTAAGAAGCTTTCGATCTTCGAGATATTTCTTGAGCTGATGATTTATCAGCGATTCCATGACCTTGGAAAGAAGGGACGTAAGTGCAATTGGTCGATAGGACGAGGGGGAGGAAGGGTCACCTTTTTTAGGAACAGGCTGGACAAATGCTTTTTTCCATCTTCTAGGGAAGATTCCAGAACAGTAGGAGCGATGGAAAATCTTACGCAATGGTTTTGCCAGCGATGAAGAACACCTCTTCAGAAGAATGGGGGGTATACCATCAGAACCAACGGATTTGTTTATATCAAGATCTCGAAGGGCTCTTGCAATTGTACGAGTGCCGAAAAATACCTGTCCCATTGAATGATTTACGTTCTTAAGTACAGGAGGGGCAATGTTGCTAACAGACAACGTGGAGCTAGCAGCAAAATGAGCTGCAAGTACATTTGCCTTCTCTAAAGAGCTAGTTATCGGTTTGTCTTTGTAGATGAGCGTTGGAACCGAAGATGAAGTTGATTTTTTTATGTTCTTGATAAATGACCCAGAAATTTCTACTGCCTTTGGGACATTGCAGGATTTTTTGAATTAATTTCTGGTCATGTAAGAATTTGGTTATCTTTATAACAGCGTTGCATTGGTTTCTACCTCGGGTTCTGCTGTACTCTTTCACGGACCGATCTTGTGTTCCTTTGATGTACGAAAGTTGATTGATTACCTAACCGGTCGGATAAATTTGGCCACTGAACGTTGAAGAGTCGACTTTAGAGAGCCACCATGTCTACCGAAAATGGCACAACGTTTGCACTAGACAACACCTACATATTTTGATAAAAATCTTATCATTTAGACGTGATGTTAATTCGTATAACTTGCCATGGTAATTCGGCATCCGTAACTGCATAATAAACAACAGATTTAATAGATGTCACCAAAACAATATGACCGTCAAATCTACATGCGCAAATTGGAAAACACTTTATAACCTATATCATTTCTTAAATGTAAAATGTGCTGACAGGTGATATTTATAAAATCGCGGCTTGGACAATCCGTTTCTCTTTTTTTTGGCTGAATGAATCAAAAATCAAGACCAATGTTCATCGACACCACTCCCCCCCCCCACATTTTCCCATCGCCAATGCTGTGTTTAACATTATAAGGATCTTTTAATAAACCTCTGAATTATATATACATAAAAAAAATAGGTTAGCTTAATGTAATATCTGGTTTCCTCTCTGGGGAATCTCTTAAAACCATTAAATACCTAGTAGCAAACGAACTTTTCAGAGCCTTTTGCTTTTTGTAAAAAATTAATTGCAAAAATGTAACCTGGAATAAATCCAAAGATTTTCTAATTTGAATTGGTAAATTTAGGGATCAGTATACGTGCGACAGACTTCTTGGACTTTTACCAGTATAGTTTGTAAAATATTATATATACTTATTACTAAATGGGAATAGTCAAGTTGCTGTAATTGAAGAAAGTATTGTAAGTATTGCATTTCCGTGAGGCCAGGATTTTTTGAAAAGCAATTTAATTTAAAATGAAATTTTAAAAGTGCGCCTATCTAAATGAGCTGGAATGTTCATTTAATACGAATTCCATCGAATTTGTTAAGTTTGTCACAGAGGTAATATCGTTTTTATATTTTTCTCGAAACCTGCCAAGTGTTCAATGAATATACTATAAATATATACATATACCTATATTACACTATCTTATAAATAGCATGTCTGTGTTGAATGATTATTATTATTAGTATTGATAAATGTTATATAAAAGTTTTACACTGTTGCTCTCCTTCACTGATTGTAGCAGACATTTTGTTTTAATTTTGCTCACAGTTCTTATGATTTCCGTATCGATTTACGCGTTATTAACGTTTGAATAGATTTGTTTTTATTTTATTTATACTTTTGTGCAAGGGATATTGTGCATATCTACATTTTATAGGTATCATTTTTGCAACAGAACTATGCATTTTGCAGCTTACAACCATGTCTAAAGAGAATGCTATGTAGGATTTTGAAGACTATAGATAAGTAACTTTAATATGAAGTTTAATTTGATTAAGGAACTCAAACATCCTTCTCCTGATACACATGTATGTATATAAAATGAAACAAAATTAGTATTCGAATGGAATGATGTTTATACAATGTAAAGTTTGTTGTTTTTTTTCGAATGTCAACGAAAAGATCTTTAAATAAGATAAATGTTAGGTTAAGGGCCGGTTAGGCAAAAAGAAAAAGGCATCAAAAAATTTCTTTTGGATAACTTAATGTGTTGTCATACGATTTGAAATATAAAAACTGTATGAATATGTGAAAAATACATGTTTTCTAAGAAAAGCAATTATTAATTTTACTGGAGAGGATTCCATTTTTGTATCAGCTGATTGTCAATTCGAATAAAATGGAAACATTCGTTTTACTTATGTGTGTTTCAAATTTGTACTGTTCCATTAAAATCAGAAAACAAAGCATAACAGTCAAACAACAGAAATCATCTTAAACAGTTTAAAATCAGAAATATCAAAAGCACAAATGAAAGCTTTTCCACAGACTGAATTTTCCTGTTCGCTAAAACCGACCATCAGAAAAAAGTATATTATCTTTTTTCAACTTTTCCTGGTTATTTTTCCTGTTTGCTATAATTGAAGCTTTAATTAAGATATGATCCTTAAACGTTTTTCTGCACCTTTGACTACTTAACTAATCGTTCTTACTTAACTTAACTTAACTTAACTTAACTTAACTTAACTTAACTTAACTTAACTTAACTTAACTTAACTTAACTTAACTTAACTTAACTTAACTTAACTTAACTTAACTTAACTTAACTTAACTTAACTTAACTTAACTTAACTTAACTTAACTTAACTTAACTTAACTTAACTTAACTTAACTTAACTTAACTTAACTTAACTTAACTTAACTTAACTTAACTTAACTTAACTTAACTTAACTTAACTTAACTTAACTTAACTTAACTTAACTTAACTTAACTTAACTTAACTTAACTTAACTTAACTTAACTTAACTTAACTTAACTTAACTTAACTTAACTTAACTTAACTTAACTTAACTTAACTTAACTTAACTTAACTTAACTTAACTTAACTTAACTTAACTTAACTTAACTTAACTTAACTTAACTTAACTTAACTTAACTTAACTTAACTTAACTTAACTTAACTTAACTTAACTTAACTTAACTTAACTTAACTTAACTTAACTTAACTTAACTTAACTTAACTTAACTTAACTTAACTTAACTTAACTTAACTTAACTTAAGATCGTTGGCTTATCAAAACATACGGACCCAGAAATATTACAAACCTGATTCTAGCAGAAAACACTGACTACTGCTCTCCTCGCCTCATTAAGGATATTAAAGTTATATTTTCATTCATAAAGGCTTGAGATAACGACAGGCGCCAGGCGGCAGGCGAAACTCTTCGACACAACTTTCTTTACTGATGCCTCAAAAATGGGCTATTGTATTGGTTAAAAAATCTTTTTGCTCAGTCTCTAATTATCTCTAGGTTATTTCGGGTAGGATACAAGTTACTCAAACAAGATCCATACCAGAAACGGAATACGCCTATTTATCACAGGCATACCGCTTAATTGGTTAAGTATAATACCGGAATGACATTCCAAGCCTGAACATTAACGAGGTATAACTCTTGAAAGGGTCCCGGTTCATAGAGGCATTGATGTTAATAAATGGACAGACTATATGGCCAGGCAAGGATCAATCATGTGTTTTTGTTTAGTCGCTGTTGTTTTTTCGCGCGAAATTTATTATCATGTAAGAGATTGCAAGACATAACCATTTGTAAGATTAAAACAAAAAGCGGAATTATAAAAATTAAGTCAAACTTGTTCGTTTCATACTTTCATTCCTTTTCTAAGGAACCAATCAAATTTTAAAAAAAAGATGTTTTTATTTCAAAAAATTATGATAAACAAAACATTTACACATTATGTATAAATTAATTTTTTGGGGCTTTCAAACGCAATATTAGAATATTAACTGGAAATAATGGTTGGTAAAATGAATTTTAGCAAAACAACAAACTACGATTTTAAAATAAGCGAAATAAAAAAAGGCTTTTTGTATAAAAGCAAAATAAAAATTAATGAAATAGAAATCATGAATATAGAATTTTTGACGAAACGCTACGTTCCCGGATCAGCCATTCAGGACTCACTTGCGTAAAGGTTCAAAAATCCTCTCGGAGTTATGAAGGTTAATATTTTCTCAATTTTTGTTAACGAATCGAACCGCAGGTGTAACAATTCAAAAATCTGATACGCAGACTCAGGCAAGACATAACCAGTGGAGATAAGCCGGAAATTGAAGTAGAAATAGTCATTCATAGGAGCGTAATGATTGGCAAGAGCATTTCTTGACGATATTTCGGAAATGAGCACTTTATCTCTTTTGTCAATACGATGAAATAGCCCTATGACGAACTCGTTACTTCTGTGCCGTGCCCCTTGGACCGCGAACTACCAGACTTTGATGATGCACAGTGGAAGGATCACTCAAGCATATGTCACCCGCAGTAATTTGGCACAGGAATGATTTTCGATGCAGGTGTTGCTCCGTTTTTCCTGAACACACTTCATACTACAATAATACGACACATCAAGACCTATTACATTATAGGGTATTCACGGTCTAATGCAACAGGTCTAGTAAAAATGCAGAATTGTAAAATTTTACAACACTACAACAACAAAATATACGGAGTGCAATTTTGCAATAGTGTCGCACTTTAGCTATACCCGAAACCTATTGCAACAGTAAAATACAACGGTGTAAGATTTGCAGTCGCATTTTTGACAGCTGGGCAAGAGCCACTAGCTTTTAAAATTTAAAAGTCTTTGGAAGCCGAAAGAAATTTTGTATCTTTCTTTTAATTTTATTAAATTAAATGGACCTAAAAGAAAAAAAGAAGCGCTGCCGCTAGTTGGAGTTCAATTGAAAATTGCTTACACGAATGAGGTTTTTGAAACTCTTCATCTTCATATATCAAGGAAAGCAAATTCGAAAATTGACTTCTTTCCATTTTGAGCATTTGTAGAAAGCGATCGTTGTCCAATGAAGCTAAAATATTTTGACGCCAAGCAATGGACTTAGGTATTTTGCTCATCCAACCACGACGAGATGCTAGGACGAATAGAAGGTCATCGTTCAATTCGTTAAGGATTTTACACACACAGCATCTTCTTCTTCACTTTCTGCATTTTCTGAAAATAAAATATAAATGCATCTATGTATGTAGTTGTTTTTTATCTTTAACTTCAATTCTTAATCTTATAAAAATTAAATTTTCAAAACAAAAAACAAATGCCAAACTCATTTTGACATTTACTTCAGTGTTGCAAACAGGTGAGAAAAAGTGCGTTCACTGTCTACTATTTCGCATTTTTACTAGGCTCGTTGCACAAAATCGGGAATACCCCTATTATGTTCAGAATCCCCTATAACAACTCCATCCACAGGTTTAAACGAGTTATGGTATCAAAACGACGCATGGTAATTAGGCCAGAGGGTACCATATCGCCTTAGGCCAGGTGCGCACATTCAATTTTTAGTTTCGCAACTGTTTAGTTGCTAAAATGAAACATATGGGCTTATATGGGACACCGCGCACTTAGAGCTACTCGATTTGAACAACTAAAAAGTTTGTGTTTTGACACAAACTAAACGATTGCCTTAAATTAATTCACAACAGTTGAGCTGTTTTCTATAAGCGCAAGAGAGATAAAGAGTGTGAACGTGAGTAAAGAGTTGCCAGCAGGGCTGTCGTTTCATTCTTTGAGAAAGCAGTACTTCATGAGAAAAAAAGCAGTACGCAGCAGTACGGTAGTAAAATGAAACTTTTTTTCATAAAATATTTTTTTATTTTATTTTTATAAAAAAATAAGAATAGTCAAATTTATATTTATCTCATTGAATTCTTTTTTTGAAAAATATAATTTTTTTTTCATCAAATTCACAATTGAACCGCTGCTAAGAAGAAAAAGGAAAACATTCCACTAATCATAGTTTTGGGAAATCGAAAAAAACTGTGTATTTCTGAAACTAAAAGTTATTCTTCAAAAATATTCTGACGAACAAATGTAAAGCTAGTAAAGAAGAGTAACATACCAAACAATTGAAATTAAAAACTTTAAGCTCTGGCTTAATAATTCCTGTTAAAGTGAGTGGAATGTTTTCCTTTTCCACTAATTGAAAAAAAAATCAAATAAATTATTTTAAATTAAGTTTTTTTGTTCAAATAATATAAATAATGGGTTCAAAACATTTTATTTATTTAATATTAAATAATTCTGCAAAATGAACACTAAAACAATATTTTAATAATAATTCAAGGGAATAAAAATAAACATAAATAATATGCACGACTGGATCGCAGGAACTTGCTCTTATGTTAAAGTACTTTGGAATTTAAAATACATTTTATAAATATAAAACATGGATTTAATGAGATAAAAATGTTCAAATGTATGGAATTGCCGCCTGATTAATCCTTTTAATATTAAAGTATTTTTTTATATAACAAATTTCCTTAAAATTTTTCGAGAATAAAATTTAGGATGCCAAATTTTAGGTATTTAGCAGTGTAGATTTTAGAAATAGTTTCAAAAAATAATCGTTCACACGTTTTAAAGATATTGGTTTTTCAAAAACAATTGGATTTTTTTTTTTAATTCCAAAACAATTTTTTTCGAATATTTTTATATACAATATTATCTTAAACTTAAGGGGCCTCCTGCTGAAAATTTTTGGTTAAAATCGTTAAAGCCGTTGATGAGAAAGGCAATAAATCAAAAAACGGTTCTTTGACATATACCGTTAATAACATTTTACCTCAAAATTTTTTTGAACAAAATGTGTCCATAATACCTAATTTTTTTTAACAAAATCGTTAGAGCCGTTTTTGAGATAAATAAGATTATGAATAAATACAACAAAATAAAAAAATTATTTCGACGGAAAATTTCAAATGTTGAGTGGAAAAAGGAAAATATTCCTGGAATCTCTTCCTTTTTCCACTCAATGATATTTTATAATCGCATTTAAAAAGTAGGTTTACATGGAATTTTTTTTTAGTTTTTAGGCTTATAATGTGCGCTATAAAAATAGCTACGCTTTTGCATCATTACTTCAATTTCCAATTTTTGTGGAATGTTTTCCTTTTTATTCTCAGCGGTTCAATTAACAAAGAATTATACAAACAAAAACATTATTATTGATTTTTTATATATGCATATGTGCTTTGGATTAAAATCTTATAATAGTAATGAGTTTTATATTTGTATGTACATACGTTAAAATATTTAAATACATAATAAGCAAAATTATGTTTAAATTGCACATGTTAAAAATAATTTATTAGTCTGGCCAAATTTTTAAAATTAAAGTCTTTTAATAAAGTTGAAGATAGTTTCTATCAATGTATCTGGTATCTGTCCAACAACGACTTGACTGAAAAGATACCCCTTGCAGTAGTCATATTTAAGGATTTTCTAGTTTTTGTTTTTATCAAATTTACGTTTGAAAAAACTCACTCACAAGTAGCTGTGTGGCAAAGGAAGTAAGGATCCTATAAAAATTTTGTTATATTAGGGAAACGATCTTCTCCCAAACTATTTCTGGATGAAAATACATCACTCCAGAATCATTCTAGCTCAAGTTCTCTAGACAAATCTGTAAAGTTCAGTAGAGCCCTCCACTCAAATTCCCGATCCTCAATGCTAATGTTTAGCACAAGGTTTGGAAATAAAAGATTGAGTTCTACTAAACTTTCACCTAAATTTCTTGGGCTTAGTTTTTGTATTAGGGTTTTATCGTTAAAATCGAATCTTTTTTTTATAGTCTGGCAAAGAGTTTTATTGTAGTTTAGGCAAATCGATTTTATTGCAATAATTCGTGTAATAGACATATTTTCTGTTTTTATCAAGAGTTCCGCTTTAGGCCCAATTTAGACGTCTTTAATACTTAACAGAAGATGATCATCATTCAAATTTATGTTTAAACTCAATATTTTACTGGATTTTTTTGAAACTAAATGCAAAAAGAAAAATTATTTTATCTTAAAATAACGGCGCCTATAGAAATATTAAAAAATAGTTTTCGAAAATCGTATTTTTCTCGAAAACAACCCTTAGAATGTTGATAAAAAAAATGTCTGTACGATCTACAGTTTAATAAACAAAAATTCAAATTAAGTCATTACTGGCATTATCATATCGAATTTTAATGAAATTTTTTATACAGAAACGTTCAAAAAGTTTAAGAAACAATGCATATCAAAACTTAAAAAAAAAAGAATTTTAGAATTTGAATTTTTAATTGAAGTACTAAAAGGCGTTTTACAAAATTTTAACTACGCATACATGAGTTGCGTGTGGTAGATTTTTGAAATTTTATGAGTTTCGTTCAAAGAGTTTATTCAAGAAATGTTAAAAAGGCTTATAGGTATGACGACAGAAAAAGAAACAAAAACAAACGGTGTGAGAAGAGAATAGAATAATTGGATCCGTATGGCTAATGGCTTGTTGCTTGTTGTATGTTCGTGGAGAATAGTTTTTAAATGCATTTAGACAATGCTTTGAAGATTTTGTATGAAAAAGTTAACGAGAAAAAAAAGCAGTACTACGGCTATGTTTGCAGTACGGCAGTACGGAGCTTCAAAAAGCAGTACAAATACTGCAATTGCAGTATTTCGACAGCGCTGGTTGCCAGTGAGTGGTACTCAATCAACTGGTGATTAAACTATTTGATTTCGATCACAGTTGTCAGTGCGCGGCTAGCCTTAGATATTATAACCAATCACATCTTAATATTTCTAAATGTCAATGTTGTTTCCTGTCGTCATGCCCTATATTGAGAAAAACAATATTATTTTAATACAATAAAAAGGCTAAAAAACAGCCATTGTCTTTAAAACAACTTTTGATTCTATTCATTAAGTTGCACTGTTCTATAAATTATGAAAAAAAGGATTGTAGCTACCAAAAATGTCCAGCAAATGTACAGAAACAATTAAAAACTATGTGGCTTCTTTTTCTCTTCCTATTTCACCAAATGTGAGCTTCACTTAAGTGAAATGAGTCCTAGAGTCATAAAGTGAAAACAAAATTTGAAAGTTTATCTCACATAAATTGGCAGTCCAGTCACATGTGAGTTGACATGTGTCAAAATTTTAACATTTAAAGTAGGTATTGGTCACAAGACCATCACACATTCTGTCATCAAAAACTCAAATATGACTTTTCTGAGAATCTAATTTGTTTCGAAGTGCAATAATCGGAATCTTACTTAAGCAATCGTCATTTACCAATGAAAAGTAGCTTCCGAAACGTCAAAGCAAGTGAATCAAAACACTACTGATGTTTTTATTGGAACGTCAAAAAAAGACAGATAAATAATTTCTTGAAAAACCAAATCAAAAATCTGATAAAGTTTTTTTTTTTAATTAATAGCAATATATCTTTCTCGCAAATTCACAAACGAAATAATCTTGATTTTAATGAAAGGAACATTTGTTTTTTTATTTTTGAATACCAATAACAATAACAAACAAACAAATAAAAATGGAGATCGACACCTTTGACAGTTCAGTGCTTCAGTGTGTTTCATAAATCTGCTCAGAGCAGAGTTTGGTACACATAATTTTGTGTGTAATTATTTGGAGCAAAATTCGAGCTTTGGTTTAAGCTCATAAAACGGACAGCTCAAATACTAGATACAATTTGTTTTTTTTTCACTTTTTCTTTAAAACGATTCTAGCGATTTTGACTAAATTTCGACCCTTATGTCATCTTTTTTTTCAATAAAAAAAGAAATCTATAGGCCCTTCTGTTTATTCAAAATAATAGAGTTACAGAATTTATTTGATAAGTAAAGAAGATTATGATTTTGGACCAATGTATCCTAGATATATAGTATGAAGATTTTTGCAGTAAAAATTTGGATTAAAAAAATTGGGAAACTATAGCATGCACACATAATGGAATCTGTAGATATGCTCGAAATTGCGCCAAACTTCGAAAGATCCATTCATCCCAGTGACCAAAAACTCTAAATGTACGTAAGGAATATCTATCTGTTCTTAAATTAATGTATATATACAGGGTGTCCCACAGTCACCGCCCCAAACGAAAACCATGGATTCCTGAGATCATTTTAAGTCGAAAAACTTATGAGGTAATTTTTTCGTTTTCGTCCCGTTTTCGAGTTATAACGGTTTTTATGATTTTTGCTCTCTTTTCCCTTAACTGGCTTTATCTTTGCCAAACTACGTCCGATTCGTAAGATTTTTTTTATAACCAATCAAGAATTTTTTACAATTTTAGTTTTTCTCAGAATTTTTTCTCTGCGGGCAACCGTTTCTCCGCAATTTTGCATCAAACCCATTTTTTTTCGTGTTTTAAGTTGCTTTCTTCACTTTGATATCATTTTTTTCAAAAAAACACGTTAATATGTATTAATTTTTTTCGTTAATTATTAAAGCCCAGTTCATTTTCTTAAAAAAAAATATTTTTTTTTTCCTTAAAAAGAATACTAAATGTAATTAACAACAAATAAACAAACTGAGTGAATTAAAAAAAAATAATTTTTAAATACAAAATTAACTTTTTTTGAGCTATTGTGGTTAAGAAAAAGACAAATAGATAAAGTTAATTAGTAAGACCGTTAACTTATGTAAATAGTAAAGATTTGCATTATGATTTGAAGGTTGTAAATATCTTTCTCGCGTGATCTAGTGTCCGCGTCGTGTTCTTTCACTTGATACTCCATTTTGGATTTGTTATTCAAGTTGTAGTTTTTTTTCAATTATTTGCGAACAATGGATTACACTAATCAAGAATATCTGCAAATGTTATTAATATACGCTGAAATGGGATAAATTGATCTATTTGTCCTTTTCTTAGCCACAATAGCTCAGAAAAAGTTAATTTTGTATTTAAAAATTATTATTTTTTTTTTAATTCACTCAGTTTGTTTATTTTTTGTTAATTACATTTAGTATTCTTTATAAGGAAAAAAAATATTTTTTTTTTAAGAAAATGAACTAGGCTTTAATAATAAGTGAAAAAAATTAATACTCATTAACGTGTTTTTTTGAATAAATTGATATCAAAGTGAAAAAACTACTTAAAAAACGAAAAAATTGGGTTTGATGCAAAATTGCGGAGAAACGGTTGTCCGCAGAAAAAAAAGTCTTTAGACAAACTAAAACTGTAATAAATTCTTGATTGGTTATAAAAAAAATCTTACGAATCGGACGCAGTTTGGCAAAGATAAAGCCAGTTAAGGGAAAAATAATAAAAACGGTTATAACTCGAAAACGGGACGAAAACGAGAAAATGACCACTTAAGTTTTTCGACTTAAAATGACCTCAGGAATCCATGGTTTTCATTTGGGGCGGTGACTGTGGGACACCCTGTATAACTATTTAATATTAAGGTTTTGTCATTTAAATATTATATTTTGCATATATTTTTTAATTCTGAAGACTTTTTTAATTTCGAATTAAATTTTTTATCATACTAAAATATAAATAAATAATCGCAAATGCATGTGGGATGAGGAAATCCTATTATACAAATAATATTATTTTATTTCTTTGTTGGCTCCAAGATTCTGAATAAAATTGATTAGCCGAAGTCAACAATCCACACATCAATTAATCTTGCTCCTTCATTTAAATTCTTCTCATTTAATATCAAAAATATATTTTTTTTATTCTAGTTGGCATGAGCGATTGTTTGTTCTCAATTTTAATGCTCCCACTGATATTTGAATAAAATTTGAATTGATTTGAACAGCACCGTTGGCAGTTGCGCTTGTCCGTTTGTGAGTTATATTTTCGGATTTTTCGATTTCAATTCAAGCGCACATGGAAAACGTGCAACATAATACATCAGTAGTATAAAGGCTAGGTATGGATTCGTAAAAAATCCATCTAAAATTTACAAAAAAAAAGAAACATGAGCAATACGGAAACATGAAAAAAGCTAAATTTGGAATTACTATTCTGACTTAAATTTAAATTTGGTGGTGCAACAGCTCGGAGTGAACCAGGACCTAGTGACTTACAACTCTCAACCATTCCTGTGTGCGTGTTACCAGGAACGGAGGGGACCTACAATTTTCTGCCGATTCCGAACGGCTAATGAGCAGCACTTTCCATGACAAGAGATACTCTTGGAGAATTTGTCAATTCCTCGCAAGAGGCAGTACACCCTTGAAAAAAACTTTCGATTTCGAGACCTTCCGCATGACAGTCCAACGCACTAACCATAATGCCAAGGGATACTACTATTCTGACTGTCTGGATTAATAATCTAAAATGAACGACGCACAATTAAGAGGAATAACTATAATATAGTATAAAATGAATGCCACCGAATTTTATGCAGTTGTGACAGAAAAACGTAATAGATTTCAACATTTTGGTACATTGTCTGACATAAGGCCTCGACCCCATTACGTAAAATGAAAACGATCAAACGATATCGTTTTTCTTTTTAATATCAGAGCAACGAACGGAGCTGTCAAAAAAATATCTGTGTTTTTTTTTAGCACAGACACATCAAATCGGTTAGGTTGCGTTTCTTTTTTCAATCAGAGCTAGCTCAGAGTGCGCTCTATGAGCTCAGAATAAAATGACCGAGCAGACGGAGTAAAAACCTAAGCGCGGCTAACTTTTAAATTTTTTTGTTGATATGACGGAAACAAAGGCGAAAAAATACAAACAAACAAATAAAAATGGAGATCGAGGCCTTTGACAGTTCAGTGCTCCAGTGTGTTTCATAAATAAATCGGAGAGCTCGAATCAAACTCTGGTCAGAGCGTACATTCTCAAACTTTGCTAACTTCTTATTCTTTTTGAACAGACTTTTTCATTTATTTTTGAGCAGAACAGATAGGAAAATGTAGTTGTTTAGTGGCTACATAAATAATTACTCAGTACATACAGATTCATGTATAAATTTTCTTCTAAACACCATTTAACTTTTTTATTTTATACCATTCAGTGGATACGTACGTCCCGTCATGCTTTCTTATGTATACCTACCATATGAGTACATTGGAGTCTTTATGAAAATATCTACCAATCTACCTATGTTTTGATTCGATTTTAGTGGAGTGTGATGTTGGGACGGGCAGAGACAAATTAATTAATGCAGTTGACACATAGGATTTTGGTAGCGTTCTAGATTCTGGACATAGTTCGGCACTCTTAGCTATTTAGTCGACTCTTGGCTGCAAATTTTCAATGTCGCCAGCCACAGCCACTTCTTAGATGGAACGAACTTACGTGTTTAGTGCGTTTAAGATATTTATCATTTTTCGAGGTTTCGGCCCATTTTATTAATAATATTATTTTAAGAATAGGATGATATCTAATTAATTTTGATTTTAATTCTCTTTTATGTTACGGAAAAAATGGAAAGCTTGTTTGAAAGTCAAAGCAGCACTGTCTAAGATTTTTGATGTTTACGCAATTCAGAAACATTCACTGATGTTATTTTTGTTTGTTTCTTAGGTGGTTGGTGATAAACGTCTTCTCGTTGAATCGAATTAATCCACTTATGACATTAATGATAAATGTTTAGATTCTCTGCGAATACCACATTTGTCTAGCCCAGACGTTAGTGGTTAATGGTAAAGACGAGGGAAATGATAAATGGGTAAGGGTGTTTGATATGATATTTTGTATTTATATATTTTTTTTAATGTTCTATTTGAAGGTCAGTTCAGTCAAATACTTATGTATATCTTTTTTTTTAATAAACATCCAGTTTCAACAAGAGATTATAAGTTATTGACAATCTCTGCTTTCAATGCATTATATTGACGGCGTTTGGAGCCACGATGACGTCATGACATACGACGCACTTTTATAATTGATAAACTGCGATAACATCTACCAATGTTAAGCTGTTTTTCCGTTTTTTTTTAAACCTTATTTTTAACAATGGTCGAAGTAATGGCATGTTCCAAAAAGCTTTATGCTGACATTACGGTATTTAGGTAACATATCAAAATCCACAAAATTTGTTGACATACGAGAAATCCGATTATGAAGATAAACGAAACGCACGAGTGCAAGAGGGTGCAAATCTTGCAAGGATCGACTAAGGTGATTTCTGATACTTGATAGTTGATTTGTGATAGGAGATTGAGGATTTGAGACAATTATATTTTTGCGAAGCGAATTTTTCTTGTGATAAATGTTTTGTCCTTATTTTCAAGTCAAATTGACCGTTTTGTGTGAATTTTTTTGAGGTTGCAGCAAAAAAATAAATCTGTTCGTGTTTGTACTAAAAATATACTCGCACAAATTTTTCCACACAAATTAATTTCTTCTTTTTATTTTTATTAATAACTGGAATTTACAACTTAAGTGGTTGATAATACAATACAAATCACAGCAGTTTCCCGACAAAAACAAATTAAATTAATGGATTACCTTAGCCAATTCCACCTCTGAGACTAGCTAACATCACAACAAATGATTCAAAGTTGCCTATGACTACATTACGTACGGCATGTCCATGTCACCAATATTTGCTGCTAGAATAGTGGAAGACCACATCAGATGACTCTATAAATATTAACAGCTCAGGGACTTCAAAATCAATTAGGTCAAAACCGAACTGATTTGTATTAGACCAGCAAATGAGCAAATGCAGAAACATCAAGATCACCCTACCTAACAGAACCCAACTGTCAACAAAAACTAGCGTCAAATAGCTGGAAATACAGTTCAAAGATTGATACCGGTTCAAACCCCACACATCAGCCGTACTAAGAAAAGCCAATTTTACCTTCCGCCGCATCTATCCACACGTGAGAAAACAAAACGAACTCAGCCAAAAAAAGGCTCTGATTTACAAGCAGCTCATCAGTCCGTCTGGTATACGCAGGGCCGGACAAGCTATACGTGCAAGCTGTGCAAATGCGCAGGGCGCTGAACTCAAAAGGCGCCTTGGGCAAGCGTTAAAAAAGCCACTACTTCATAACCACTACCTACCTTCTTTTTTTAAGTCTCATTTCTTTTTATAGCTCACTCCAATATTGGTATTTATTAAATAACTTACAGCTAATTCTGAATTTAAAGGCAGATATACATATATACATAGATAGATACATATCTACTTTTCCAAAAATAAGTCGATGTTTAATTTCCTATACACACCCCCATTCCCACAGTAAAAAAAACTACATCACAAAATCTTTACAAAGTGCACAATTTTGTTCGCTTAACAACAGATACCTACATATTTGCTATTTTTCTCTTTATCAATCTACTGTTACGTTATTCTTCACACTCACCATCGCATGTATGAGTGAAGGCATTTATTTTATTTTGTAATCCCTCCCCTATGCAGTGTAACATTAAACAGAATTTCAACAGCAAATACAGACAGTTAACAGTTTGCAAGTTGATAACATGAGTACGATGCCAATTCTTCTACGACCCAAACGCAAAATAATTGGCCTACTCATCAATTAACAAATTAACATTTTTTATGTGCCTATATTTTCTGGTCCCCAAGCAGTTGTTTTTTAATTTTTTTTTGTCGATGTAATAAATTACATTTAATAAGTAAATTAGACCAAACAGAACTAAATTCGAGAAAGCACATATGGCTCCAGTTTGCATTCTCTCAAACAAAGATAGAGCATAATAGTTGGACTACTCTCTCTGGGATGCAAAATAGTTAGCCTATGAAGATTTAAATAGATTTTCAGTTAACCGTTATTAAAAAAATGACATGCACTTGTTTTGTTGTTTATTGATCTCTTGTTTTATGCAAGCCAGCAACAATTTAATGTCAACCATGGTGCGTGGCGTTGCATTATAAAGAGACCTTAGGGAATCCATAAATAAAGCCTTCTAAACGAGATTATCGAGCTATAAAATCGCAAAACAATTCAATTTACCGCGCTCATCAATTCGAAAGATTATCTCAAAGTTCAAAAATAGTGGAAATGTGGAGATTGATAAAAAAACGGGACGCCTACCAATTGCAAAATCTCGAGATTGCCGAATTTTAAAAAAAAATAATAAAAGAAAATCGACGTTCAATAACGTGCAATAACTGTTCAATGGAGGGAAAGAATAAAAAAAAGTGTTTCGGCCGACACTTGCAAACGGACTATGAAAAAAATTGGATACAAATTTTATAAGGTTTGTTTTAGATTTATTTAAATTAGAGCTATTTTAATTCGTTAAAAACATAGACCAAAGAAAAACCACTTTTAACACCTAAACAAAAGAAAAAGCGGATAGAGTGGGCCAAACAACGTAAAAACTGGACTTTAAGTCAATGGCGGTCCGTTATTTGGAGTGATGAGTCCAGGTTTGAAATTTGCGTGGGCGACGAACGAAAACGAGTCATTAGAAATTCAAGAGGTCTTTCACAAAGATTGCCTTAAAAACACGGTCAAGTTTCCAGCATCTCTAATGATATGGGGATGCATGTCGGGGCGGGGTTTGGGCAATTTGAATTTTGCAAATGGAAGTGTCAATGCTGCCAGGTACAGGGATATTCTGGAAAATGAGCTTCTCCCATCAATACCATGACTTCAAGCTAGTGATCGAAACTATATTTTCCAACAGGATGAAGCTTCTTGCCATACAGCAAGGTCTAAAATGGCGTGGCTATCTGCTGAAGCTATTCCTTTACTGGAATAGCCTTCCAGCAGCCCTGACCTTTCACTAATCGAAACTGTCTGGCATAAAATGAAACAAAAACCGCGAAAAGAACCATGCCGGACCTCTTCAAGACCTTAAAGCTAAAATCATAAATATTTGGGAATCTTTTGGCACCGAAGAATGTCAAAAATTAGTTGAAGCAGTTATCAAGGCCAAAGGCGACGTAACACCATGGTGAAATAAAAATTAAGACCCATAGGCCAACTATTTTGCACTTAAAAAATGTTTAAATCGTTATTTTATTTTGTAAGATTACTCTATACCGTTATTTAATTGAAGTCATTTTGTTTTTGTTACTTATTCCTATTCAAAATAAATATATCTTAAGAAAAATACCAAAATATTGATTTTATTTCCGATAGAATTTAAGAATCAGAAGATTTTTGTTTTTTATCATAGGTAGTCCAACTATTTTGCGTTTGGGCTCGTATATGAAATCGAAGTCAGCAATGTTACTCAAACAGAAATTCTGAGGTACAAAATTCATACTCATTGACATGTCAGTGCGCAGAATTAAAAGTTGAGTCTAGGAATTTAAACTCTTCCGGTTGAGTGTTTCTTGTACTATGTTTTAGTTTGGCACTGGCCTCTGTGTTTATGAGTGAAATTTTATCACTGTCGTGTGTCGAGAATGAGACAAAGGGTTGAAATATGGAAATACTTGAGTGATGATGATGCGATGATTAATGTTGAGGCTTGTCGTTTATGAGTGAATCTGTTTTATTCAATTTCTCTTTTTCTCTATTTTTTTGTTCTTGCCAGTTATTGCTTACATTTAAAAAAGGGATTTTTTGACTGAACTAATTACTTTATTTGTCTATGTATTATGGTAAAAAAAACTCAAAACAAAAGAAAGGAT
Source organism: Chrysotoxum bicinctum (assembly GCA_911387755.1). Lineage (NCBI taxonomy): Eukaryota > Metazoa > Arthropoda > Insecta > Diptera > Syrphidae > Chrysotoxum > Chrysotoxum bicinctum. Next base: position 182,645,050 of record OU426987.1, read on the forward strand.
AGGGAATCTATATTGACAATAAAACTTGCTACGCTACTATTCCAGTAGTGTATACGAGTATGTATAAGGTTATGAATGATAATGGTGTCAACATGAAAGGAAAAGAGGCTGGTGTTCAAAACAAAATTAAGTGTCTTGAACCAAGAGCTTATTTTGTTCAGGCTACTTGCATTCCCTTTGGTTGTTGTTGGTTTTTAATGATTCAGCTTGCTGTTCATTGGAAGCTGTTAAGTTTTTTGACATTGCTCAATGCATATAAAACTTTGTATCAGGTTCAACAATGCGTTGGGACATACATATGTATATACAAAAAATTTCGCTGTTTTGACCTTAAAACCCCTTTCTGAAACCAGATGGGAGTAGACTAAATGCTTTAAAACCATTCAAAAAAATCTGAGAAGCTATAGTATGAAGCTCTTATTGAAATATCTGAGGCTGGAAACGTTGAGAATAGAAACATGCAGTCATTAGGAAGTAAAATTTTAGTTTCAAGTTTATATGTTGCATATTAATCTAGTTTGATATTTTAGAAAAAAATAATGGCGCAAAATTTTAATTGAATTAGTACGATGCTAAAGCTGTTTTAGTAATGTCATTGTTTTAGGTGTGTTCAGAAGCAATTTATTAAGAAAATTCTTGTAGTACGATACTAGTGAGAAAATGTTTAAAATTAAGAATGAGTTAGTAAACTACTATAAAGTTAGCAAATAATAATAGGCTGTTTAAAATTTTGCGCCAATATTACTAGTAAGTATTTACAAACTCCGTCTGCTAATTTATCTATACTAAATATGCCACTCAAAACTCTTTAGTGGAAATGCGATCAGAAGAACAATTCACTAACGTGCAATCAGCTGAAGCCATAGCTCTAAATCTATAAATACCATCACAGTTTCCTCAAATAACGTAGTTTTTTTAAACTAAAAGTAATAATAAACTACTTCAGGACCTCAATGACTCATGAAAGATAAGTTGACTAGTCAATCATGGCTATAGAGAAAGAGCTTGTCAAGTCATTATATTATGATGATCTAGTAACTTAGTTTGCTAAAACAGAAGCCAGAAAAGTTAATCTATTGCAATAAATTCGGTTGTATTTATTTTTATTAAAATACTAATCTTATTATTATTTCCTACACTGAATAAATTAAATATGAATATAAAACTTTTAATTCAACAACAATTAATGAGTTCATTATTTATTTGTATGTTGTTATGCCTTTGAATTAGTTTTTAAATATTTTTTACTTCAAAAAATATTTTTTTCAGTTCCTACATTTTTGTGATATATTTTTTGACTATTATTTTTGTGATATATTTTTGACTTCTTAGTTTTTAATAAAAATCATATTTATTTTAATTAAATATAAGCATTATCTAGGAATAGGCCTCTTGGGGATTCCTTGTTAAAAAACGCATTGCAAAGGGTACCCCTTGGGTAATGAGGAAATGACTTTTTCCGCCAATCCAATCCAAATGAGAGGCGCCACTGATAAGGCTTGCGCAGGGCTCTAATTTAGCTCGGGCCGGTCCTGCGTGCAAGCTGTGCAAATGCGCAGAGCGCTGAACTCAAAAGGCGCCTTGGGCAAGCGTTAAAAAAGCCACTACCTACTTCATAACCACTACCTACCATCTACCTACCATCTTTTTTAAGTCTCATTTCTTTTTATAGCTCACTCTAATATTGGTATTTATTATATAATTAACAGCTGATTCTGAATTTAAAGACAGATTATGTACATACATTATGTATATATAGATACATATCTACTTTTATAAAAATAAGTCGATGTTTAAGTTCCTATACACACCCCCATTCCCACACTAAAAAAAACTACATCACAAAATCTTTACAAAGTGCACAATTTCGTTATTTTTCACACTCACCATCGCGTGTATGAGTTAAGGCATTTATTTTATTTTGATAACCCTCCCCTATGCAGTGTAACATAAAACAGAATTTCAACAGCAAATACAGACAATTAACAGTATGCATGTTAATAAAACTCGTAACATGCGCACGATGCCAATTCTTCTATATGAAATCGAAGTCAGCAATGTTACTCAAACAGAAATTCTGAGGTACAAAATTCATACTCAGTGCGCAGAATTAAAAGTTGCGTCTAGGAATTTAAACTCTTCCGGTTGAGTGTTTCTTGTACTATGTTTTAGTTTGGCACTGGCCTCTGTTTATGAGTGAAATTTTATCACTGTCGTGTGTCGAGAATGAGACAAAGGGTTGAAATATGGAAAAACTTGAGTGATGATGATGCGATGATTAGTGTTGACTGTTGAGGTTTGTCGTTAATGAGTGAATCTGTTTTATTCAATTTCTCCTTTTCTCTATTTTTTTTGTTCTTGCCAGTTATTGTTTACATTTAAAAAAGGGACTTTTTGACTGATCTAATTACTTTATTTGTCTATGGATATAGTAAAAAAAACTCAAAACAAAAGAAAGGATAGGGAATCTACATATATTGACAATAAAACTTGCTACGCTACTATTTTAGTAGTGTATACGAGTATGTATAAGGTTATGATAATGGTTCAAACATGAAAGGAAAAGAGGCCGGTGTTCAAAACAAAATTAAGTGTCTTGAACCAAGAGCTTATTTTGTTCAGGCTGCTTGCATTCCATTTGGTTGTTGTTGGTTTTTAATGATTCAGCTTGCTGTTCATTGGAACCTGTTAAGTTTTTTGACATTGCTCAATGCCTATAAAACTTTGTATCAGGTTCAAAAATGCGTTGGGAGTTGGGACATACATAAATACAAAAAATTTCGCTGGTTTGACCTTAAAACCCCTTTCTGAAACCAGATGGGAGTAGACTAAATGCTTTAAAACCATTCAAACAAATCTTAGAAGCTGAAGCTCTTATTGAAATATCTGAGGCTGGAAACGTTGAGAATAGAAAAATGCTGTCATTAGGAAGTAAAATTTCAGTTTCAAGTTTATATGTTGCATATTAATCTAGTTTGATATTTAAGAAAAAAATAATGGCGCAAAATTTTAATTGAATTAGTACGAAGCTAAAGCTGTTTTAGTATGATACTAGGTTAAAACAATAATTTTAATCGAATATAGCATCATACTTCTCTACCCTTTAATTAAAGTTAAAATCATCGAATACCTACTTTATTTTTTTAGTATCGCGCTAGCTTCATATGACACTTTGACATTTGCAGACATCAAAAAAGGTTCGTGTACTTATTTTTTTAAACGAAATGTCGTTGTTTTAGGTGTGTCCAGAGCAATTTATTAAGGAAATTCTTTTAGTACGATACTAGTGAGAAAATGTTTAAAATTAAAAATGAGTTAGTAAACTACTATAGAGTTAGCAAATTGTTAAGTAGTACCATACTAATACCTTAATAATAGGCTGTTTAAAATTTTGCGCCAATATAACTAGTAAGTATTTACAAACTCCGTCTGCTAATTTATCTACTAAATATGCTACTAAAAACTCTTTAGTGGAAATGCGATCAGAAGAACAATTCACTAACGTGCAATCAGCTGAAGCCATAGCTCTAAATCTATAAATACCATCACAGTTTCCTCAAATAACAGTTTTTTGAAACTAAAATTAATAAAAAATTACTTCAGGACCCCAAAGACTCAGGAAAGACAAGTTGACTAGTCAATCATGGCTATAGAGAAAGAGCTTGTCAAGTCATTATATTATGATGATCTGGTAGCTGAATTTGCTAAAACAGAAGCCGGAAAAGTTAATATAGCCGGTTCTATTTATTTTTATTAAAATAATAATCTTATTATTATTTCCTACATGAGCAACAATTAATGAGTTCATTATTTATTTGTATGTTGTTATGTTTTTGAATTAGTTTTTAAATATTTTTTACTTCAAAAAATACTTTTTTCAGTTCCTAAATTTTTGTGATATATTTTTTGACTATTATTTTTGTGATATATTTTTGATTTCTTAGTTTTTAATAAAAATCATATTTATTTTAATTAAATATAAGTATTATCTAGGAATAGGCCTCTTGGGGATCCCTCGTTAAAAACACGCATTGCCAAGGGTACCCCTTGGGTAATGAGGAAATGACTTTCCGCCAATCCAATCCAAATGAGAGGCGCCACTGATAAAGCTTGCGCAGGGCTCTAATTTAGCTCGGGCCGGCCCTGGGTATACGACAACTACAACAAACACGAACAAACTGGCAATCTTCCAGAAAACAATTTTACGGATCAGCACAGGGATGCACTAGGACAGGATACGTAAAAAACACTTCAGCAGATTGCATTGCAGACGTTTGTATGAAGAAGCCAGCAATGAGAACTTGCCCTACAGCAGCGATGGAAACCATCCTTCATCTGACGCCACTACACGTGGTCATTGAAAATGCTGCTAAGGGAGCCATAATGAGATTTGCCAAGGAGGGTACTGGGACGGGTAAAATTATTGAAAACAGGGAAAAAGACTCGATAATCCGGTCGGCAGTAACAAACCTTCTTGACATTCCAAGAGATGGTATGATCAAAAGATATAACTTCGAAAAACATTTCAGAACGAAGTTAAGTTGCAAAAAAGACTGGCTAGGCGAAACAATAAACTACAGTCTTAAAGAAAATACCATCAAATGGTACACTGATGGATCGAGGACGGCTGAAGGGACTGGTGCTGGAGTTTTTGGGCCTAGAACTAAACTCTCCTTACCGATGGGACAGTCCACTACCATATTCCAGGCCATAGGCATATGTGCTGGAAGAAACCTCGATAGGAAATATAAAAACCAAAACATTGCCATCATGTCAGACAGTCAGGCTGCACTAAAAGCACTAAGCTCCTACGCCATAAGCTCCAAACTTGTTTGGGAATGCGTGATTAAGCTTAATAAACTGGGCAAGAATAACACTGTCACGCTTCATTGGGTACCAGGCCAGTTGGTGTCCAGGGCAATGAAGTGGCAGACTCCTTAGCAAAAATAGGTGCATCGACACCCCTTACAGGGCCAGAGCCCTGCTGCGAAATAGGAGAAAACGTGATCAAAAACAAAATCAAAACAGAAGAGGAGACAAAAAGATAAAAAATCTGGAAAGAACTCCCTAAGCTAAGACAGGCAAAACTCCTACTCGGGGACTACAACCGAGAGCGTTTTCTAACCTGCATTAGCTTAAGTAGGAACAACCTCAGGAAAATCACGGGGCTTCTCGCAGGCCACTGTAGGTTGAGAAGACACCTCAACATCCTTGGCCTGGTGAACAACGCGACTTGCAGATTCTGCAACACTCACGAAGAGACATCTGACCACATACTGGGGAAATGTGATGCACTCGTGCATCAAAGGCACAGGTATATGGGCAAGAAACACATAAAAGAGAGTGAATTATCATCCCTTAAAATACTCCAAATACTTCGATTCCTCAGAGGAGCAGATTTGGAGGAAGAACTGTAATAATGAGCCAACCTCATCCAGTTCTAGATGGGGGACACAATAGATCTTTAGGTCGCAATGTTTTTATACCCCAATTTATTCATTCATTCATTCATGAAGAAGCCGAAATTCTACAACTCGACAGATACCTCATCCTGTCCTGCAGAAGTTGTCTCCAGAATTAGACCAATCAGCCTAATCTTCTAATAGGAGCAGTTTTATATAAGCCAAGATATCCTGACCAAGGTTGCCTTGAAGCAATGGAAGTGCTAGATGAGAACCTAATAACTACCAATAAAGAAGAGGACATCCCCTTCTATACTAATCCAGGCTCAGTTCACATCCATGCCAACGACAAACAGACGTGAACTATCCGAGACATTGGGCCGTACCAACAATCAAATTAAGAGACGAATTTAATATTTGAGCGAAATGGACCATTATTTAAAGAGCTCTATAAACTTAGCCATACATGTTCACCCCTATCACAGAGTCCCTCGTAACAAATCCCCGAAAATTTTGTTATGCTACGAATACGAATAAATTTACATCATAGGCCCCGAACGGAATCAAAAAAGCATTTTCCTAATTTCGGAGCTTCAAAATCAATTGATTTGCGTCAAAATGTGAAAAAATAAATAAATTTTCGTTGTTCATCTTTTGATTTGATTTTAATTTTGTTGGTCGTTAAAAATGGATACCATTGCCGTTGCAATCTTTGTAATAAATGTAGAAAATACGCGAAGAAGATAAACACTAAAAATGAGATTCATTACGGAAGGATACCAATATTTATTTGTATTTACTTTATTTGCCCTTCAAAAAATAAAAAATATAAACAAATTCACATGAAAATAATAATACAAATTGTTTTTATATATTTTATTTACATGTCCTTTATTTTCGTTCGCTTAGTTATATTTGTGTTTCGTTTTAAGTTGAGCTCCGATCAAAATATCTGTTCGTATAAAAAACTGCCCAACTTCCTATTTATTCGGGGCTAGTGATACCATTATTCACGAACTCTGAATTTCGTAGCAAGTTTTTTTAGTACGACGCACGGGAGCGATGATACCTTTTTTCGGAGTTCGTACTACGAATCTATTGCGACGGGGCCTGTGATAAGGCTGATTTATGTGAACTCTAAATTATGAACCATTTACTGTACGGAACCTAAAAATAAAATGCAACATATATGGTCATTTATATAGAGTCCATTAAATAATGCTTCATTTCGCTCAAATATTAAAGTCTTCTCTGTGATTGTTGGTAAAGCCCATTGAGCAGCCATTATAAAGGATTTTTCATTTGGCGCGGATGGATTTTGGGGGCATGTGACGGCCATGTTTCTTTGGTGACGTCTGTTAATTTTTTTGTTTTTAATTCAGTTATTAATGCTAAACCACCAAAATGGCAATAAACCCGATTGAAGAGCACGCCCAAACTCAAACAAATGATAGCACTTTATTACCTATCAAAATGAGTGTCATTAGTGCAAACGTTGCCCGCGTTGCGCTTATTTTCCATTAGACGTCGATAGTCGACTCTTTAACGTTTAGCGGCCAAATTTGAGACGGCCAGTTTGGTAACCAATCAGTCAAGGTCAACATTCGTATACTTTAAAGGAATGCAAGAACGACCGATAACATCACCGCGGTCCATACAAGCTCCAACTGACCCAGAGTTCATATCCAATGACAACGCCGCCGTTTGTTCGCTAATTGGTATTCGGAGCGTAAAGAGGAACCCAATTTTGGCTGAAAAATCATCTTAAGCGACGAGGCGCCCTTTAAGAAGAATGTATGCGTTAAAAAGCTAAAGTTGGTAAGGTACTCGCCGTCAATGGTAAGCGCCCAATTTCTTATGGCCCGAATTGAACCATATTATGCTGAAGTCGCTAAAAATTTATATATTTATTTATTCGTCTTTAAAGATACAAATTTTGCGTAGACTACATTTATGGATAAAAATAAATCTGTAAATACAATAATTTTAACATTTAAATCAACAATATTACAATAATTAACTGAGGTATTCTTAATTTGATTTCTTTTTAAATTATAATCAATAGCAAAATCACAATTTTCACTGAAATCAAGCTTTAGTGATAGGATTTTGCCGACCGTAGCTAGTACTGTGATAAGGAACATTAACAAAATATCCACTTCTCGGACGCAAGGTACGAGAAGGTGCATAAATATTAAACATTAATAAGAGAACCGGACATTCAATGACGCAATTCGTTTTCGAGTTTTTAATCAAAACACCAAGGATTTTACTTACTTACTTAGGTCCTCGGACCTATTACGTCCGTGTGGTTCCCCTTGCGGGGCATAGGGCCTCCACTACTCCTACGCGCCATCGTGTACGGTTTCTGGAGATGTACCTCAGCTCTCTCCAACTCTTCCCCAGTTGTGCTGATTCCTCTTCGACCGTTCTTCGCCAAGTACTTCTGGGTCGGCCCACTCCTCTGCCTCGCTGCGTGAGAGGGTTCCATTGCATCGCTTGACTCGCAATGCACTCGTGGCCTTTTTGAAGCGTATGTCCAATCCACTGCCACTTACGTTTTCGTATTATAGAGTCGATGGGTTCCTGACCTGTCCTCGCATGAAGTTCATCATTGGAGATACGGTTAGGCCAGAAAATCCGCAAGATGTTTCGCAGACATCTATTTACGAACGTTTGCAGCTTTCTTGTGATAGTGGGTGTTACTTTCCATGTACTGCATCCATAAAGAAGCACGGATTCTACATTGGAGCGGAACAGTCGTAGCTTGGTCCTTAGGCTTATAGAGTTGTTTCTCCATATTTTGGACAGCATTCCGAACGCAGCCTTTGATTTCCCGATTCGGCTGGTTATGTCTAGTTCGGTCCCGCCATCAGTAGAGACAATACTCCCAAGGTATTGAAAACTCTCTACCGTCTCTACTGGTTGTCCAGAAATATCTATTTGAGTAGATGAGGAAGTTCCAAGGCTGATCCTTTTAGTTTTTGCCGTATTGATCTTAAGCCCGACGGTTTCGGCTTCTCTCTCCACCCTTGTTGTCATTTGATGGAGATCCATTATCCTATGAGAGAGTAAGCACACGTCATCCGCGTAGTCTAGATGTTTCAGGTGTGATAGCAGATTCCACTGAACTCCTCCATTTAAAGTCGACAAGGCTGCATGCAGCACATCACTTATTACCAACAGGAACAGTATTGGTGACAGTATACAACCTTGTCTAACGCCACTTTGGATTTCAAACTCCTCTGACAACCTTCCCTTATGTAGAACGTGACATTTGGATCCTTCATATGTAGCCTTGATCACGGTTGCCACTTGAAAAAAAAAATTGTGTCCAAAGTTGAAAATAAAAATGACCAAATGTAGTTAAAAATGACCAAAATAAAAAAAAGAAACACAAACAAACAAAAAACAGAACAATTAATTCATCACATGTTGTTGGAGCATAATGTTCTTATGTAAATTATACAGCTTATACTTATTTTTAAATTATTAAAAAACAAAAACATGAAAAATCAGGTACAGAAATTCACAAAGCACCTTATATACAAAACATGAATATTAACTTCTCACAGCTATTTTTTAGTTGAATTAGTACGATGTTAAGGCTGTTTTAGTATGAATCTAGGTAAAACCAACGATTTTGCAAATTTCAATCGAATTAAGCATCATACTTTCTCTACCCTTTTATTAAATACCTATTTTATTTTTTTAGTATCGTGCTTACTTCATCAAAAAAGGTCTGTTTGTTTTGTTTAGTTTTTTGCATGAACTGCCATTACTTTAGTGTTTAGTAGTAATTTACGAGTATTAAAAAATAGCCTTAGCACTATACCTACTGGTTAGAAAATGTTTAAAATTAAGAAAGAGTTAGTAATCTACTTAAAAGTTAGCAAATTGTTAAGTAGTATCATCATAATACCTTATTACTAAACTGTTTAAAATTTTGTGCGATATGTTTATGTATGAAGATCAATTTATTACCACTTAAGAACAACTATAAAAATAAATATGTATATGTTTTCACAAACGCTATTTTAAAACAAATTTTTTGCCGACAAATAACCATTGCTAATTTTTTGATCTTCAGACTCTTTGGCTAGCATTATATTATTAATGGTTTCAAAATTGAGTCCAATTCTTAATTTAGTTTTTATTAAACTTAATTCGCAAAATTTTCGCTCGCAATATTTTGTGCGGTGGGACTGCGCAATATTTTTAGAAATTCTTAAAATTGGTTGATGCGGTTGGCACTATAAGCAAAAAATGTATGTATTATGTTGCGACACTTTTTTTCAACTTCACTAGAAATAATAATAATAATAATAATAGTAATAATATGCAAAGCGAAGTTACAGCGAATGACAAGTGCACTAAAAAAATGACATTGCTTTTCAATTTAGCTTGATGGTTATTAACCTCACTAACCATAACACTAGCCTCATGAGTTGAAAGACCAACATTGCCCAAAATTAACGCACAATTTTAAGTCTTCTAGCTATCTATCATTAAATTCGCTAGTGGTGGAAATGAACGCATTCAGTTTTTGTGCATTCAGTTATCGTGCTGGGGTATTGTTGTTCAATTATTCACATTATTGTACTGTTTATCATACGCTAATAAAACTGCTTTTGATATACATTTCATTTCTAAGAACATAAAAAGTAAAAAAAAAGTTTTTTTTTTTCAATTCGTTGAAAAAATGACCAAATGGAATAAAAAATGACCATGTGACCAAGTGAAAAAATAATGACCAGATTTGGTCATAAATGACCAAACTGGCAACCGTGGCCTTGATTATAGCGATTAATTTATCCGGAATGCCCCTCCTGCGCAAGGCAAGCCAAATAAATTCTCTATTGACACTGTCAAACGCCTTTTCGAAATCGATGAACAGCAGGTGAAGTGGTGATCGATATTCAACGCACTGTTCGATGATGATCCGCAAGGTGTTGATGTTGATGTGATCCACGCAGGAAGATCCAGTGCGAAAACCTGCTTGTTAGGCGTCAAGAGTGTCTTCTAGGTGGGCTTTTATTCGACCTAGGACGATTTTTGCTATACCCTTCGCTACAGCAGGCAGCACGCAGATTCTCCTCCAGTTTTCGCACTGCGTAAGGTCTCCTTTCTTTGGAAGCTTGACAATCATCCCCTTTTTCCACTCCTCAGGAAAACTTTCTGTTTCCCAAGCTCTTTCTATGAGTGGGTGCAGGAGCTCAGACGATGTTGTTGGCGCTGCTCGTAAGAGCTCTGCGGGAATACCGTCAAGTCCAACCGCTTTGTTGTTCTTCAGTGCTTTGATTGCGGTTAAAATTTCTTCTCTACTGGGGGGTACAGTGCGTATTCGGGAATTTGTTACTACGGACGGCTCATTGGGTGTTAGGTTGACTTCGCTGGTAAAAACGCGATTTAAAACCGCAGAAAAGAGTTCCTTCCACCTTTTGATCTGGTCCTCATCCGAAACTAGCAGTGATCCGTCTATGCCCTTTACCAGGTGTTGTTTAGAGCTTTGGACACCAGTTAGCTCTTTGGTAATTCTGTAGACGGTCCTACTGTCGCACCTACTTGCGGCCTCTTCTGCTTCTGTTGCCAATGCGTTGATATAGTTACGCTTGTCACGTCGCACGCTACGGTGAACTTCTCTCATCTTCATGCGGTACGCAGACTCTAGCTCGATTCTGCCTGCTGCTGACGTTGCTGCAATGCGAGCTTTGAGTTGTTTTCTTTCTTCGATCCTGGCCCAAGTTTCTTCGGAAAGCCAGGCACTATTTCTTCCTTGCGACCGACCGACTATACTTTCAGCACCTGATATGAAAACATTTTTCACAACACACCAATGGTTTTCGATGGAGGTGGGTTCCGTGCTATTGATTGTTCTCAATCCTTGTGAAAGATGGTCCCCTAGTTGTTGGCGGACTGCAGGATCCTTGAGTCTATCGGTGTTGAACTTGGGCATTCGGGTGTTTCCTTGGGATCTCCGAACTGCAGCTGTTCGTAATCTTACGGTAGCAACCATCAGATGGTGGTCACGGGCAATTCCCATGTCTGCACCTCTTCTGTTTCGGACGTCCTGGAGACTGCTTCTAAATCGCCGACTGATCGCGAAATGATCAATTTGGTTGGAAGTTGTTTGTCTGTCCGTCGACACCCAACTGATTTTGTGGCACGTCTTGTGTTCAAACATGGTTCCTCCTATAAAAAGGCGGTTGGCGTTACAGAAATCGACAAAACGTTCGCCATTGTCGTTCCGGTTTCCAACACCATGCTTTCCCATAACATGCTTGAGCCTATCATTGTCATTGCCAACCTTGGCATTCAAGTCTCCCATTACCATTATGATGTCTCCACGTGGTGTACTATCATAGGCAGCACTCAGTCAGTTATAAAAGGCATCCTTCTCCTCGACAGAGGAGAGCTCCGTGGGGGCGTAACACTGTATGATGGTGACGCGGCGTACTCTAGTCCGGAATCTAGCTTTCATGATCCTGTCATATAACGGCTCCCAGGAAATTAAGCTCTTGAGAGCTGTTTTAGAAAGCAGCAATCCAACGCCAGATTCACGGTTACTTCCAGGTGCCTTTCCGGAGTAGAGTAGTACAGTGTTACGGGTTGGAGACTTATATCTCCCCGAGCCCAGCCATCTAACTTCACTGATCCCTAAGATGTGCATCTTATACCGCATGAACTCACTCTCTAATTGGAGGAATCTGGCATTTTGAGGACCTTCACTTCCGTTATCGAGAAGCGTCTTCACATTCCAGAAACCAATCTCTGTCCGGGTACAATAGCCAAAAGTCGTCAACGTGTTATCGTTCCTTATCCGAGGCGTAGTGTCGGTTTCGTTAGCAGTAATTGTTTCAGTTACGAAGAATGCTAACCTCCGTAACCTATCCTAGAAAGCTAGGCCTTTCGCACTTGTAATTTTAGCCTATTTACGTATATAGGGATACGCAAATAGTTGCCCGGGGACCACCACGAGGAGGTAAAACAAGCACTTCACCGTGACTGATTGTTGCGCTACTGGCCCAGACCATGTTCTGAGCAGTCAATAGTTTCCCGATCAGGCACGATGCAGGTCTCCCAAAGGATTTTGGTTTCTGGAAAATGTTACTACGCTACATTTTTACTTGCGATAGGTACTATATTTCTGCATTTGGAAAAAGACTAACTCGAGAAGCAATTTTGTTCAAACTTAGTACCTAAGGGTCTTCGGTGGTTCCCTAGAAGAGAAATTGAATTTTTTTTAGCTTCAAAACTAACGGTATAGCTGTTATACAAATACGTATTTATTTTTGGAGGCTCTAACGGTTTTAATAAAAAAAATATTGTTTACACAAATTTCGGGAAAAATAGTTTTTGGATATAAAAAATAAATAAATCAAATTTGCTTTGAAAATTATATATCTTGAAAGCGGGTCCTTTTTAAGACCAATCAAACGTCTATAAGTCCATAGGATAGGCGGCGCTGTCCTTATCGCATTATATGTAAATTAGTTCTTATCATTATGCTTAATAACAAGCTATTTATTATCCACCGCAATTTAACCAAATTACCACCTTTTTAATGTTCATTTTAAAATCAGCTTTTTATGTCACGATATGAATTTATTTTCGTTTGTTTCCTTTCAATTTGTAATAAATTGGTTATCAACAGTCAAGCCAATTTAAATGATTTCTTCCATTGCCACCCAATGAGACATTTAAGTTATGAATCCATTTCCCGATCGAATGCATGTACCTTACATATCAGGCCCCAAGGTGAGAGATCAATTTTGATCAAATCAAAACCGATTACGTTTAATTTCTTTTATTTAATTAACCCCTACCCGTCAGTGTTAACGTTAGATAACAACAGAAACATTCCTTTATTTTTCTTTTCCAGTGTGCAGATTCAAATTAGCGAAAAAGGCGGTCGGCACGTTCGATAGCGAAATGTTGTACACACAGTGACTGTCATCATAACGCAATTCAAAGCCACAAGGCAAACCATTTAATAGTGGAAACATTAAAAAATTTCACTTGACGGCCTTTATCGACTTGCATGTAACATGTACATAAGCACAAGTACGAGTGTGATTACTTTGAGACTGTTGCACTGCTGCACGGTCAGACGACGAGATTTACAATTAAATTGTAATTTCTCCATGGTAATAAAGTATTCCATCAAATCTGAACAATATTCGTTGACAGTCAGTGTATCGCATCGCACTCGAACAGTGCCAAGTTACCGTGTACAGCTGACAATGTTGCAGTTGCTAAACACTACACAAAGGAGGCAGCACTGGTTCTCATAATAGTCACTGACACTGGCGCGTCGAACGTCAGGTCAGACATCCATTTGAATTATTTATGCTGCAGATTGTGCGTGCCGTTTTCGAAATCTTAAATTAAATGGGCCTGCGCGAATCGCTGTTAACCTAACTTCAATTTTTTTTTCATTAATAAAGAAACATTTTTATGACTTCTACGTAAATTTCATGATTAGCATGGTATTGAGTGCTGCATGTGATGGTGATGCAGAGCTTGGTTATGATGGCCAAAGATGAAAGAATGATTTCATGTGTGAAGTTTATAAATCGCTCAATATTATTACACGCGACGACAGCAGGCGGATGTAAGCTTTATGAGTTAAAACAGCTTATTGTGATTAAATACCTATACCGATTCCATGAAATGAGAAATTCCTTTTGTCCGTAATTATACAGATTATATTTATATTTATTGGCAAAGTCTTAGTTCGTTGATATCAGTTTTCCCACTGCATGGTACTTTTGCAATTTAATATTAAACCCATATTTCTAGATTAAGGAATAGGTATTAGGTTTACGGTATTTTATTTGTTAGAAGAAGAAATACTCTATTGACCGATTTGATGTTTATCTTGGCCCGCAGTGATTTTGAGTTCTGATACAATAATATTGGTACATATGTTGGAAAGTTAATTTAAGAAACACAATGAGAAACAAATATTCGTCAGTATTATATGTACATATATGTTCGTTATTTTATAAGTAGTAGAAAATGTTTCAAGAAATTTTACCCAGGAAGCCTCTTTAGCTAAAAAGAATTAAACTTACTAAAACTAAATTTATTTACTGACAAAATCAATAAAGAACTCTTTTTTATTTTTGAAAAACTTGAACTAAATATAAAAAGTGTGATATTCTAATCTCAACACATGCACGTGCCAGCCAAGGCGGCTCGAAATTATATTCATATTTGGATTAGAAACACCCTTTCGAACCGCTCAATATACATAAGTTGTATTGGATGGTTTTAAGTCTGTAATTCATTAAATAAATTCTGGTATGCCAAAGGGCTCCGTGTTGTCTCCGACTCTCTTTCTCATATTCATGAATGATCTTTTGTCTGAAGCTTCCAATTCCAATCCAATAAATTGTTTTGTTGACGACAATACTCTCAGCTTCTCATATTCGTTTCCAGATTCACGTCCTTGTAATTCGGATGTGAATTTAGAACAGCAGCGTATGATAAGATCATTGAATTCTGATCTCGATTACATTGACAAATGGGAATTTATTGCTTCAAAAACTCGGTGCTGTCTTCAGGCGTTAAATCGCAACCCAGCACCCATGCCGCTACCCATGAGCGGTACTTGCAGTGAGGAAATCGAACAGCTCTCATTTCTCGGTATGTGCGTTGTAGATAAACTTGAACCCAGTTTCAGCTTCCCCTTTCTTTTCATATCGTCCAACACTGTGCCCTGTGCTGGTGGCCGGCCCATGGTGCTTTCACTTACCTTTTCGATTTGTTCGCCATTTGATATATGTAAGTATCTGCGAAGCTTCTCTCTGGCAACCGTTAGTCGTCTACGATGTCCCTGATCTTGTTGTTATGTGACGAGCTATGTAAGGTTATGTTAGAAGGGAATCTAACCACAAATGTCAATGGATCCATTGCGGTCCCCAGTATGTAGATAAGATAGGAGCGTGGAAGCAGAGAGAGTGGGTTGAAGGGAGCTTATGTATCAATGCCTCCCTGACCCATCCTGAATTCTTAATGAATTTTAGGATGATCTTTAAAGGCGGGACAGAAATGTCGCTCATTTGGTCGAACAAATTTTCTGCTAGGCTGAGGCATTCACAAGAAAATGGGATTATCCCTCTTCTGTCCCTTCATCCTACTTACCTCTATACAAGTCCGACGATCTAATGCCCATTCTGCTCATGTGAAGAAAAAGCTTCTATTGCCGCCTGGCTGTCTATGAAGATATCGAAGTTTCTATTTACTAACTCATGTGAGGCTCATTAGCTGCAAGGACTTCTGCTTGGAATATAATATTGCAAG
Source organism: Chrysotoxum bicinctum (assembly GCA_911387755.1). Taxonomy (NCBI): domain Eukaryota; kingdom Metazoa; phylum Arthropoda; class Insecta; order Diptera; family Syrphidae; genus Chrysotoxum; species Chrysotoxum bicinctum. The sequence goes on from OU426987.1 coordinate 182,660,760, forward strand.
CATTTGGAAGCTATATAGATCTGTTAATGGGTGTGTTTTCTGAGTAGATGTCTGAACCTATCCTCTGTATGTTTTGGAACATTCGTAAAGACCGGTTTGTATTCCAGAGCTTCCTTGTTTGAATATCTGTTATAGCCACTGCGATAAAATCTTAATGCGTGAAATTGATTATGGTTCTATGACTGTAGTGCCCTATCTCTTCCAACTATTATACTGTGAGGACGAGGACGTAACAACCCTGATAACTAGGGTTAGAACTCTGGCTTCATTTCAGGTCGGATAATAGGACGGATAATCCTATGGCAATAACCAACTACTGAGTTATAAAAGCTGTCGTTAGGCTGTGCAAAATTTATCCACCATCATCTCTTTTTCAACACCATGGCTAGCCCTGGAAACCCTCACTGATCTTGGCTTTGAGGCATAGTACATACTATCTATAGTGGTGCTACTTTCATACTGTTGAACGTTCACACTTATATGTAAGTTCAGCAAGTCAAATTCGGTTAGATGAGTCGGACGGCAGAAGCCGGTAATACAGTAAGAACAATTGGTGAGCAAATCAACTGGTCGTCACGAACTGCAATCTAAAGTCGTTTTTATTTGGCAATCCGGAAGCCTTCTGGACTCTTCTGAAAGTGTTCACTTGGGAAAAAATGACAGTTCTGATTCTGAAAAGAAGAGAAATTTTCTTCTGGGTTTGAAATCAGAATCGAAACCAGAAGCACTCACACATTCATATACTTAAACGTCAAAGTCAACAGCTGTGATTTTTGGGATTCCGGATCGGAGAGAGATTCCGGATTGCCAAATAAAAACGACATAATTGATACTAATTGTCAAACTCCTTTTGAGGTCCACATATCCTGTATAATGAATGAATTGTTAATCTTGTTTTTGTCTTCTTAGTTTATTAGTCATCAAATGATATGAAAACGAAATGTCGAATTGGATAAATGTTCGTTCATTCGTCGGTGATTGGTCGCACTTAATTAATAAATCACTTACTTCCTACATACTACATATTCTTCGGTTTTAAGTGAACATTTCAAGTTCTTATCCAACACCTGAAAAAAGTCTTCAGCAATAAGAAAAAACAGGTATGTTCATCCAACGGCACAAAGTGTTCGTTGTATCTTAATTCAATATTCCTTGCATATATTAATTTGTTGATTTCTTTTTGATTCAATTACTCACAAACAACAACACTATGTAAATTAAAATCAATACGGTAGCCTACAGTTAATAAATCAGAAACTCCATCTCAAGTAAACTGGAATTCATTAATTGATTCAATATGTGTACTTAATAAGGTGCTGAGTGAAAATTTATAACGTAAAGGGCTATCAAAAGCCCTTTAATGGGTCACCAGTATTTGAACAAATCTTCACTTGAAAAAATTCCAAAGTTAAGTATTCTTGACTTTCAAGCCTTTAATTGTATAAAACGTCATTTTATTTTACTTCCATGCGTCCAATACAATCGACTTACAGAAATAAATGACCTCCGTCATTCCCCCTCAACGCTCAACATTGTTATACGAGTATTATAGTGCCAATAAGAAATTTACATCTTATCCCTTCCCGTAAGTTTATCAAAAAATAATTTAATTCAGACACTCCAAGTCAAGGTATATACTCGTAGTTAAGCGACTTATCATCGAAAATGCATTAAACCATTATTGTCGTTGTCGTCTTGTTCGAAAGTGAAAGTCATGGGATGGCAGAACTAAGGAGTTTCGACTTGTGAGTGAACTAAACAAATATTTGTGTTAAATGATGACTCATTTTTTGATATTGCTATTGCAAAGCGTATCAATTTTATTAGACAGCTTTTTTTAAGGGCAGGAAGAATGCGGTACCTTACATGTTTCCGTAACTTATTAAAAACGTGCAGACCTTCCTAAATGTGTTTCTCATTTTGTAAATTGTGTATTGAGGGATATGTAATGTATTCTTATATAACAACCAACGAATAAGCTTTATAATCGTTGAAAATTAAGATTCCGTCTTCGAAATTCAAAGACAAAGCTTGAAGGGTCTTCGGTTAATTTGCAAGTGATTTCTTTAGTAATTTTAATAAGGTATGCAAAACATTAAAAAATTATCACTGTGTTGAAAATAATTTGTTAGTTGCTAAACCCAAACACACTGAGTATTTTTTTCATTTTAATGGCTGTTTTGTAATTGTATGGCCATTGATTATAACGTTCTGACCATTGTTATTTTTAAAGACATATGGACCATTTATTTCACCGGCCCATATAGGGCACCAAACGGTGACTTTTTCTGGATCTAATTAATGATTTTTCGACAGCTGCTTGTGGATTATCAGCGCTCCGAATGCGGCAATTCTGTTTATTGACGGAGCCATTTAACCAAAAGTGTGCTTTATTGCCGAACAAAACTAATTGAACCATGTTTTTGAAAATAAGTTTGAACAGTTTGCTTGAGTCTGTTCATGACGGATTACTGAAATAAAATAACCTTAAAACAACAGAGAACTTTCATTTGCGCTGTAACAAAATAGTTTTGCCAGTTTAAAGTTCTCTGCCTCTAAAAAGAAAACACCCGTTATTAATATTAGCTTAACGGTAACGGAAACGTTGTATGTTATATTTATTATATATATATATATTTATATTGTAGGTTTTAAATTTCTTAGAATAAGAAAATGCAAACACAAATTATTGAAATGCGAAAACATAGTTTAGTCCGAAAGTCAATTTTTTTTCCTCTTAATGAAGGACAAGCTCAGCAAAGTTCAACGAACAGCCTGCTTTGTTTAATCATGGGTGTAGCTCTCCGCTCAACTCCCTCCGCTGCACTTGATGTTCTGTTTCATCTCATACCGCTAGATATCTTTAGCAAACAATCGGTCGCTAGTACAGCTACAGCCATTCGGCTTAAAGCCTCCTCGCAGTGGATCAATAATGATAATGGCCACTCCATTATACTGAACTCGTTCAGATCTCTACCTTTACTCTGTTCAACAAAAATTTTCAGTGCAGGCCTTATGGGAGAGCTTTTTCCAAAGCAGTGGCGCCTGATGCACTTATCACTGCACTACGTTGGGAAAAATGCCACTTAAAAAACAGCAAGCCACTGACTTTCCTTAAAGAATTGTTGTTGTAATTCTTCGCAAAAAGTTGAACACTCCAACGCGACCGTTGAATCCCACTGCTGAAGGGATACTGTCATGTCAAGTCAATACGATCGTGCACTTGTTGTTATATACATCATAACAGAGTTACAATTGTCATTCTAAATTACAAGAGGCAAACGTCCTATCTTCCCTGTACTGACAATTTTTGTTAAACAGAGTATAGTAACGTCGATTTCAAGCGTCCATCCCTTTAGTTTTGGTAGACGAAGCGATTCATTTCTATACACAGATGGATCTAAAACCGATGACGGGGTCGGTGGAGGCGTATACTCCGAAAGATTAAATCTTTGTCTATCTTTTCGTCTTCCCAATCACTGTAGCGTGTTCCAGGCAGTGCTTCTAGCAATAAAAGAAGTCCGGGGCATAGAGACCTTCCAGGTAATTGTAAAGCCGACGAACTTGCAAAAAAATGGAACAATCTTACCTTTTTTGGATAGCAAATCTAACATCGGTATACCCCTAGCTACTTGTAAACTTATGCTAAAGCATGATACCATAAAGAAAGCTAACTATAGATGTACCAGCACCCCAACTTGCCAGTCTACGAACTTAATTCGGCCATTGTTTGATGCTAAACGCTCAAAACAACTAATTTCTATTGGTAGATTGCATATTAGCTCCGTTATAGGTGTCCTTACTAGACACTGCCTAATAGGAAGACATGCTTTTCGTCTTGGAGTTCCTGCATGGATGAAGAAGAAGAGGAGTCAGTATCTCACCTTCAACATATGTTCTTGTCCTGCCCTAGCACAAAGACGTAGACTCCACTTAGGAGACTTCTACTATAACGATCCTAGTGATCTAAGAAATTCCGACATTCACTGTCTCAAACGCTTCATTGTTAGCTCCAAATGGTTTAACGAGTAAGGGTGATTTTTGGAATCCTGTGGTATCACAACGGACCAAATATTTGTCTAAGTGTGTTTTGGCTCTTCCGGCCAGCAGCCACCTAAACCTAACCTAACATAAGGTAGTATGACTTTTGTAGATTTACTTGTGATTTGGTGGCATATCCCATCATTTAAGTTAAAAAAGTATTGTGAAAAAGGAAATTATCTTCGGCGGATTAGTTAATAAGAACAGCGTCCACAAAACGATAACGGCTTTTGACTAATAGATGATTTTGCAGCAGCTCGTAATACGGTGATAAGTAGCACTAGGTTTCCGAGGCTTAGAATCCACAAAGCAACCTGGCGCACTCCAGACGGTCGAACCACCAACCAAATCGACCATGCGCTAATCGGTGCAAGGTACGTATCTGACATCTTAGACTTCCCCTAACCATTTCTTAGTTGTCAAACGAAAAAAAAAAAAACTGCAAAAACCGCCTAGAAAAAAGAAATTTGACGTTGGGCCCCTCAGCATACATGACGTTGCCAGAGCTTACGAAAAGCACCTCGGCGAGAAGCTCTTCGCAGTGCATTTACCTATCACAGACGCCAACAATCAGTGGTCCCAGTATCGCGATATCATCAAAGATGTAGTCGTTACCAACCGACCCAGAGAAAGAATCCGTGGTATGATGATTAAGGGGTTCAACTGAAACGAGTGACAGAAGATGCACATGAGAATATGCTGCAGCCTGCAGCGCAAAACAAGAGCAGCGATAGAAGATTATCGAGCAAAGAGGAGATGGGAAAAAAAGATCTTGCGTAGAAAGAAGAGACTTAACTCAGCCTAGCAGCTCAATGAGACCGAAGAGTCTCGTTTTATAAAAAAAAGGCAAGCAATAGCAATTGCTTGATGGCTCTTCAAAACAAGGAAGGTAATTTTATCACCGAACCACAGGGACATGCAGATGCTTGCATGTAGCATTTCCAGCAGCTGTTAAATGGGGTCATCATTTAGAGCGTTTAATAGGGCGAGAAGACAACCCCTTCCAATAAATGAAGAACCCAGTAAAGATGAGGTAAGCTTAGATAGAAATAAGCTTAAGGACAACAAAGCCCAAAGGATCTGATGACTTACCTGTAGATCTCTTCAAATAAAGAGGTATCTAATGTTTTGGTAGGGTACATGCATCAATTCATTGACCGAATATTGTTGGAAGGGAGTATGCCCGATGACCCGACCATCATCTCCATATACCTCATGTACAAAAAAGGTGATCCAATGTCTCGCAAGAGTGCTCTTTCGAAAGAAAAATTCTTTGACGGATATTTGGTCCTGTGTGCGAGGGGGCGAATAGAGGAGAAGACTCATTTCTAAAACCACCACCTAGTTCTTTAAATGTTGAAATGCAATAGCGAATTTTGATGAACTCATTAAATTCCGATAGTAACAGCATTGGTACATGGGGTTTTATTAATCGTGTGGAATTCAATACTTTCAGAACTCTAAGTCGTTTTAAGTCGTAAAATTGGAATATACTCCACAACTATTATGAGTATAGGTATATGGTCTGGTGCATCTAAGGCATTTTGCGGAGTTTTTCAATAAGTGCGGGTAGATCTTAAAATAAAATAACACAAGCTGTGTCTGTGGTATTACCGAATTCTTTTTTTTTATCTAAAAGGCTAATTATGTATGGAATATGACATCGTTCAAATGCTCTCTTCGGCTTCTTATGATGACACGGATTCGAACGATTATATTTCCAATGACTCTTTATTCGCAAAAACCTGCGACTTCAGGAAAACCCACAAGAATTAATATAGCGGGGTGAAATCGCATGTTTGTTGGTGCCGAATCACTCTACCTTTTGGTGAGATAACCATACCCTCAAATCGTTTATAAGCTGAATGTAAATCGTGACGTCCGCACTGTGCAATTTGCGCCATTATACCACATGTCGTCTAGGTCCATATGGTTCAATTTGGGTCAAAAGAAATTGGTTATCATAGTTCTGTACCTCTCGCCATTGATGGTGACCACCTCACCAACGTCGTTTTCGCCATCGTCACCCGCCCAAAATCTACACCAAACGGTAACTTTTTGAGGACGCATTGTCATCTGGCGAATCTCGTTTGGATTGGTTTCGTCCTATAAACGGCAATTTTGCTCGTTAACACAGCCATTCATCCAAAAATTAGCCTAGTCGACGGCCAAAATTTGGGGTCCTCTTCCAAACGCTCCAAAGCCCAGTCGGCGAACAAACGGCGACGTTGCTTATGATCGTGGGTCAGTTGAATCGAAAAATTCGCAAAGTTGAAATCTGCGAAAGGCCGAATTCTTGTGGACGGTGACCTTGAGCTCTGCTGTACATTTTAACGGATCTCGGAAGAATGTTGGCTCATTGATTACTGAATCGGTCGTATTAAGTTTGGTTACCAAACGTTGATGAGGAGCCTGTGAAAGGCCCCCAGTGCAAAGCGCACAGCATTTGCAATAACGAGCACTCATTTTAATAATAAAGTTTTATTACTTGTAATTTGCCATGGTGATTTGGCATCAGTAACTCAATAATATTAGCAATAATAATAATAAGGTTACAATCGAGTCTACAACTCTAGAGGCATCAAGCTGGCGTTGGTACAGCAGAGAGGCCGTTTGAAAGCATAGCATATCATAGTTTGCATAGCTGTCATTTGAAAGGAATATTCAGGGTACACGGCGGGTTGAATAACATGGAAACCAACAGTCTTAACAGAAGTGTATTCCCAAATTAATACATGGCCACAGTTAAAATATCTAGCTATGGACCATGAAGGATCGAGATGATTTGTTGTCGCCCTATACACGGAGCGGGGTTACAGAACATGATGATGAATAGAATAATAAACACATATTTGACAGATGTCACTCTAAGCAACATTCCAGCCACATTCCGCCAAAATACATATATCCGCGCCAATTGAACAACCCCTACCTTATATTCATGTCTCCTGTTTAAATCGGTCGTATCATGTTTGCTTTTGATTGACTTACTCTAATATAAAATTGATTCCAATCACCTTACAATTAAAAATTGCTGCATAAAAGTTCTTCCTCTATGAGTTCATACCCTTATCCACATTACGGTTCTGATTAATTACTTTTATCCGATTTTTGTTGATAAATGTAAACCTACTTTGAATATCAATGAGTTAAATATTAGAAACCAGCTAAACTCTGCGGAAGCAATGTAAATACATACATATATGTATAAAATGTATAGGTCGGCTCAATATCTGTCGGCTGCTGACAGCAGCATCCGCGCTCTAATTGCATTTCTATTTTTAACACATCACACATTCAATTATTCAAGATTGGTCTTAATGATGATTCTTCCAGGAGGCATACATACGAGTACTCGTAGCTGGTAAACGAGTTGCTGGAAGTTTCATTTAGGGAATTTCTTGTAGGTACACACGCACGAGGGGAGAATGGTTTGTTGTGTTTCTTTTCTTATCAAATAATGTTCATGTTACATTATATATAAATGATCGGATTAGCCCAGCGGCATTAAGTCTTTCCACACAATTTGAATTCAAACAAATTTTGTAGGAATGGATCGACCATCTATCGCTTGAAGACAAATTGATAATTGCCATTAATTAATCTCATTTTAATAGCAAACACTTAACAAATTATCTAATACTTTGCAGCTCTGCCAATGATTGATTCTTTTTCCGATGTATCCCCCCTCCCGACTATTCTCCGCACATAACCGACACAATCATATAGAAACACTCCTACACAGCCTACTCGTATGTCCGATGAAAATCATTTAGATTAATTAAAAAAAAATCTGATTCGAGCAGCGCGGTCAATGCTTAATACTTCATACATATAGATAAACATTAAGCTCGAGCAACGAACACTGTACAAAATATAATTATTAAAACCTCAATATATGTATATGGGAATGCGACGACGACGCAATCATCTGTGATTCGGTCTGATCTCTGATGATCACACATTGCGATGGAAAATGGTTTTTGATCATAAATCATCATCTATACTCTGCTGAGAGAAACGAATCATAAAACTTAAATTAATAAGTGGCAGAGATTAACGATTAAGGCCATTAGTATAGGAGACCAGGTATCACAAGCAGCAGGGTAGGTGTCTGGCGCTTTAATATAAAAATGAATATCAAAAGGATCATTTCGCGAGAACACATCATTCGATGTCTGGAATCAAAAAAATCTGAGTTGATTTTAATTGACATCATTCTGACGAAAACCAATCAAACATTATGATTATCATTTTGAGATTTTTGATGTGTAATATTTTTGAACAGAGAAACCATGAAAAGTTGGAAAAAAAAATAAAAACTTCAACTTTCTACCTACGAGTAAATACGTAGAAATCGACAAATCGAATAAAGTCTAAAAATGGGCAATGGTTAATTTTTCACGATCGAATATCAAACAAAAATTCACAGAGGATTCGTATACAAGCCAGTAGGATTAATAAACAAAAGTTTATTAAAAAAAAATTAAATAAAACAAAAAATTTTTAGTGCGACATATGTGCCTGTTTATTTTTAATAAACGTTGAAATCTTGGATTAGTTTTTGACACTTTTAAGATTAATTCATTTTCCAAATTTAGTCTGTTTTGTTTTTTAGTTTTAATGTTGAATATTGAAGAGAATGTGACTTCACACAGGTATGAAGTGGCGAATGGCAGTAACAACTTTAAAGCCTCGTTTGTCAGCTCAGGATACTCTCCTCTTCTCTTTATCCAGAAATTTCCATCTGCAGCTAAATCTATAAGATTTTATTTCATCTTTACCGATCATCTTTACCCATCTTTGTCCATCTCCACTATCAGAATCGAGTTCCGGAAAGTAACTTCATAGTTTCTTCTCTAAATTATGCAAACTCTGTACCATGAGATAAATATGAGAGCTTAATGATATCGATTCATCTGATGAAATTTCTTCGAGGATCTTTTGAAAGCAGGAAAAATAATCAAAACTGTTTGTTTGTAAAGACTCTGGCCACAAACGAAGTTTTGCGAGGAATCCTTTGATTTTATCTTTGGCAATTATAATGCTTTCTTCTCTCCCTTGGAGGCTCTTACTCAATATCTTTAAGTGGTTAAAAAAATCAACAGAAATGATAATTTTAAGAGCCAAGTGGGATCAGAAAAATGATCCAAATTTCCAGATTTTGAATCTTGTAAAAACATCAATAATTCGGCTTTCAATTCCAAAAGTCGTGTCAATACTTTTACTTTTGACAGCCATCTGACCTCTGTGTGAAAAAGGAGATTTTGATGGAGTGAATCCATTTCATCACATAGGATCCTAAACAGCTGACTTTGCAAGGCCTTGCCTTTAATAGAGTTCACAACTCTAATCACATCTTTAAGCACATCATTTAATTCAGCAGGTAACACCTTGGATGTCAGAACTTGGCGATGAAGAAAGCAGTGTGTCTATGAAACGTTTGGCGTTATAATTTTAATTTTGCAATTAGCCCAATTTTGTTGCCCGTCAAAGCTTTAGCACCATCGCTACAAATAGCAAAACATTTTTTCCAATCAATCTCGTAGTTGCGGGAGCTTTCTAAAAACATATCGTACAAAAACTGGCAAGTAGTATTACCAGGAACAGCTTTGCAAAATAAAATTTCTTCTTCAATGTTTTCCTCTGCTTCAAAACGAACAAATACCACTGTGCACAGTCTGAAACATCAGTAGATTCATCCAGTTGCAAGGCAAAATTTGGACTCTTCTTGAATTTTTCAATTAATTGTTCTTGAATGTCAACGGCCATGTCACTTATTCTCCGCTCAATTTCTAAGTTTATCTGCCTCCTGTCTGCCCGCCCAAAATAGGGGAGAGTGGGGCACATTTGAACAATGCTTATAAGATCTTACTTTATTACTCTTTTTTAAAAGTAATTTAAAATTTTAACCACTGTTCAATGTGAGTAAAATATCAAGCCAATTACTCGAATCTTTTAGGTTATATCAGTCTGGAAAGCAAAAAGTGTTTGAATGTGCCCCACTCTCCCCTATTTTCAACCATATCAAGGGCCGCAGGCAAAATAAGATTCTCAGCAATTGTATGAGGTTTCCCTGCTCTGGCGACTTGGTATTCTACTTGATAGCTAGCTAACAACGCTTTCTCATTGGCACTTAAAACAAATTTTAAAACAAAAAGACTGTACCAAACAAAACAGTAAATCAAAATTACAATACATATGTATGTAGGTGGGTAGCAAAATAAAAAAATGACAAACGAACAAAAATGACAATTCTGATGCGCACTTAGAATTCAAAAAAATGAAAATTACTGCAAGACCTGCTACAATTTTATTTTGCAATACGGGAGAAAATTTCATCTCGAATAAGTAAAATCTTGTGTAATTAGACCGGGCTTGGAAGGGGTTCAGTGTATGTAGCTTTTTAAATAACTGACACATTATAATGGGGGGTCGCCAAAATTTTGTTACTAGCAAAGGGGTCGCGTACTCAAAAAGTTTGAAAAACACTGGTCTAAGGGATCAGACGAAGAGCACAGCACAGAAGTAGGCGAAGTTCGTCTTAGAGCCGTTTCGTCGCGTTAAGAAAAAAGATCAAGTTTTTGATCTTCATTTCTGAAAGTTCGTCAATGTCGTCGAAAAATACCCTTCCTAAAGATTGCGCTCTAAATTTGGCCAAATCTAGACATTTGCAGAGGAAATGAATTACTGGGGCCAAATTACCGCATCAGTTTTCGAGTAATACGTGACTGAATTATGTGAGTTTGGCATTTCGGCTTACGTCATCCAGCAATCGATTGCACTAATTTGACATTTTTATTCGATCAGTGATGGGACTCACTCACTCGGACACTGAAGCGGTAATTTGGCCCCTATTTCCTTTTCCCGCTGATCCCTACAGCTTTGACAGTGGGTATTGTGGGGAATGCCTATGGAACCAACGATCCTGTCTATGCCTTTTGCCTAGGCCTGCAAATCAGGTGGGCCAAATCTTTCAAGTTATTGTGCATTTGTTAAAGCGCCCTTCATAACTCTTTTCGTAAGTCATGAAGGGCTGATCCTTGCCTGGACAGCTCGTCAATCCTTTCATTCCCATCAATGCAACTATGAGCCTGAACCGAGATAAAAGAGACACTGATGTTAATACACATGGTTAGCAAAATCAATCCCGCATTAGACAGAAGTGGACAGTGAATATTATTAAAAAGTAATAATTATGAATCTATTTGTTGGCTAATCTTTATTAAAATAATACAAAATCTTAAACAACCGACATGGGTGTCTTTTACCGGCGCAATAATTGTAACTTATTTACTTTACAGGGTCCCGATCCATGAAGGGCCTCTGCCCGAGACACGGCAGCTTTCCATTAAGATCTTAAACACGCTGCTTCCAGTCATCTAGCCCTTTTGGCTTGGTCGATTCTCTTAGCTGGAGCACTGTTGACCATTCGCTCAATGTGGCCGAGCCAACATGTGTTTTTGCTTTTTGGACTGCATGCACATCGTGGTATCTACAACTGAAAAAGTTTGCGGTAATATCTTATTTTCTATTCACACTCTTCGCAAATGACCAAATATCCGTCAAAGAATTTCTTTTTTTGAAAGAGCCCAGTATCATCTCTCCCATTCTGCTTATAGTCCAACATTCGGGACCATAGAGCAAGACTGATAGTATAAGGGTTTTGTAGAGCGTCCACTTCGTCTTACGAGTGAGGAGTTTTGAACCCATATTGTTTCCTAAACCGAAGCAGCAGCGGTTTCCTAGGGAACTTCTTCGTTGGATCTCCACTAAGGTGTCGTTTGTGGAGTTAATATTAACTCGGAGGTAGATGAACTCTTTGCTATCAGTAGTGACGTTTTGCCCCAATCGGTGGTCAAATGTTTGTTTGTTCGTTGATAGTATATACTTGTTCTTGCCCTCATTTACTTCAAGACCAACAAGTTTCGCCTGATCTTCAACAGCCGTGAAGGACTCTATTACAGAACGTTGGAAACGGCCAATGATGTCGATGCGCATACCCACACAGTTGAACAGGTTTGTTAAATAAAGTGCCCTCCGTCTTAACGCCTTAACGCCTATTCTATCTGATCTAATAGATCAGATAATAGAGGATTGAAGAAATTACACGATATCGCATCTACATGCCGAAAAATCATTTAAGTTGTGCATATAAACCGTTATTTTTTTAAATCTTTGACTGCTCGACGATATTTAAGACCTTTATATATAAAAACGCCAAAACAAAAGCAATACAAAAAAGAAGATTTGCGAAATGCTTTAGTGGCTGCAAATAAATATAAAATTCCCAGCACAACTTTAATAAATTGGTCCAAAGGAAATGGTTCAAAAGTCAACGTTAGAACCCGAAAATATATCGACCGCTATGGAAGAACATCAAATTCTTAATTGGATTGATGAAAATCACGATAGAACATTTCCAAGGCGAAAAGAATTTACCCAAAGTAGTGTCAATGAATTCCTGAAAAATGAGCCAGAAGAAAAACCCCTTTCAAAAAAAAAAAAAATGCACTAAGAGAAACGAGGTACAGAAATTTTCTGAAACGACATCCAGAAGTAGCAAAGAGAACACCTTAAGCCGTGACGTTAGCATTTTCCATTGTTTCAGAAAATGATATCCTAGGATGGATCAAGCTAATTCTGGACTATCCTTTACGAACCGGCATCAAAGGTGTCTGGGAAGATCCAAGTTGGATATCAAATAAAGATGAAACTAACTTCCTTCTTTTTCCAAAAACATGCAAGGCTTTGGCTCAAAGGGAGCAAAAAATCTTTATAAAACAGACAAAGGTCATGATTAGGCTTCGGATTCTCATGCACTTAAAATCTGAAAATATGCGCTTAAAATATGCGCTTAAAAATGCAAAATATGCATTTAAAATATGCACTTAAAACCAATTCAACCTTATTTCTATTCAATATAAAAACACATTTTCTCCATCTTTAAAAATAAGTTAAATTTTTTATTTTTATTAAAATAAAATAATATCTTAAAACGAAGTCTTAGATTCATTTTTCTATAAGAGCGGATTCCAAACATATGAAGTGTGAGCGATTTTGAAAAAGGTGGAGTAGATTTTATTTTGTGGCAGAAGATTTATATTTTGGAAAAAGTACAGTTGATCTGCTGCAATTGCAGCAAAGTGGCACCGCTGCGAGAAACGTCAATTCATGGCTTCAAGAAACAACGGCACAACGAAGTACCTACCTATATTCGTAAATGGTGTGGTAGACTCAAAAACTAAGCTTGACCGTATCAGTCAACATTTTTCAGTTTATACGAGTATGTACGTAGTGGTTTATGTGTAGTCGCAACCGAAAACAGTTGACTGTTGTACATGAAACGTGTTAAGCTTTATGCGCGAAAAAGATTAAACCAGCAACAGCACCAGCGTCGTCAACAGCAAACAGCACGCTGGCCAGCAAATACTTTTCAAACACATTAAACCAGCATCGTGTTGTAATTTTTTGATATTTATACGTCTTATTGTTGTTGCATTTTGTGTTATTGTAACCAACAACAGCAAATTTTGGATTTTGACCAAACGACACTGTTGACGTTGCTGGTGCTGGTCTATTTTGTGTTGAACGATTTAAATACATTGGTTCTAAAACAATGGCTTCCGCTTTTGCTGGTGACGTTGCTGGTGCTGGTTCAATTTGTTTCACGCTTTAAGCCTTACCGCATTATACCCACACACTTTCATTTTTGAAAGATGATCGTTTAAATTTCGATCTTATTTATACAGTTTCAAACACACAGACTTAATTTTTTTTTCATTTCAATGTTTTGCCGGCACAATCTGGTCAAGTTTATATAGATATGCACCTTTGTTTATATAATGCTTTATATTGTGATGTTTGAATATGGTTCAAGATTGTGAAATGAATAAAAAAATAGATAATAGTCTTAAGGTTCGTTTGCACTGACATAAAATTTATATTTTTTTTACTGTCTAGTTTAGTTTTTGAACAATATATGTAGGTACTCTAAAAATATAAATTTATTATGAAAAATATGCATTTATAGTAAAATATGCACAAAAAAATGCAAAATATGCATTTATAGTAAAATATGCAAAAATATGCACTAACGGTTAAATGCCATTTTAAAGGAAATTTCTTGATTCGTATAAATAATTAGTTGCCTTGCTTCCAAGGTGTTCCTTAAAAAAATATGCATTTGCATGGAAATCCGAACCCTAGTCATGATTAAGAGAACGGTGATGTTTACCACGATTATCTAGCCATTTTTAAGATTTCCTCTTGAAGTTTGCAAAAGACTGCGGCATTTCGTCAGAAGAAAGTAGTTGGATGACATGGGACACATTCAAATTATTGGATCCTTCTTTGATTAAAAATGAAACAAAGTGCCCCATGTTGTTATATTTGGAAGGCCATAAAAGTCAACTAACGTACTGTCTGTCGGAGATCTGAGCAAAACTTAATATTTTCGTTGTTTATTTTTATTCAAATTCCACACGGATCTTACAACCTGCTAATGTCACGGCCATTTAGCCTTTGAAAATCCAGAAGACATTTTTACCAAAAAGCATGTTGGGACCTATTCTTTAGAACGTTTTGAATAACATCAATAAAAATAAATCCTGATGCGATATATTTGTTGAAATGCCTTGGGAAAAAAAAATCCTGTTCATGTAACCGCCTCTGATGACTACATCTGAAATAAAATTTACGACTGGGTCGCACGAACTTGCTCTCATGTAAAAGTCTAAAAATTTCAAAAATGAATCTTATTAGAGAAAAACTGCTCATAAGCATTAAAATTAATTTTTTAAATGACTAAAACAACTCCTTTAGTAGTTGGAGCTAAAAACAGTATGCGATGTGGCTCAAGCAAATATTAGTGTATAAAAGAAAAAAAATTATAAGTCGTTGTAGTGATTTTTTAAAAAATAATGCTCTTGTATACAAAATTTTTCAAACATTTTTAAGAAACAAATTTGGTACGCCAACTTAAAGTTTTAATTATTGTTCTAATAAAGATTAAATTTCAAAAAAACTAAATTGATTTTTTTTCCAAAAATTCAAAAAATATTTTTTCTTAAGCTTTGAAATTCAATGTTTTTCAAACTTTTTAGAAGCTTCTCAGTAAAAATTTTCATTAAATCTATTATGCCGATAATGAGAAATTCGAAGTTTGAAAAAATGGTTTTTCGGTAGGTACATTCAGTAATATCTTAATTTAATTTTTGTTTACTAAATTATAGAACGTAAAAATTAATCGAAAGAAAAAAAATACAATTTTTGAAAAACATTTCCTAACATTTTGTACAGTGGGTAACGTTATTTTTAGGTAAAATATTTTATTTCCTCAAATCTTGTAGATTATATAGGAAAACTTTAACTAAATGAAATTGTATTTTTGGTCTTAAAAAAATTAAAAAAATTATGTTTAAAGAAAATTGGCCAAGCCGTTAAACCTGTAGTCGAAAAGGCAGATAGACCGACAGAATTGCGAGACCCACTTTTTACGTCTTCGCTATCACAATCTCGAGTTCGATTATTTTTTACGAATACATATTGCCTTGTAACGATTGATTTTTTAAGAGCTATAAGAAATTAAAAAAAAAAAAAACAAAATTCAGATAAATGCATGAAATATTTATTTGAATCGATAGTACGGTCGATATAATTTAATGTTTGAAGATTATTTAATGCAAATGTTGGCAGCGGCTGCTCCTCAAATTGTCCATCCGCTTATTCAAATTTTGGCAGACTCTTTTTTCTAACATTTCGGCCGGTATGTCACGAATAAATGCTTCAATGTTGGCTTCTAATGCGTCAATCGAAGCGAGATTGTCGCTATAGAAATAAGCCCTAACACAGCCCCACAAAAATGGTCTAGAGGCGTTAAATCGCACGATCTAGGCGGCCAATTGACCGGCCCAAACGTGAAATAAACTGTTCACCGAACTCGCCTCTCAATTGGTCCATTATTACGCGTGCTGTGTGGCATGTGGCTAGGTCTTGTTGAAACCACATGTCATGCAAGTCAAGCTCTTCCATTTTGCGGAGAAAAAAAGTTTGTTATCATCGCACGGTAGCGCTCATCATTCACAGTAACTTTGCGATTCGCATCATCTTTGAAGAAATAAGGCCCAATGATATCCGCACCAAACAGAGACTTTTTCTGGATGCATTGGTAGCTCTTGCAATGCTTCTGGCTGCTCTTCACTCCAAATACCGCAGTTTTGCTTGTTCACATATCCATTAAACCAGAAATGAGCTTCGTCGCTGAACACAATTTTTTGATAAAAAAGTGGATCTATGACATACTTTTCAAGAGCCCATTCACCAAAAATTCGGCGTTGTGGTAGGTCGTTCGGATTTGGATTATAGTACGAGTACCTATATAAGTCGCAAGTAAAAAAAGGATGCAATAGAATTTTATCTAAATTTAAATTTAATCCCATGGGATTATTTGACCCTGTTCGATGTAGAAATAATAAATGAACAATAATAGTTGCCAAAACAATAAATGGTCAAATAAATTGAAAAGTAAAAAATCGTGTTAAAATAGCATTAGCTACTGCAAATCCTCCTCAAGTTCATTGAACTAATTCTAGTCCTAATAAAGAAATAGCATATAATAAATTAGTAATTACTGAGGACCCTCAAAAAGATATTTGTCCTCAAGGAAGTACATAGCCTATACAAGCAGTTGCTATTACTAAAAATAAAATAATAGCTCCTGATAGTCATCTAGAAGGAAATAAAAATATGCCATGTCGGCAAATACAAATTCAAAAAGTTGCAAATTGAATACGATCTAATGTCGAAAAAAAAAAACAAATTAATACACACATGTCTACTTCTAATGTGAAAAAAATATAAAACAATTTGAATTAAAATAAAATTTCAAACACAAAATCATAAAAACATTGCTTATCCAAAAAGTGAGTTCCGGATTGGCTAGGCTAGTTCTATATTTTGTTGAATTTATCTCCCGTTTCAATTAGATGAGCACACGCCCCATTCACGCGCACTTGTTGGATATGTATCTATTTCTATTATTGGTAAAAATAAAGGGTGAATAATTTAATTTCGACCTTAATACGAACATAATCAGGTCTGGTGTATGCGCATTTTAGATATATTTCTTCAAATAAATGAAACCGAAATGAATCGAAACATTGCGCACGCAAGGTTCTTTCGTATTCTACGTAGTATAAAGTTCTTCTCAAATATTACATACATAATACTAAAGCACTGTTTGAGATTAATGCAGGTTCAATTTTGAAATTTTAATAAAATGTGTATATACAAAAACGAAACTGACAAAATTCAAAGACCAAAATATTTAACTAAGCATCTTATCTTAATGCTCAATGTACATCTTGGCATTCATCATTAATTTCATGGTGCTAGGAAATAAATATATAAAATGAATAAATAAGATTTTATTGCAGGAAAAACGTCCCTCCATCGATGGACAAGCTTGATAACACTGGTATTAACCATAAATCTGTAATTCAAGGATGTCAAAAGAGATACCGATGCAAATTTGTTTTGAATGTCTGAGCATTAGAATGAGAATGAAATATTGGGCCAGGGAAAGCATTCAGCATTCGTGAAGTGCGGCTAAAGAAAGAATCTCTGACACATACTGTTAATGTCCAAAGTTGGGTTCAAGGGTGAACTGATGCACATACTCAGAAGGTTTAAAATGTATAAATATCTAATATTAACGTCTTCAGAAAGGAACATTTTCTTCGGACCTTTATCTTACAGTAATAAGCTATTCCAGTTAAAGAACTAAATAACTTTTTTGTATCACATAAAGAACGGTGATGGTTGCACTAAAATAAGAATTCTTGTCATCAGAACTATCAAGGTCATTAAATTCACGAATTATTCCACGGCAATCAGGTTCAAGGGCATTTATTATCAGATCGAAGTTCATAAGTGGCTGCACGAAATATCTTCATTGCATCTTTCGATGAAGCTAATTTTTTGCATTTCTTGGGATCATTTTCCTAAACGCGCTAGTTTTATGGTTGAATTGTTTAAGGGTGGAAATGCGATTGGCTATTTCACTTGAGCAATGTTTTTTGAGAAAACGATAGAATAACGATAGACAAGAACCATTATGACGGTATTCAACAGAAGTAAATGTTTCAGCGATGTTAATATCTCCAATCATTTAAAAGTTCATCTCTGAATACTATATCCAAGAGACCCAAGTGAGTCGAAGGAACACCAGCCCAGAAATCAGATACTCCAACTTTGTACGGATAAAAGTTATTGTAAAACTTCCATATCAAAAGGATAGAAGATTTTCTTGCACCGACGACGACGAATGCAACTCAAAAACTTTGCGGAATTTTTAGAAACATCTCGTATGTGGTCACTCCACAGAAGTTGGTTGGTAATAACAAACCGAGGATTGGAAGCTGTTCAGTTCTCTTGATGAAAGTCCAACTCATGGACAGTGGCTACACTGGCCTTCTCCAAAAGGTTTAGCTTTAGTGATAAGATACAGCTTTAAGTTTTCGAAGCATTAAATGCTACGCTGTTTCTAATTACCCATTGGACAATGCTCTTAAGATCATATTGGAGTTCAACATCCGAAGGACAGTGGTGGGAATCTCCAAACCAATATGAAAAGTTGAGAGCAATATGGTAAGCAAATACACTTTAATGGATTATAAGTTTCAGGCAGAAGAAGAAGATCATTAATAAGAACGAGAAAAATGGTCGGAGACAAAACAGAACCCTGGGGCATACCGGAGTTTATTTTGTGGATATATATATCAAATGCTTTTGAAATATGAAGCGAAATAATCTTATTGTCAGTCATCCAAATGATGTAATGATTTGTTCCTCTATTCGGTGAGATAGCTGTACCTTTTGCTTCTAAATCCATACTGTCGGTCATTAAGAAGGTTCCGTCAGTAAGCTGAAAATTGATCAGCGTTTCCATGGAGTTGGGAAAGAAAGGGCTTAAGTGCAATCGGTCGATTGTTAGAAGGTGAGGGAGATTCGCGTTTTTTAGAGACTGACTGCACAAACTGAGTTTTCCATCCACCCGGGAGGAGACATGTAGCGTTGGACAGATAGAAAAGCTTACGCAGTAGTTTTGCAGCGCCGAAGAATACCTCTTCAGAACAATGGTGGGGATACTATCTGTGGCAGTGTATTTGAGTATGTCAAGATATATCAGAACTCTAGAAACAGCATGAATACGAAAAAAGATTGCTTCCATTGAATTGACACATTGAACTGCCATGTAAGAAGATGAGCTTTTGCGTGGGAGCTAACAAGAGGAATGTTATTTAAGACGAGGTGGTGTTTTGAATATGCATATGAATATGTTATTTTTTTAGTCTGGCATGCCAAATTGTCAACATGGAGAGGTACAGTGTTTAACAAATGATTAAATGATATACAAAAAATAGGTCTTCTGTTAGAGCAACATTTCCCGCGCTTCGCTCATTTTACGTCATAATCGTTCATTTCGAGAGGGCGAATGGAGTCGTCATTAAGCCAATTTTTTTAATTTGGGACGATCACAATCCATATGAGATCCACAAAATCGCAAAGCATGTAGAGAAAGTCACTGTTTAGTGTTGATTTTGGCTAGCGGCATCCTCGATTCATACTTCTTGAGGACGATGTTGACCAGGCTATCACCGTCAACAGCAACTGTTATCGGTCAATGATAACCAATTTCTTTTGGATCCAATTAGTAGGTATGGATACCGAAGATATATGGTTAACAGGGCGGTGTTACGTGCGATACAACCCGTGGTGCCATAACGGAGATTTTGAAAGAGTGATTTTCAAACATGGTTACCTCATGCGTTAGGCATTCTGAATTGGTCACCAAGATCATGCGTTAGACACAGGTCTATACCAATGAACCACAAACCAACACTGCCTTGAAAGCCAACATAATCAATGCCATTGGCCAAATTCCTGGCCTGATTTACATATATGCCAGAGTTATGAAAAATTGGACCTTTTTGAATGCGCCTCACCCGCGGGGGAAATTGCATTTTATTGTATATTCCATACCTATTGGCATATTTGGACTTTCAAAAGAGGCTTAGTGGAAAACCCTTTGTATCGGCTAACGTCATTCTTACAAATAGTTTTTTGCACTCAAGGGTTTCTTCCGCATTTTGAAAAAATAATTGAAACCGTTTATCTACGAGTACTAAACCATTTTATTCTTAAACGGAAACGGTTTTAACGAATGATTCAATTCAGGTAGTTTCGACAACTGACCTTGAAACTTCAACTTGCACACCATTTTGCAATGGACTTTTGCGTAAGAAAATTTAATTTTTTAATTTTATTTTAAAATGCATGCATTTAAAAGTTAGCAAACTGTTAATTAGTAACATAATAGCCCCGTTTTATTATCGCCAATGATCCATATAGACTAATACTACGTTTTCACCAAAAGATAATTTGAGATTTAAGGCAAGAGATCTATGTGGTGTTTTCACCGCACTGAAAGATTAATAAGAAGATTAACTTTGACAGCAGCTATCAAAATGTTAATGTTTTTTTTTCAATTTTTCTTATAAAGTAGAAGCGAGAGAAAAAAAGTTTCATTTGTGCCAAACGATGAAAAATCATCTAGATAGCTTAGCACCGTATGGATGTTAGGTCAGTTCGAACTTCGACCGATCGGTCCTATGAAGATTTAGTAGAGATTTATTTCTAATCTACTAGATTTACGAAATAAATTTGTATGGTAAATGTTCGAGATTTAAAGAAGTTTTATGGTAAATTCACTTATATCCCGGATTTACTCTTGGTGAAAACGTAGTATAACTCTTGAAAATAAAACGATACAGATCATACTGATAGTTGTGTTGTATGCTCATCTCCCTTATGCTTATGTTTGTTGATTTTCAAATGTTTTTGTCTTTTTTCTTTATACTGTACACTACTTTACACTACCTTACCATAAAAAGCCATCTACTCGCCAGAGAAAGAACTAATTTTTTGATCTTTGAAATAGATCCAGATAGAGAACAGGATCCGAAATTGTTTTTGTAATACATGTTAAAAATTAACCCAGATCCGGATCCATATAGATCCGTAGATAATAAAACGCACCTTACTACTCAGACTTTTATTGTTTCGCTAACTACGAGTACTCAACTATCATTTGATTTTTTGCTGTTATTTCGTTTCGATAATTTTTTTTTCATTTAACGACTACCTTCATGCTTACTTCTTCTTAAGTTCATTTTGTTTTTGATTATTTCGCTAAAGTTCATTTAGTTCTGTAATTTCTTCGTTAAGTTTATTTTGTGTTTTGATTATGTAGTTTCAAATTGTATTCAATTGTTGAGTTCAACAATTTTCCTATTTTAATCAATAGTAACTGTTTTTGCCGCTCACGGAACTCCTTCGTTTCACAAAACAATGGCTCATCTAGACATAGAAAAATACGAAAGAACTCTCAAGACTGATAACATTGATGCAAATAAACCCGTCTAAAATTCTGAAGAAGACACAAGATATTTATCGAGAAAATGATCGTAAAACATAAGAAAACAAAAAAAATAAACTTTTTTTTAACTTTTAATAAAAAGAAATTATTGGTATCCAAATGAAATAAACAATATCAAAATAGAAAAGAGGCTATAATAGGCACCTGATGTAGTATCCACAATGGTCATGGGGTCATTGGATATCATAATGGACGTTGTCTAATTGCATTCACCTTTTTGTTACGACCATACCTCAGTTAAGTTCTGCAACACTTTGCACCTATTTTACAAAATATAAAGGTAGGTAGGTATGAATTTTTTTAAAAAGAAGAACAAGAAAAGAATGTCTTTGAAAACATTTAATAAATTAATGGACTTAACCCTTTGACGAACTCAATGCACTTTTGACAAATTGTTGGCTATTTATATTATATTAAAACGTCAACTGGCATTTTAATCGAACAATAAACTTCCTTGAGTACAAAACCAAAGCCAAACGATTATGTACATTTCTCAAATAATACCGGACGTATTGTGTCGTTGTGTGTGAAAGTACACAAATGAGAATTTATTACCTGAAAGATCTTTATTTAAAATTTAACACCATTTGTAATGATAAATTTCGATTTACCTACATGACCACGCCAGATTATACACACATGTCATCATGAGATGAAATGAGATCTGTCATCATCATCATGGAGCTCTGAATAATAATTTCTGTGATCCATGCATTCATCGTAATTGAATGAACTTTATTTTTTTCGACCGAAGGTTGGGTCCGTCGTCGTCGTCGAGTCGGTCGTCATCGTGTCCCTGGGCTAGAGTACCTCTGGTTGGAATAACGATAGTTATTGTTTAGCAATATTCGTCGTTGTCGCCACAGAAAAAGTATCTCACGCCAACAAAACGAATATACAAATTTACGTGCTTAATATGTTTTACAATTCTTACTGGTATAACAATAATTATTGACAAAATGAAGATTGTGGTGCGTATTGAATGAAAATTATGTTTCTTAAATGGTGTAAGCTAGAAATCATGCATACAAAAAAAACATCAACGCATTTATATAGGGTAAGTACGAGATAAAAGTCTTGGAACTTTAGAAGAATGACAATGGACATTACTTTAGTAAACACCTTCTATTCAATTTTTAGTCAAAAATAAAGCAGAACATTGGATCATTTTATATTTCATAGCCCCACCAAGTATGACGATAGTGCAATGAAACCAGAAGTGGAGTAGGATGTCTCTACTTATCGCCCTGCAACGATAGGGTACTCTCTCCAAGGACATCCTGAAAAGACGATAACGAAAAAAATATCAAGGTTAATTCAACTGTGGTGTCTGCAGTGCCAGCAAGTCCAAAACTACTTGGCGATCCCCTTACGTGAGCTACTCTAATACACTAAGAGCTGAAGTCAATACTAGCCAGGTTAGTATCTTATAATTCAGTCTTAGAAAAATTATAAATTGTTAATTTTTAAAACATGTTTAAGAAAAAATTGTATACGCTAATCTTACCTTTTCATTATTGTTCAAGCAAAAATTAAATTTCAAACAAAAAATAAAGACCTTCAAAATATATTTTTACTTGCGACTTATAGGTACTATAAGGCAAGTTATGCATTCGTAAAAAAAGTCGAACTCAAGATTTTGATCAAAGTTGACATTACGATGATAGCGAAGACCAAAAAAGTGGGTCTCGCAATTCCGTCAGTCTGTCTGTCTGTCGGTTCGACTACAGCCTAAACGCCTCGGCCGATTTTCTTCAAACTTGGTAGATATGGGTTTTAATTTTTTCGCCCCGGACGTTTTTTTCTGTTTTTTTTTTCAGACCAAAAATAACGGTACCTGCCATACGATTTTTTTTCGAAATATTATAAATATTTTTTTTCTCAAAAACTGTCCCACAGAATTTAAAAAAAAAAATTAAAAAATTTCAATTGGTTAAAACTACCTAATGGTTGAAAAAAATTTTACAAAAAATTGTTATTTTTGGTAGCCCCCCTGGGTCCATTTTTTTTGTTTTTGATTTTCTCGAAAACGGTACAGCCGATTTAAATCATTTTTTTTATGCCAAAGCTCCTCCAAAGTTTGAATATTATTACATACAGTAGACTCTCGTTAACTTGAACATACGATAACTTGAACATTCCAATAACTTGAACAAATATTTTTTCCCTTTACGCATTCTATACCTTGAACGGACTATTTTTAAGACTCAATACCTTGAATTTTTCCCCTAAGTACTCTATAAGTTGAACAAGTAAAATTTATACGAACTCTGTAACTTGAACAAAGTTTAATATTGAATTTTTTTAATTTTTGAATTTATGCAAGGTACCTGGGATGTTGGTACAGAATGCAAACGGTTTTTGTAAAGGGGAATCCCAGGAAATTTCTTTAGCATTTCCGTATAAGGTTTTATTCTTCATAATCGGTGAATTTCTGAATTTCATTTGAACACGTGCGTATTTAGGAATCGAAAAACGTTTCAATTAAAATTATTTATTAATAATATCATTATTTATGTTTTAAAATCATTAAAATGAAGCATTATTAAATAAAAACAACAATTTTTTAACTTGATCCAGTAACTTGCACACTCCTATAGCTTGAACACACCTGGTTTCGTCCGTGTTCAAGTTGACGAGCGTCCACTGTATTCAAATTTTCAGTTTTTTATTTTTTGGATTTTTAAAAAAAAATTCAAATTTTTGTTTTTTTGGAAACTGAATATTTCGAAAACCCCATGCTCGATTTTTTTCAAACTTGGCAAATAAAAGTTTCTTAACATAATCTACAAGATTTGAGAAAAAATATTTTGTTTTATCTAAAACTAACGGTACCTTCCATGCAAATTTAAAAAAATGGTTTTAGAAAATCGTATTTTTCTCGAAAACGGTTCCGAGAATTTTGCTAAATTTTTTTTTCTTTTGATCAATCTTTACGATCTATAATTTAATAAAAAAAAAATTGAAATCTAGATATTACTGACTGTACCTAGCATAGAACGATTTTTTCGAATTTTGAATTACTCATTATCGGCATAACGGATTTTAACAAAATTTTTTATAAAGAAGCTCCTAAAAAGTTTAAAAAACATTGCATTTAAAAACTTAAGAAAAAATATTTTTTTTTAATTTTTAGAAAAAAAAGTAATTTTGTACATAAAAGCTTATTTTTATATATAGCATATAGCATTCTGTTTATATCTCTTACTACTAAAAGAATTTAAAAAATTCATTTTATCCTTATGAACAGTTTTCTTTAATAACATCCGTTTTTTAAATTCCTAGTCTATTACATAGGAGGAAGTTCGTGCGACCCAGTCGTGCATTTTATTTCTTATGTTTTGATACGAAATGTTTTTTAAACTTACTTTTTAGAAATTTCAATGAAAACCCATACGCCAATAATGATAAGATGAAAATTCAAAAAAATTGTTATATGGTAGGTGTAGTATCCTGGTTTCATTATCAAGAAACACTTTTAAAAAACAGAGGATCAAAGAGGTCTATATAGAAAAACATCAATAATAAAAATAATAAAATAAAGAAAATTGATTATTCTGATATAGACTGGCAAGCAAGAAACAACTAAAATATTATATTGGCGACGAGGATACACCCAAAGTTCCAGGACTTATTAAAATAAAAATAAAATGCACGACTGGATCGCATGAACTTGCTCTTATGTAAAAGTACTTTGGAATTTAAGATACATTTTATAAATATAAAACATGGATTTAATGAGATAATAATGTTCAAACGCATAAAATTGCCGGTTTCCGGAAAAGTATGAATTTATTGCAAATAAACATTAAAAAATCGTTTTATTATTAAATAAATTTTTTATATAAGAAATTTCTCTAAAATTTTTCAAGAAAAAAATGTGGGATGCGTATTTTAAGTATTTAATAATATTGGTTTTAGGAAATAATTTCAAAAAATAATCGTTCATAGATTTTGAAGATATTGATTTAACATTTTTAAACCCAATAAATATTTTTTCGAATATTTTTATATACAATATTATTTTAAACTTAAGGGGACTCCTGCTAAAAATATTGCTAAAATCCTTAGAGCCATTAATGAGAAAATCGAAAATTAAAAAAAAAACGGGTCTATGGCAGGTACCCCTAATAACGTTTTGCCCCAAAATGTTTTTTGACCAAAATGTAGTCCATGTCCATAATATCACACTTAATTTTTTTTTATCAAAATCGTTAGAGCCGTTTTCGAGATAAATAAGATTTTGCATTACGGGTGTATGGGGGGTACCGTTAGTTTTGGAGCTAAAAAAAAATTCAATTTCTCCTCTAGGGAATCACCGAAGACCCTTAACTACCGAGATTGAAAGAAATAGGTCTAGGGGTTTAAGCTGTAGTGAGAGGTACAGACATACAGACACACTGAAACATGTTTTTTGTGTACTAAATTTTCCTTAAAATTTTTATAAAAAAAATTGATATGCAAATTGTTATTCTTTAATAACATACATTTTTAAACGTAATTTAAAAATTTAATCGTGTATCGGTTTTCAAAATATTGAATTTTCAAAAAAAAAATTTATTATTTTTTTTAAAATCCAAAAACTATTTTTTCGAAAAAATTTTTAGTTCATTTTTTTTTTTTTTTTTTTTTTTTTTTCCCGTGGGTAGGTGTTGAAATCTTCAAAAGATTCTATGAGGACCGAAAAACGCGCGCTCATAGATATGTGGGACTCTCCCGACCAACAACTCTGCCCCCATAAAGCCTTACGGAAGGTAAGACTCTATGCAAGCAGACCGTTAATCAGGCCGACCGCACTAAAACCACCTCCTCCTCCCGATTGCAACTAAGTTCATATGGAACTTATCTAGCAATTTATCTTTCTCGAAGTTAAGTAACGTGTTGTAGGCAACTTTCCGGTGAAAGTTCCTACTGGTTTAATTATAAGCTAGTTGAATAGCTTCTTTCTATTTTAAGCGATGATTTAAATATACATAATACAGTACAATAATTTCACCGTACTAGATCGGAAGGTTTGGTCCTTCTCAAACGTCGTACTAAATTTGTTTCGTCAAGAATTTCTAAGATTGTTCTATTGGTATGTTCAACTAAACGCTTTCTATGCCTTTGCGAAAAAGTTTTTATTTCTTCGCGAACCGTGGGGATTCCAAGATCCCTGTGAAGATCTTCGTTTCTAATATACCACGGCGCATTTACAAAGGACCTTAATAATTTGTTTTCAAAAGTTTGTAGACTATTTAGATTTGTATCGTGGGTACAACCCCAGAGTTGAATACCATATGTCCAGACAGGCTTAAGTACCTGTTTGTAAACTAATAATTTGTTTTCGATACTAAGTTTAGAATGTCGTCCGAGTAACCAGTACATTTCCCTTAGTTTAATATTTAATTGATCACATTTATTTTTAACATGTGACTTCCATTTTAATTTCGCGTCAAGAGTCATCCCGAGATATTTTGCCTCATTTGCAAATGGAACTTGAGTTGTATTAATAAAGACTGGTAATCTATTAATTTTCTTATAAGTAAAGTCCACGTGGACTGACTTAAATTCGTTAAGCGCTATTCGCCATTTGTTTGTCCATTCATTGACATTGTTAAGAGCATTTTGCAATTTACATGTCGATTCGTTAGCCGTTTTGCCTACTGCAAGTATTGCGGTATCGTCTGCAAAAGTAGCTACAATTGTATTGTCTGTTTGGGGTATGTCGCGTGTAAATAAAAGGTATAAAATGGGACCTAGAACACTACCTTGTGGTACCCCAGCCACTATTTCTTTAAAATCTGAATAATCATTTCCGTGCCTAACGCGGAAAATTCTTTTCTCTAGATATTCTCTAAGAATGTTGTATAGTCCTTCAGATAGGACTTGTCTCAATTTGTATTTGAGGCCTTCGTGCCACACTTTGTCAAAAGCTTGAGACACATCTAAAAAGACCGCTGAACAAATTTTATTTTCTTCAAAGGCTTCCTCGATGACATCGGTGATTCTATGCACTTGATCAATCGTCGAGTGCTTACTTCTAAAACCGAACTGGTGTTCAGGTATAAGACCCTTTTCTTCTATTATGGGCTGAAGACGCTGAAGAAATATTCTCTCAAAGACCTTCGACACTACAGGAAGAAGTGAAATGGGCCTGTACGATTTCTTTTCATGTGATGGTTTGCCAGGTTTTAAGACCATTATTACTTCTGCGACTTTCCATTGATTTGGAACATATTCTAACCTTAGAGTGGCGTTCATTATGTAAAGGAGGTTTACTAAACCTTTCCGTGGGAGCATTTTAAGAATTTCCGCAGTAATTAAGTCGTATCCTGGTGCTTTTTTTGACTTCAGTTTCTTAATTTCTTTGCTTAATTCGGCAAGCGTAACATTTCTTGTGATGGAGCTTTCATTTGAATTTATATTCACACTTATATCATCATTCAATGCTTGCCCATTGAACGGCTTAAATGTTTCCTCTAGGTAATCAGCGAAAACGTTTGCTTTCTCTTTATCGCTTCTTGCCCATTCATTTTGGTCTTTCATAATCGGGGGTGCTGGAAGCTTTGGTTTTTTCGTAGCTTTTATCGCTTTCCATAGAGAATAATTAGATTCTTTACCTGCCGTCAAGTTTTCAAGGTAATTTCCAGCTTCGCGGTTTTTAAAATCTGATATCATCTTTTTAAGCAAATTACTGAGGTGATTTAAATTAGCTTTGTGTTGGGGAGCACGAGTTTGTTGCCATTTTTTGCGCGCTTTTCGCTTGTCTTTAAGTACCTCTTTTATCTCTTGGGGATATTTAGCTTCTCTATAGCCTGACATTTGTCTTTGGTAAGGAGTATTGTTCCATGCGGCTTTTTGAACAATATGCACAAAATTATCTACCGCTTCTTCAAGCTCAAGAGGTGTTTGTAGTGATACCCTTAATTCAACATTATCTTCAATATCTTTCTTAAAACCTTCCCAGTTAGTTTTACCGTTTGTTAACCTAGGTGGTGTTTCAATTTTAACAATACTTTCGCTCATAGTGAGAATAACGGGAGAGTGGTCAGAGAAAAGATCAAAGCATTCCGTTATTTTTATTCGATTTGACGGTATTCCCCTGACTATAAAGAAATCAATCAGGTCAGGTATTTTCGAGGTATCTGTCGGCCAATAAGTTGGTTTCCCACTAGAATGAAAATCACAATTATTCTCCATACCGGCTTCATATAACGCTCGGCCCTTTTGAGAAATGCATCTAGAACCCCAAAACGTGTGTTTTGCATTAAAATCGCCACCGATTATTAAAGATGGTCTAAGTGATTTTAGCAAGTTTGAAAAATCATTTTTGTCAATTCTGTACCGTGGAGGGCAGTATATAGATGTGAAATTCAATGTATCATGTTTAGTTTTAACCTGCACACTTATAAGCTGCATCGGTTCAAGTTCAAGTTTAAGGCCTATCGAGTGTTTGATACATTCTTTTATGTATAATGATGCTCCGCCTCTTGCTTTGTTCGACGGATGAATTGCATGGTAATCTAGATAACCGTTTATATTGAAATTTGATTCTTTTTTAACGTGGGTTTCTGATATTAGACAAATGTCGATATCTTGTTCCCGTATGACCATTTCTAGTTCTTCAAGTCTTTGCCTTAATCCGTTGGCATTCCACGTAATAATTTTAAGGTTTTCCATCATGATTTTTTTTTAAAACGTTTGGGTCGAATAAAATCTTCGACTTTTGCTAACCTATCAGAAATAGTTCTATTGATTTTGACCTGATCTTCAAATTTTGACAAAATTAAAGCCAAGCATTGAGATAGTGCGTCAGAGTCAGGTTGATTTATTACGGGTGCAGCCGCCATTCTGGCATTTGTGTTTACACTACGTTTCTTTGGAGATGTCTGTGCAGCTGCCATTTCGGCGTATGACTTAACAGTACGTTTCTTTGGAGATGTCTTTGACGTTGATGGGGTTTGATTTTCTTTGCCGATGCCGACTCTTAGTGTATTTATTCTTTTAGGAGTCTTAGATATTGGGCTTTTTATTTGTTTCTTTGGTTTTCTTTCCATATGAATTTTTTCTCGGCGTTTTTGTAGCTCTTTAACTACTTCACAGCCTCTATAGCTTGCCGGGTGACTTCCATTGCAGTTTATGCACTTCGCTGGACTTTTGCTATTTCCAGTGCAGTCAGCAGTTAAATGTTTTCCCGCGCATTTTACACACCTAGGTTCTTTTTTACAATAGCTTTGCGTGTGGTTGAAACCTTGACAGCGTTTACACTGAGGCACTTGCTTTGTACGGCTTTTCAGAGGTTCGATCTTAACAACGAGGTTCAGTATTGTTTTAATTCTGTAGATTTCCTCTAGTTTTTCTGTCTTATCGAACGTGAGTATAAATAGTGGGAGACCACGCTTTACCACGACAGTTTCTCTATCTTTTTGTTGTTTTTCTTTTTTTACGATGTTCTCAGCATTTAAGATCTTGTAATTTTTTTCTTTAAGATCACGGATTACATCGTTTTTTTGACATGAGGAATGTAAGCCTCTTGCAACGACTCGTAAAGGTCTTTCTGATTTGTTTTCGTAGGTATACCATTCTACATTTGCTTCGTTAAGTCTTCGCGAAAGCAGACGATAGC
Source organism: Chrysotoxum bicinctum (assembly GCA_911387755.1). Taxonomy (NCBI): domain Eukaryota; kingdom Metazoa; phylum Arthropoda; class Insecta; order Diptera; family Syrphidae; genus Chrysotoxum; species Chrysotoxum bicinctum. Next base: position 182,690,909 of record OU426987.1, read on the forward strand.
TATCGGAGTCTTTTACACAAACTTTCCACTTGTTGTTATTAAGCGAGATAACTTTAAAATTCGCTGGGGTTAACGCCTCAAGGATTATTTTAAGCTTATTGTATTCCGCAATCCCGATGACATTAATCGGTGGCGGTGGTCTTATTTTAGTAGTTTTTTCTTTCTTATTCGTATCTTTTGGTACATTTACTTTTATTATTTCGGAAGACGAGGTTCCCTCTGGCGAGGAGAATGCTTTACGTTTTTTGCTAGGTCTTTTTGAAGACGTTTCTCTTTCTAGCTCTTCTTCGTCTGTTTTATATTCGCAAACACCCAGCTGCTGTGGAGTTGTTTTCGAATCGTTTTGTCTTTGAGTTTTTTTCAACTCTTCATTTTCTTTCCGAAGAAGCTCAATTTCTTTCTGTGCTTTCTTTACGGCATCGCTGTTATTTCGTAGAAAATGTATTTCTTCTTTCAGCTCTTGATAGAGTTTCAAAGTTTCGTCGAGTCTTTGACGAAGTTCGTTATTGTCTTTTTCAAGACATTCTATTTTCTCCGAGTCTTCTTTTTCACGCTCTGGCGCTTTGGGCGGACTCTTTTTCCCGGAAGCACTCGATGTTGATGGTGGTGATCGAGCTACCATTGGTTTTCTTGAAAAAGGATTTATCAAGTTTTGGAATAATTGGCTATCCCCAGAATCCGTAGAGCCGACCTCCGAAGAGGGTGGATTTTTCAGGAAATCTGAATTGCCACCTGGGGTACTATATCTATTTGTTTTACTCATTCCATATTTTGTATACGTCTTTCTCAGTATACGGAGTTTGGATTTTAGTCGCCTCTTACGACAGGCATTCCTACCTCGGGTATATTCTTTCCCCCCTACCCGAAGGGGTAAAAATTTATTTAGAGATGATGCGACGAGATGGTCCACCACCGTTTGAATTCAAAACCGATGCCAATTGCAGGAACGATTGGAAAGTTTGGCTTCGCTCATTCGAGATTTTTGCAGAAGCAATTTCATTAGAGGACGATGAGAAGAAAATAAACTGGATGCTTCACTATGCTGGGCCCAAAGTACAAACAGTGTACGCTTCATTACCCGACGAAAACGCCACGGGGTGTCAAAGTGGATATCTGGAATTGTTGTTGCACCGAAAGGCACTGATGACGTACGCATATGCATTGACATGGGGCGAGCTAACTTAGCAGTTGAACGAGAGCATCATCCACTACCAACAATGGAAGACTTCCTACCACATTTAGGCGATGCAAAAAAATATTTTCAAAATTGGATGTAAAACAAGCTTTTCACCAGGTCGAAATTTCACCAGAATCACGAGAGATAACTACGTTTATGACCAGAAAAGGACTTTTCAGATATACCCGGTTAATGTTTGGCATCTCATGTGCCCCTGAAATTTTTCAAAAGCTAATGGAGCAGATTTTAAGTGGGTGTGAAGGTGTCATAGTTTTCATAGACGACATTGTTGTTTTTGCACCCACTAGAGAAATTCATGATTCTCGTTTGAGAAAAGTATTAGGCCGCATACGAGAATTTAATATTACACTAAACAAAGAAAAGTGTAAATTTGGAGTTTCCAAAATAGTTTTCAATGGTCACCGGTTGTCCGGCTCAGGAATCAAACCAATGCATAATAAATTAGAAGCAGTGAAGCAATTTCGCGAGCCTAACAATGCTGAAGAAGTCAGAAGTTTCTTAGGACTGGTCAATTACATAAGCAAATTTATTCCTAACTTAGCGACGATAAGTGAACCACTACGTCGACTTAGATGAAAAGTTTGAATAGGGCACTAATCAAAAAATTGCGTTTAAAAAACTAAAGCAGAGCTTATCAAGTGACTTGACGCTTGGATACTACGACGTGAATTGCCCAACACAAGTCATAGCTGACGCAAGTCCAGTTGGCTTAGGGAAGTGGTAGTTTAAAATATGATATTTATAAAAATATTAAAAAAAAAAAGAGAAAGTAGATGTAGTATCCTGGTTTCATTATCAAGAAACACTTTTAAAAAACAGAGAATCAAAGAGGTCTATATAGAAAAACATCAATAATAAAAATAATAAAATAAAGAAAATTGATTATTCTGATATAGACTGGCAAGCAAGAAACAACTAAAATATTATAGTAGGTACAGTCAGTAATGTCTCAATTTCTTTTTTTTTTTTTTCCAAATTATAGATCGTAAAATTTAATACAAAGTAAAACATTTTATAAAATACCTAGGTGACGTTTTTTAAAAAAGTACGATTTTCGAAAACCATTTGACATTAGTTTGGTAGGTACCGTTATTTTCATATAAAATAAAGTTTTTTTCCTACATACTTTGAGCTGTCAAAATTAAAAAAATCAAGCATGTGGTTTTCGAAATATTGAATTAATATTATTTAAACTTTTAATGAGCTTCAGCATATAAAAATTGATGAAAATCAGTTCAACCGATTGTTTCTATGCAAAGTGTACCATTAACCATTTTTCGTTTTTTTGTTTTTAACTATAAGCTAGCTTTTACTCAATAATTTATTTTTTTAAATTTGTGGAACAATTTTTGAAAAAAATGTATTTTAAATGTCCCGCGAAATATTCAAAAATGCTATCCAACAAGTTTAAGAAAATGCGCTGAGCCGTTTGTAGCCTGTTTCCGGACAGACAAAAAAAATTGTGAGATCCACAATCTACGGGATCTAAGTACATATGTTACCAGAAGAATTCCCGCGATTGAGAAAATGTGAGGTTGCAATGAAAATTATTTGGAAAGGTACAGTTGGTAGTGGGTATTATTCCTGCTCAACCTTTAAGATTAGTATTATTTAAAAAAAAAAAAAAAAAATTGGTTAAAAATACGATTTTGCTTAATTTTCTTCGAAGTTTTAATTGAACAACTTATTATAAAATATACAGGGCGTACCCTTATTCGTCAATGATATTTTGGAATATGATTCTTGTTCTACGCTAAGTATCTATACAATGTGACATCATTTATTTAGGATTATTTTGGCTTACTTTGGTCTATTCTGACTAAGCTAGCCAATTCAAAACATTTACAAATCTACCCTTTTAAGCCTAGTACCACAGATAATAGAGTTACTCTATTATCTGTGCTAGTACTCAGTTCAAGTGAAAATGAAAATTTAATATAAATGTGGCGGCTGGTTCACTCGCATGAAATCCCCAACGAGAGGTGAGTACCAAAATTGAAAATTTATAAACAGAATGGAAAACGAATTTTTTGATACTGCTCTCGAGAGTTTATTTAATGAAAGTATTCAGTATTTCAGGTGAGTATCAAAAATTCAAGTGGAAAAGTTTATTCTATTTTTATTTTTATTCTCCGCGTATAATTTGGAACGTATTTATTTTTCATTTCACGCTAGGTGAGTGCTTGGCCTTAGACAAGATTTCACCAAGCCAGATGTATGTATGTGCTTTGGATCGTTGTAATGCATAAAACCTCATGTCAAAGTCAATTGTAGACTGAGTTAGGGATCTTCTAATGTAAACGGTTCCTTGAGGTTCCAAAAGTCTGAATGGAATATAACATCATGCAAATATCCTCCACAAAAGTTTTTGCAGCACTCGATTATGACTAGGTTATTTTTAGATAATTTTTCGACAAATAAATGTTGTGTAAAGTGTATACCCCACACACGTTCAGAGGCTGTAACCCATCCATGTTGCAAAAAATTGGCAATATTTTAAACTATGCATATAAAAGGGTGGGTCAAATGCAAGTTTCTTTTTGAAAATGCAATAAAATAAACAAAATTAAATTCTATCCATGTATTATGGCTTTATTAATAAGATCAACCATTTCTATAAATTATGGAACACAACGTCGTTCAAGTGGCTGCCTCAGCTGGCTTCGCTGTAATGCATTCTATCACTCCAATTTTCCAAGACCTAGTTGATGGTTTCGGGCTGTAACTCATGGATTGCTTGGATGATATTGGCTTTAAGTGCTTGAATCGTTTCTGGATTGTTGGAAAAACATCGGTCCTTCACGGTTCCCCACACAAAAAAATCCAAAGGGGTAAAATCGTAGCTCCGAGAAGGCCAATTGACATCGCCAGAGGGAGTCCAAATACATGTCTTCAATTCCAGTAAAAAAAAGTCGGTTAACATGGCTCTGTAACGCCCACCTTTGACCGAAATGTTGTTTCCAGCCTCATTTTCGAAGAAAAATGGCTCAATGATGCCACCAGTCCACAATCCGCACTAAACTGTTACTCTCTGTGGATGCATTGGTCTCCGCTTCTGTTTTCTTCTGCTCTAAAGGCCAAACTGCGTAGCAATAACGAAGCGGATAGTCATGCGCCTTCAATTGCTGAGTCAATTAGGCCTTGCATGCGAATAATCCAAAATCTTTGCGGAGAATTCTCCTCAGGCTAGTGCGTGAAATGTTGAGTTGTTGAGATCGATGCCGAGTTGATATTCGTGAATTGAGTCTCACACTCTCGGCTACAGCAGCCACATTCTCGTCTGTGCGCACCATACCACGACCGGGACCGTGAGTGTTGTCCACTAGCATACCAGTCTCACGAACTTCTTCCACAAACTTGCGTTCAGCAGGCGCGGTGGATGCTTTATTTCGGCGAAAACTTCTTTAAAAAAAAACACACTGTTTGGGCTATACATCACTCCATTTGCAAATAAGTTTTCAAAATTTCGCAACTATGTTCAAACGTAAAGCAACTCATTTCGTTCCGCGTAGGTATGATACTGACTTCCTGCCAAGATTTCGACCATTTAAAAAGAAACCACTAGATTGGCCACCTTTTACAATCTTGTATGAAAGTTCTGTTTAAAATTCGCTGCCGAATACGAGGTGCTCCGAATTCCCTAGAATTAGGACTGGTATTATAATGCTCATATAAAACTCTTAGGTATTTTTTATATTCAGAATTTACCTAAGCTTTTAACAGCTTGTGAATTTATAAATTATTTCTCTTATTGACATCCAAATTTTCCCACAAAGTCTTTTGAACATAAATCAATTTAACTGTACTTAACATCTAATTCACGTCTGATTTTTCTCATGGGAACTTTCTTCCCAAAAAAGTCTCAAAATCTAATTTCATGATGAACAATGTATGTACATTAGTACACGAATTTCTTTCTAATCATGAAAACTCATATTTTCTCTGTTCCCAATAAAGGTAATAAGATCTGTTGTTACAATTCCTCACGGACACAAATTCATATTCCACTCATATAACTAAATACAAATTCAAACCAAGGTGTCATAATTTGACATTATTGAAGTGAAGATAAAAGGCTCATTTGTCAAAAAATGTATAACTATACAATATTTCTTTCCACACAACATATTAATAACTGCGTGTAAACGCAAAAGCGAAACTGTTAACAATAAAAAAATATACATATGTATGAAGTCCAACACCATCGCGTTTATAAGCTTATTTAAATTTCTATAAATAATTTGTTAAACAGTCAACGCTATTGAATTTATGAGGCATCCCGCAACGAGACCATTGATGCTGATGCGATGATGATGGCACCAGCACGTACTGAATCTTCCTTATTACCTTGCAGTCTTTGTCCATTTTGGACGTCTTTATGTGTTGCCTTTAAAAGGCCGCACCACAACTCGCACGCTCTAAACGATGCGATGCGACAACACAACGCGCACGAAGGGTTATTAAAAATAATAATAATAATCCGACCACAGAATTTCAATTTTCCTTGCTTAAATTCGAAATTAATGAACGATGTGCTCGGTACCGAATTGGGAACCTAAAGTCCTAAGCTGTGTGTAAAAAGTGACTTGGCTGGACTTTAGTGATGAATGCATTTTGTATCTTTTATGTTGGTCCAAATAAAGAGATCCATTTTTGTTTGATGACGAATTTTCAATTTTTCAAAAATGTCACTTCGCTTGAGGTTTTATTTAAAATTTAAATAAAGTGATCTTTAGAAAAAAAAAGAGTGATGATCATTTTATTATTATAAAGACCATGAATTGGTTGTCTTTGAATTTGACAATGAAAACAAAAGCTTTTCGTTCGAGTATTTTGTGAATTATTGAAATAGTTGTTCATGTTCACATGGAGCGATTAATTCGATGTTCATATTTGACAGGAAGGTACTTGATACTGTTTCTTCGAAATTTATTCCGTGATGTAACGTAAGTAACACTTCAATTGAAACATTTTGAAAAGAGTTCTTCGTCAACATATAACTTTGTGTCGTTTTCTTTTTCAGCTACCCAAAATAAGTCTAGAAACACACAATTTTAAAGTGTGTATACTTGAACCTAGTATTTGGAAATAAGTGATAATTGTAAAACCAAACTGGAAGGGTTGACACAAATGACAGAATCTGTCAATTAAAATAAAGGACAAATAAAATAAGTCATTCATTTGTATCAATACTGTTTTGTAGTTTTACTAAAACGACAGTGCTCTAGAAGCCCCAATTAAGGGTTTATAAAAAATAACTATCGTTTCAATGTATTTTCTATCGAAGAAAGATGATTACGTCAAAAGACATGTTCTACAAACTCCTGATGGACAAAACATACATATAAGCAGTGTTTTAGCTGCGACAATAAAATTGTCTCAGGCTATTTTAACGCTAGGACGTCTTTAGTGGCACAATCAGAAAGTACTGATTATACCAAACCACCTCTGGTATTGATAACGCATTCATGGATTTTACTGCTTGGCGGAACGTTATACTACACTATCGGTTAATTGAATATATTCAGGTTTTTTTATAAAGTATTGAAAATTAGTGGAATCATTTCCAGCAAGAAGGGGCATACAAAGCACCGCGGCATAGAAGAACCAGACATAATTAAGAGCTCTACGAACACAAAAGGCGAGAGAACAACTACTCAGGCAGAAAAAAAGGAAATGAGAAAAGTGGGTGATCGAGGAAGTAGGGGATGTCATATAGCAGGAAAGAAGTTCGAAAGTGCTACGAAAAGGTAAAACAATATATCATGCTTAAGGCTCGAAATGAAGCCTGCAAGAAGCATCATAGAAGCATCGAATTCAATGCTAAGAATATGAAAAAATCATTTCTGCTTCTGCCATAATGAACAGAGTTTCGGTATAAAGGAAAATTGTACCATTAACCTTAATGACGTAGACCAACAATTCCACCCACCTTATCTCGGTCTTTTACAGAAACTTAAGTTACGCAATAAGTTGCTCGAATTTAAGACATTGGGGCTCGAAATGTTCAAAATGGCGTACAATGGCTTGGTTAGAAGTATTTCCCAGATCATCTGGAAAATATGGTCGAGAGAAAGCCATACCTATTGAATTGAAATGTAGTTTCAGAATTGCTTAATAGATTCTCAGAGAAAAAAAAATCGTGTGAACTGCGCTCGCTACGGAAGAGTTAATGTGCTTAAGATCATCTACAAGGTCTTTAGTGCTGTATCATTTGAAATACTGAAACCGGTCCTCAACTATCCGATTTGCCCAAATCATTGTGGCTTTAGACCAGAAATGTCCATTAATACAAAGATTTCTCCAGATCTTGGCAAAAAAGAAGAACTTCAAATCGACACGCATCACCTTTTCATCGATTTCAAGAATCCGTAAGCTAGCACCTATAGAAACCAGTGATACGAGCTTTGCCTGTTAGTCAGTCAGTTTGTTGAGAAGCGATTTATCCAATCGAATATTTCTTTGAATTAATGTGAATTAAAACAAAACGATTTAAGTACGACCATGAAATATTTGAAATGAAAAAAAAATCGGAATTGAATGTTTTGATGATCATTTGTTGTTGTTTATCACAACGCCAACGCTTGGTGATGGAACTATGGTTTTTGTTTTTACCGACTCTTCAGCACACCACGTACAACTGACATGGGAAAAACGACAATTCAAGGTTTATTGTATTTGAGATTTAATAATTGTCATCTCATGACAAATGTGGAAGCTAGACACGCTTTAACTAAAACATCAAATGCTTTGCAATCAGTGGTATTCTTGAATTTAGGATATCCTCGAACTTTCCTATGATTATCGTTACTTCAATGACGTTGTATATCAGCTTATTTAACAGCAATTCGTTTCCCATTGTCGGTTCGTTCAAGTTGTCGATCTGGTTGGATCGAATCTGGACGTCAAAAATTAATTTCGAAATATCACGTTTTGCCCTCTGCTTCGTTGAACTTGGCTGCATCCGTTGTTTCGGTTTCAGAAAAGAAATTCCTATTCGATTTGGCTCAAAATGCTGTCTACGCTCTTCGTCAGTGTCACTCGACTCGACTTTTTTGCATAGTTGACTTGCATTCCGCGTGCGCTGGCCGATTTTTTGACGTTTGTTGAATGTTTGCACCACAACCAATTTAAAAATTTTACGGTTTCAAATGCACCAACGATATTATCACCACCGATAACGCACTGAAGGAATTCTTTATTGTTACGAAAACATGTGACAGCAGAACTGTCAAACTGAACGTCAGATTTTTGTTTTGCTGATAACATATGACAACAGATCTGAAACTGAACTGGGGGCCAATTCTCTATCTGTGAAACTGTGGAGTGATAAAAAAGTTATCATTTCAGTTTTCACAGCCATTTTTCATTTTTACATTTCATGAACTCACATTATGCGATTCTGGAAATCATTCAGATAAATGTTTGTCAAAACATGTACTAAACAGTATCTACTAAAATGAGAAACGCTCTCATTCCGGAATACACGATACTCATTTTTGAGTATAGTTTTGTTTTTGTAACTTTTGTAAAATTTTCGACTTTTCCAATATAATATTCGAAAATTTTCTTAAATACGAATATTGTCAACATAATCGACTATGTTTTTCTGGACTGTGGCAATTGATTTTTATTTATAAAGATGGTCAATTTCGAACTTACTATTAAGTACAGAGATTCCATCTTAAGCATTCCAACACGACATTCATGTGGAACAGTTTGTCCAGTTCTGTTTTTAATTTCCATTTCAATATCTAGAACTTCAAAACCAATGTGCATCGGAACCTCCTCTTAAATCCTTTATCCTCTATTTTCCTAGCGCTGGAACTGTGTTTAACAGTTTAATGGTAGTAAAAACCTCTAGTGAGCGTGCATTATAAAACTAAAAAATTAATGGAATATAGAAATAAATTAAAATGTATTTTTCAACAATTGCCATGACATGACGTTTAAGAGATCAATCCTAGGATTTAGATCAATCCGGTGCTTCACAGTAAAAAATGCATTTTTGCGTCACTATTGATTCAATTGTGCTGGTTGTCAGGGTTCTCAGCGGCGAGAATACAAGAGAACATGAAAATGAGGAACCAAATTAAAATTCTTACCATTTTCCTTGCATCATTTTATTTTTACTCAACTCAAACTTACATCAAATCCAACTAAACTATTCATGTTTATTAACTTACCTACCTCAATCGAGCATGGAATTTTAAAACTTCTTTTACCGTTAACAGTTTATTTATTAAAATAAACCATCATCACAATTTGACGCAAAACAGGTAAAACTTACTAACTGTACAAAATTACATTCCGACAGAGTAATTTACCATATTTTCTTTACTAATACCTTCCAACTTCTAATCGCTTGCTGATTTTGAAAGTTGAAGCCGGCTACGCGGCGGAGGCGCGGCGTGAATGAATGTGGCTCAGACTAGACTGGGACCTCGATATTATACCTAAGCGACTTGGTTACATATACGTTTGCTTGGAAAAGAGAAAGAGGAATGTAAAATCAAATAAATCCATCAGTATTATTCAGTGCTTTGCTATAAAATTCGACAGCGCAAATAGGCTATTTCAAACAAAAATATGCTAAAAAAATAATGCATACAGGGTGAAGATAATCAAGGACTTTGAAAGAAAAGATGATGATGCTTCAAATAATAATTATGTGGTAGTAAATGCCAATAAATAATAAATTAAACAGTGGGTTACATTAAACATTGTATTATTATTATATTTTCCGAATTTGTAAGTGCAATCTATACTTGTACGTACCATAACTTCAAATGGAATTTACATTTCAATAAAATGTTGAAATTGAAATACGGATAGGGTATATCAGAACTTGTTAATTATTTTTTCCCGATGAAAGTAGGTACACGGTTAAAAATTCTGGGATGTTTTTTAATACGGCCCTCGTATTACAGCCGTATGCAATACATGAATAATTTGTTTTTAATATTCCAACTTTATTAAACATTTTTTGTAATAATTTGGTATTAAAACTCAGTCCTTATCCCACTAAAATGTTTTTTTTTAATACTTTTCCACTAAAATTTAATCTTCAAATATTAAAATATAATTTTTCTATATTATAATGTAATACCATTATTATTGAAAACTTATATTTCAATAATTTGTTATTTGATTTTAGTAAAATATCTGGTTAAAAGTGACCATAATAAAATAATGTATTGAAATCTAATATTTTATTGTATTAAAATTCAATAAATTTTGTATTTAGCGCGAAACTCTCGGCTGTATTACACTTATGGAACAGTACATTCTAATACACAACAATACTTATCTTTAATATTTCAGTATTACATTTATGTAGAAACTGTATAATAAAATAAAGTATTGAAATTTAATATTTGATTGTATTAAAATTCAATAAATTTTGTATTTAGCCCGAAACTCTGGACTCAATGCTCAAGATATACTTTTTAACTCGTACTTGAATTGAATATCGAGGTATTAATTTTGAACACATTAATATTAGATTTTAATACATACATATGTAGGTATTGATTTTTAATATGTATAATTTTGTCGAAAGAAAACTCCGTTAGTTTGTTTCAACACGTCGGCGTCGTCGGTCGGCAACATGGAGTTCCTAATGGAAAATTTAGTTGGGATTTACATTAAAGTGAAAAACGTGGAAAAAAATACAATCATTTAGAAAATCAGACGCATGAATCATCTGAATCCTTAATTGTTTCAAATGAAGATATCCTTCTTTCAAGTAAGTAATAAATAGCAAGTTTAAGTGCCATATATTTATTTCCTGGAGAGTGCAAGCCGTCCTAATTTATGTATTTTTTTTTTGTTTTAGTCTTGGAAAACGAAGAACTGGTGAACGGATTTACTTCGAAAGATCGAGACGGTGTGCTGATTCCAGTGGATTCCTTGTGCGATACATTGTATATATATTTTAATAGTACTCTCATGAATAGGAACGCGACTAGGCGAACCAAGCGGCACCATAATTACTAAATTAGCAGAGATGCCTATGGCAGAGTTTTAACAGATAGACATTTAATACATGACAGTGACAGCAATAGGAATACTGTATATAAAATAGGAGAACAAAGGCACATACTATGTACATTGGAGTAGAATGTAGGTGTGTGTGGGGATTTGTTAGTTGTTATTTTCTGTAGGCAAATATTTTCAAGGTCAATACTTTCAATACTTTTTTGGCGATTACGTATTTTTTGGGATAGAAGAAAATTATTTCTGTGCATATTGTCGTCTGAGTTATATCTTGTTCAAAAGAGCATTTTTGGCGAAATTTATTTAGAAATGCAGTTTTTATAAATCAAACATGCTCTTTCGAATGGCGTACTCCATTTCTTTCCATCTCTTTTAGTTTTTAAGTTATGAAGAACAATTATGTTCAATAAAGCACTTTATTAAACATTTGAGTTCGACTACAGCTAAACGGCTCGGCCGATTTTCTTCAAACTTGGTAGATATGGCTTTTAATTTTCCCCCCCCGATGTTTTTTTCTTTGGAATTTTTTTTCGAAATTTCATAAATATTTTTTTTTCTCAAAAACTGTCCCACAGATTAAAAAAAAAACAAAAAATTTCATTTAATTAAAGCTAGGCATTGTATATATGCAATGAGCTAGGTAATGGTTGAAAAAAATTTTACAAAAAATTGTTATTTTTGGTACCCCCCTTGGGACAATTTTTTTTGTTTTCGATTTTCTCAAAAACGGTACGACGGATTTTGATAATTTTTTTTGCTAAAGGTCCCTAATAGTTTGAATATTATTGTGTATTCAAATTTTCCAAAAAAATATTTTTTGGATTTTTAAAAAAAATTTAAAATTTTTTTTTTGAAAACTCAATATTTCCTCAAAACTATCTTCGAAGAACAAAAATTATTATTTGTGTTGTTTTCTTAAAAATATAAGCTTTTATATACAAATATTAATAAAAAGAAACAAATTTCAGCCTCGGAACAGTTTTCGAGAAAAATACGATTTTCGAAAACCCTTTTTTGAAAAAATATCAAGTAACTTACGAAAAAAAAATATTTTCACGCGTATACAAATTTTCCTTTTTCCAAAAAATGTTCATACTTTTTTGAAAATTTTAATATTATGAAGTCTTATATATTTATAATATTTTTTTTTAATTTTTGGAAAAAAAGTCATTCTTTTTGGAAAATTCGATATCTCAAAAACCGGCGCAATGTTTTTTTCGAAATTTAATTTCCATTCGTACAGTAATAAAACTTAAAGCTAGCGCACGATTTTAGGAGATTTTACTTAAAAACAATATTTTTTTGTTCCACGCTTAAAATACTTTTTAAGCGTTTTTGTTTTTCGTTTCATACGTGGATTGAAAGGTGGCACTCCCTAGATCACGAAAATGTAATTTTTAATTCTGTAGGATGAATAGTTTGGCCAGAAATCACGTTTGAAAATGTCAACTTTGAGGGGTCTACGAGGCTCCGTTTAGCCGCAAATCGCGTTTAAAGATAAAAATTCGTTTTTTGATACCATTTTTTCAAATTTTGACATTTGACTATTTTCTCATTATCGAAATAGGGATTTTTTATAGAGATGCTTCCAATAAGTTTAAAAAACATTGCATCTCCAAGCTTTTTTTTAATTTTTGGAAAAAAACTTGAAAAATTCGATGTCTCAAAAACGGCTCAATATTTTATTTCGAAACACAATTTCATTCGTACAATAATAAAAACTTAAGGTTGGCGTACCAAATTTTTTTTATTTTATTTTCACTTACAAAATTATGTAATTGCAAGTTTTGCATGTGAAAAAAATTTAACTCGAGATTTTGATCAAATTTGACTTTACGATGATAGAGAACACGAAAAAATATTTCTTTATCTAAAAAAATTGTTTTTGAAAAATCAATGTCTTGAAAATGTTTGAGCGATTAATTTTTGAAAATATTTCCTAGAATCTTTATTTTCAAATACTTAAAATTAATATCCCAATTTTTTTTCTAAAAGAATTTTAAAGAAATTTCTTATATTCAAAATCAGTTTAATAATAAAAGGTTTTTTAAACTTTGTTTGCATAAATTCTTACTTTTTATATTTATATTAACAAAATAAAAAAAAGCAAAATTTTTATTTTAATGAATTAATAATTTCCAAATTTGATAAAAATTCGTAGACAAACATTAAAAGAAATGTTTGTTTGTTCAAAATTCGCAGGGCAAATATCTTATTTCTTACAAAATATATGGATAAAAACTATTTTTTGTAAAAAAAAGTTTATTTTTATTTTAAAAATGTTTCATGTGGGGTGCATCAATAATTTCTTAAAATTGACATTAAATTCCTTTTTTTTTAATTTTTCAAAAATTGCTTATAAGCAATATGTAAATGCATACAAAATATTTTTTCCGAAAAGGTATCTGATTTTTTTTTTTAAATATTATGTCAATAATAATTTTATTCTATTTTTTTAATTAGGTAATTTAAGTTTTGTAAAATTATTTTTTTCTCGAAAAACTTATTTGATTTTTTTTTCAAAATAGCTTTATGTGAATATTTCTGAATTTCTGAAACAGTTTATTATACACATAAAAAGTATTAAAAATTTTCTATATTTTTTGCAAAAAAAGTTTATATGAATAAATTTTAAAAACTGGTCTATACCTATATCAAATTTTGTTTTTATATATTTAATTATATAAATACCTATCAACGCATAACAATAATTTTTCGTTTTTGTACCTAATCCAAATTATTATTTTAATTTGATACAATTTTCTATGGGTATGTACCTACATACTATGCAAAAGCTATTTTCTTTAATAAAAATATAGGTACGTACCTATAAGATTTTCTTAAAGAAATAGTTTTCTAACTGTGTATGTACATATACCTACCTATCTATATTAATTACAAAAAAAATTCAATTGCCACTATCTAACTACCCACTGCAAATAATTATTATAAAATTATTATTATAAAATTATTTTGGTTACCATAACGAAATAAAGCCAATTTGAAATTATTTAGTTTTCAAAAACGAAATAAAACAATTTGAGTTTATTAAGTTCAAATTCCTCTAGATCTTATTACAAAGTCGACAAAATGGCAACCTCGGTAATTAATCGTATCAGAATTTAAACAAACCAGAATTCTCATACACTCTCAATACTTTTTGCTTGTTTTCATTTCGCGCCTCGCATATGCAACTTTATATACCTATGTACCTACAATTGATTCTGACAGCAAAAAGAAACGCAGATAATATTTTCTTCCTTACCCTCATTATTGTTGTCAGAATAAATATATCTCTACCTCGTCTCTTGTTTTGCTTATATTTTCTCCTTCCACATCAACTCTGCACAGCTTAACATAGCCACACTTACGATTTTGCGGCACAATAATAAAACATTTTTTCGTGTTCCATGAGAGTACTATAAAAATATATATACAATGTGCGATATAGTGCGGCAGTATTCAGGCTGTGCCTGCTTCCTTGTGGTTCTTGACACTGCTGATGTAGAGCCTCCTATAATCAAATAAGTGAAAATTTGAAAAAACAAGAAGCAGCAATTGGGAGCTCTCTTCTTTTATACAAAGAAGTAAGTAACTTTTTCAATAGTAAATTTAATGTACCTATATAAATAAAATTTTCCTAATTTTACAGGGATTAAAAGCACTTATAAAAACAAGCACAGCGGCATACATTTTGGATGAGTACGCTAAAGGGTTCTTCTCGAAGGGCGTTAGTGATGGCGGGAGCTGAGTATCTGCTATTAATTTTCAATACTATCTGGGTTCAAAAGTAATCCATTCAAATCTTATAAATAGTATTGAAATTTAATAAATAGGTATTAGTTTTCAATACTATGTGGGTTCAAAAGTAATCCAATGAAACCTTAAATAGTATTAAGATTTAATAATCTTGTATTACATTTAAACCCTCTTTGGGCTTAAAACGAGTAAAAAATATATTCAATTTAAATGAAAAAATATATGTTTTCAATATCCAGCGTATTAAATTCTAATATAAATGCATTTAAAACCAATACAAGAAGTGATGAATTTTATTTTTTTGGTTTAAATACTAATACTTATGCGTGTTACTATTTAATAACACGAACTTGTTTTTTATTACAAAACAGTCTTAAAATTGAATATGTATTCTATTGAGTTTGAAAATCAAATATATTCAAAGTATTACATTTAAATACCATTTTGGACTGGTCATATATGCAACCCAAAAAATATTAAATTTAACGCCAGGATTTTTAACCGTGTAGGTATACAAACATAATGTACTGCACAATACATGTATGTAGATATTAATTCTAGAAAGCACATCCTACTCTATAATATTAATAAATTTGCTTGATTAAAAAAAAATAATTAAATAAAGCAATCTACAGGGTAGGCCAAATATAATCTACCAATGTTTATTTTTCAATGTACCTACATAAAGTTCAGTATCTATGAGTTCTTGAAAATATACAAAACAAGTACACATTAACGAGTTAAAATTATCTATTCTTTCTTTACAATTATCAATTGCTATGAATTATGATGCAGGGAGTTCTTATTCGGCACAACCTGTACCCTTTTACCATCAAAAACATTGACATTTCTTATTTTTTATTTGGGCCATAGTGGGCTAGTTTCTTAAATTTATAGAAAAATCTTTGCCAACAATATGTTATGTATTAAAATTTATTAACTGCCGATTAACTATCTTCAGCAACAAGTAATTTAGATGGCAAAGTACACAAGACCCCTAGGAACCCATTTACTTAGATTTTGCGGACTCACATGTGACTGACATGTCGACTCCATTTCGAATGTCCCTTTTCGTTAAAAAAGGTTCGTATACTAAAGGGTGGTTAAATTTTAAGGGCCAATGTTGAATGTGAACCACACATAAACGTCAAGTTTTTTTCTGCATTTCATTTGACATTTCTCAATTTCGGACTAACTAACTAACTCAATTTGAACCATGGAAAGATACACAATCGAGCAACGGGTTAATGTTATTCAGGCTTATTATGAAAATGGGCGTTCAAATCAAAATGTATATCGTGCACTTCGTGATTTTGTCGGTCAATTTAATCGTCTAAATGTGCGTACAATCGGAAAAACCGTGCAAAAATTTGAGCAAACCGGGTCTGTAGGAAATGTGAAAACACCAGTGCATGCTCGTACAATTCGTACTGCAGAAAATATTGCTGCTGTTCGCATAGAGTGGCTGAAGAGCCGTCCACCTCAATTCGTCGTCGTGCAAAACAATTGCACCTCTCACGCTCGTCGTTGATGAACATTATGCATAAAGACTTGCATTTACACGCTTACAAGGTGCAAAAAACTAAAGCCTCTTGACCATTTCAAGCGTCGTCAATGGTCAAAATGGTGGCAAGAAATGACAACAGTGGGATGATCAATTTTCGAAGAAAATCATTTCCAGTGATGAGGCACATTTTCACCTCAGTGGATTCGTCAATAAGCAGAATTTCCGCATTTGGGCGAATGATAATCCAAGAGTGATTGTCGAAAAACAAATGCACCAACAAAGAGTGACAAAGAATGATGTCGCCAAAAAGGCTGCTAAGTGTTTAGGTTCTCTCCGCCGATGCAAGAAGTGTTTTACCCCTTCTGATCTGGCTGTAATCTATAACGCCTATATTCGTCCAAAGCTTGAGTACAATTCCCATATCTGGGCAGGTGATCCAAAAACCTACTTGAGTCTCTTGGACAAAATTCAAAAGAGAGCTATAATAATAATAGGTGACCCTTGTCTAACTCAAACATTTGAATCTCTCGAGCACCGCCGCAATGTTTCATGCCTATCATTATTTTATCGGTATTTTCATAAACAGTGCTCTAGTGAAATAGCCAGTTGCATTCCTCCCCTTAAACAACTTAACCGTAATACCCGTACTTCTAGGAATGCCCATCAGTTTACCCTTGAGCCCAACTTCGGACGTACTGTCAGAGATTCTTTTTTTAGTCGCACTACACGAATGTGAAAAGCTTTACCTGGCTCAGTATTTCCCACTCATTTCAATGTGCAGACATTCAAAACCAATGTGTGCATCGGTATCTCCTTTCTAATCCTGTCCTAATTCATAATACAGTAGACTCTCGTTAACTTGAACATACGATAACTTGAACATTCCAATAACTTGAACAAATATTTTTTCCCTTTACGCATTCTATACCTTGAACGGACTATTTTTAACACTCAATACCTTGAATTTTCCCCCTAAGTACTCTATAAGTTGAACAAGTAAAATGTATGCGAACTCTGTAACTTGAACAAAGTTTAATATTGAATTTCTTAAATTTTTTAATTTGTGCAAGGGATGTTGGTACAGAATGCAAACGGTTTTTGTAAAGGGGAATCCCAGGAAATTTCTTTAGTATTTCCGTATAAGGTTTTATTCTTCATATTCTGAATTTCATTTGAACACGTGCGTACTTAGAAATCGAAAAACGTTTCAATTAAAATTATTTATTAATAATATCATTATTTATGTTTTAAAATCATTAAAATGAATCATTATTAAATAAAAACAACAATTTTTTAACTTGATCCAGTAACTTGCACAATCCTATAGCTTGAACACCTCTGGTTTCGTCCGTGTTTAAGTTAACGAGCGTCCACTGTAATAATAATAATAATAATAATAATAATAATAATAATAATAATAATAATAATAATACTAATAATACATAATTGAACCATACCATATTATCATAATAAAAAGAAATGACAATAATTTCCTAAATAATTTGTGTTTTATTCAAAATCAACATTGGGCCTTAAAATTTAACCACCCTTTATGTATACGTTTGGGATTACATTTTGCTTACTCATTTTGAGGTCATAGTGGGAGAATGGTTTCCTGTGAACCCAGAATACTTTTGCTCGGCGAATAACTATGTCTTGCACTTTATCATTGGATGAAGACGATCAATATTTTATTATAAATAAAAAAAAAAGATCATTCAAATATTAGTATTAACCTATTTGTATTTTCAAAAATTGAAAACTAAAATGTTACAAAACAATAATTTCAGCTGCTATATCCAATTGCCGTTATCCACGCATCTGATGACATTTCAACTACACCTTTAAATGTTACCACATTAAAGTTCACGAAGGACTATTAAACATTTATCAGGCTTTTAAACCTTAAAATGAGATGTTTTGGTTTCACCAAGCGCTGTTTAATTAAACAAGCTTTTAAGCACCCTTATAAACTAAATGACCATTTTTGGCTCAAATAAATATTGAATAAATGTTTAATAGTCCTTCGTGAACTTTAATGTGGTAAAATTCTAAATACAATTTCTACACAGTCCAAAAATAATAATAATACATATAGGTAAATTGATTCAAGTCATTCAGTTAGAAAAGGTAAATCAGAAGCAGGGAATACTACCCTTCGGATGGGTGGTCGGCGGCGCGACGACGTGTTTTCCGCGTTTGAACTTTAAATTTGATACATCTCCTCTAAGAAACTTCTATCGCCATTCAAAAAGGAAATGTTTTGAGATTGAATTACTCTACATAGGTAGCGGAAGGTAAATTACAAACACACATCTAGAAATGTACATACTTATGTATGTATGTATATACAATGTATGTACATACATTCATTGACTTTTCTTTTTATAATATTTATTTATTTTTTTTTTGTTTCTTCCTTTCTCACTTAATCAATCACATTATTTTGATTGACAGAAATCCATTAACAAGAAATAAATTATAATTCCAAGGAATAATATGTTGCCAGATATTCGAGCTCGCTCGTACCTATGTACATATACGAATAAGATCGCGTCGCTGATGGCAGCCGAAACGAAGCTACTGATGGCAGTTTGGGGTGGGGCAAGGAGGTAAGGGGCCAGGGCAACTTGATGCTCATTTGAAATAATGAAACATTCCGCACCTAAATGAGAGCTCCCCCTATACAACGTACTCGTATGTATCTATTTTGAATATTGTATTCAAAGGCAAATGACATTTCATTGCGGTAAACGCAAACGAAAATTCAAATTAATTATTGTTCGTTTCGCATCATCCGTACCTGTGACAGTTAAAAACACGATGAATATCTTAACTAAAAATAAATACAGCAACTACATTATAATATATACATATATATTCAACAAATGATCATTAAAATTGAACTAGATACATTTGGTGATGAGGAAATCAGTCAACAATCTGTTTTGAAGCTTTGGGCGTATATTTTTTTGTTTTTTTTTTTTTAGATTGACGTTAAGTTTGTTTTTATTTTATAATTTCTAAAAATAATTAATTATAATATGTTTAGTACATTAAATCATATTTCCCATAATGTATGAGATTGTTCAAGGAAAATGTCAGATTGGAACAGAACCGGATTCTGGTACAGCAAATGTCAGATAAGAACAAAATATTGTACAGACTTATGCCCCTAGTCAAATATCAACACGATATTTGATATTTATCAAAAAAATTGATAAATCTATAGTTGTGGTTTTTCGCACAGACTTGTGACTTGAGGAAACCCTACAAAAAAGAAGACTAGCGGGGTCAAAAACCATTAACCTTTGTGGCCAATACACGTCGCATCTGCGAGAGATAACCTTACCCTTAAATCTTTCATGCAGAATGTCAATCGTGGCGTCCGCTGTGTGGCACCTAGCTTCGTCCTGATGGAATTACATGTCGTCTAAATCCATATCGTCGCTAAGGATTATACTTTCGGCTAAAATTTGGTTCCTCTTCCAAACGCTTCGAAGCTCAGTCAACGAACAAATAGATTACATGTGGATCCAGCAGGGCGGCCGGCGCTAAGTGCCACATTTGAAAGTGTTGTGTATTCAAATTTTCAAAAACATTTTTTTTGGATTTAAAAAAAAATCTAAATTTTTGTTGGCTGTTCCAAAAAAAACATAATTTTAAAAATAACCGTATCCACGATACAAATGTTGAAAAATGGCTTTCGAAATTCGTATTTTCCTAGAATTGTTTATGAGTCGTTTAATAAATGATCTATAATTCAGCAAAAAAAATTAATCAAGTCATTACTGGCTGTACCTACCATACAACAATTTTTCGAATTTTCACATTCTCATTATTGTCTTAATGGATTTTAATTAAATTTTTTATACAGAAGCTTCTTCGAAGTTTGCAACACAAAGATAAAGACATATCGCCATCCAATTCTTCCATTTAAAATATATTTTTAGTTCATTCCGACCAAGACAAATCTTGGATAAATTGAGATGAAGTGAGAGATATCTTTTCGCGTATTCATTTTGCATAGGTATAATTTAACCGAAGAAGCTGCCCTCTCTTTCTGAATATTGTTTCGATGAATTTTGTGTTGAATTTGCTATTAAAATAGTTGAGTCCTTGCAAGTTAACTGCATCACTGCATGAAGTAGTTTCGGGGAGTTAATAATCAAAGGGCACGGTAGTGCCCAGCCAAGTTCTGGCACTACACCCTTTTTACAGGAACAAACTCAGGCGACTTTTGACCCCTCCCTATCTTCAGTACCAATGAAGTCAGAAACTTGAAATTCCCAATATTTGCTAAGCTAGTTAAGTACAGGCGCCTCACCAAATTTCAATTTTCTATCATAAGTAGTCCCTGAGATATAAGGCCTCAAAAATCACAAAAACCGTAACTGACTGACTGACTGACAGATCATCAAAATTATGGAGCACTTCCCGACATCGTAGAATCTTGCACAACGGTAGGTCTTGTCATGCAAGTAGAGGAAAAATCAAAAATTTGAGGTTTTCCATTCAGGGGGCGTGGTATCCGCCCACTTTATCCGAATTGGTGTTGGTTGAATGGAGCACTTCCGACTGCTGTAAAGCGATGAAATTTGGTAAAGTGGTAGGACTTAAATTGCATACAAAGAAAAAAATATAAAATTTGAAGTTTTCCATTCAGGGGCGTGGTATCCGCCCACTTCCTCAGAACTGATGTAAATTATATGGCTCACTTCCGATTGCAGTAGAACAATGAAATTTGGTACAACGGTAGGGCTCGAATTGCATATAAAGGACCAAAAATTTAAATTGGGGTTTTCCATTCAAAGGGCGTGGTATCCACCCACTTTCTGAGAAAATGTTTAATTTATATGGAGCACTTCTGATTTCCGTAATTAAGGTAGGTATGTTGTGTTAGGTATCTTGCCAGGACAAGAAGAAATAATTGAAGCGCAAATCAAAACTACCAATAACAAAAAGAAAATATACCAAAATAAATAGGAAGCTTTAAACTAAGTTGATTTTAGTAGGTAGAGTACACTCTTCTATCTTTCCGTATCTTTCGAGATTTCGACATGGCAAAATATTAAAATCCTTGCAAAAAGGAGTCAGATCAGACCAAAAACATAAATGTTAAAAAAAGAGCCAAGTTCTTCTATACAAAAACCTTTGTGTAACAAGCAGTGGCGGCTGTACCTTAAGTGCGCTCGTGCGCTGAACCACCAATTCAAAAGATTTAAAAATTACAAAATATTACTGCATCTTTATTTTTAGATTACCATGTAAATATTTATTTTTTAAACATACAAGAACATAAACAAGTAAAATTTCCAATTATGACGAAACAATGTAAGCGCTTTGCTTTACTATTAAGACTTACTTTGCCTGCAAGTAAAAATTCTCATGCGCTCCGGCGAGCGCACGAGGACTGCTAATATAACTTGTATGAGTTACAAGCTAATATCCCTGATGCGTGAGACAAAAGATATTTCATTGAAATGTATCGAGAAATGAGCCTGCTCTCGTGCGGCGTACGAGAACCGAAGATTAAATGTTTGACTAGAATGCGCTGCGCCTGCGAATATGTAATGTTGTTTCGCTCTATCCGTGACTGGTTAAATAGTGTTGGTTTGTAGGAGTTAGGTTAGTAATTGTTTTTTATTTTGGTTTTGGTTCGATTCTGTACTGTGTACAGTGTGTGGTGTGGGATAAAATGAACAGTGATTAGGTATATTAAAGACAGTAACAAAACTTTTTAAAATAAAGTTAATATAAAATTAGCCGGATCGCCAAAGCCCTTTTTAAATTTTACATGCAATATTTTTGGCGGAAAAAGCGATTTAGACAGAAACCTGAATCCACGATTTGACGCATTTAAGTGAAAAAATAAAAAAAACATGATTCCTTGCTAAATGTAATAAGTGTGTCAGTTTTATACATAGTCGAAATTCTTCGAGCAATTATACAAAAAATAAAAAATCAACATATACATACATGTAAATTGTTGTTTTTTTGCGATTTCTATTCTTAACACCTACTTAGTGAACAAGTAAAGTGCACCACCTGTTCAACAACCCACCAGCCGCCACTGGTAACAAGTCAGCCGTGAAAAGTACTGAGATCTAAAAGTACGTCAAGTTCTTACTTCATGAAGATTTAATACCGAATATTGAAAGTAGAATAATATTGAAACAGCTACAATGTAATAGAGAAATTTTATTATTTAATGATTACTGACTAAAATTTGATGGGTTCACTTGTCAAGTTTTTAAAACCTTTCGAATTGGGCATAAAAGAAACTTGCCAAGTAAATTATTATTATTAAATTTCTTTCCTACATTGTGCAAATTAATAACTAATTTTTATGGCGGTTGTTGTCGAGCACTAATAAATTTAAGGGGCTCATAAACCTAGTTATCAAACTATAAAACTTAGCAGTCGGTAGCTTCCACCATATATAAAAGTTAGCATTTATGAGTACTTTAAGATTTCCACCCACTCTTGGGCCGGCCACACATTATAAACCTATATAATACTGGAGTGCGCACTCTGAATAAATTTTTTTTCAGTCAAATAGGCAGTGTCAGTGTACCGTTGATATCGCTTTCGTAAAGTCCTCGCTCGCTGGTGCGAGATGAATGATCTGTATCCTCAAGAAAATTCTTTTCTAACTCGAAGACTGCGACGACGGACTTCGCTACATGTCCGTAAAACACGCTAATAACTTTTTCTGCATTCAATGTTTGAGCGCACGAAAGTGTTTAAAAATCTCAACAAGTTCGGATAGCTTTCGGACGTTTGAACTACTACGTACTTTTATGTACGCCAAACTCGCAACAAGTGTAGTCGGAAATTCTTACTAAAATGCGTCCAATATGTGGTGGGCTTTATGTTATGATGCTACTCCGCAAATGAAATGTATTCCAAAACATTCTAAAACAAACAACATTTTAGTTTATGAGTCTCTTAAAATTAAGAAGAAGAAGGAACACATGCAGTCACTAATAACTTGTATTTATAGCTCTTACCTAGATAATATTTACCAAATTTCAGACATCGATGAACAAGTTCAATTTCTTACTGATAGCAAATTTGTTAAAATCATTTTTACTTTTATTTCTCCTTTTATAAGGCATATTTTTAATACCAATCAACCTTGTAACAAAAAGAATACCGCCCAATTTCTATTCTACCTTTCCTTTCAAAAGAATTTGAAAAGTTTGTGAGTCAAAAGATCACGGAGTTTTTAGATACCCATAGACTTTTCACATCTGGTCTTAGAGCAAAACACAGCTGCACAACTGCGCTTCCCAAAATAATATATGACATACCGCACGAAATTGATAATGATAATGATCATGGAACAACATTGGTTTTTTTTTGTTTTTATAATCTACTCACGCTCAACACAGCGCGGGCGTGAAGTTACGGAAGAGAAAGAAGGATAGGAAAGATGTGTGGCACGATGTTCTGAGACTAAAGGTTGTTGTCTCAGATTTTTTATCTCCAGGGATGGCGGCTGAACTAAAGCGGAGAAATGCCGTGTCTTATTTCTATGTCCCTTATAATTCGCATTATTTTTTATTCGTATTCATCCTTGTTGGGCATACTAATTTAGCTCAATCACATGTTGTTAGTATTATGCCTAAACAACATGTAATGAGTAAACCAGCAACTTATTGATGACAATTTTAAGAAGGTTTTAAATGGAATTAAAGACGATATAGACGACGGTAGGGATCGAACTTGTGATTATGAGGTTGACAGGCGAGCACACAACCATCGCGCCACGGCCACCCCTGGACTTCTCCAAAGCTTTTGATACTGCTTACCACGGAAGAAGAAGAATTATTTCTTCTTTGAAAACTCAGATCTGGCCCTTGTTGGTGTTTTCACATATTCTCTCCACTCGTCCTGGTATGCCTCACGGATAAATTTTAGGTCCACTTTTATTCACGTTGTTCAACAATGACTTACCATCGTTACTTAAGCATTACAAAATTTATATGTATGCAGATGATGTATGAATCCATTTGAGCTATCGAATTGGTATGGTTGCAGAAAATCATTTGAAACTTAATTCAAACAAATGCCAGGCAATTGTGCTTGGTAACATTGATCTCAATATCTCTCAATATGTAATATCTGCCAAGTATCGAGCTTGATGGCACAACCTTAAACTATGTTAAAACAGTAAACTATCTTGGAGTCAATTTCAAACAAACCTAATAGTGGTACAGCCACTTGGCAATTGCTAAAACTCTTATGCGAGAAACAGATTGACACAGCAACTTCAACAGCAACTTTAATAGCAACGAAAAATTCGACATCAAAAGTCATGTAAAATATATTACAACGTGAACGGCACTTTTGACAGCATAAAAACAAATAAACAAAATGGCTGAAATAGTTGAAAATGCGAAATGATTTTGCCGTACAATTATATAGAACAACATGTGTGTAGTTGACATTTTTATCATACAGCAATGTTCTCTATGTGATCGCGGGAAGCAAGAGAAGAAGTATATGGACTCGCGAAATATTTGATAAAAATGATCAAAAATCGATTTGTTAGCAATTCAAAACCAAAATAAATAGACAAAACAAAAAAATTGGTTGTCACATTTTCATTTGAGTGTTCGCATAAACCTGAAAAACGTCACCCTAAAATTTGGTAGCATTTGCACAGCCACATAGAATTTGGGGTTTAGGTCTTACATTGATGTCAATGTCGATGTTGCTGTGTTAATGTAATCAAAGGAATTTAAAACTAAAAAGAGTAATGTGGTTGTCAAAGTTGCTTTTGAAGTTGCTGTGCCAATCTGTTTCTCGCTTTATTCTACCAACATTTTTATATTGAAGCTCGATTCCTTGCACCTGGATAGTGTTAGTAAGCGCAAACTTCAAGTAGCGTTTTCAAGCTTCAAGTTTGCTTTTTTTATAGCTTGCATCGGTCGTTTCGATCATGTTTCTGTACAGGCAGGTACATATATTATATTCAATGTGCCCTCAGCACAATACTATGCGACCATCTCATTTCAGACAGAACTATGACAGACTTCCACCTTTCCTGTTAAACATGTAGCATCGATAAAGCAGTTTAGCTCGCCAAGTTCGCGTAAAATGCCAAATACTCATATAAAGTTAGTCTACCTACTATTCTCGTTTTTTATCGATTTTACTAGATACTTTTTTTTTATTGTTCAAAAGCAATATCTTTTAAAATTAGCTTTCTATGTACCTATCAAAATTGAAGAACTTGTAATTTGTGCATTTTTTGTATACGGTCAGCTTCTACAAATGTTTCCGGTGGTTGCACTAATTTGCAACAAAGTACATTTTCTATTGTCAAATACTGAAAACTGTTCAATTCCCGTTCAAGGCATACATTTGCTTCCTAAAGATATTACATACAACATTGTCAAAGAGCAAACAAGATAGGTACCTACCTACGAACAATATATTAATATTTAAAAACACTTTCAACAAAAGCCTAACAAATGATTGCACAATTATTTAAATTCACATAAACAAACAAAAATATTCCAAAGCACAATGCGACGATGCGCCCAATTATAAGTTTATTGATAAAAAAAATATATTGCCCCCTCCTTAAAAACATTCGGTTGCGTAAGATTTCCTGCATTTTGATTCTTGTTATTAGATAAAAGATAGAAATCCTTTGTGGAATGAACAAAGGAAAGGTGCCACAATATGACAGTAAGAACATTGTTATACCTACAATGAATTTTTGTCTCAATAAATAGACATACGGGCATATAAGTAGGGTCCATCGATGATCTCTTGATCTCCTGGCAGGCTAGCTATAGTTCTCGTGTGACATTATTTTTAGGTTTTGTAGTTTGACCCCTGATAGATTTATTGTTAGAAAATGTGTTTATTTGTATTCATTTCCGCATCATTCGTACATTTTTGAATAATTCATGTTCGGTTTTAATGATTCCAATGTGTCTCCCCTTCATCTATACTGAATCTATCATGTTCTAAGTTTAACAGACTATATAAATCGTCAACTGAAAACTGCAACTCGTAAAAACTTAATAAGAAATATACGATAAGTTTTCAGGTGCTGACAGCTAAGCTAATGGCCGACTTCCAAAAAACTTGTATATGTAAGAGTATAGTCTTACTAAAGTACTGTGCACATCAGAGTGAAAAGGATGAATAAGCGAAAGAATTATTTCAAATATTTGCAATTTTGTAAAAAAAAATTGAATGTTATGCCTATCTGAATAAAGGCGACGAATATGCAAGATTTAAAATTTTTATTCGTTTCTTTCAAAATAAAATGTTGATATTCTGACATGAGTTTATTAAGAGAAGTTCTTGGAATGAATAATTGCCTCTCATCACCCAGTCACAAAAATTCACTGGGAGCTCCTTTGCCGATTCTGTCTATTGTTTAACTGCACACAGAATTATTGAATTAGGAATACAATACTTGACTTTCCATCAGTGGCGTAGCGTACCATCTCGCCGCCCGGGGCGGGAGACCCATTTTGCCGCCCCCATTCAATACTAAATTAAAATTAAATTTCGAGACATCATTTCACAGGCAATGAAGTATCTTTTATTGAAAGTAAAATAGAATTAGCGGTTTCATAAACGGATTCTACGAGCCTTACGAATGAGGCTCGTGAGACAAAGCTGCATCTGCGGATTCATCTCCATGCATGCGTTTTTTCCTGCGAATTCTTCTCGTTTTGAGTTCGATTCCGAGTTTTTTCCAAAAAGTCTTAGAAAAGTCGATTGCGGCTTGGGCGAAACGGTCTCTCTCTCCACTAGGAAAGCTTTTAAAACGCAGAGTTTCTGAGCACACTTATCCACATTCAGTCCACATTGCTGCAGGTAAATCTGTGCGTCATCTTCTTCAGGTAGCTCTGCAGCTCAAAAGCCAAGAAAAGTGAGGAAGTTGAATGTCTGCATGACTGTCAGAAGAAGACTGGCTACCGATCCGTCAATTCTTCCAGTACCTCAAGAACTTCCACAAACTTATTTTTAAGCGTCTTTACAGCTTCACGAGGTTTACTTTTTCTGCAGGCTTGTGACTAGATGCTTGAGGTACTTCTGGTGAGTCGACTTCGTCTTGACCCTGCTCTGTAGTAGGACCAGAACGACTTCCAACTTCGACGGCGGGCACGTCTTTTTCTTCTGCCTGTAAAATAAGTTATGCATTCCCATGAATATTGGCCGGAGGACAATTCTAGGCCACTCAAGATTGTAGTTGGAGGAATCTTACTTACATTGGAATCACTTCCGCTGTTGCTGGATGCCGCCGAAGACGTTAATGTAGCTTTTGAACCAGAACTAGAATTGAAATATTTCGCGTCTTCGCGTCTGCTTCTTTCTTAGCCTTTTTCTTGCGGTATTCCGCGCCGCTTCCTTTAACTCTTTTCATTTTCAAAAACTAGTTCAAAGGTTGAGTGAAATATTAAGTGCTTAGTTTTAGAAGATTCAACAGTATTTAAACTATAAACAACACAATCGAAATAACTTTCTGTGATGCGGGAGGGAGCAAAAACATTGAGCTGGCTGAGACTAGAATAACGTTTCCGTCGAATCCTAGTTATCTTATCATATCTCGCATATGCATATCATATGTTTCGGAACACTCCCTTTCAGTTTCACGAGAGTTTCGAAACGTTTTGTTTTAGTTTCGCGATCAGCGCGACAATACGGGATGTACTCTTACGACCCTACTCACCGTCTACGAATTCACGAAAATCAGCCGAGAGCGGTCAACGACGAACCACAGATAGGGTGGCAAATTTCAAATTTACATCATTGTTGTTTGTTGACTTGTCAAACGATCTGTCATGAACCATATGATTTCTACTCTACCCGCATCACCGGCGACATTTTACCGCCCCCCTAGGCCTGCCGCCCGGGCGGACCGCCCCCTATGCCACGCCACTGCTTTCCATGCTCCTGGAGTTCTTGAAGCAATGGAATGATCGTCACCAAACCCTAAAAGACGTATGGGGCTTTATTCGAGCTTGAACCGTCTATCACTATAAGAATAAGAATGAAAAGAAATCGAATCTGTTATTCACGTGAAAAGCAGACAAGGTCTGAAAGGTCTAACCGAGAGAATTTTTAAGTGTGTTAAAAATAATGTAGCCTCGGGTAAAACCTACGCTGTGTTTGTTGCTAAAAGTAACGTATTTAACTCGCTCAAATTAAATTGTTTAAAATAAACAACTAAGAATGTTCGTTTAATCGAAAAACTCAATATATTAATAGATAAAATAGGTAATATTTAACACATTATTTATTTAATATTAAACGATCTTCCTGATTAAATTAAAACTTTGGTCATGTTGCTTACATTTAACGAGTATCTAAGTTATAACAATAATAAGACGTATTTATTTAATTTTACTAAGTAAATGGGTTAAGATTTTAAAACAACTTCGTTTAATTTAATCGAATGGTGATTATAAAATTACATATCTTCTTCTTCCTTTGTTTCGGCGCTGTTATGATCTCGATGTCGAGGGGATCATAACTCTCCCACGTATCTGCTTCACACTAGTGATCCGCCTGTGGGGTTCGCCGGGTTGACCTCAGAAATCGGCGGCAAGCCTCCCGGTTTTGTATTGTTCCATTTCTGAGGCCAACTGAATGCTGGTGTTTTTGCATTTGTTTGTACCAGGAGTGTTTAGGCCTACCTTTCTTTTTATTCCGAATTGGAACGTTGTATTATATTGCCTTTTTGACGGGGTTCTCAGGATCTCTCCTTTGAACATGGCAATACCAACTGAGTCGGTCGTGTTCAATTTTTTGGGAAATGGTATTCTTAACATGAAGGCTTCCTCGGATCTTCGTACTTCTAATTCGATCAAGCTTTGTAACTCCTGCTGTCATACGAAGCATCTTCATCTCAGCTGCCGTTAGCTTACTCTCATACTTTTTGTACATTGTCCAACATTGTGAACCGTATGTGAGTGCTGGACGCACAACTGAAGTGTAGAGCTTTCCTTTCAGCTTAGGGGGCATTTTTCGGTCACAGAAGATAGCAGAATTTTCCCGCCACTTCATCCACCCTACGCTTACGCGATGATTGATATCGTCATCACAAGTAGCTTCGTTATTTATCATAGACCCCAGATATTTAAACTTTTCACACTTGGGAAGCACTACTCCATTCAAATAAATGTCTGGAATAGGCCTGTGTGGATCAGAAAATGGGCAGCATAGGTATTCTGTCTTTTTCGCGCTTATGCGGTACCCACTTCCTTCTAGAAAATCCACCCATACGTCAAGTGCTCGTTGTAGGGATATCGGGTCTTCACTTATGATGGCTCCATCGTCAGCAAAGAATAACTGATGTACTTTTGGATCCGTCACTTTGCCTTCAAGCAGGTAATCAAGAACTGTAATAAAGAGCAGGGGACTCAAGACACTTCCCTGGTGTACACCTACTGTGATTTCGAATTCTTCAGTGACTCCAGCTGCGCATCTTACTTTAGTAACTGCTCCATCATACATGTCCATAATTATCCGCACATAGGTTTCTGGAACTCCTCGTTGCCTGAGGGCCACCCATATTAGATCTCGTGGTTGCCGATCGAATGCTTTTTCAAAATCAACCAATACGACATGCAAATCCTCCAAAGAATCCCGATGCTTTTCCATAATTATTCTTATACTCTGGATTGCATCCGTGGTTGACTTACCACCGACAAACCCGCACTGGTCATCAGATAGCCTAATTATTTTTCGCAGTCGGCTACCCAAGACTCGCTCAACGATCTTCATGGTGTGTGACATCAGCTTAATCGAACGGTAATTATCACAGCTTCGAGTATCACCCTTTCCTTTATAAATTGGAAGAAGGTAACTTTCCCTCCATTGATTAGGCATGCGATCACCTCGTATAAGTTTGGAGACAAGAATCATGAGCCATCTAAACCCGATGTCTCCCATCTTTTTCCAAAACTCTGAGGGTATTTCGTCTGGGCCAACAGCTTTTCCCTTTTTGGAGTATTTTACCGCCTCACTAACTTCTTCGACTGTGACGTCGGATACTTCGCTTAAGTTAGGTGAAGCTATTGGAAAGTATAGCCTTGGAAATTGTTCGTTTAGAAGTCCGTCGCAATACTGTCGCCACCTGTGAAGAATTTCGTTGTCTTCCACAAGTAGTTGGCCTTGAGCATTATTAATGAACTTTGGCGAACAAATCTCCTGGACATTTCTTCTTCTTTGAGCGGCTATTTTGAAGATAGTTGCGCCCTTATTCGTGTTTTGCCGTAGCTCTTGAATAGCACCAGCTGTCGGGGTAGAAATTTCATCCAGCTCCCGATACAGGTTTTCTGTATTCTTTGCTTGAATTTGGGCGCACTTCTTCTTCGCTTCTTTCTTGCAGTTTCTATATTCCACTTCGAGCCGTGACTTTTGCTCTGTATCATTAGAGGGGCACTTCGACCAAGCCTTGAAAGCCATTTTCTTTTTACTTATAACTGATTTAGCTTCATCATTCCACCACCATGTTTATTTGCCTTGTTGGTTGTGTCCTTTTGAAACCCCTAACAGTGTTTTGGCTTTTTCCTTGCAAGTTCTGTGTAGGAGATCCCACATACTTTGTGCTGTACTCTCTTCATTTCGAACTATATCGGTGTTGTTATACAGAACGTTTTGCATATTCGAAATAAAAGCTTCGCCTTTTTCCTTATCCAGATTATACCATTTGATCTTCCCAAAAGTTTTTGTATGTTTGTTGTCGTTCACTGTCTCCATAAAAAATTCTGTCAGTAGGAGACGGTGTTGGTGGGCGATCGCTTCTCCTAGTATCACTTTGCAATCTTTTACCCGGGGTTTCATGAAACTAGATACCAAATGGTAATCAATCTGGGTTTCATTTCCACCACTGCTGTAAGTGACCAAGTGTCGGCTTTGTTTGACGAACATGGTATTTAGTACGATAAGACCGTATGTTTTGCACATGCTCAGGATGTCTTCACCAGGAGGGTTCCTGGTGCCGTATCCGAGGCCTCCATGGCAATCTTCATAGTCTTCGTTTGTCTTCCCGACATGTCCGTTCAAATCTCCGCCCACGAACAAAAACTCTTCCTTTGGGATGTCCTTAAGTAGATTGTGAAAGTCTAGCCAAAATGCATCTTTTTGCACCTGCTCACATCCAATTTGGGGAGCATATGCAGTGACAATATTCCACAACTTTCCTTTAATCACCAATTTAAGGGACATCAAACGGTCGCTGGATTTCGAAATGGTCAATACGCTGCCTAATAGATGTTTTGCAAGGATGATTCCGATTCCGTTTTTACCCTTTTCCGTTCCATAGTAGAACATCTTATAGTTTTTTGTCCTCGTATCCAAGAAACGGGCCCTTTTTCCCGTGTTTCGCCATTTTGTTTCTTGAACACATAAGATGTCCACTCGCCTTCTTTTCATCATCTCTTCCAGCTCGAAGCTTCGACCTGTCAGACTGCCAACGTTCCAACTCGCAACTCTCAGATTTTGTATAATCTGCGGCATTACTTTGCTAGCCCCCGGAATCCGTCTAGCTCTGACCGGAGCATTGCTGCTCGGTCCAGGATCAGTACCATGTGTAACAATGGTAGTGCCTGGCGGGGTAGTGTCATTTTGAACGAGTACTTCCATAATGCTTTAATTCACAAAATCCTGGTTGTAAGTATCGACGTGTGCATGCTCCGGTTTTGTATTTGATCTCTCTTTTACGTGCCAACCCAGGGACTGGCATGCACACTTTTGGGAAAGTTTATAGGTGTTACGTGTCGCTAGGTTCACCTTGCTGTTTGTGGCCTAGATGTATTTACTCCTTTAGTCGCCTTTTACGACAAGCGGGGAGGCGCTGCAGGAATATTCTAACCCGTCCCTGCACAGGGAATTATAAAATTACATATCAAATCCCTTATTTTAACTGACTCAAGATAGTTAAAAGTGCATATCAATTAGATTTAAACAATCAGATTTATTAAACTAATTAACCGATTTAACTCATGTAATTTTAACCGGATAAGTTTGCAGGTTGTATATTAGCAGTCTCACTTGTTAAATCTTATACGAGTCCCCAGTGCCGGATTAAGCCAGCGCGGGGCCTATAGCAAATTCTATCAAGGGGCCCTTAGACTGTTTTAGGTTAGGCACTTATCAAGTTTATGGTATTAAATAAAACAAAACTGTTACAAACAAACTTTTCTTGATTTAATTTGGGAAAATTTATAAATAATGCTGTTGATATCGACTTCTCGGAGTAAATGATGTTCAATATTCATTAAAGTGAGGAGATTAAGACGTTGTTGGCTCATCGTGTTCCTCAATTCATTTTTAACACGTTTTAATGTTGAGAAAGATCGTTCACCACTGCAGTTGGTGATCATGAGAGACAAATAAATGCGCAAAGCAATTTCAACGTTCGGGAAACAAGATTGTAAAGAATTATTTATCAACAGCTTGTAAACCTGCATTTCCAGAGCCTCATGATTCCTGCTGTCAATAATACCAGCCACATCAGAATTGAGCATTGAAGCGAATTGCACTAATTCGTTGCCCAGACTGTCCTCCAAATCATCTGCGTAAGCACTTACTATGGTTGCAGATTTTTAATTTCTTCTGGTGGAAGAGATTTTATATGAAGGTTTTTATAATACAAATTCTATATACTACTGAAATAAATCAGCCAAGTAGAAGACTTAGCACTATTAATGGACTTCATATAGAATCAATGCTCGGCCACGGGCAAAATATTCCAACGTTAATGATTATAATTATTTGAAAAACTATTTAAACACCTTATAGACCGCAAATATCGTCAAATAAAAGCAAAATCAAAATAAAACAAAATTGAAAACAACGACTTTTATTTTTGAAATTTAAACTTTTATTATTAGTACGAATGCAAAAACAAAAGTTTTTGTTTAATTGTCGCCCGCTGATGATGGTTCCGCAGCCGAGAACCGAAATGCATTCGTACTAATAATAAAAGTTTAAATTTCAAAAATAATAAAAGTCGTTGTTTTCAATTTTGTTTTATTTTGATTTTGCTTTTATTTGACGATATTTGCGGTCTATAAGGTGTTTAAATAGTTTTTCACTTTAACATTTCACGATTAAATTGCTTAGTTAATGATTATAATTTTAATCTTGGTTGGATATAGTTCACATTGGATTTTTGTCAAAAAATCGATGTAAGATGAGCTGAATTCAATAAAAATTGCGTATTGACAAGGTCCTCACAGCCAACTGATGAGTCCATGTGCGATCACCCGGACGAAACGCCAGTGTTTGTGGACTAAAGGCCAAAAAAGCTATTTTGAATCAGGAAGAGATTTTAGATCTCGGAATATTCCGAAAATGCCAGCAATTTTATGATAACTGTTCATATACGTTTACCTAAAGCAGTGAGTACGTTATCAATGGTGACAATCAATACCTGAATTTCATACCGTTGTCCAATTTGCGTTTGGTGCGGTGCGAAACATGATTTTTGTAAGACCAGCAGATAGAAAAATAAAATTTTAGCTTGACATTTTGATGCAAATATTTTCTTCTTAGTAATTGTGACTAAATCTAATATGTAAATAATACTTTTTTATGTTCAGAAAAGGTTGGTGCGCGGGGCCCCCAAATGCGCGGGGCCCGTAGCATTTGCTACTCTTGCTTCGTGGCTAATCCGGCACTGCGAGTCCCCGATTACGTTCAGAGTCTATATGCTCACAGACAACGGCTAAGAAAACGTCTTCAGCGGATCCATCAAAGTGAACTGAATAAAACCAATAGAAACTACCAGAGAGTTTGAAATAAGCTACAGCAAGTCAACATCATGTTCCAGAACGCCATCCAATACCAGAAAAGATTGCAAGCAATCAAGCCAGAATATGATGCTTTCAAAAACAACAATAGGATCATTGGAAAAGAGCCACAAATACCGGAAACCAGCATCAGCAATGATACTGAAGCTGCTTCGGCCCAAGACAAGGTGGAAGCGCTCGCCGAATACTTCGAAGAAAACTTCACACCGAACCCACCTACTGACCCAACTTTCTTACAAGAAGTTGAGGCAACAGTTCGACAAACACTGCAACCAAATCCGGATAAAATAAATTTTAATATCATCAATCCAGCAAATGATCCCCCCGACAGTCCACATTTATGCAATCTAGAGGAGGTTGTAGAAATCATCGGCAATTCTAAGCTAAAAAAGTCTGCTGGACCAGATGGTGTCTCCTACTACATCTTGAAAAGGCTACCACATGCAGTAATGAAAATGATTTTCCTCACAATCATTTTAAACAAATGCATCAACAACTGTTACTTTCCTCAGAAGTGGAAAACAGCGAAGGTTGTGCCAATTCCGAAGAAAGGTGCTTCCAACTACAAGCCAATATCACTTCTCAACAACATCAGCAAATTACTGTAAGAAGTAATCCTACGAAGACTGAAGAAATTCTGCTGTGAAAATTCAATCATCCCTGAATTGCAATTCGGTTTTCGAGAAAAACACTCATCCTTGCATCCACTCAGGGGCGAACGCAGGTAGGGTTTTTAGGGGTTAAACCCCCCCCCCCCCCCGAACCAACAAAAAAACAAGAGTTCATTTTGTTAAAGAAAAAAGAAACAAAGTGCTATTTTCGTGCCATATTAATATTAATGTAAGTTCAATTGATTATTAGAAGTTTTGTGTTTCCCTTTATCGGTTCTCTGCGTTTTTCTTACGACTTATAGGTACTATAAGTACAAGTAATGCATTCCATTCGTAAAATAAATCGAACTGTCTGTCTCTTCGACTACGGCCTAAGAACATGGGCCAATTTTCGTTAATTTTTTTTTAAAACCAAAAATAACGGTACGAATCATCTTTTGAAGCCCTCTTGGAACCATTTTATTTTGTTTGTTTTTGATTTTCTCGAAAACAGTACAATCGATTTTAATCATTATGAAGCTAATCCAAATTTTAAATATTGAGCGTTTTTATTTTTTAGTTCAGAGTAGTACCTGAACTGTAAAACAAAATATCGTGTTTCTTTTTTAGCTCAGAGTGTATAACAGTTCAAAGATTGTGTTTCTTTTTTCGTTGAGAGCGTGTTCAGAGATTGTTCAGAGCGCACTCTATGAGCTCGGTATAAAATAGCTGAGTAGACAGAGTTAAATGCTGAAAACATTCTGACAGACAAGCAAAAAAATCAAAAACTCGCGTGACTTAGATACTTTGTATCTTTCGGATAAATGAAATAAAAACACTGTGTTGTTCGGTTGGTAGATTGAGACTGAAAATGTCTCTCTTTATTAATATTGAAATGAATGGTCATTTCGTATCATCAGCAAAATATAGTTTGTGTGGGAGCAAACTCCAGACAAGCTATATTCTGTTGAATCGCGAAATGCGATAGTTCGGAATTTATCTTAGAATTGGAGTTATATATATGGGTTCAGTTATGTGACCGGATGGTAACATAAGTCGTGTGCTTATAAAATAATTCAGAGCTCTTAGAACACACTCGATTCGGAGAAAGTTCAGAGCATGTTTGACATGCTCATGCTCTGTTCAGTGCTCTACTCTGAATGAAAAAAGAAAAAACGCTAATTATTTTTTTGGAAACTCAGTATTCCGAAAACCCCTGCTCGATTTTTTAAACTTGAATAGATAAAAGTTTCTTAATATGATCTACAAGATCTGAGGGAAAAAAATTGTTTTAACTAAAAATTAAGGTACCCACCATGCAAGTGTTAAAAAATCTTTTTCGAAAATCGTATTTTTATCAAAAATGGCTCCGAGAATTTTGATAAATTTTATTTTTAATTTAATAAAAAAAAAAATTAAATTAAAACATTACTGAGTGTACCTACCATAAAACCAGTTTTTCGAATTTTGAATTTGTCATTATAGGCAGAACGGATTTCAATGAAATTTTGTATAAAGAAGCTTCTAGTTAAAATCGGCGTACCAAAATACCCATGTTTTAAAAATCTTTTATAAAACATATTATGTGTTTAGCTCTAACTACTAAACTACTATTTATAAAATAATAACTTAAGGAGTTGTTTTAGTCATTTAAAAAATGAATTTTTTGCTTATGAACATTTTTTCTCTAGAAATATTAATTATTTAACTTTTTACATAAAAGCAAGTTCGTGCGACCCAGTCGTGCATTTTATTTTATGTGTCTTAGTATTTTAACAAAACTGTCCTATTTTGAATTGATCATTAACAAATAGACACACGAAGCCAGCAGCAATTGCGTTTTTTATGATTGACATTATCAGCCGTATCTATAAGATTTTCTTAAACTGCATCTTAGAGGTTATTTAGTTAAGCGTACTTAAATATTTAATTTGGATTTAAATGACGAAACTTCAATTCGTATCTATAATCGATTTTCCATTGGTACTTAACTAAACAATGGTTGTGTCACGTAACGTAAAAGAATGTGAAAATCTAGTACAGAAAAAAAACAAATGCTGCTTCATTTTATACAACACAGCTGTTTTGTGACACCTTCTTTCAGTAAATAATTGGAAGACACATTTTTTTATTTGTGAAATAAAAAAAAATGGCTATCGAACACACACCCACACCCGCCGCCACAAATAAAAGAAAAAGATCTGAAAATTAGGATGCCTCCTACAAGGAAACTTTTTTATTTTAGAATTTGCAATAATACACTACCAAACAGAATTATTTTATGCACAGATTGGGCGTTTTCCTAAATGCAGTGTTGCAGCGCATCATGAATTTTGATGCTTTTTTTTTATTCACTTGCTTCAATAAAATAAAGTTATTAAATACGAATTCTAAATTTTAGAGTTTTTTTTTTAATGAATTGTAAAAGTAAATTTCAGAGTGAAGAGAAACGTTGCAAGGCCATCAAAATCCAGGATGCGCTGCAACACTGCATTTAGGAAAACGCCTATTCTCTTCCAACAACGAGGAAGAAAGTGTCGATACAAACACTTCAAAAGCTAAGAGGGAAGCGTGGACGAAATTTCTTTGCGCGTACACATACTTTAATCAATACAAATTTTATGTTTCTTAAATCGTTGTACTTTATATCTAATATAATATCACAACAAACAATACCTAGAAACTCACAATTTAAAACTTCAGAATTTCAAAGATGACAATCGATATGTCAAAATACATTTTAAAATGCCTTTAAGTGACCCTTAAACGCGGTTGATGGCGTTTAAGTTAAGAGGCCTTTAAGTAACGTTACTTAAATGTGAAAATTGATTATAGATACCGATTTCATACTTAAGAGCTGCTTAGAGGTATTTTAAAGTTAAGTAACCTTTAAGATTTGTTTATAGATTCGCCTGTATGTGTTTAAGTATATGGGCAGTAACGGAGCAAGTTTGAGTTTTTGATGGCTCCAAGGTCGGAGTGTGTTGTATTGCAGCTCATTTCGTTTGTTCGAAAGTTACAGTTACTGATGAGTAGCACATAACACCCTCTGGAAGCGTTGTGTTTATAATTATGTAGTATAGTAGTTAACGTAGGTACCAGTTGAGTGTCCTTATGTTTTCGGATAACTCTTTTTCGTATGATCGCAAAAGTACAACAAGATATGATTTCACGTATTAATAAATTCCGGAAATAATTTATTTATGAAAATCTCATATTTTTTTGAAACCCCCCCCCCCCCCCCCGAAATTTTTTTCTGCGTCCGCCCCTGCATCCACTGGTAAAATTCCAACACGATATCACCTCACCGTAGTAATCGTGTCACCGTCGGATGCTTTCTGTATGTCGAGAAAGCATTCGATAGCGTGTGGATAGACGATCTAATCCACAAACTTCATCTTATGCAAGTACCTCCGCCATTAATAAAAATTCTATTTTCTTTCCTATCTTTCAGGAAATTTTTTGTTCAAGTAGATAGCCGCAAGTCAAACATGAAAACCATCAGAGCTGGAGTCGCCGCTCGCCGCATCAATGTCACCACTAATCGCTGTCCAAAAAGTAGAAACCCACATCAACATCAGACTCTTCCAATTCTACCAGAAATGGGGCATCCGAATCAACACTTCCAAATCGGAACTTGTCTGCTTCAGGAGGCCTTCAACTGGTAGAGGCGTTCGCAGCGCAAACATTTGCAGAAATCTGGTCCTGGGACTCCCTGACAGATCCACCATAGTGGCAAAGCCAAGTACCCGGGAGTGCGCTTCAACGATTTGCTAAGGTTTAACCTGCACTCAAGAAATATTCTGAAAAAGGCCAGCTGGGCCTTCAGCCGTTTGCACCCATTGCTGAAAATAAGATCAGGTTTTAACCAACCGACGAAGATATTGATCTACAAGCAGCTCCTGCGACCAGTGATCAGCTATTCCTTCCCAGGATAGTTTTCCATCTCGAAGACAGCTATGATGGAACTTCAACTATTCGAAAGGAAGATACTGAGGATCTGCATTGGACTTTACTTCGACCGTCAACGACAGAAACACTACAGGAACTAGCATCTCTATACATAAGCGAATTTAATCCCACTGGACAAATATCTAGTTAGTTCATTCAACGAAGAAACTAATGAGGAACATCATCGACCACCCGAATCAGCTTATGAGAAGGGTGACCAGAGAACAACGGCATCCCGAACCGAGGTACCTCAGTGTGATGGAAACTCAGGATGAAAACGTAATCATGGACAACTAGGAAGTAGTGTCGTTCTACGCTGACATTGGATCAGTCTACCACCGCGGCTAAAACGCCATCCCTGTCCACAACCCACAAAAATCACCACTTAGAACCGGGAATGAACACCCTGAGGAAAATACAGTCAATCGACCTTTTAAATTTAATTTTTTTTCGTCATGTAAATTTTATATAAAAATAATTAAACTTAAGTCACTGTATATAGTTAGCCCCCTATGAGCCAACAAATGTAAATTTTTATACATACATATGTAGTATCTTATTAGTTGTAAGTCAAATTGTAAATAGTATGTTCAATAAAACAAAATTGAATTGAATTGATCTATGTATATCGATACATTTTTAAACATTTTATCTTATATTATTAATTTATGAAGTATTGTTTGTGTTTCTTGTCCTTATTAATAAAATTTGAAAAAAAAAACTACTATTTATTTTTTTTTTATTAAACTTCCTCACACCATGAAGCCTACCCAATAGTAAAGATTAGGAATCGCCACTGGTCTGTGTGTATTTTATCATAGAAAAAACTCAAAATGCAATATTCACGGTGATTCACATAAAATAAAAAAAAAGCTAAAGCGTGTTAGTTAGTTCAAAATATAAACAATTAGGGTTTTTCCTCTTAATTGGAAAACAAATATTTGAAACAAATTGCAATTCTTAAAAAAATTATGTCATGGGTTTTT
Organism: Chrysotoxum bicinctum; assembly: GCA_911387755.1. Lineage (NCBI taxonomy): Eukaryota > Metazoa > Arthropoda > Insecta > Diptera > Syrphidae > Chrysotoxum > Chrysotoxum bicinctum. The sequence continues at coordinate 182,730,700 of OU426987.1, forward strand.
TCTTAGCCATATATCTATTGTTAACATTTACCAATTTTGGAGACAAAAAAATTAAAGGCCATGACGGCCTAAGCCTAGTGACTTACAAGTTACAACTCTCAACCATTTCTGTGTGCATGTTTGAAGAAATGGAGGGCACCTATAATTTTCTGCAACTTCTCATGACAAGAGAAACTCTTAGAGGATTTGTCAATACCTCGTAAGAGGTATAACACCCTTTGCAGCGGCTGAGAATCGAACTTATAGTTATTATCTTATTGATAGTCCAACCCACTAACCATTATGCCAAGGCGTACTTTAAGACCAATTTTAAAACTTAGATATAATTTGAGAAAAAAAATATACTTATGCATTAATTTGTTGGTCCAACTATTATAATAAGCTTAAACTTCATCCAAACTTATTGAAGAAAGTATCCCTATTAACATCACATTTGTAGATAACCGTTACACTTCGTCGTGTAAAACAGGAACCGGTTTGTGTCGATACATATACTTTTGCTTTGAAATGTCACGATTGAAATCTTGCCATCCGAATTTTCAATAGTGAAATTTTTAACTGGATTTTCATATAATTAATTGTAATTTACTTCATTTAACATCCTTTATTCAATTTATTTTAACATTCGCAATTTAATTTGCAAATTCAACTCATCGAACACTGCTATTAAGTTCTTTTAATCGCTTTGCCAAGCCAACAACCAACACAACTTCTCTATATGAGAAATTGAGACTGTATATTAAGTCCACAATAATCCCACCACAATCCTTCACCCACCTCAACAATATTATCACAAAAAGGGAGCTCGAGCTGAAAATCCACGATTTTCTTTGATTGAGGAAAGCATACTCGTATATGAAACACCTTCACAAGGAAAATCTTATTGAAAGAAACCTTATGATTCATTTTTCTTACATTATCCTTCTTCTAAAGGTAAACTCAAGGATAACAAATAATTCACCCCAGCAATGTATTGAGTTTTTACACAGAAAGTCTGTGTGTTGTGTCTTGTGTGGTAATGTAATATGATTACATCAAATAATGACAGACGGATATTTTTGTTGTCATTCGATGCCCGTGCCGGATCTGGACATCAATCAGATACAAAGGGGAAGTTAAGTGTCTTGAGGAATTAAACATACATATATAAAATGTAGGTATAGATAAGGGCGTAAATGAGTCGTTCAGTTCAGCAAAAGAATTAATTTGGATTTATTTGTTGGTTCCTTTAGGTTATCCCTAACAAAAACCAATCTCCATTTGTCGATAATACCAAAAGATTGCCGTGAAATTAAATGGTCAGTACCAATGTTTTTTTTATACCCAATTTTATTCTATTATCATTACTCTTATCTTATCCAAAGGCTTTGTGTGAGCATACATAAGATAAAGACGAGCACATTTTGGGAGCGATTGCATAGCCAAAATATATATTTTGTAAGTTTAAGTGTATTTCTATTTAATTAATCGCTTACCTACTTATAAATTAACGTCGTACTAGATCGGACTATAAAGCTAGAGGTCTGCAACTTTGACCGATACAAAATAGAGAAGAGGTATGACGGAGTTAAGATATGGCCCAAAATTCGAACCTTAGCAGTATCTGAGAGCGGTTCGAGAAAAATAATTCTTGTCTTTCACAGAACCCTTCTTGTCAGCAGCCGTTATCAAGCCATCCACTAGGGAATAGACACACCCGTACAGTACAGAAACACTGCTATTGCAAGTACAGCAATATAAAAGGAGTACGAGGAGCGATATTGTCTTTCCAATTACGACAAAGTGATTTTTGTTTATTTTTAAATACTTTTTTTTTGACATTGAGAATAAAATATTTATAAAAAACTAACTAAAATAGTGTCTTGCATTGATCCAACCTACATTTGTGTTGCTCGGCAGGTATTATTGTTCATAGGGTAAGATCGTCTTTTGGTTTAACGTGAGCACCTGCCTATTACGGCTCAATCCCACGGGAGGCCTACCTCCATTTGGAATCAGATTGGGTCCTGACCATTAACCCCGACATAGCAAGCTATCTCGGTCGCAAAGTTGTGATATGTTGCAGCATATGCACACCTCTTGCTTTGGAGGCGAGGTCTATCTAACACCTCTTGAATTCAAGAAAAGAATCTTGAAAACCATGTGTCTCCGCATTCGGAATAAACCAAGCCACCATGATGCTTCTACCTAATAGATAGGATTCGAGCTGAGGGCAAAACTCAACCCCCGACTCAAATGGGCACTATCTCCCATGGTACCAGAATATAGCTTCCGGTGGAGCTTCGCAACTTTGTCATTTCATGGAGTCTCCTATAGGCGATCCCAACCCGGACTAATCCGAGTCGTTGTCTCAAGCTTCGGAAACTACTAGATTTGAACCCGTCACTTCCAGATGAGCTCCTGCAAAACCCTGGGCCTGTCAACCCTTAGGATACACACCAAGAAGTCGGCCGGGGTAGAAACCAACAACTCAATGTGCATCCTAGTCTTTTGCAGAACCTTACGGCAAACCAGGAAAGACACTCCTAGTCTTTGCTCACCTTACAGCAAGCTAGGAAAGACACTCCTAGTCTTTGTTCTAAAGAACGAGGACGACGATCCCCCTATTATTTGCTATACTACAAATAAGAACCCTTATAAAAACCTTAAATAACCTTAAAAGTCTCCAGTCACGTAAGCAGCCGGAGACCTCACTAGTTAACTCCTCGTTATAATCTAGTAGAACCTTAAAAGTCTCCGCCACGCAAGTAGCTGGAGACCTTACCAATTCAACCCGTCACAACCCTATAAAACCTTAGAAATCTCCAGCCACGCAAGTAGCCGGAGACTTCACCAATATCACCCTTCAAACCTTAAAGATCTATAGCCACGCAAGTAGCCGGAGACCTTACCGATTTCACCCTAGACATCCTTAGTAGACCCTTCAAAATCTGGAGAATACCGTAAAAATCTCCAACCACGTAAGTAGCCGGAGATTTCACCAACACACACCCGTTTGGGCCCTACTACTCCCTTGGGTTTTCTTAGTTGTCTAAATCTCTTAGTTGATCGAGCAGCGAGTGAATAGACATAAGCCCCCCCACCACGACACGGTGAAACCCGTCGGGGGGTGTTCATAGGGTAAGTCCGGGCATTATGGCGCACCTGGCAAAAATGACACTTTCCATACTCTAATAAAAATGAAAACGGTACAAAAACTTCGGTGTTCGCCGAACACGCGCCGAGCCACGATCTTTATTCGATGCAACTAGTTTTCTGCAAAAAAAAAAAAAAAAAAAAACTGGTACGACTGCCCTTATGAAGTTAACGTGTAAAAAGTTTCATATTTAATACAAAATTAAACACTACAAAGCAAAGAGCTAAATCTCAAAAGTAAAATAAGATAAAGCGGTGCTTAAGCTCATTGACGTCGTTTGAAGAAGAAGAATCAAGCAAGCCGACAAGTTAACAAATCTGATGGGCCCCAAGATTTTTGGAAAAATTTTTTCGAGGGTTTTGGTGAAAACAACATAAAAGACGAATGGATGCATGTCCTTTGTGGTTAATTGTGTCACTGTACTGGTTTTTAACGGTTGTGATGAATGTGGACGTTATAATTAAAAATAAAAAGCTTCTGGTCAGGTTGCCTTCAGGGATCCGTCATATTACACTACAGACAAGGTAGGCGGTAGGGCATTATGGTTTTTCAAGCTAGTTTTAAATGAATTTAGTGTTCGTTAAGAAACTTGAATGTTTACCCTTATTTAATTAAAAAAAAATGAAGTAAAAAATGTTGTCCTATGCTATGGAGATTTGAGATTAAAATTCAGTAAAGTCATAATGCCCGTTCTTACCCTAAATAATAAAAATTGTTTAAAATAAGACTGGATACCTAGTATTTCTGAAATTTAAATTTAAATTTAAAAAAGATAAATTAAAAAAAAAAAACTAATTTCGTAAAAGTTAGCTAAAGGTTGAAAAAAATTCTGACAAATTATAAATATTAAAAATTTGTATTCGGTTTTCTCAAAATTGGTAGAACTGATTTTGAAGAATTTATTGGCTAAGGCTTCTTAAAAGTTTGAATAGTATTGCGCTTTCAAATTGTTACTAAACTAAAAAGAAAAAAATTAAATGCGGTTAAACTCAATGGCGCAAAATGTTAGTTGAATTAGTACGATGTTAAAGCTGTTTTAACACGAAACTAGGTTAAAACAACGATTTTGCAAATTTTAATCGAATATAGCATCATACTTTCTATACCCTTTTATTACATAAAGTGAAAATCATCTGTTACTATTTTATTTATTTTTTTTTGTATCGTGCTAACTTCATACTCTGACATTTACAAACGTCAAAAAAAGTCGGTATAATTAGTTTCCTGCACGAACTGTCATTGTCTTAGGTGTATTCAGAAGTAATTTATTAAGAAAATTGCTTTAGTACGATACTAGTTAGAAAATGTTAAGGTAAAATTAACAATGAGTTAGTTAACTACCTTAAAGTTTTGCAAATTGTTAAGTGGTATCGTACTAATACCTTAATAATAGGCTGTTTAAAATTTTGCGCCAATATTTCAAAAACCCGATGCTTAATTTTTTTGAATCTTGACATTTGACAATTTCTTAATACTACCTAAGAGATGTAAGATAATGTTTTTTATTTTATCTAAAAATAATGGCACCCACCAAACAAATGTAAAAAAAAAACGGTTTTCGAAAACCTAAAATTTTGAGTAAGTTTTTTTTCGAATATTTACTTTCTCATTATCGGATTTTAAAGAAATTTTCCATTAATTTTTTTTGAAAATTCTATCTCTCAAAAACGGGTCAGTATTTTTATTTCCTTAAATTTAAGTTCTATTTTTAGAATAATAAAAACTTAAATTTGACGTACCAAAATATTTTATTAAAAATGTTATAAAATTTTTTTTTTAAAAACTTATTTGAAAAATTAATTTTATGGTTCTGGATATTTTTCTCTAACAACATTCAGTTTAAACTTCTAAGTCAATTACATAACAGCAAGTTCGTGCAACCCAGTCGTGAATTGTATTTTTTGTTAAAAATATTAAGCGACTGCAAAGCAATTACATTCATTTTCGGTCCTTTGAAATAAAAAAAATAAATTAGAGCCGAATCGAGATCGAAATCAGACTAGACCTTCTGGTTTGGTTAATTTATATCGATAGTAAAACATTTTAAAATTTTGTCTTTTTTACTTGAAATACGTAAACTTAGCTTTCTTACCTTGCATTAAAAATCTGTTAGAGCCATTTTGTGTTTATGTCTCATTTAGTCAACTTTAGTTTCACTGAATTATTTAATTATATAAATTGCTTTTTTTATTCTTCGTCATCAACGAACTATTGCTCTTTAAATTTAGTTGTATTTATTAAAAGCCACAATTTGGATAAGTCCCACGACTTTTGATCCAATGATTTATAAAAGAAATACTCGTAGGTAAAACGATATACGTATTTATCGCTTATAAGAAACACGCTTATAAGAAAACCTCGCTTACAAGAAACTTGAACAAAAGCACCGTGTACTTTCCCATATATTTTAATGTTGAATTGTGTGTTTATAAGAAACACGCTTATAAGAAAAACACTGATAAAAGAAACATTTCTGCAACCACGAACTTTCTTTTTTCAATGTAGTTGGTTGGATTTAAGAAACTTTCAAAAAAATCACGAAACTCAAAAAACTTGAACAGACCTTTGAGAAAAATTCAAAGCAACCTAGGTATGCAAATGTCATTTCAATTCGACATTTGAAGAGAATTTTAGTTCAGTGTTCAGTGTTATTTATACAAATTAGTTTTTTTGGCGTTTAGTCCACAAAAATTGGCGTTTCGTCAAATGATGAGTCCATGTGAGATCGCCGGGACAAAACGCCAATTTTTGTGGACTAAAGGGCAAAAAAGCTAATTTGAATCAATAATTCAACAAGTCCATTAATAGTGCTAAGTCTTCTACTTGGCTGATTTATTTCAGTAGTATATAGAATTCGTATTATAAAAACGTTCATATAAATTCTTTATAGCTATACAAATTTCTTTAAAATTAAAAGAAATGTACTGACAATTTTAAATATTTAATAATATTAAAATATTAAGGATAAAAATGTTTTGTATACAATATTATTTTAAAATCACAGAAACTCATATATGAAAATTTTGATCGAAATCGGTAGACTCAGAAATGAGAAAGTAGAAAATCAAAATAAGGATCTATGACAGGTACCGTTTTTTTTTTACAAAAATGCGGACTGCATCTGAACATGATTTTTTTTTTATAAAAACCATTAGAGCCGTCTTCGAAATAAATATGATATTTCATAATGGTAGGAAACGAGCAAAAAAAAAACATTTCAATTTCTCATTTAGGCTGCAGGTTGAGGTACACACCTGCAAACACACGGAATCTCTACCTTTTCGTGTTGTAATATCAATTGATAAAAATCTTGAGTTCTAATTTTTCAAAAACCAAGTATAGAGTCATTTTAAAATCTACTTCGATTTTTCTCAATTTACTTCACTTTTTTCTCCAAATCTACTTCGACTTTTTTTCCGGAAGTGGTAACGCTGCTGGGTATATTTGTATAAGAAACTTGTTTCTTATATCCGTATAAGAAACTTGTTTCTCATATCCGTTCTATGAATATAAGAAACACTCGGTTATAAGAAACAAATCTTGTGCAATTTTTGAGTTTCTTATAAGCGTTATGTACTGTATAGTGAATTTTTTCGATTGTTTCGAGTGTAGAGACATCAACTGGGCGTCCAGGACGTTCGGCATCTTCAGTGCTTGTACGGCCACAACGAAATTCAGTAAACCACTTTTTTACCATTGAAATCGATGGTGCAGAGTCCTAATAGTATTTATCAAGCTTAGCCTTGGTCTCGGTAATGGTTTTTTTTCGCAAGAAATAATGCTTAATAAGCACACGAAATTCACTTTTTTCCATTTTCTCCTCAAATTAGTGAGTAGTCTGATAAAAATAGCTGTCAAACACAAACTAACTGACGCAGCAAGTTTAAATTTTGACAGGAGTCAACTGACAGATACCTGTTGACAGGAGCAGTGTTGCTGTTTCAGTAAAGAGGTCAGAAATTCAAAAAGTCACGGACTTATTGACCCGCCCTCGTAAAATTGAATTGAAAATTTGTATGTTGTTTTGTGGATAGTACCACAGATAATAATATAATAATAATTATATAATAAATATATATATAATTATCTGTGATAGTACCTTACCTTATCTACATATATGTAGGTATGTGCCTGGCTCCACAGACGCACAATAAGGTAGCTTCATATAGTGCGATGATACAAAGATCACCTTGCAAACCTTAATCAAAGCGAAAATAAAGTTTTGTCTCTTAAGCTTAACGGTAGATTTAATGTTATCAGTGTGATTTTTGTTTCTTAGGTCATTAAGTGAAGACAAGTCGGGTAATGATAGTTGGCCAAAGGTGCACATATCGGCCATTTAAAAAGTGTAAAAAGGTTGCCCTTTTTTGTTTATTTGGTATGATGGAAAGGCAGCTTTCGAAAACATCATTTGCGGCAAAAATGCAATTGGAAACGAAATCTGTATTCAAAAGCATTATTTTCGATAAAGCAGCTTTCTAAAGTCCAATGTTCGATAACATGTTTCGTGGCGCAACTCTGCAAAAATATTGATAAGTCACAGAGCGTGTTTGTAAACGTCAAAAGATCATACAGATTTTGTGCAAGCAGGACGATTGCATATTTCACGACGGCAATATCAAATTAAAGATGATTCGACGTTCACCAAAACGGAGAAAGTAAATTTAAAATGTCACATTAATGTATGTATGTATAGCCATGTAGATTATACTTTAAGTTTAAAAATAAACAAACAAACATTTCTTTGTATTTCGCAATTCGCCATGAAAAGGAGATGTTTTTTCAAGACTTTGCGTTACGTTTTATTTCCATATCTTCTGTTCGACAAAAAAGTCCAGAAGGTCCGAAAATAGGGACATTTTAAGGAATATTTTGTCAATATTATTATATAAAAACATGTGCTTGATATTTCAAATGGCGTTAATAAATTTAAGGAGGGAAATTGACTAGCATATTTTCTTATTAAAATAAAATAAAAATCGGTTAAGAAAATTGTATCTATAACTAAAATATTTCTTATATTACTTAGTCTTTAAAAAGCGGTCAGTTGTAAATTAACATACCTACATATATATACCTAACCTAAATCTAAAGGGTTTTCCATTAAAAGTTTGTAATCTTTAAATTTGAATAAAATAAATTGTGAATGAAATATTATTGAAATTTTATACCTATTTATAAGGCTCATATATGATCATTATGTGTGGAACATTAATATCATTCAAATGTTCGCCGCGTCTTCGGCAAGTTCATAACTCTGGGACATAAATCTGGCTGTATTTGATCAATGGCATTGGTTTTGTTGGCTTTCAGCGCAGTGGTGGTCACATCGCCTTCTAGATAACCTTGTTCGGAAACTGTTCATGTAAATTGTCATAGCGCATCCATATGATCCAATTCGGTTCAAAAGAAATTGGTTATTATATAAACCGATAGCGCTCGCCGTAGTCGGTGATGGCCTGGCCAACTATGTTCACAAAAAAATATGGACCTATGATGCCCTGCCGAAAATCTATACCAAACATTAACTTTCTCTGGATGCATCGCAATTTGGTGGAGTTCTTGTCAATTACGACTGTAGCAAATTCAATCGAACCTATTCATGGGCCTCGTCGCTGAATATCATTTTTCAATATAATCAATTGCACATGCTATAACTCTTCATGTTGGCAAGACAATTTTGGCGACCCCCCATTATAATGTGTCAGTTATTTAAAAAGCTACATACACTGAACCCCTTCCAAGCCCGGTCTAATTACACAAGATTTTACTTATTCGCGATGAATTTTTCTCCCGTATTGCAAAAAAAAATTGTAGCAGGTCTTGCAGTAATTTTCATTTTTTTGAATTCTTAAGTGCGCATCAGAATTGTCATTTTTGTTTGTTTGTCTTTTTTTTTATGTTGCTACCTACCTACATACATATGTATTGTAATTTTGATTTACTGTTTTGTTTGATACATTTTTTTTTTTTTTTTTTTTTTTATAATCTACACGCGCTCAAGGGATTATGATTACCCTTTAAATGTTTGAACACAGCGCGGGCGTGAAGTTAAGGAAGAGAAAGAAGGATAGGAAAGATGTGTGGCACGATGTTCTGAGACTGAAGGTTATTGTCTCAGATATTTTATCTCCAGGGATGGCGGCTGAACTAAAGGCGAGAATGCCGTGTCTTATTTCTGTGTCGCTTACAATTCACATTATTTTTTTCGTGTCCATCCTTGTTGGGCATACTAGTTTAACTCAATTACATGTTGTTAGTGTTATGCCTGAACAACATGTAATGAGTAAACCAGCAACCCATTGATGACAATTTTAGAAGGTTTTTAATGGAATTAAAACGACATAGACGACGGCAGAGATCGAACCTGTGATCATGAGGTTCACAGGCGAGCACACATCCATCGCGCCACGGCCACCCCTTTTTCTTTTTGTTTTAAAATTTGTTTTAAGTGCCAATGAGAAAGCGTTGTTAGCTAGCTATCAAATAGAATACCGACCGAGTCGCCAGAGCAGGGAAACCTCATACAATTGCTGAGAATCTTATTTTGCCTGCGGCCCTTGATATGGTTGAAATTAGGGGAGAGTGGGGCACATTTGAACACTTTTTGCTTTCCAGACTGATAAAACCTAAAATATTCGAGCAATTGGACTGATATTTTACTCACATTGAACAGTGGTTAAAATTTTAAATTACTTTTAAAAAAGAATAATAAAGTAAAATTTTATAAGCATTGTTCAAATGTGCCCCACTCTCCCCTATTTTGGGCGGGCAAATAGAAGACAGATAAACTTAAAAATATACCACTTTCTGACAATACAATTTTTTTAAGTGACATGGCCGTTGACATTCAAGAACAATTAATTAAAAAATTCAAGAAAAGTCCAAATTTTGCCTTGCAACTGAATGAATCTACTGATGTTTCAGACTGTGCACAGTGGTATTTGTTCGTTTTGAAGCAGAGGAAAACCTTGAAGAAGAAATTTTATTTTGCAAAGCTCTTCCTGCTAATACTACTGGCCAATTTTTGTACGATATGTTTTTAGAAAGCTCTCGCAACTACGAGATCATTTTTCTGATCCCACTTGGCTCTTATATCATTTCTTGCTTATCTTTTCAACCACTAGGGGTGGCCGTGGCGCGATGGTTGTGTGCTCGCCTGTCAACCTCAATATAACAGGTTCGATTCCTGCCGTCGTCTATGTCGTCTTTAATTCCATTAAAACCTTCTATAAATTGTCATCAATGGGATGCTGGTTTACTCATTACATGTTGTTTAGGCATAACACTAACAACATGTGATTGAGTTAAACTAGTATGCCCAACAAGGATGAAAACCGAATAAAATAATGCGAATTATAAGGGGCATAGAAATAATACACGGCAATTCTCCGCTTTAGTTTAGCCGCCATCCCTGGAGATAAAAATATCTGAGACAACCACCTTCAGTCTCAGAACATCGTGCCACACATCTTTCCTATCCTTCTTTCTCTTCCGTAACTTCACGCCCACGCTGTGTTGAAACATTTGAAGGGTATTCATATTCCCTTGAGCGTGAGTAAATTATAAAAAAAAAAAAAAAAAAAAAAAACTTAAACATATTGAATAAGCGCCTCCAAGGGAGAGAAAAAAGCATTATAACTGCTAAAGATAAAATCAAAGGATTCAGCGCAAAACTTCGTTTGTGGTCAGAGTCTTTACAAACAAACAGTTTTGATTATTTTCCCTGCTATCAAAAGATCCTCGAAGAAATTTCATCAGCTGAATCGATATCATTAAGCTCTCATTTTCATCTCATGATACAGAGTTTGCATAATTTAGGGAAGAAACTATTAAGTTACTTACCGGAACTCGATTCTGAAAGTGGAGATGAACAAAGATGGGTAATAAATCCTTTTTTGAATATATTTCAGTCAAACTCGCCAATCTACCATCGGTAAAGATGAAATAAAATCTTATAGATTAAGCTGCAGATGGCATACTGAGAATGGAATTCATTTTGAAAACGATTGACAATTTCTGGATAAGGAGAAGAGGAGAGTATCCTGAGCTGACAAACGAGGCTTTGAAGTTGTTACTGCCATTCGCCACTTCATATACCTGTGTGAAGTCGCATTCTCTTCAATATTTAACATTAAAATTAAAAAAATTTGGAAAATGATTTAATCTTAAAAGTGTCAAAAACTAATCCAAGATTTCAACGTTTATTAAAAAATAAACAGGCACTAAACATTTTTTGTTTTATTTAATTTTTTTAGCACAAGACTTTTATTTATTAATCCTACCGGCTTGCGTCGCGACTCCTCCAGGATCTCTGGACCCCTGGGGGGTCGCGACCCACAGTTTGAAAAACACTGTTCTAGATTGTTTTGAGGTAAATTTGTTTTGGCAATTCATAATGTATATAGACTCACGCGAAGCAATGTTTGCAAATTGTTCAAATCTTGAAAAACATGGTTTAATTCGAGAAACACATCGGGCGTCAGTGCATTTTGCTCATAATCTTTCATCAGAGCGAACAATTCGAAAAACTAAGGATCCGTTATCCCGTAAGACCTTGAACATTGCGCTGCGCACAGAACAAAGGATTGCTGATGTACAGAAAAATGTGTCAATTCGCCATCGGCTTCAACAATTAAACTTGTGACCATCCACTTTATGGAAAATTTTGCATAATGAATTGAAAGCAATTGAATCCACATGATTATCGTTCGCACCGTACACTTACTGAATGGTCCGAGGGAAACATTGCGATTGATTCACGATTTCATTTTGCTGAAGCGCACTTTTGGGTTAAATGGCTACGTCAACAAAAAGAATTGCCGCATTTGGAGTGATGATAATGTACAAGCAGTTGTCGAAACACAATTGCATCTAAAAAAGTCAACGTTTGGTGCGCTTTATAGTGCCGTGAAATATCAATTCAGCAATACGTCATCAAAACTATGATAGTCAGAACTTTACCGCCAGCAGCGTTGAGCCGTAGAGCCGTACATGCAACACAGCGCACGATACAATTAATTTACTGGAAGACACATTTGACGAACGTTTAATTTCACGATATGGCCCTCTTAATTGGCCTTCACATTCATGCGATTTCATGCTCTGTCTACACCGATAAGCCAGAAACAACTGAACAGTTGGAAGCCAAGATTCAATATGCGTTATTGCCGAAATACAGCATGACTAATTGCGAAGAGTATGTGTGAAAATTGGACCTCCAGATTACGCTATTACGAGCAAGCCCAAAACACACAAATGTACAATATTTACTTCACTGTGAGACTTTTGGCAAAAATTGATTAGCCTAACTTTATACTTAGAACGTTATAAGTTTTCTTAAGTTTCAAACACAAAATACCACAACCTTGATCTAACTTTAATTTGCAGTTACCACACCTTTAGCAAATTCTTCAGAAAGCCTATTAAAAAAATATCTTCAAAAAGAAAACCCATGTCTCATTTCAATAAGCAAACCAATTAACCAGAAACATTCAAAATATACATAATGATAAATTATATTCTGACCATCCATGTGTCAATATTTGCGCCTGATTGACTTGTTTCCTGAACTCATAATGAATAACAAAAGTCGGCTAATTCCCAACAAAGTAAACTTTTTTAAGATTCAAACAAATCGAAAGTGAATCGCACCGCTTTCCTCTGTGGTCCCGTTTCTTTATTGACAGTTTTTGATCCCCGAACAAATTTCATACAAATTTGAAAACAAAACCTCAAATTGTTTGATCTCAAAGTGTATAGATATATTGGTAAATTGGTCACCATTTTCTTCACATAGGTACTCAAGTTCGGGCGGAAAGTTCTGTGCCTTGAGTTGATGAAAATTTTTTCATTACGATTTAAGGCCGTGAGAATTTGTCTGCATGACCAAGTACACAATGACAGCATAAAGTGACGGAGCAGAAGACCAAAAGCTCGAAAATTCACGTTGGCTTTATTATGATGGGTGACACAAAAAAGTATCGACTTAATGTGTTAGCACACAAGTTAACTGCCCATTGAATGCAATGCTGTGAGAAGTTGGAATGAAAATGGTGACGGACGGGGGTTTGGGGAGACACCTGTTGTGACTCGTGAGTATGTTTGATGTAGTGTTGGTATATAATCGACAATTACAAGTGTTTTCCCCCTATCAACTGAAGTGGCCAACACAATACAATAAAGATATTCTACAAGCTACAACGAGGGATAACAAAAAAATCACTTTGTAATTCTCCGAAGGGGGCGCCCCAGTGCTACATAATACAAAAAATAGTGTCAGTGCGATGGCATTTCAGCAATTGCCTGGGAAGAGCTATCGAGCGAGGTAAGACTTTAATACCCACATTGGGTGCGATTACACAGGGTGTGTGCATATGCATGTTTGAAGAAGTAAGTAAAATCAAATGTTAACGACAATGTTTAGGATTACAGATAATGTGTTTGGAATTGATATTGTCAAATCAAATGAACATATTCCAGGAAATTTGTCATCCAGGAAGGTATTGATTGATTGATTTGATTTGCCTGTAAAAAGTCATAAACAGATCATAAATTATGTAGTTTCATAGAAGTCGTCCGATAAGAAAAATTTTGTCTAACAAAAATGGTTAGATAAAACGTTGGAGTGAGTTCAAATAAAAATTAAAACAATCATTCTTCTGATGAAAAATATGGGGCTTGATAGCTGGAATGATATTTTCTTTCAAATTTAATTCATTTGGTAGTTTCTCATCATAGTTTTGGAAAAGTTTTGACATGTATTAAAGATTTCGAGGCACTCTTACCGAAATTTAACTATCCCACCTAAAATATAAATGTCTGTCATACCCAGTGGCGGCTGGTGGGTTGTTGAACAGGTGGTGCACTTTACTTGCTCACTAAGTAGGTATTAAGATTAGAAACCGCAAAAAAACAACAATTTACATGTATATGTTCATTTTTTATTATTTTGTATAATTGCTCGAAGAATTTCGACCATGTATAAAACTGACACACTTATTAGTCTTATTACATTTAGCAAGGAATCATGTTTTTTATTTTTTCACTTAAATGCGTCAAATCATGGATTCAGGTTTCTGTCTAAATCGATTCTCCGCCAAAAATATTGCATGTAAAATTTAAAAAGGTCCTTGGCGATCCGACTAATTTTATATTAACTTTATTTTAAAAAGATTTGTTACTGTCTTTAATATACCTAATCACTGTTCATTTTATCCCACACCACACACTGTACACAGTACAGAATCGAACCAAAACCAAAAAAAGAGGCTGGGTGCGACCCACACTGATAAGTTCCTATTTGTGGTCTTGAAAAATGTATATTAAGTTTTTTTCAAATAACCAAATTTTCAGCAAAAAAAACTTTATCCGCCAAAAAAATTATGCTAGCCGACATTAATAAAGATCTCATTGTCCTGAGCAGCAAAAAATTTTGGTAGATGTCACTTAGTTTAACCAAAATTGTCTCTTAGCACAATATGATTCAACTAGAACTTTCTTCGTTTTTTTCGTTTTCTGAACAATTTTAAAATTTCGCTTAGTATACATTCTTACGGGGAGGTATCGATGTATAAAACAACATACTTTAGAAGGCACTATCGGTGTTCATTCCCAAGAAATTCGACTTGAAATACAATTTTAACTAGTTTTCACTAGAATTTTTAATATTTTTTTATTAAAAAAAAACTATTAATTCAATATTTGTCAACATTTTACCAATTGTACAAAATTATACTATGTATAAAATAAACTAAATTAGAAGTCAATATCACTACTAGTTCTCGAGAAATTTGAGTCAAAAAACAATTTTTACCAATTTTCAATAGAATTTTATATAGTTTTTTATTTTTTGTAAAAAAACTGTAAACTGATTTTTTTTTAAATTTTCACCAGTTGTCAAACACATTATTTTTCGTAAAATAAAATTATTTTGAGTTTCAAATTGTTTTCCGCTCTTAGAATATCTGGGTTATGAAATTTTTGTTTTCAGTTTTTTTATTTAAAAAAATAACGGTATGTTCATTTTTTTCCAAATTCATACCAAATCTGTATGACCTTAAAATGAGTACATTAAATTTTATTCGAAATCAATAGCATTATTTTTTCGTGAGATATTTGAAACTAACCAAAATTTTTACTTTTTTTTTAAACCGTTATAGTGAAAAAACTACTCACTGAATTTTAATAAACGCTCTTTCAGCCTCTTTCGCAGTTATTATCTATTAATCATGAGTGTTATAAACAAACGGAACACGTTCAAACAGTAGCTCCTAGGAATTTTGCATTTATTTCATTTATTAAAGTTAATAAAAATACGGAATTCATTTAAATCAATAGAATAGTGATTTCTGCATTAAAAGTAGCTATTGCATTATTGAATTTTATAAGTGAAATAGTGAAAAATAACAAATTAATAAACCGAATTTGCATATAACATTTAATTATATTTGAGTGAAAAATGGAAGACAAATGTAGTGGTGATGGCTGTGGCAAAAAAAGAATAAACAGGAATGATGAGCTGGTGATATGTAGTGGCATGTGTGGAAGAAAATTTCATATTAAATGCGCCAATCTGAGCCAATTTGATTTTGGCTTACTAAATAGCAACCCAAGAATCAAATTCATGTGCTCAGAATGTCCGAATGTTTTATCCGCGTTGTGTAAACAAATTGAGGAATTTGCGAAATATAATAACGAAATTAAAAAAACTCTTGATGAAGTTAAGAGTTTAAGTTTAATACCGGCACCAACACAACAAAAGCTGTCATATGCACAAACATTAAAAGAAAAAAGTGAGATAATAGTAGTTAAACCAAAGAGTGATCAAAATAATGAAAAAACAAGAGAAGATAAAGAATGTGATCAAGCCAACTAGTATGAAATTAAAAATTGAACAAGTTAAAAATGTACAAAATGGTGCTATATTAATTAAATGTGACAAACAATCAGTTAAAACAATTGAAACTGAAATAAAAACGAAAATGAGTGAATATGATGCTAACATTCAAGAGCATCGCAATCCACGAATAAATATTGTAGGAATGAAAGAGACAATAAGTGAAGATGACTTGATAGAATCCATAAAGTGTCAAAATCAACTCAATGATAGTGCAAGTAATATTAAATGTATCAAGATATATTTGTCTCATAGAACAAACAAATATAATGCAATCATTGAAGTGGATAGGGTTACCAACGCTCATATTATGAATATGGGAAAATTAAATATTGCATGGGACAGGTGTCGTGTGTATCAATATATAAGAGTGCTTAAATGTTATAATTGTTGTGGATACAATCATATCTCAAAATATTGTAACAAATGCAAATAACCAAAAAGATATGTGGCGACAATTGAAAAGATATGTGCTAAAAACAAACAAAGATGAAATAACTGAAGTGCAATTCGAGAACTGTGATAATGAAACTAATAGTGCAATAATAGCTGAAAAACTTAATGACTTTTTCATCAAAAGTGTGAATGAACTTAGAAATGATGTGATATTTTCTGAATATATTAGTTTAGTAGATGAGTGCAATATAGAATTTAAGTTTACTGAAATAAGTTCTATCGATATTATTAATACCCTTACTGTGATAAACCAAAAAAATGACTTTAATTTTATGAATGTAAAAATGTTGAAAGACTCTATCGAAATCGTTGGTCCTGTACTTGTGCGTATAATAAATAGTTCATTCAACTCTGGTGTGTTTCCCCAAACCTGGAAGGAATCGCTTATTGTTCCTAAAAAGAAAGTTTCTAACTCAATCAAATGTATTGATTACCGACCCATAAATATGCTTCCATTATATGAAAAAATAATTGAAAAAATTGCAATGATTCAACTTCAAGAACATCTTAACAACAATAATATTATAAGCTTACACCAGTCAGGATTTCGCTCAAAACATTCATGTGAAACCTGCGTTAATTATGTAATTAGTGATTGGAAAAGTGAAATAGATAATAAAAATTGTGTTGTAGCTGTCTTTTTAGACCTTAAACGTGCTTTTGAAACAGTAAATCATGCTATTTTGTTAAATAAACTAGAAAAATATGGCATAAAGGGTACGGAACTAAAGTGGTTTAAAACTTTTTTATTCAATCGAACACAAAAAACTTCTGTGAATAATAATGTATCGAATCCGGCAAAAACTTCAACAGGAGTTCCCCAAGGAACAGTTTTGGGTGTAATATTATTCCTTCTATATATAAACGATATGGAAAAAGTGATAAAATCTAGTAAACTGGTACTGTTCGCAGATGATGGTTTGCTGTATGTAACAGGAAAAGACTTAAAAATATTAGTAGAAAATATACAAAAAGACTTAAGTGCAATATATACTTGGTTAAATATGAATAAACTTATCCTTAATACAAACAAAACCAAATTCATGACAATTAATAATCACTTCCCGCAACAACAAATTAATATATCAATAAATAATACAACAATAGAACAAGTAACATCAATAAAATATCTCGGTATACTCCTAGATAATAAACTATCGTTCAATGAACACATAGATTACATATGTAAAAAAGTGTCAAAAAAATTGGGTGTGCTAAGAAGAATGCGAAGAAACATTTCTAAAAATAGTGCAATAAAAGTATATAATGTAACTGTGAAACCACATTTCGAATACTGTGCCAGTATACTCTATTTGTGTAACAATACTCAACAAAAAAGACTCCAAAAACTGCAAAACAAAGCCATGCGCATAATCCTCAAATGTGATCGATTTTCTTCTGTTTCATTCATGCTTGAGTCATTAAAATGGTTAAACATAACTCAAAGGCTTTTCATGATGGCAATGATATTTGTCTTTAAAATAAAACACAACTTGTGCCCTGAATATCTGCAATCTAGTGTTCCTGACAGAAGAGTGGTGGAGTATAACCTGAGAAACATCGAAGAGTTCAATATAATTCGGACCAGAACAACTAGAGCTCAAGCAACCATATTCTATAAGGGACTTCATGCATTTAACAATCTGCCTTCCAATATAAGAAATATAAATAACTTATGTCAATTCAAAAACCAAATATGTCTATATGCAAAGACTTTTATTAATTTAAATTCCTAAAAAAAAAAAAAATTGCTTGAATGTAAATTTAACTTAAACGTAAAATGTAAATATTTTGTAAATTTTAATGGCCATTGAGCCAAATAAACTTTTTTAAACTAAACAAAATTTATTTGAAGTCGATATCTTTACTCGTTCTTGAGATATCGACGACGAAAAATGGTACCAGAACGTACGGACGTATGAACGTACGCACGTACGAACGTACGTACACACACACACCAGTGGCGTAGATAGGGGGGGGATCAGGGGGATATATCCCCCCCCCCATTGGGATCGATAATTGTTCAACATAACCAGTCATGAACTAAATAAGTTAAAGAAACGCACTCTGAAATTTTGTTTTACTCTCACCAATTGATAATAGGTAAACGTGCAAGAAAAAGCGCTTCCATCCAGCTATATATATTTTATTAAAGATATTAGCTACACTGCCGGTTTCAACGTCAACTCCCGAAAGAACTTTCTCCAGTCAGTAAAGAGAATAAAAACAATACAAAGAAGCATAACCAACGAAGTGAGATTATTAAAAATATGTCTATTTTAATAACAGTGTGATAAGCTTTGGATGTTTACTTATTTGCAGGATCGTTTGAATAATTTGGCTGCTCTAACTATTCATCGCAAAATACCTATACTAGCAACGAGATTATAAGTGTTTTATCTAAAAAAGAACAGAAAACTGGATTTTATTTTGTGATTTATTTTTTTAAATTAATATTATTTTACTTACTACAGTGCCTTGCATAAGTAAAACCGCACCTGTAAAAATGCGTTTTGTAGAAAATTAAAATGGGAATGACACCCTACTATTTTTTATTGAATGGCATCACTAATTAAGTAAATTGAAAAAAAACAGTTCCGTTAGTTTCTATTCTGGTGGTCAAAAATTAAAACAGATTTTTTTATATTGCAAAAGTATAACCGCTTTTTTATTTTGATCTGTTTTTTTTTTTTATTTTTTTTTTCGGCTAAATTAGTAAAGGACATTGCTGCCCCTATTTTCGACCAATCTAAAAATTGTTTTTGACATACTGTTGACAAGGTTATTTAATATGGAATCGTCTATAGAGTTCCATTCTTCCACAATCGCCTCTCGCAGCTCAGCAACACTGTATAATTGCCTATTATGGGCATAATTTCCCCAAAGATTTTCAATAGGGTTACAATCCGGGGAACGTGCCGGGAACATCAAAAAATGTATGTTATTCGATTCGTTCCATCCCAAACTTTGACGACTAACGTGAATTGGGGTATTTTCATGCTGGAAGACATGCCGAACTCGACGAAATCGTCTTAAGTACGGTACCAAATTATCCTGAAGAACCTGGGTGCAAGCTGAACTGTTCATCTTTGCAGAGGTGAAGGCAAGTGCAACCTTACCACGGTCGCAGAAGGCCCCCCAAACCTTACAACTGCCACCGCCAAAGTTCCTCTTGAAAACAAACTTTTTTCCTTTAAAACCACCTGACCCATCAAGATTAAACTTTTTTTCGCCACTGAAAATAATCTAAAATAATCTAAAAAAAACATTCATTGAATAATGCCATTTGGAATAACAAGAGTTAAGGGTAAATTAATGGAATGTTACTTATGGTTTTAAAATTCCGTTTCATGTTTTGCTGGGCAAATTTTTACTTTTTTTTTTGAAGACTGCTGTAAAATTTAGAGCTGGCATCATTTTGCACCGAACAATCACTTTACTGCTTTTTAAGGCACGAAAAACCGTTGAAACCGAAATTCCTAAGCCCAATTCATCACGAACGTCTGGGTCTGGCAAAGAATGCGCCGAATTGGATGTAGCATTTATTAAACGCCTCCTATCTCGACGTGTCAGCTTTTGCAGATGCCCGGGTCTTATTTTCGTCCCATAACATTCTGGATCTTGTAAGAAATTTCGGACGACACGATCGGATCTTTAAATTTTCTTACCAATAGCCCTTAAGCTTAGGCCAGTTAACCGAAAAGCTTGAATTTTGACTTTTTCCGTATCGCTTAAATGTTTACCACGTGGCATTGTTTCTTGTCATTTCAAAGCACATAACTGAATGAAGCTTCAGAGAGGTTTGTATTGTGCGGTTATACTTTTGCAATATATAAAAATCTGTTTTTAATTTTTAAACACCAGAAGAGAAAATAACGGAACTTTTTTTCTTCTCAATTTACTTGATTAGTGATACCATTCAATAAAAAAAATAGTAAAGTGTCATTCCCATTTTAATTTTCTACAAAACGCATTTTTACAGGTGCGGTTATACTTATGCAAGGCAGTGTATATCAATATTTATTCTAGTTCATATTCAAATAAATGCGTATAATATATTATCTTTACAAAATATAATTTTTTTATGGCATACATAATGAATTCAATGAAGTCTTATTTGTTTTTTTTTTTTTTTAATTATTAAAACTTAAAAAAAAAATGAGCGAACTAGATCTATCCCCCCCCATAGCGAAAAGCTATCTACGCCACTGACACACACACACACAGACATCTCTCTAGGGAACTTGAAACGTCGAAAAATTTCAAAAATTCCAATTTGACAAATCGGACCGATTACAATAACTCCCTATGGGAAGTTAATAAAAAACAATTACTAACCTAACTCCTACAAACCAACACTATTTAACCAGTCACCCATAGAGCGAAACAACATTACATATTCGCAGGCGCAGCGCATTCTAGTCAAACATCGGTTAATCTTCGCAGAGCAGGCTAATTCCCGATACATTTCAATGAAATATCTTTTGTCTCACGCGTCAGGGATATTAGCTTGTAACTCATACAAGTTATATTAGCAGTCCTCGTGCGCTCGCCGAAGCGCACGAGAATTTTTACTTGCAGGCAAAGTAAGTCTTAATAGTAAAGCAAAGCCTTTACATTGTTTCGTCATAATTGGAAATTTTACTTGTTTATGTTCTTGTATGTTTAAAAAATAAATATTTACATGGTAATCTAAAAATAAGGATGCAGTAATATTTTGTAATTTTTAAATCTTTTGAATTGGTGGTTCAGCGCACGAGCGCACTTAAGGTACAGCCGCCACTGGTCATACCTATGTATGTATTTATGTTTGCTAAAGGATTTTTTAAACTATACCGTGGGTAGATTTTGGTGTCCATATTGTTTTGGTGACATCTGTCAAATCTGTTATTTATTATTCAGCTGCTTATGCTTAATCAAGTATCACGATTAAACAGTATTTCCAAATGATGCAAAGTTATTATCAAAATGAGTGTTCGTCAATGCAAAAATTATCTTTAGCGACGAGGATGAATATGTATTAACAAGCAAAATTTCCGTATACTAATGCATCATCAAAATTTACCGTTTGGTACAGATTTTGGGACGGTGGCGTCATTGGTCGGTACTTTATCAATACAGAAGTTGGTGAAGCGGTCACCGTCAATTGCGAGCGCTACAAAACGATGATAAATCAATTTCTAATAACTAAATTGAACCATATGGAACTAGAAAACATGTGGTTCCAGCAGGATGGCACTACGTGTTACACAGTGGATGTCACGTCTAATAATATAATTAAATATATAATTTTTTTTATATATATTATAGCTTTATTAGTAAGAACAAACATTCCCAATAATTATGGAACACAACGTCGTGTAAGTGGCTGCCTCGGCTGGCTTCGCAGTAGCGCATTCTGTCACTCAAAGCAAATATTACGAGATATTCGTGCATAATTCTCCTCAGGCTAGTGCATGAATTGTTGAGCTGTTGAGATCGATGGCGAGTTGATCTTCGTGAATTGAGGGTCACACTCTCGGCTACAGCAGACACCTTCTCGTGAATGAATGTTATTGCATTGGACTTTTAGATCTACATCACAAATTTAAGCCCATTTTTGCCATTCCCTTATCCACTCCGCTTTTTTTACAAAAGTGTACCTAGCAAGTTTTTGTGGTATTCTGTTTGGTTTGTTGTATATCAGTACTTTTAGGCTAGCCGCGCACTAGCAACTTTTACTTGCGAAACTGTTTGGTTACTTATAGAAAACAGATGAACTGTTTGGTTGAATGTCCGTGAATTTGCAGATAATTATATGTTCAATAAAATGGCGAACTTATTTTAGGCAATCGTTTAGTTTGTGTCAAAACACAAACTTTTTAGTTGCTCGAACCAAGCAGTTTCGCAACTAAAAGTTGCTAGTGCGCGGCTAGCCTTAGGATGTATCTAGTCAAAGTGTATAGTTTAAGGGTATATGTGAAAAGGGTTGGGAGACCAGTTTCGATTTGCAAAATGTAGATTTTTATTGATGGTAGGTAAAATATTTTACTTCTTATATTTCTTATGGTGAATATCCCCATGTTTTGCAGCTATTACACATAACAGAACGCATAATAGCTTCAAACACTTATAATTGGCCGATTTTGAGATTTCAGTGCGACGAACATTGCTCCTTTCAATAGACGTTTATTATTGTTTTAGCTGCGATCCGTTTTTTTATCCAGACGATATTACATCTTCATATTTGGTTGAAGAAGAATTCCAGAAGGTACTTTTATTCAGAAACTACTTAATTCAATAACTTTTCCATTAAAGTACAATTTTTCACTCTTTTTCACATCTCACATTTTTAGGAAAATTCATTTGAAACTTTGTAAGGACCTGAAGCTTTTTTATTTGCTGCTTTAAATCATCATACGGTAAAGTACTTAGTTCTTAAAAGCTAAAAGATTCCAAGATTAAGAAACTATTATGTAAACCGTAACGCAAACGTCCTATATTTTCTTGGCTTAGAATCTTTGCTTAAGAGACAAGAGAGTATAAGAGTAGTCAAAAAAAAAATAAAATGCACGACTGGATCGCACGAACTTGCTCTTATGTAAAAGTACTTTGGAATTTAAGATACATTTTATAAATATAAAACATGCATTTAAAATGAAATTGCCGTCTGATTTCTGGAAAAGTATGAATTTATGCAAACAAACTTTAAAAAAACCGTTTTATTATTAAATAAATTTTTTATATAAGAAATTTCTCTAAATTTTTTTTAAAAGAAAAATGTGGGATGCGAATTTTAAGTATTTAATAATCTTGGTTTTTGGAAATAATTTCAAAGAATAATCGTTCATAGGTTTTGAAGATATTGATTTAAAATTTTTTTTTTTTTTTTTTTAAATCCAATAAATATTTTTTCGAATATTTTTATATACAATATTATTTTAAACTTAAGGGGACTCCTGCTAAAAATTTTGGGTTAAAATCCTTAGAGCCGTTAATGAGAAAGTCGAAAATCAAAAAAACGGGTCTATGGCAGGTACCCCTAATAACATTTTGCCCCAAAATTTTTTTTGACCAAAATGTAGTCCATATCCATAATATCACACTTAATTTTTTTTATCAAAATCGTTAGAGCCGTTTTCGAGATAAATAAGATTTTGCATTACGGGTGTATGGGGGGTACCCTTAGTTTTGGAGCTAAAAAAAAAATTTCAATTTCTCCTCTAGGGAATCACCGAAGACCCTTAACTACCGAGATTGAAAGAAATAGGTCCAAGGGTTTAGGCTGTAGTGAGAGGTACAGACATACAGACACACTGAAACATGTTTTTTGTGTACTAAATTTTCCTTAAAATTTTTATAAAAAAAATTGATATGCAAATTGTTAGTATTTAATAAAATACATTTTAAAACGTAATTTAAAAATTTAATCGTGTATCGGTTTTCAAGATATTGAATTTTCAAAAAAAAAATTGTATTATTTTTTTTAAAATCCAAAAACTATTTTTTCGAAAAAAATTTTAGTTTCTATTTTTCAAATGCAAAGCAGCTCCCGCATAAAAATTTTGGTTAAAATCGTTGGAGCCGTTGGTGAGAAATTCGAAAATCAAAAAAACCGTTCTATGACAGGTACCCCTAATAACATTTCCCCCCAAATTTTTTTTTCACCAAAATATAGTCCATGTCCATAATATCACACTTAATTTTTTTTATCAAAATCGTTAGAGCCGTTTTCGAGATAAATAAGATTTTGCATTACGGGTGTATGGGGGGTACCCTTAGTTTTGGAGCTAAAAAAAAAATTTCAATTTCTCCTCTAGGGAATCACCGAAGACCCTTAACTACGAAGTTTGAAGAAAATACCTCCGGTAGTTTAGGCTGTAGTTCGAGGTACAGACATACAGACATACAGACATACAGACATACAGACATACAGACATACAGACATACAGACATACAGACAGACAGACGGAATTGTCGGACCCACTTTTTTCGTCTTCGCTATCATCGTAATGTCAACTTTGATCAAAATCTCGAGTTCGATTTTTTTTCCAAATGCAGAACTTGCCCTATAGTACCTATATCGCAAGTAAAAAGAATGTCAATAATGGTCAAAAAAGATCTTTCGAAAACACAATCAAGTTTTTTTCGGGCAGTTTTCTTTTGGTCCCCCGAAATTTTTCAAAGCAATTTTTTTCGAAAACTTGGGGTGATCAAAAAAAAATTGAGTGAATAAAATTTTTTGGAACAAGCTTACACTTTTCAAAGAAACATTTTTTTCTTTTTTTTTTTAAATAGCCACACTGATTTGTAGGAAATATGAGTTATTTGTTTTTTTTTTTTTACTGTGAAAAGATGTTAAAAAAAATAGTTTTTGTAGATATTTTTAGTTTAAATAGAATCATTATTTTTCCTTTTCAAATATCATTCTTATGTTTATTTCTAACTATTAGTGGCAAAACGAACTCCATCAATTTCAAAAACATTTCATTAAATAGATTCCAATTTGCACACTTTTCCCCCATTACTTATACGTTAAATGCGAATCCAATCTATATAGAGAATGAAAGAGTGTAGAACTCAAGCTGCCAAAGCTGAAAACAAATACTTAAATGCAGCTCTATATAATATGTATGTATACATCTAATTTCATAGTAAAACAATATTACACTAAGAGAGGAAAGCAATTTTTATGGCGTTGATTAATGATTTGGGAGATAAATTACTGCCTCTACTAATTTCCGGTTGATTTTCAATTGATGAGTACTACCTACGAGCTACGAGTGCTTAAGGGTTTTCGATGCTCCCTTAAATAAAAAAAAAAAACAAAACAGAGTTAAACGAGATAATGATAAAGGAAACTTATCCCTTTTTTATGTTAAGCTGACAATTGTGAGTGATTGCCCAAAATACTAAAGGTATTTAATTTATAAACAAAATTTCGCTAGCAAGAAAATTCCTCATATTTAGCCAAAAATTGTGAGTTTGTTATTATCATTATATATTTTAAAAGAGCTTTTTTCCAAAATTGTTATTATTAAGGGATGATGGACGAGTGATGGACGGACTATCCTGGCCTTTATCGGCATCAGGTTTCATGATCCAAAAATTAGTTTTTACTTTGACAGATAGATGGTCATTTAGTTTTGCAAAAATTGTGTCGATAGTGAATAAAAAAGGTTACAAATTTTAGAAACACAAATAAATAAGAAAGAAAAGGAAGTGATATATAACTATACTGATACGAGTATACCCACTCTTCTTGCCTGAAACACCCGCAAATATGATTTAAGAAAAATAAATATTTTACTTTTTCTTCATATCCGTGAACGCTGGCAAATGATAAAGTGAGAAAATGACAAGATCACAAGATTAGGACAAAAAGATAAGTTTTTGCGAAGCTAAGATTAAAAAATAAAATGCAGACAGGATCACATAAACTTGCTCTTATGTAAAAGACTAAAAAATGTATGTAACTATACTCTGTCCAACAAAAATTGTCAGTACAGGCCTTATGGGAGAGCTTTTTCTAAAGCAGTGGCGCCTGATGCACCCTCACTACAATGCGTTAGGAAAAAAGCCACTGACTTTTCTTAAGGAATTGTTGCTGTAATTCTTTGCAAAAAGTTGTATCCCACTGCTGATGAGATACTGTCGAAGTGTCGAGAATCGAGATCAAGACAAGAGTGTCAAGTGTCACTCAATATCAATAGTGAATACGATCGTGCGCTCTTTATCTACATCAAAACAGAGTTACCATTATTATTCTCAATTGCTCGCAAAGAGCTTTTTCAGTGGTTTTTATTAAGGAGCTTTTGGGATTTGAAGCTTTTGAGAACACATTTTAAGGAGATGAGTATGTTGAGTGTTGTCGTATTGCTTTTCAACCTAAAAAAAACGCGCCTATTATCTTACCGCTTGGCGTTGTGGAAAAAGGTAAATTGAATATTGTTTTCAGTCGTTTTGAATCGGCAGACGGTAGCCCTACGCGTTTTTTACTTTCATTTGCGGCGATTTATAATTTAAACTACGGAATCCCTGTGAGAGCTTTAAAAGGCGACACACTTATGCATGGCAATGCAACCAGAATGAGAGACAAACGTCCTATCTTCCCTGTACTGACAATTTTTGTTGGACAGAGTATAGAGAAAAATTTTCATAAAAATCACTTTTTAAATGACTAAAACAACTCCTTTTGTAGTTGGAGCTAAAACAGGATGCCGTATGATTTCTCAAGCAAATACGAGTGTTTAGTTTATGCAAGAACAGAAATTATAAATCGTATAGGGTTCTTAAAAAAGATAAGCTTTTATATAAATTTTTTTTTAAGAAAAAGTTTTAAAACGCTAACTTCAAATTTATCTAAATAATTGTACAAACAAAAATAAAGTTTTTTTCAAAAATTCACAAAATACTTATTTTAAATTTTGAAGTCCAATGTTTTTCAAACTTCTCTAAGAAATTACATTTAAATCCGTTATGCCGATAATGAGAAATTCAAAATGATTCTTTGGTAGGTAGATAGTAAGTAATATCTTAGTTTCATTTATTTTAATGAATTATAGTCCGTAAAAATTAATCGAAGGAAGATTTTTTTACTTGCGATATAGGTACTCTAGGGCAAGTTCTGCATTAGGAAAAAAAATCGAACTCGAGATTTTGATCAAAGTTGACATTACGATGATAGCGAAGACGAATAAAGTTTGTCCGGCAATTCCGTCTGTCTCTCTGTCTGTCTGTCTGTCTGTCTGTCTGTCTGTCTGTCTGTATGTCTGTACCTCGATCTAGAGCCTAAGCCACTGGACCTATTTACTTCAAACTCGGTATTTATGGGTCTTCGGTGATTCCCTAGAGGGGAAATTGAAATTTTTTTTTTAGCTCTAAAACTAACGGTACCCCCCATACACCCGTAATGCAAAATCTTATTTATCTCGAAAACGGCTCGAACGATTTTGATAAAAAAAATTAGGTGTGATATTATGGACATGGACTATGTTTTGGTAAAAAAAAATTTGGGGCAAAATGTTATTAACGGTACCTGTCATAGAACCGTTTTTTTGATTTTCGACTTTCTCCTTAACGGCTCTAACGATTTTAACCAAAAATTTTCAGCAGGAGTCCCCCTAAGTTTAAAATAATATTGTATATAAAAATATTCGAAAAATTAATTGTTGGGTTTTTTTGAAAAAAAATTTTTTTTTTGAAAAATCAATATCTTCAAAACCTATGAACGATTATTTTTTGAAATTATTTCCTAAATTCAATATTATTAAATACTTAAAATTCGCATCCCACATTTTTTTCTTGAAAAATTTTAAAGTAATTTCTTATATAAAAAATTTATTTATTTAATAATAAAACGATTTTTTAAAGTTTGTTTTCATAAATTCATACTTTTCTAGAAATCAGACGGCAATTTCATTTTAAATTCATGTTTTATATTTATAAAATGTATCTTAAATTCCAAAGTACTTTTACATAAGAGCAAGTTGGTGCGATCCAGTCGTGCATTTTATTTATCAAAGTTCTTGGTGCCGTTTTTGAGAAAAATACGATTTCCGAAAACAATTTTTTAACATTTGTATGGTGGGTACCGTTATTTTTAGATAAATTAAAGTCTTTTTTTCTCACTAAAAAAAAACTAAAAGCTTTCAAGTTTTAACAACGTCGAGTATGGAGTTTAAAAAAAATCAAAATATTTTTTAAGAACCAAAATGAAAAAAATTGTTTGCAAATTTGAATACACAATGTTATTCAAATTTTTAACGAGCCTTGGCTTAAAAAAATTGACTATTTTCTTACCGTTTTTGAGAAAATGGAAAACAAAACAATTGGTTTTATGGGTGATACCAAATAATCATTTTCTTGGAATTTTTTTGCAATTGTTAGCTAGCTTTTATGAAATGAACAGTAGCCGTGTTTTTTTCGCAAGTCCAATAGAATTGTAGAAAAAAACAAAATTTTACTACTGCGGTTCGAAGCCTGCTCGTAAGGCGAGAAGTTGAGACAAAAACATTTCGTTTGTTTCGACTGATTCGATGTGAGTTGGCTGTTGGCTCATAAGAGTCCATGTATTCGTATATTGTTGTATCTTTTATCTAAGTTGTGTTAGTCAGTTGTATTTTTTTCTGTTTTATTTTATCGTAAAATGCAGTAAAGTTTGCAAACATCCTAGTTAAATACAAAATTAGTTGCAGCTTAACTTGCCTGTGTTTCGTGTGTTGTGAAATTTTTTTTTAAATTGTGTGTACGGGTGCAGTACCTACCTACATAAACGCAAGAGATTTTCATTTTACCTCTTTGGATTGATTACATAAAGTAAGTAAATTGATGAAACGAAATACCTAGCTGATGGCTCTGAAATAATCCATTGATTTTTCGGAGTTGAAACCCCCATTTGGCTTTATTAAGAGTGTTTTCTCCATATCTCAAGAACCATAAGTTCCATAAAAAACATTTTCTCACTTTTTTGTAAAAAATTGAGTTCTCTATTTTTTACCGAGAAATTGAGAGTTACTACACCCATGTTCTGCATTTCACTTATTGTGAATTAGAGGAACAAAAGTGAATTTTGATGTTCTGCATTCCGCAAAAAATGACTTTTGTGATTTGTACATTCTTCCGAATGTGAAATATTGGTGTTCTGAATTCCACCCGAAATAATCAATGTGCATTGAGTTTTCGGAGATGGAAATTCGCGTTCTACATTTCGAATAAATAGCGTTTTACGGTGAATTCAATTCACTCACTTTTGTTTGGTGAAACTTTACATTTGCGCGACAATTGACAAACATGTACCTAAATAAAACTTTGAAATTTTGCATTGGTTTTATTAAAATAAATTGTTTTTTACAGGGGAATACACAAGAACTCACGACAAGAAAAAGTTTTGTTGCAATTTATGAAATAAGTTGATGAAGAAGTTTATGTGATAAGGGAATTGAAGTCGATTTTATTAAGAGATTTATTTCCAAAATGTTAACAAATTAATACTTCTTTGTTTAGTCTGAAGCTTTTTTTTGAAACTACTAACAATTCAAATATGTCCATGTCAATTCATTTCACATTTCAACTTACACTGCTTCTGGAAGATATAAAATTTTAGCTTTACTAAGTAAAACTTTTCTAGAAACTCTCTCTCCTTGATTTTCGCCCCTTCTACTACTTATTAATAATAATAGAATCTATTTTCGTTTTGCACAAGAAACAATGTTTGAATAAATGATGCGGATTGTCTTTCAGCTAATTTTGACATTATGAAAATAAATTCGGAGTGAATTGAAAAAAAAAATTGAATTCACTCGGAATGCAGAATATGCTGTTTCACTTAAAGTGAAATTGAAATTCGTTTTCAATTCACTTTCACTCGGAATACAGAACATGGGTTTTAATAAGTTATTATTAAAAATAGAGAAACGATTTCAAGAAAAAATGTATTAATAAATTAATCAATAAAAGTTAAATGATTTTTACTTCCGATATATACATGGGTAGGTACTAAGTATATTGCAAGTTATGGATTCAAAATCAAACTCAACATTTTGATCAAAGTTGATATCGTATAATCTCTATAATTACGATGATAGCGAAGTTGAAAAAAGTGGGTCTTGCAATTCTGTATATCTTGCCTTTCGGCTGTACTTAGCCTAAACGACTCGGTCGATTTTCTTTAAACTTGGTACCTAGCGTTTTTTGGGCATTTTAATACCAAAACTAACGGTAGGTACCTGTCGTACAATGTCGCAAAATTGACTCTGCCCCGGGCGGCAAAAACCTACGCTACGCCACTGGATATATGAGTAGTAATACACACACAAGTTGCTTGTAACTATGGAAAAATATGGTTAATTTTCAGCCGGGTACAGCAATCCTCACAATATTTTCCCATTATTGGATTGGTAACAAAATCAATGTCGCAATGATCTTTTTATTTTGGAAAAAAACACACCACTATAACATAAGCTAGTTCATGTACCTATACTTTAATCTTCAACCTGATGCTTATTGATCAAGTTTGTAATTGAAGCAGAAGTCGATCTAAAGTTATTCTGGGTTAAAATTACTCTAGTGTATGATGGTGCAATAGCAATATTTTTTTTTATTATGACGTATCAAGATGTCAATGTCCACGAGAAGTGAATCGTGGACATTGACATCTTGATACAGCGTGAGTAGTTCGCCGTTGTATTCGCTGTTGTGTTTTGTCCTCAATTCGCCCTCAAACCAAGTAGGTAAGCCAAATTGAAAACCGCTGTAGATTCGACTGCATTAATTGTCATATTCAACCCGAAATCCAATGATTGGATCTAATGTTCTTTATTCAGCATCTGCAATTTTATTTTATATTTCACTATCACTCATATGAAAAAAAAATTTACGAACCAAACCTTTTTCTTCACCTATTTATTATAACGAGTGATTTTTTAAGAGCTATCGGAAATTAAAAAAAAAACACAAAGTTCAGAAAAATGCACGAAATCTAGTACGGTCGATACAATTTATTGTTTGAAGATTATTTCATGCAAATGTTGGCCTCAATTGGTCCATTAAATTATGGCATACTCTTTCTAACATTTCGGCCGGCATCTCACGAATAAATGCTTCAATGTTGGCTTCCGGTGCGTCAATCAAAGCGGGCTTGTCGCTATAGACATGTGCCTTAACATAGCCCCACAAAAAATAGTCTAGAGGCCTTAAATCGCACGATCTAGGCGGCCTCTCAATTCGTCCATTGTTACGCATACTGGTGTGGCATGTGGCTCCGTCTTGTTGAAATATGCAAGTCAAGCTCTTCCATTTTGCGCAAAAAAAGTTTGTTATCATCGCACGGTAGCGCTCACCATTCACAGTAACGTTGCGATTCGCATCATGTTCGAAGAAATACGGCCCAATGATTCCGCCAGCCCATGATGCGCACCAAACAGTGACTTTTTCTGGATGCATTGGTAGCTCTTGCAATGTTCTGGCTGCCCTTCACTCCAAATACGGCACCAGCTGTTGAAAGAATTCACACCTAAATCCTTCCGCAAAATTTTCCACGTAGTGGAGTAATAGAGGCCCAATTGTTGCCCACGGCGCCGAATCGATAATTCACGGTCATCGCTAACACTGGCCGATACAGCGCTATATTTTCCTCAGTTCGCACTCTACATAAGCGTGTTGGTGGTTTAATGTCCAACAATGTAAATTTGGTGCAAAATTTAGTCACAATAGCCCGAATAGTTGCCTCAGTAGATCGATTAAACTGACCATAAAATGAAAGAAGCGAGCTGTTTTCACAGCAGTGTTGCCAAAAGAAAATAGCAAAAATATCACACATTAGAATGAGCAACGGAGGGAAACATCATGAAACGTTCTGTGCAAATTCAAAGGAGCTCGGAAATTTCGGTGTTCGTTGTTACCTTTGAGTATATATAATATGGAGGGCTCGTTTCTATTCCAAATGCGTGACTATCATAGGGGGCGCTACTCAAATTTGTGTAAGACAAAGTTATTGCCGAGTGCTTCATATTACATGTGACGGAGAACTATATGCGAGGAGAAAGTAAGCACAAATCGGAGGATACGGCTGTATTCTTAACTTACAGAAAGTGAGACAGCGACCCCTATCACAACTTCAAGTACTACAATGCATTGTGGATAGGAATGAGCCCTCCATATTATATATAAGTACTCAAAGGTTGTTACCTAAACAATGTGTTTTAAAATGCGAAAACTGTTTAAATGAACATTGTTTTGCAGTGCTACGCAACTCGTAGAGACATTTATAATTTCTTTTTATTAATGAATGGAGCATCAGAAGACTTCATTATAAATTAGGGTACATACATATACCTAGGTAAATAAATAAATTATTTTGTTAGTGGGTTTTATCTTCCTATAGTACGAATAATAATACTCTACTATAATATAATACTCAGAGAAACAAGCCCGATACGTACTATAATCATTTCTAGCGCTAGTTTATAAAATAAAGCAAAATTTGTATGCGATAAACGTTTCCTTTTCAGCAGCCAACCATGCGTCTAACAGGATCTTCTTTTTTTCAACTGTTTATAGTGCCGCCACTGCCAACAATGTGTTGTTATCAATTTTGTTGTTAAGAACGAACTGAAAAACAAAACCGAATAAATGTAATATGTAAGTAAATGCTTCTTCGTTGTTAATTGTTGAGAGAAGAAGAACGAAAGTCTAGTAAATGCGTCTTTAGTTTCAATGTAAAAAGGTTTAGGTATAGCTTTTTAATTTTTACATTTTGGTTTAAGATTTCATAATTTGTATAATGTTCATAATCATTAACTGCATATCGTTTTACCTTTTACCAACAGAAATGGTTTAAGAATTTTAAAAAATTTAAAAAAATCCTCAGATCTTGCTTCAACAGTCACAAGAAGCCATACATTCTTTTCTTTTTCTAGGTGCTTATAAAACTAGGTACTGGTAAATGTAAATTTCATATTTTTTTTGTAGATTTTATAATTTTATATCTGTACATTTAACAATCAAAAATTGACATCACACTGTCAGTTTAACAACAAGAAATTGTGATCATTTTGACAAGTTTGTTCTAAAAATAAATACAAATTACTATTAAACTTGCAATTAATTGTAAATGAGAACTCATTTGCTGTGAAATATTCAAATTTGCTCTTAATTATAAATTTTGTTTGTCACATTTTGTAAAATTTACAGGCAAGATTTTTTTTGGGTGTGGCGTTACACTAAGCTCAGCTGATGGACTTAAATAGAGTTTAAGTCCTGCTCGAACCTACTACGTAAATTAATTAATAATTTAACCAAACTATAGGTACCTATAACGTTTAGAGATATCTACAGTTTAAGCTTGTATAGTAATAATAATGTTTCTTATATTCCTATAAATATAGCAATAAGCAATAAATTATTTCAATTAATTAATCGTCCTTGGAACTAACTATACCTACGGCATCTAAGGCCACTTTCCCCTAAGGTACCTACCTACCCAAATAATAGATAACTTGACATCCTTTTTTCAAGCATGGCAGGTAGAGAAGGAGAACTAGATAAAGGTACCTACCTAGGGTTGCCAGATTTTTCTTACACCTCGGCGGGACAAATATAGCTAAAATAATGAAAAATCCCTGGATTTCAACATATTGCCCGGACAAAATAAATAAAATGCACGACTGCGTCGCACGAACTTGCTCCTATGTAATAGACTAGGAATTAAAAAAAACGAATGTTATTCAAGAAAACTGTTCATAAGGACAGAATGAATTTTTCAAATTCCTTTAGTAGATAATAAGAGATAAGAACAGAATGCTATGCAAATATAAATTTATGCAAGAACAAAAATTATAAGTCGTTGTAGTGGTTCCTTAAAAAATAAGCTTTTATGTACAAAATTTTTAAAACATTTTTAAGAAAAAATTTTGGTAAGCCAACCTTAAGTTTTTATTATTGTACGAATAAGTGTCTAATTTACAAAAAAAAATACCAACCCGTTCTTGAGATATCGAATTTTTCAAAAAAAAAAAAATTACTTTTTTTTTTTTAAATTGAAAAAATATTTTTGTTTTCAAGTTTTGAAATGCAATGTTTTTTAAACTTTTTAGGAGCTTCTTTATAAAAAATTTCATTAAAATCCGTTATGCTGATAATGAGTTATTCAAAATTCGAAAAAATCGTTCTATGGTAGGTACAGTTAGTAATATCTAGATTTCAAATTTTTTTATTAAATTATAGATCGTAAGAATTTATCAAAAGAAAAAAAATTTTAGGAAAATTCTCGGAACCGTTTTCGAGAAAAATACGATTTTCGAAAACCATTTTTTAAAATTTGTATGGAAGGTACCGTTAGTTTTAGATAAAACAAAATTTTTTTTCTCAAATCTTGTAGGTTATGTTAAGAAACTTTTTTTTCCAGTTTTCGATCTTGGGGTTTTCGAAATACATACGTATTGAGATTTCAAAAAATAATTTTGAATTTTTTTTTTTAAAATCCAAAAAATTAAAAATTGAAAATATGAATATGTAATAATGTTCAAACTTTGGAGGAGCTTTAGCATAAAAAAAATAATTTAAATCGGCTGTACCGTTTTTGAGGAAATCGAAAACAAAAAAAATGGACCCAGGGGGTCTACCAAAAATAACAATTTTTTGGAAAATTTTTTTTTAACCATTACCTAGTTTTAACTAAATGAAATTTTTATGATTTTTTTTTTTAAATTCTGTGGGACAGTTTTTGAGAAAAAAAAATATTTATAAAATTTCGAAAAAAAATCGTATGGCAGGTACCGTTATTTTTGGTCTTAAAAAAAAAAAGAAAAAAATGTCTGGGGGGAAAAAATTAAAACCCATATCTACCAAGTTTGAAGAAAATCGGCCGAGCCGTTTAGGCTGTAGTCGAACCGACAGACAGACAGACAGACAGACAGACAGACAGACAGAATTGCGAGACCAACTTTTTTTGTCTTCGCTATCATCGTAATGTCGACTTTGATCAAAATCTCGAGTTCGATTTTTTTTACGAATGCATAACTTGCCTTATAAGTAAGTATGTATGTAGTACTTATACCTACTTATAAGTCGCAAGTAAAAATCATAATGTGGGTGTAGACTTTTGTTATTATTTGTCATTTGCAAATATTTTCCTTTTGTCAATTTTAATGTCAGATGTCAGATGTTGCAAAAATACAATCTTAGATTAGATTTGTTTGACTGAAATTTTAAAAGCAATTTCTTAAAGTAAAGTCACAATGCAGCGATTGTTCCTCAACAATGAAAGATATTTACAATATTAGGCATTATTTTGTGAGTTTAAGTCGCAACCCGGGAAAAAAGCTGCACCGGCGGGACAGATCAATTTATGTCTGAAATCCGGGACGTCTGGCAACGCTAGTAGGGGAAGGTCAGGTGGAATAAAATGGCACGCCTAAGGAAAATGTGTCATATTATGTCACATAAATGTGACATTTAAACTTAAATGTTATATTCTTTTCAAAGCTTAATCAATAACGCTTACATTTTTTTTGCTTTACCAGTTTAAAAAGTTTCAAAAAGAATTTAAAGTACTTACTTATTTAATTTTTAAAACTTTCAAATTTGAACTATCAAAATTGTCAGGGTAAAATGGCATACTGGTATGTAATTTTACCCTTGCAAGTAAACCAACTAGGCAAATAAATCAAAAACCATTTTCAATTTAATTTAAACTTTATTTTAAACAAATCATAGTTCAAAGTAAAATAATCATAAACAATATCTACTTACTCAATAAAAAAAATAAAAACAACAATTCATTTAAAACAACTTCACTTAAAACAAAATAAAAAAAAGTAGAAATTATAATAATAGATATCTACCTACCTAAGTACTTACTCAATTATTGCAAGTATCTACCTATCTATTTTTTTTTTTTGGACGGCATTGAGGGCTTTTGTTAATGCATTATCAGTCCAGCATTGCCTCTCTGTACCTAATATACATCGTTTATATTTTCACTGTGCCATTTTAGGAGAGTGCTTCGTAGGCCATTTTGCCCATTTAGGGTTCTTTTATTTAAGTTTTAATTCCGAACATCAGACTGAAATAGTTATAGGCCAACTACTCGTAATTTCAGTAAATTAATAAGAAATACTTACATTCATTTACTATATTTCCTCTAAAATTGAATGTTTTTTATAGGTATTATTTTTTTTGGCAACAAACTTTTTACAACAGCTTGAAGCTGCTAAAATTTCGTTTATGTCAGTTATGCCAGATAAACTAAAGAATTGTGTTACCAAAACATTCTAATTCTGTTCAGTTCTACAATTTCTAGCAAGGGGACCATTTTACCTTGGTGGGCCATTTTAGGCCATCTTCCCCTACCTCTACATACTTATAGATAATTATAATAACGTATATGTCTGAAAATATTTTTTTTAATACAAAACTAGAAGACTAAAAGAAAAATCGTGTTATCCTGAAATTCTTTATTTATAATGAGACAGAAAGTAGGTAGGTAGGTAGGTATATATGTACTTATATCTCTGTGCCATCATTAGATGTATTTATAGGTAGTTATTTGAAGGCATTTGTCGTTTTTCAATTGTTACATATAAAGCACTTCCAATAACGATCGCTAATGAACATAGGTACATACATATATTTAAACAATTTTTTAAAAAAATCTTCTCAATATACCTACTGTCTAGTTACCTATATTAGCAAATATCTACTATACCTAGGTACCTAAGTACATACATATCTATGTATGAAGGTAGGTATGTATATACATAATTGGGGTACATATTTCTATAGGTATAATGTATAAAATAATGCATTTACAGCTCAGATAGGTAAACCTTTAATTTCATATAGGTAGTACCTACCTACCTATGTAGATATAAATCCTCATCAATCGCAACATTACCTATGTACATACGTAAGTACCTACCTATACATAGCTATGTACTTATATGTATATTTTTGCAACTTTGTGCACACAAAATTAATTTATTCAGATTCAATATCGCCTCCATTTTATTTCTACCTTTCATTGCCCTCCACGCACACATTTCATCGACGAATCAAATCAGCACCTTGAACAGCAAATTCCCCACTTTCATTGTGCCAATTCAATTGATTATGTTTTCCACGCCCATATCAAGCAGGGCGTCATAGATTCAAACCAGTTCGGGATTGGCCACACAAAGGCACAGCAGCACAGGAGGAATATTATTAAACTTCCCGATTTCATTCAATACAATAAACAGTAGAGGCGCACTAAGCGACGAGCTGTGAAATATGAAAATAGAGAAGTACCTACCAACTAGCAACAACAGCAAACCCTGTTGTAGTAAATCAATTGTTCCGCTTCCCAAAACGTCCCTATAATTCGATAAGCCCACACTAATCAATTATTATTTTGTTTACATAAAGGTCGCATCCCTCTAGCTGTTTCTCTCTAACAATATTCCGGACTCGCTTTCACCTAAACGATGCCCTCTCCAATTATTCCAACTACGAACGAATCAAAACATCATTCGATTCCATGATATTCCTCTAAGTTCAATTGAAATCGGAACGCAATGACGACCATCGTTTTGCTGTTCCTCTTCTTTTCTCATTCTCATTCGGTTTTCGGAGTATGGCCACGATAGTTGACAACGGAATTGTTGTGGTGTTATAGAATTTATTTATCGTTTGCAAGTCCGCAGTGGCAATTTTTTATTCTTATGAATCCACGTTTTTTACCTTCATAAGGTCGTGTTTGTTTTTCTCTTGATACTCCCGGGAGAAGTGGCAAATTAATGAACGGTTTAATTCCTCTTGAGTTTGAGTGACGTTAGTACATAAAGCCGCAAGTTGTTTGGTCCCACCATTTCAATAATTTGTTGGTGCGCGCTGGATCGTTGTCAAAAAATAAGTGATCTGTTTTTAAAATAAGTGGTTGCATCGTGCTGAATAGAATTTAAAAAAAATATAACATATTGACATCTCTTTGCCCGCGTGTCTTGACGTTTCATCAGATCACAATTACACCCCAGGATTAGTAGCAGTAGCGCAAGCGAGTGTCAGTGTGGGTGCATGACCCCCTCTGTCAATAACTCGTCAACAAAAATAACAAATATAGAATTTGATGCGTCTCGTTGGGGTTGTCCTAGAACCGGTGTCTAATTGTAAAGTGAATTGTTGTATCTTAAACATTTAAGTTATTTAGGTTTTGTGAAAAAAAAAAAAAATAAAATAATATTGCCACACAAAAGTACCTAGTGCTAAAAGCTAAAACTCATAACGGCAAAATAACTCTCTTAACGTAACCGTTGATTCACACTCGCTCCCAATAAAGTGCCAAAGTTTGTATTGTGTATTATTTGTTGTAGGTAAAGGTGTGTGTTGACATTCATCGAAAGGCGAATGAAATTAAATATGGATTGTATTCGATCAAATAATGCGACGGAAAGAGATTCGGACTTGGGAGATGACTCACTTGTGGTAAGTAAACAAAATGGCTGATGATGAGTTGTGGAAAGCTTAATTATATTATTTTAACATTTTATAAACCTTTTAGTTTGTTTATACCTACCAATTACCTGTAACTATATTTGTAGGTAGGTAGTTTAGTTAGTTTCGCGTTGAATTGGTGGCCTTGTTTATGTTTGACGAGGAGATGAAGATAAAAAACAAACTGGCAATTGTAAATGAAACTGTGGAATTAATAACAAAAATCAGGTTGATTAATTGAGCAAATACCTATAAGATTTCTGTTTTCAGATTTCACCTTTTTCCTTCAATAAATATTTAGGCATTTCTTGCGCACAGATCACATTAATCAATAATTCAAATATTTGTCAATTCAATTATGGGTAGGTACAGATAACTACGTTTATAAAGTTGGTAGGTAGGTATGCCTTCGCAGAATGTGTTAGTAAATAATATGTGTGTTGGATACAGTGCGGTTCACATGTTTCAACATTTTTCAAAACACACGGACTAACATCTAACATTTCGTCCCGTTTCTGCGTTAACCTCGTATCTACAAAAACACAATTTTACAGGAAACGAAAAAAACGTGTAGTTTCCGTCAATGGAACCTAATAACGAAACTTTATATGTTTTCTATTTATATTTTACAGTTGTTAGTATATCCTAGTTTTAATTTTGCTAGGACATCACACAAGTAGGTACTTGTTTTAACTGTTTTTGTTACATACGAGTATCCGTCTCTTATGTTTTGATTTACCGAAATGCAGATACGAGGTTCTTTTTCTTATTTAAAATAAATTCAAATAATTGAAAATTTAAACTCAAGGTTAGAAAAATAGCTGAAGCATAAAAAAATATACACAGATTAAACTGAAATACTGTTGTTTTAATTCATACAAAATCTTATATCTAAAATAGGTATATTAAATTTTAAAATTATTTGAAAAGCGAATTCAATGTTTGATGAAATGGTTTGTTAAATTAAATATCATCATACAACTCAAAGGATATGTTATTTAAATACATATGTATGTTATTTATGTACATAATTTATAAGCATGTATTAACAAGTAACTTATGAACTAAAAAATATATTCAATAAAAGTAACAGATTTTATTCAGAAAAAAGGGGACAAAATTAAATCTCAAAATCTTTCTATTCTTTATTAGAATTAAATTTAAGGTTATCATAAAAGCCGTGATAATCTTTTGGAAGTAGTTTCTTTAAACTCTGTAAATCGTTATATTTTTTTAACGGCAAAGGTATGGAATTTTCATAAAGTGATTTTAAAATAGTTTTTGAAATATCTATTTTTGCTTTCCTTTGCGGAGATAATATCCAATCATTGTCGAAATCAAGTTTATAATACATACCCGTGGAATCATATCTTATGCATTTAACATCTGTTACCTGCGGATCACCCGTTTTAAAGCCTGGTCTAATGGATTTATAGAAACTAATTTTGGAAAAGTTTTAAAAAAAAGTATAATCTAAGACGCCACTTTATAGGGTTCGGGGAATCTCCTTGCCTCTGTTATGATTCTAACAAAATCAGCTGAAACGTACATTTCTTTTGACTTCTTTTTTCTTTCGATGGTTGAATGGACAGAATCACATTCCATCTGGGTATGTCCAACCGTCAAATGCTTTTGATAAATCGTCATATTATGTTTTATCGCCACTAATTGTAAAAGATTAGCTAAGTTGACGTTTCGATTTTGTGCGCTACATCCATCGCTAAACAGGACTGTTGGAACACTAAGATCACAAACATTTTCCAAAACATGAAAAACACATGAAGCAAAAACATTGGAATCCATTCCACCTTCTCCTTCGTGCCATACGTAGCAATGAACTTCTGATGTTTTCAAATTGAAAAAAGTAAACTGATGCACAGCGAGCTTTTGCTTAAAGTATGTAGCTGATGCAGCTATGAGAGTTACCGATTAGACAGCTTGAACGTCCAAAGTATAAGCATTTATTTCATTTCTTAACGCTTTTTCTTTGTCATTATCTTTTTCCAACCTTGCTTTATTTTTGTTGCTAACATGTTCACTATATATGTCTTGGTCAATGTTTCCGTTCTTAAAACTAAAGCATACATCACATTGATCTTTTTTTGGCTTATACAATCCAATGTTAGAAGAATGTGCTGTCTTCAAAATGGATAAATACGATGATCTTTCATTATTTGGAATATTTGTATCCTTCGCAAACTGTTCATACATTCTGTAAACATCTTTAAAAGATGTGTAGCTGAAATCAAAATATTGTTTGTCAGTTTTTTGCCTACAATCGTGAGACTCAAGCTTAGGTAGGCCCGCTAAAAAATCTTTGACATGTTATTTTTTTTTTAAGTTGATAGCGGATTCTTTCTTTTTTGACTTTTCTGTTTGAAAAGGAATTCCAAAGTCATTGGTTGCTAAAACCCAATTTCGTACCGTTCATTCTCCCAAATTAAATGTATTTAAAAACATTTTTTTGCAGACTGGCAAAGCAATATTTTCAACTTTTAACTTATATTTTAAAGTTAAATTCCGTCTTGAATTATCACCACCTGTACGGCGAGCTATAGACTGCTTTTCTACAAGAGCTCCAATCATCACTTTTCGCTCTTTCCAAGACAAGTTTTTCCAAAAAGAGTTAAATAATTGTTTTCTTTGCGATTCAGGTATTTCATAACATTTAAAATGCTTGCTCATTTTACACTTAGCGGAATCACGACGAGGCTTGAGCCCACGTTTTTGTCTTTTTTGTTTCCCGACTATCTTTCCTTTTTCTTTTTTAACACTAGGTATAGTATTGCTTTCCTTTTTAGCGTGCTTTTGTGACTATATTCTTCTTCCATTTCTCCGGTCTACCCTGTCCTTTCTTCCTTCTTTTTTTAGAAATAAGACCGAAATTTTCATCTATATCAAGGCTTCTGCGATTAGACCTGTTACAATCAACAAAGGAAGATTTTGATGAGGGTTGACAACAGCTTGATAAATCAGAAGTAATGGAATCTTGATTATCGTTTGTTTCAATAAATAGTCCGGTCTGATCATTAAGGATGAAGCCTTCGTGTTCGTAGTCTAATGTAGGAATATTGTCTTCGACTTCACATTCGATAAACTTCAGTTTACCTTTTGTTTCATCTAACACCAAAACATGTTTATTTAAAATTGCTGGTTTAGAAGAGCCTGGTTCAGTAATATTATTATTTTTGTTAAAGTTTAAAATTTATTGTTAAGACTTTTAATTTAACACGATAACGAGAACATTTTGAAGAGTATTTATATAAAAAAAAGAGATTAATTTACATACATACACATATTATTTACCGATCCATATTGTGTTTTTTATTTAATATTTTTAATAAATTTATAACCTTAATACTAAGCCAAATCCAATATATATAAAACTGATGCTCAAAAAGCTTGCGCCACATACAAAGCTTAAATTGACTCTAAAGGTACCTAATTAATAATAATATTATCAGCCTCAAAGCTAAATCTGAATAATGGTACTTTTGACTTGTCGTTAACTGTTTAAAAAAGATTAACAATGAAGAAACTAAGGCCTCACCAAGTACATACGAGGTTCTCATCGAAACTTAACAACATGAGAGTAGTTACGAGGAAAAAGAATTAACGGTAAAATAGATTAGATGAATCATTTTAAAATTCAGACTTAGCTCTATTATTCTGTGAGCCCTAGACAGTGTTTTTATATAAAAAAACGAATTTGCCGAAAAATGTAGTTACGAGGTTAACGCAGAAAGGGGACGATTTGTTAGATGTAAATCATTACTGAGTGTAATTTCATGATTTTATTAATTTAAGAACTTTTAATTTTTAAGAAGACCTTAAATAGGTACATTGGAAATTAATCTAGCTGTTGAATTAAAATGTTTAAAACTACAATTAAGACAAAATATAGCATACTGTAACAATTCTTTAGCGTACCAACAAAGACTAAAGTGAATAGTGAATAGAGTATACTTACCTACATGTATGTACTTTTCTGACTTATTGCCTAAAGTCAAAATAATAATCGTTGGAAGCAGTTGTGCTACGCTTAAGTTGTAGATAATGGGTAGTGAACTGATTTAAACCTAATCAAAAATGAAATTTGTTGTCCTAAGGCATTATTACCTAACGTCAAAGAATTCCTCCAGCTAAGATAAAAATATAAAATCGGTACACAGTTTGGTGTATGCTGTCATCAAAATAATTGAATCGGTAATTGGAAGAAGAGATCAAGCTAATCGAAAACCGTTTTTCCATATATAATATCTTACAAATATATTTGTATATTGATGTCCAAACAGAAACGTCAGTAAAAAGAAGGAACCGAAAGCTCTAGGTACCCAAGAAACATCCCTACAGAAGACATCATGAGTTGCAAAAAGGAATCAAATAGGTATCTGGATTTCTCTATTTCTTGCAACTATTTAGTTAATTAATTAAGTAAACACATTGGCCCTGAGTAAAAGATCCGAATCTAGCCTAAGTTCGATTTTAACCAAACATTCGAAGAAATAAAACAAATTTCAAGTATAAATACTTAAAAGCGGCTTTCCTGTAAAAGTTAAATTTAAAATGATAGAATCACAATAGAACTTTACGAATCTGGTTAATAGAAATCTGTTTGTGTATCAGTTCACAATAACGAAATTATGAAAATGAGTCACAATTATTGGTATAAATAAGACTGTTGTTAAGTTTGATCTGTTACTACGAAATTTTAAAAGCAACTTTTCTACATCTAACAAAAAGTGACTTTAAAACCGATTCTATGAATGTCTATTACTAAGGGCCATTGAAACGAACTTGTTTCTAATTACTCGTTTATTCAAAGAACAATCGACATTTTAACAAATCGTATTTTAAACTGTCATCTTTTTTTTATTGTCGATCAGGTATACCTATTCGTCATTTTAAAAATCAACGAAGTTTTCTTTTCGACATTTTTTGTTCATGACATTTCGTACACTTCCTCATTCATTCATTAAAATTTCGGTTAATTCTATTTTTAACACAGTACTTGTAGGTATTGAACGATTTCAATATCTTTTCACTCGATGCTTACTTTTCGAGGGGAGAGTACGATAACTTGGCCGCCAAGATTTGATAACGGGTTTTTGTAGGGGGGTCAAAAACAAGCACTTTTTACTATGGGAGGGGGGGGGTCTATCTCCACCCGTTTAGGAGGTAGGGGCACTTTTAGAAAATATGGTTTAAATTGAAAAAAAAATATTAAAAAACAACGGCAACACCTACAATAAAGTGCTATACTGCGTTTGAAAGCCAGAAGAATGTTTTATAATCCTGCATTTAAATTTTATTACTCATATCAATAATTTTTGAGAAATTCGCATTTAAAGTCCAAATTTTGTTAAAAAAAACGTGAAAATAATGTTTAGACCGGTTGTTTTCAAAATTGTGAAACGAAATTGTAAATTAGCTGATATGTGTTTCATGTATCTATCAGTTCTTAATCGAAAACAAAAAACCGCATGGTTCTATGTCTTCTGGTTTTTGAGAAAACCTCCGTTTAAGAGGTAGGGGCACTTTTAGAAAAAAAATGGTTTAAATTGAAAAAAAAAATATTAAAAAACAACGGCAACACTTACAATAAAGTGCTACACTGCGTTTGAAAGCCAGAAGATTGTTCTATAATCCTGCATTTAAATTAAATTACTCATGTCAATGATTTTTGAGAAATTCGCATTTAAAGTCCAAATTTTGATAAAATAACGTGAAAAAAAAAGTTTAGACCGATTGTATTCAAAATTTTGAAATGAAATTGTAAATTAACTTATATGTGATCCATGTATCTATCAGTTCTTAATCGAACACAAAAAACCGCATGGTTCTATGTCCTCTAGTTTTTGAGAAAATTGAAAATTACCAAAACTACTTTTTTGGATTTTTGGTGGTGACGGTGATTCCATTTTAAGGATTAATGTTAATAAACATAATGAATCTTTGTTAGTTCAGTACCGCAATTCATTTAGCGTTACCCAGAATGCACCATGAGGAGGTAGAATTGCATCTGGGTCAGTTATTTTGTCAGTTAGTCAGGAGTTAGTCAGTCATAGTTAGTTAAAAAAGGTCAAAATGTATTAAAAAGGTGTGTAAGTGTCG
This sequence comes from Chrysotoxum bicinctum, assembly GCA_911387755.1. Classification (NCBI taxonomy): domain Eukaryota; kingdom Metazoa; phylum Arthropoda; class Insecta; order Diptera; family Syrphidae; genus Chrysotoxum; species Chrysotoxum bicinctum. The sequence continues at coordinate 182,775,252 of OU426987.1, forward strand.
TCAATAAAGCCATCGTCCGTACTATAACTGTCGAGTTCGTTGAGTTACTCTTTTATGGTGGGAAGCCAAGGATGTTTTGGCGGTAAAACACTTTCTAAATTTTCGCTCTGAAGGGTGGGAGGATCGATGTCTTTTAACTGTAAACCCTCACATATATCACCATCGGTATAACAAGGGTAAACTTTTTTTACATCTGATAAAAACTCTATTATTTGCGAACCCCAGTCGTCCTTATATTTCTTTTCTAGGCAGTATTTTTTTGTTTGTTTTGGTTTTCAAGATCGTTTATTGTATTTTATATGTATTTAGTGGACATTGGATAAATAGAATAAATTTGAATTTTTTTAAATACAGATTCTGTGAATGCAAAAGAAACTTTGCATGCACCCAACCTCGCACCTACCCCAAATCCTATAGTGTGCCCAAGCAGGGGGGTTGCAGGGGGGCAGCATGCCCCCCATACATACTTTACTGTTTATATATTGTAATGTTGGAAGCTAGCACTGATTTATTTATGTAAGGAAGCAAAAAATATCAAACATTTTGTAGAAAAGTAGTTTTAGTTATTTTCGATTTTCTCAAAAACCAGAAGACATAGAACCATGCGGTTTTTTGTGTTCGATTAAGAACTGATAGATACATGAAATACATGTAAGCTAATTTACAATTTCATTTCACAATTTTGAAAACAATTGGTCTAAACTTTTTTTTTCACGTTATTTTATCAAAATTTGGACTTTAAATGCGAATTTCTCAAAAGTATTTGATACGAGTAATTTAATTTAAATGCAGGATTATAGAACAATCTTTTGGCTTTCAAACGCAGTATAGCACTTTATTGTAGGTGTTGCCGTTGTTTTTTAATATTTTTTTTTTTCAATTTAAACCATTTTTTCTAAAAGTGCCCCTACCTCCTAAACGGGGGGAGATAGACCCCCCCCTCCCATAGTAAAAAGTGCTTATTTTTTACTTCTCTACGAAAATCCGTCATCAAATCTTGGCGGCCAAGTTATCGTACTCGTGCCCTTTTCGATATTTATTTTCATTCTGGGCCCGTTCTTTGTACTTTTTTAAGCAATTTATTTTTTCAATCAAAAGTAGAGGTTATATAAATGGACGATTTTATCAATTTTAACTATTCGCAGCGATCTATCATTGGAATTTCGTTCCAGATGTCACTCGGAAGATCAAAAATTAACTTTATGGGGAATTTAACATTTTTGTTAGTCTCTCGGGATCATGCCATCATTTGATAGATTTGTGTTAAGAAAAATTGAGTAGGTACCTACTTAAGTCGAAAGACCTCAAACTGTTATAATTTTGAACGGATCATAAAGAGATCTAAGAATATTTTGACTTATATCGAACACTTAGTGCAAACATTCATTGGAAAACCCTAAGGTACCTTTATCATGTGTTTTTTGAACGACTAATAAAATATTACTTTGACATTGTGTTTTTCTTTAATAATTACTATTATAATCATCTATATGAAGGTTCTTATAATACAAACCCTATATACAACTACTGAAATAAATCAGCCAAGTAGAAGGTTTAGCACTTTTATTGTACTTGTATTCTTGGTCCACAAAAATGGTCAAAAAATCTATGTAAGATGAACTGAATTTAACAAAAATTGCGTACTGATAAGGCGCTCAACTGATGAGTGATGACCTGATGAGTCTATGGTGAGATCTCCGGAATGGAACACCAATTTTTGTGGACCAAAGGCCAAATCTATTATAAACATCTTTCTTAAAAAAGAGAATAAATGTTCATACGAGAAACTCCAGTTCTATTTTTATTTTTAAAATATATTTTCCAAAAAAATAAAATAAATTCATAATTTTATTTTAACTGAACGAATGAATGAATGGATAGTGTTCAATACTACCGAAAAGTCAAAACGGAATGAGAACAGGAGCTTGAAATATAAGTAATTCAGATATTTGTTTCGTGAATTTTCCAAAAAACTTTAGATTTACCTATCAGGCTGCTTAACGCTGCTTAACGATTATCGTTAACGAAGTCGTCAAAAGTTTGTTTCGTGTAAGACAAAAATCGAATCGTTCCGTCGCACAGTGGGCCCTCTCCATACACATCAGTGCTCAAAATACAGTTTTTAATTTTTGTCTTTAAAAAAAAATAAAAATGCATAGTTAATATACATATTATAACACATGTTATTTGTAAGTATTATCTTTCTTCTCTGTCTAATGGTCAAGTTACGGTACATTCAAGTTGACTCTTTGTCATTGATTTTTATTAGACATGCGCAAGTTTTAATTTTGTGCAGTTTTATTTTAATTTTAAAAGTTAACTTCGTTAAACAAAAAAAAATTAAAAATATGTTGTTTGTTCAAGAAGGCATGTAGATTGCAAATACATTTTTATTTTCGTTTGAAAGTTGTTACTTAGTGTATAAAATACTTAATAGATGACGGTTTTACTCACGGGCAATGAAATTTTTAAAATGATTTTGTTTTTAACTGGCGCAGAGAACTTTTAAATCTAAGTATACAGCATGAAAGAAGAAATATTTGTTATTAAAAATCCGAAGACAGAAGTAAATGTTAGGTGCGCTAGTTCGAAATATCAGTGTTTGAGTTCGCGGTTCAATAAATAAATAATACAAAGGCCGACAAAAAAATTTGGTAGTGGATGTTTAGCTAAAATATGAGTAGGTATGTGGGTTTATAGGTATGTCTATCATGATATCAAATCCGAAAATTCCGACAGGTTTTTTTCTCAGCCTTGGGTAGGGGGTAGGGGTGAAGTTAAAAACTATCTACTTGTCCTATCTTTGTTCCAGGAATATAACCACTTATATAAATATAAAATTTAAATATGGAATTTGATGCTCTGTAATTAAACCTAAGCTTACATACCTGAATTTTGACCATCCGACTGATAGAACTTAAAATATAAGCTTTTTAGTGAGTCATATCAAATTTTTTGTTAATTTTTTGCTTAATATATGATCGGTTTTCAGATACATGCGGAAAGATTTAGGTGTTTTTTCCTAGAAACAGCTCGACTTTACGTGAAGCTCTGTCCTTGGCATCCAATGACCACAAGTCTGCACCAAATCCTTATCAATGAAAGTGAAATAATGACTCATGCCCTACGTCGCGAAATAGAGATTTTCATATATCGGCAACAATTCAGCGGGAAGACATCACACAAAAAAAGAAGGATAACATGTGGGATGTTATAAACAGGTTGTTTATCTCTGCCAATCCCTTGATAACATCGCGCACAAGGACAGTCATTCACCCAAAAATGTTTTATCCTGAATACATAAATATGTTACTCGAAGAACAATTGTTTTCTTAAAATAAATATTTCAATAACCTTGAAAATGTTTACGATGGTCAGAACTATATTCATTATTAATAATATTTTCATTTTCAACAGCAGTTAGTATCTATTTATAACAGTTCTCAGCATTTTAAACAAGATTTTGAATTTTGAGCACTGCTTAGTATGAAGGGGACCCACTGTGCGTCGGGTTATTCGACTTCCAGAGTTTGGGAACAACTGAAAAGAACAAAAATGACACCCGAAATGCTATTTGTATGCTGTCAGCTGTCACCAAAAATATCAACAAAATCCTCTGTTCTTGTTGTGAGGTCAGAAAACCCAAAACTCAGTGAAAGAGTGTGGTGTGAAAAAATCAGATAGTGTGAGAAATAGTAATTGCAATTTGCAAATTGCAATCCTTTCGTTAAGTTACAATACAGAATTGAGTGAAAGATACTCGTATAACGATTAAAGAAAACATTAGGTTAAACTATAATAAAAACTTAAATAACGTTAATAAATGAGTTGTTATTTAGAATTGTTTATCGTGAGTACATAAGTAATTAGTTGACATCTAAGCATAGTTAAACAAAAACAATGTGAAGTAGGTTGGTACCTACTTCACAATATGTAATTAGTAACGCACTGGAATTTCTGTAATTTTTTTTTCATCAAAGTCAAAAGTACACAAACACAATAGTCACTGACAAAAAGGAAAATCCAGCTTGGATTTTTCAACAACTGTTGAATGTTGTAATAGGTGCAACTCTCTGTATTTAGTGGTATTTAAGGCAAAAAAGTTGTGCTATGACAACAATTGTTCAAAATTGCAGGCTGAGTATTTTTGCATGCACATTTTTTCTCTCTAGCCATAAATTAATCGATTTAAAAATAGTTGTTGCAAAATGAAAGACTTTTTGAAATTTGAAGAACAATAAAATGTCAGCATGTTACAAATAATTAAGAAGTTTAAACTTATAATTATTTAGTAAAGGTTACTCTAAACAATTCTTAATAAAGAATTAAGTTTGTGTGTTAAAAATGTAGAATAATCACGGCTGTTCAAATATTCCGGTAGAATTTGAAAACGGAAAGTCAAATTACCTCTGTGATTTCCATTCGGATTTACTTTTAGATTTTACCAACTTAAATACAAAGGCGCAAAATTTTAAACAGCCTATTATTATAGGGTATAAGTATGATACTACTTAACAATTTACTAACCTTAAAGTAATTTACTAACTTATTTTTAAACATTTTCTAACTAGTATCGTACTAAAGTAATTTTCTTAATGAATTGCTTCTGAACACGCCTAAAACAATGACAGTTCGTGCAAAAAACTAAATAAACAGAACTTTTGGGGCGTTTGTAAATAGCACGATTCTAAAAAACTAAAATAGGTATTCGATGATTTTAACTTTAATAAAAGAGTAGAGAAAGTACTCGTATGATGATACATTCGATTGAAATTTGCAAAATCGTTATTTCAACCTAGTTTCATACTAAAACAGCTTTAACATCGTACTAATTCAACTAAAATTTTGCGCCAGTATAACATTTCTGGAATCAGCTGTTCATACAAGAGCTGTCAAAAATTTATTCAGGTATGGAAAAGAATAAAAATTAAAATTCATAAGTGAACAAAAGCCTACGAGCTTCTGAAGCTTCTTGATCTTTCAACAGTAGAGTTTGTTGTTTAATTCGCTTTCTTGAAAACAATATGCTTTCAATGAGCTTCTTTCTTTTTTTCAAAAGACCAATCTTGATTACATCCGCACATTACAAAGTTTCTTAGAAGCACGACAATTTCTTGTTAAAGCAGCAGCTAAGATAAATATATTAATTTTCAGCAATCAGTTCGGCTAGTTCATTCATTTTTAATCATGAAACTGTTTGTTCATCTGCATGAGCATTTCCAGCAAGATTTGTATTTTAAATGTATCTAGTGCTCGTTTCAAAATTGACATGTTCCCGCAATAGTATTTTAACTATGACTTCCATGAAGGGTAGGAGGATTTTAATTAAGTACCGTTCCTGAAAATTGTTATAGGAGCTGATTCAGAACCATCTATGAATAAACTTTTTCTGCATCTTCCGGTTTTAGCAAAAAATCTTTTGGTACGACTTGTAGTATAGATGTTTCTTCTTCTTGTTGGTTTCTTTAGTTTAAAGTATTCAATAAAGTCATTTGATTACAATTTTTGTGAATGCTTCATACTTCGCGGAATATTTTCTTCTTTCAAAAACTCCAAATGATGGTAGGTACATTTTGAATTCCATTGTTTTCTTTTTGCATAGGTACCTGTTAATCTCACAACAGTTTCCTTTTTGGGATCGCATTCTCTCCCTTTTGTTACGTTTATGTTTTTTTCATAAATTTTAAAACTGTTTCTGTGACATATGCTTTACCTTATGTTGCAATGTAAACCTAATTTTAATAATTTAATATTTTTCAAATAAATAATTAATATATAATTAATTTAATAAAAAGATACCCGAATTGAAAGCGTATTGAATATCCCTCCGTTTTTCTGAACATCTATTTAATTTATCCATAAAACGTTTTCGAATACGGAATTCGAAAAAGCGAAGATTTGAAAACGATATGGTATAGAATTCGAACGGAAATCAGAACAGCCGCAAATGTTTTTTTATTATTTTGAAATTTTAATTACATTCAAATAATAAATAAATTAATATAAATTCTTAAAATAATAATAAAATAATAATAAAATAATTTAAAATGTAGTTTTAACAAACTGATGTATCTATTTAATATTTTAAATCTTCGTTTCGGTTTTCATATAATATGGCAGACAATTGAAAATTTGTATTACTTCTGATAAATGATATATTTTGTGCTGTATTGTTTGAGGAAGAATTTTAAATTAACGTTGTTATTGTTTCTTAGATCTTTCAACAGTAGGCTGAACATTAGCTCTTCTTACTCATCTTCTTTGAACTTTGAAGATAACTTGGCATTAAACTATTTTTAATTTTAAATATTAACAGCAATGTGCAAAATATTATTCTCTGTTTAATTTATCATATCTAACATATAAAATTTAAATTTTAGTTTTTTCCACATTTAGAGTTTGTTTTACAAAAAGTATACCTAACAAGTCCGGATTTAGGTATATTGCCCAATTTTCTATTGTCGTTTTTGTTTCATGACGAAGGTAAAACAAAAAATTGACTATTGTAAAATCAGAAAACGAAATGTCAGTCAGTAGCTGTCAAATGAGCAAATTAAGATAAAATCACTTTTCTACTAATTTCAAATGTAGATATGTATGTATCTCGCCTCGGTTCGAATGAAATCGTAAACAAAATCGAACATATTATTTCTAGGCATGCTATGAATGATTAATTAAGTTTGAAAAGTTATTTCTTTTTCTATTAGGTACTCATTAATTTATTGTTATTTTAAAAATATTTAAATTAATGTAAATGAAATGTAAAAATAAATATTTTTGGATGTGCACACATACATAAATGTACTTGTTGCCATGTCCAGTTCCATCGGTATACGTTGAGCTTATTAAACTCAGATTTGAACAGTATTAATCGTTTAGAATTTAATGCTTCCAAAACTGAAAGCTGTCTACAAGTCGTTAAAGCAGAATATTCCACCTTTGCCATTATAAATGAAAGGAACTTGCATGGAGGAAACTGAAAAGCTTTCGATTCTTGGTATGTGTGTTGCTGAACAACTTTTGTGGAACTACCACATATCAGATATTGCTAAAAATCCTGCGAAATACCTAGGTTTTCTCAGACGATGCACAGTGGGGCAAAATGGCGAAAAAATGGCATTAAATCAACCAACAGGTCTAGAAACTTGAAATTTGGCACAAATACTACTGATACCAATGTTAATATATGGCCAAAGTTTCTAATGGCCACGCCCGTTTCTAGGGTTACCACCCATACAAATTTCATTAGTTTACGAAACTACTCAAAAACGGCTCAAACGATTTAAATGAAACTCTGCGTGTATTGCATCCTTCGTGATTGTAATACAACTACATTTATAAAAAAAAATTAAAAAAAAAATTATAGGGTTACCATTTCGGGATATTTTGTGTTACTAATTTTTGTTTGCTAAACTTAGTATCCTTTCTTCAATAGAAATGAATTACAGTTGACTCTCGTTAACTTGAACATACGATAACTTGAACATTCCAATAACTTGAACAAATATTTTTTCCCTTTACGCATTCTATACCTTGAACGGTCTATTTTTAAGACTCAATACCTTGAATTTTTCTCCAAAGTACTCTATAAGTTGAACAAGTAAAATTTATGCGAACTCTGTAACTTGAACAATGTTTAATATTGATTTTTTTTAAATTTTTGAATCTATGCAAGGTATCTGGAATGCTGGAATGTTGGTACAGAATGCAAACGGTTTTTGTAAAGGGGAATCCCAGGAAATTTCTTTAGTATTTCCGTATAAGGTTTTATTCTTCATAATCGGTGAATTTCTGAATTTCATTTGAACACGTGCGTATTTAGGAATCGAAAAACTTTTCAATTAAAATTATTTAATAATAATATCATTATTTATGTTTTAAAATTATTAAAATAAATCATTATTAAATAAAAACAACAATTTTTTAACCTGATCCAGTAACTTGCACAATCATATAGCTTGAAAACTTCTGGTTTCGTCCATGTTCAAGTTAACGAACGTCCACTGTATTTGCTTTTCAGCTACATGTACACTTTTAAAAATTCAGTTTTAATAGGTCTGCAATATCTATTTGAATTTTTGTATATTATTTTAACACCAGAAACTAAGCGAAGTGGAACAAGGCAAGTAAGAAAAACAGTCGATTCTACCTGGTTCAATTCATAAAAGGCTTGCTTATTTGAATAGTGACCAAAACTCTTATCAAAGTCCCATTTAGAGTACAAGCATACATTTATCAATTCTTAGTGAAGTGAATTAATCTCGTCTTTTTAAAGAATAATTAAGCCTTTAACTGTTAAGTTTAACAAACTTTGTAAACTTGTACTCACAGAAGTTTTCGAAACAATGATATATGTTCAGGATCGGTATAGCAATTTTTTTAACACTACTGAACTATTTTATACGAAGGAAATACTTAAGAATCTTTTTATCTGATAATCTCGTATTGAAATTTAGATTAGCCTGCTTCGAAAATTAACGCAAAACCTTCTTCACCATTCATCGAAGTAGGTTAAATGGACTCTCTTAAAGCTTTCCTACACTGTTTGACTTTTCTAGGACTTTGGGGTACTTCTTGAATTAGTTTTGCAGCTACCGACTGCCCACATGTTCTCAAACTAATTTCAGATGCATATGCCAATTCAGAAAGAATGTATGTCATTTCAAAAGTTACCCAAGTATTGAGTTTGCCTTACAATTTCTTCCTTTAAAAAATCCATCTGGCTATTAAATCCTTGGCAATTTGACTTCTTCTTTATATTAAAAAGATCTTGCCTGGTCATTGGTAGTATTTTTGATTTTGTTAGGCGTAAGAAATGTCAAAAATACAATAATATTGACGAAAAATATCTTTTTCTAGAAAGTGGCGTCACCAACAAAAATGTACACAACACACAGGGGAGCAGATTGGAGCAAGAAAATTTTGTACATTCTGAAAGGAGAATGTACACTTAACAAAATGACATATAAAACTTATTGGCACCTTACGGCGAACACAACTAAACGTCTAAGGATTTCAGAGAAATGCAAAAAAACAAGCAATTTTTTAACTTTTTTTTTATATTCAACTACGAATTAAAATAAAAAGAATTTATTTTTTATAAAAAAAACATACAACAATGCTCCTGAGCTTACTGATTCTATTGCAATTTAATTTAATTTGATACACGCAATAAATAATAAACTGTACACAATTTACTTAACCAACTCGAAATGACAAAAAGAGGTCTGCGATCGACTCAAAACGTGAACTTACTCTTCATTTGAGACGATCTGCAGAAGATTACGTGATTCAAATGAACTTTCTCTCTCTCATTTCTAATTCTCTATCATATTTGGAAGAGAAATAGAACGGTTATTTAAGACAAAGCTCAACTTCATAATTTAATTAAATGCCAGCTTTTTTACGTTTTGCCCCATTGTGCGATGTTAGAACTTTTTTCCCCTTCCGATCTGGCATTTACTTTTAAAGTATATATACATACATACATATACGCCCAAAACTAGAGTATAACTCTGATATTTTTACTTACTGAATAGAATCCAGAATAGAGCTTTAAAACTGATAGGCGACAGATCGATTACGGAAGCATTTGTTTCGTTGGAACACCGTTAAAATTTTCTTCAAATATTGGTCTGTTGAAAAAGCCAGTTGCATTTCCTCTCCTTAAACAATTACAGCGTTTTACCCGCTCTGCTAGAAAAGCTCATCAGTATACCCTCGTGTCTAATTTCGGACGTATGGTCAAGTATAGTGACTCTGTTTTAGACGTACCACACGAATGTGAAATTCCTTACCAAACTCTATTTTTCCTTCCCATTTCGATATCCAGATATTTAAGACAAATGTCCATCGTTATCTCCTACTCAATTCTTTGTCTATTTCCTAAACGCTCGCACTGTGTTAAAACATTTTAAGGGCAGTCATAACCTCTTGAGGGCGCATCAATTATAAAAAAAAAATCATTTTTGCAAGTTAAATTAATAATTGAACATTTTTGAAAAATATCGAACGAGTGACAAAAATTCATCAAAATTTATATACTGCTTCAGTTGTTTTAAACTACATGTTAATTGTATACTACCCATGGAAAGGTAAGATACTGACTGATTCCTTACATAAATTTCGAATTAAAAAAGAAACAAAAAGTTAAGAATTTTTAAGTTCCTCAAAATTTTAGTCGAATTAGTATGATGTTTAAACTGTTTAAGTATATGATACTAAGTTAAAACGACTATTTTCAAATTTACACTGAGTTTGGCATCATACATTCTCTAACATTTTATTAAAGTTAAAATCATTGGTACACATTTTTGAACATTTAGCAATATGTCTAAAAAAACCATTTTAGTAAGTTACTAAGGATTTTTACTAACGTTAAAATCACAAACTGGCAACTTTAAATTTTAGTAACTTGCTAAATTGCTAAAAAAAATTCTTGGCAATTTTATTTGAAAGAGTTAAATTGCTTGTTTTTGAAAGTAAATAAAATAATATAAAATGTTTTCGAAAGACGAAGATTTTGATATACATACAATGTTTGAAGACACAGCTTTGTGCAGTAAAGTGCGATATTTTAAGGACCGAGCAAATCTTATCGAAGAGCTGGACGATGGAGAATTTTACTCCAAGTTTGACAAGATAGCAGTTCAGTTTTTGGTTAAAACCCTAACTATCCAAAACCAAATTACAAGTCGTGGGCTTCTGATTGCACCAGAATTTTAAGTACCTACTATTTACATTACACTTCTTTGGGAGAATTATCCATGAGGTTGATGCTGGTAAGTTTACTTCCTAATGGAACACAAAGGATATTATGTATCTATCTGCAACATAATTAATCTTATAGGAGCATAACATTGAATCACCCAAGCCACAGTGGAGAAAATTATAAAAAAAAAAAAACATTTCGAAAAAAGGTTGTATTAAATAAGCAAATAACCAAATAAATTGCGGGTTGTCCCTTTGACTTTTGAGTTTCTGACATTTCAAATTATTAGGTTCGTTCCCCAGATTTAGTTTTGTTTGTTTTGTTAATCTTCACGAACTGTCATGATTTAAACGTGTTCAGATGCACCGTTTTTAATAAAAGTAAATAAGTATTTTACTAGTTAGTAAAACGAAAATAAAAGGTTTAAAATTACTAAAAGTTTAACAAACTGCTAACTAGTAAAATGTTAAGCCCTTAATAATAGGTTGTTTAAAATTTTGCCCCATTAACTTCATATGTATGGCCTTTTGATATTTACAAACATCCACAAAAGTCTGTTTACTTAGTTTTTTTTCGCAGGAAATGACATTGTTTAAGATGTATTCAAAAGCAATTTATTAAACAAATAAACTTACCACGATATTACTTATAAAATGTTGAACATTAAGAAAAATTTAGTACATTACTTTAAAGATAGCAAATTATTAAATAGTCTCATACTAATACATTAACAAAAGGCTGTTTAAAATTTTGGCCAATTTAAAACTGTTGATTCAATTAGTTTTAAAACTTGCTTGATCACTAAGCTGTTGTCTCAGCTCAAGGGTATTAGAAAAACTTTAAACAATTAACTCTATAATTTAATGTTATTTGTTTTTATAGGTGCAATAATAATTAATTAATTTCTTTTCCATACTGTATATGCAAAAAGTACCTCTCTATCAAACATAGAAATATGCCTAAGGCTTCTCAATTTCAACCAAAGCGTTTGTAATTAATTTCAGATAGCTCAATAAATGGAAGTCGTTAAAAATATAATGTATGTACATAATGTTCAGTATCTATAGTTATTAATATATTATATGACTTATAAGACTTCGATTCATTTTAATGTAGATATTTATATGTTGGTTTCATGAAACCTATTACAAAACTTCAACAGTTGATTTTTTTAAACAAAAAATTTAAATTAAAAGAAATCAGATGTATGCACCTATTTACAGTTGTCGAATATCAGTAGATTGTTAAACGGATAGAACTCATCAGGGGTGTTCAAGATCCGGTGTAACTAGTCTTGTATTATACTGTAAAAGTGTAATATTCTGTTGTTGGAGTATAAGAAAATTTTACGCTTTTATTCTTTTATAATAATACAAGACTAGTATCACCGGATCTTGAATACTCCAAATAATTCATTGAAGTTTTGGTATTCTGGTTGTTAACTACTATCATTGTGAATATTTAACTAATTTCAAAGATTGGGAATTTTATTTGAAATTTCAGTTTTCGGTTTTAGATTTTGTAAGGAGTTTGTGATGCTTTTGGTAGTTTTAGTGCATTCTGTATACCTAGTATAATACAAATTAAAGTACAATTGATGAAGTCAGTGAAAATTTTAGATTATCAAGATGGCTATGGAAAATTCAAAAGCAACTGATACATCAGCTTCAAAATATCCAATGAAAATAATCCATTGTATAATAGTTAAATATAAAATTTCTAGTAAAAATATGATACCTAGGCAAATATAATTTGAAAAACAAAAGTATTTTTGACAATGACAACGAAGAGCTGGTACCAAACTTGTCAATGAAACTACTCGTTATAGATCATCTAAGAAACAGACATCTAGGGAGACACTTCTTCAACGACTTGGAGGAGCTCTCTGACATTCCAAGCAAAATCATGTTAAAATTCGTTAATGATACCAAATGGCTTGAGAATTCCTGATCTATGAAAACCGCCTTCAACTACAGTACGACAGTGTAGTACGAACGAAAACGACAACGACGCACGTGTACCTTCTGAGAGCAGCACTAACGGAGAATGGGCACCTCGCCTATATACACCTGCGGTTGCCACTCCTACGTTGAGCACGAGCACCAGTGGGTCGATGGGGCCACATCTACCTAAGTTTGGTAAAATCCTCTATGGTATGAAAGCAGCCTCTTCGACTTAACTAACGACCAAAGAAACGAACATATACACCTAACACTGACTTTTCAAGCCACATGCTCCTACGGGCCTGGTGGGGGGAATGATTGCTCAAGTGGAGGTAAAGGAAAGAAAAACCCCCCGAGAAGGCGTGTACCTTTCCCTAGCCAGGCTATTATGTGACGATAGAAATTTCAATACTTTAGAAATACCATTTGACATTTCAGGCTAAAGCTTGCTGTAACCCATTTATGCTCTTAACGGGCTTGATCGACATAGGATTATCATAGGTTTGAATACAAGGGGTCACAAACCCTAGGGTATCACAACGGATCTACATTCATCTAAGTGTGACGGTAACAAGATCAACTGTCAGCCCACTAACTTAACCTAAGATCTTGAATCCGCATGCAAATCACAGTTTATCAACAAAATTGACGTTTGATAACGAAAATACCGATTCATCAATTTTTACTTGCGACTTATAGGTACTATAAGGCAAGTTATGCATTCGTAAAAAAAATCGAACTCGAGATTTTGATCAAAGTTGACATTACGATGATAGCGAAGACTAAAAAAGTGGGTCTCGCAATTCTGTCTGTCTGTCTGTCTGTCTGTTCGACTACAGGCTAAACTACTCGGCCGATTTTCTTTAAACTTGGTACATATTATTTTTAATTTTTTCCCCCCACACGTTTTTTTCTTTTTTTTTTAAGACCAAAAATAACGGTACCCCCCATACGAATTTTTTTCGAAATTTTATAAACATTATTTTTTCTCAAAAACTGTTCAACAGATTTTAAAAATAAAGATACAGAAAAATTTCATTTAATTAAATCTAGGTATTGGTTGAAAAAAATTTTCCGAAAAATGGTTATTGAGGGTACCCCCCATGGAACCATTTTTTTTGTTTTTGATTTTCTCAAAAACGGTTCAACCGATTTTGATCATTTTTTTTTTGCTAAAGCTCCCCAAAAACATAAATAGAATTGTGTACTCAAATTTTCAAAAAAATTTGTTTTGGATTTTTAAAAAAAACTTCAAAATTTTTTTTTCAAAACTCAATATTTTGAAAACCCCATGCTAGATTTTTCTTAAACTTGATAAATAAAAGTTTCTCAATATGATCTACAAAATGTGAAACAAAATTTTTTATTTTACCTAAAAATAAAGGTACCTACCATACAAATGCTAAAAAATTAAAAAAAATGGTTTTCAAAAATCGTATTTTTCTCGAAAACGGTGCCTAGAATTTTGATAAATTTTTTTTTCTTTCAATTAATTTTTACGATCTTTAATTTAATAAAAAAAATTTTGAAATTAAGATATTACAGCTTGTACCTACCATATAACCATTTTTTCGAATTTTGAATTTCTCATTATCCACATAACGGATCTTAATGAAAATTTTTATAGAGAAGCTTCTAAAAAGTCTAAAACACATTGCGTTTCAAAACTTTAAAATAAATATTTCTTGAATTTTTGAAAAAAAAATCTTTTTTTTTTTTTTTTGAAAATTCGATATCTCCGAAACGGGTCAATATTTCTTTTCGTAAATTTAATTTTTATTCGAACAATAATAAAAACTTTAAATTAGCGTACCAAAATTTTTCCTTAAAAAGCTTTTAAAAAGTTTGTATATAAAAGCTTCTTTTAAAGAAACCACTACAAGGACTTATAATTTTTGTTCTTGCATAAATTCATATTTGCATAGCATTCTGTTACTACTAAAAGAATTTAAAAATTAATTTTATCCTTATGAACAGTTTTCTCTAATAACATTCGTTTTTAAAATTCCCAGTCGATTACATAGGAGCAAGTTCGTGCGACCCAGTCGTGCATTTTATTTTGTTATGAAAAGTGACACTAAGAGAAGTAGACATTTAGCTTACATTCAACCTTATTATGAGTTTCGCCCCGATATTCATTCCACCCGAAAAAAATCCTCTCTTTGTTGTTCTCTTATTATGAGTTTCATGCAAAATAATTCACATCTAAGAAAAGTTTTTAAATTCAGTTTAATTAAGTTATATTTAAACTCTTGGTTTAGGTTCTAGTGCAATTTTTATTTTATTGTTTTTTTTTTTTTTGTGGTAATTCACTCGTGCCACTGTCTCTGTCACTGCTTTCAACACACCCACACATAAGTATGTTATTAGGAGTATGAATTTTCTTAGCACGATGCTCTGTTCTCTTAAAATGGGACAGAAAATATTACATGCCACACAAATCTAAATTAAATTAAAATTAAATTTAATGGCGCAAAATTTTAAACGATTTAGTAATATGTTAAAGCCATTTTAGTAAATTACTAAGGATTTTGCTAATTTTAAACGATTTTAACATATTACTATCTTTTAATATTTTACTAAACTTAAAATCACAAACTGGCTACTTTAACTTTTAGTAATTTGCTAAATCCATATGACTTTTGTCATTTTCTTTGAAAAAATTTCTTGTCGAGATCTAATTATTTTTTTTTTAAGTAAATAAAATAATATAAAATGTTTTCGGAAGACAAAGATTTCTATATGTTTGAAGACCGCTTTGCGCAGAAAAGAGCGTTGTTTTAAGTCCCGACTCCCGAGCAAATTCCATTGAAGAGCTGGACGATGGAGAATTTCACTCCACGTATAAGTTTGAGAAGACAACAGTAATACGGTTCTTGGTTGAAAGCCTGAAAATCCAAGACCGAATTACATGCCGTGGGCTTCCAATTTCACCAGAATTACAAGTACTAGTTACATTACACTTCTTTGTGAGAAATAAATTGTAGGTTGTCCGTTCCTCAGATTTAGTTTGGTTTGCTTTGTAGTTTTTAACGAACTGTCATTGTTTGGATGTGTTCAGATGCACGTTTTTTTAACAAAAGGCAATTATAGTAATTTACTAGTTAGTAAAACGAAAAAAAAAGGTTTTACAATTTTCAAAGAGCTAGTAAATTACTAAAATTTTAACAAATTTCTATCTAGGAAAATGCTAAGCCCTTAATAATAAAGGTTGTTAAAAATTTTGCCCCAATTAAATTAAAGGCCAAAAATAGATATTTTGAATCAATCATTCAACAAGTCCAATAATTTGGCTGATTTATTTCAGTAGTATATAGAGTTTGTATTGTAAAAACCTTCATATAGAAAAAATGCCAGGTCACGAGCAAATTCTATAGCGTTATATAGTTCACATTGGATCAAAACATCGATGAAAAATTAACTGAATTTAACAAAAATTGCTGATTGACAGAGCTCTACAGTTTTTATGACGCAAATACTCGTATTAAGCGGTGTGTAAATTTGTATTTTTGACACACGATTTCTACTTTTCCTATCAAATGAAAGATTGAAAGGTCGCAGTTTTTACGTACTTGTATATCTACAAACTACAAGTTGAGGACCGATGATCCAATGGACCTTTTTATTAAAGTTTTCTCAATGCCAGAAGAAGACAGATCTTTAAGAAAAATTCTTCTACCTTACACATAAATAGACATGAAGTTAGAAAACACAAAATGTATCTTAAATTAGAATTTCAAATAATATTATAATGTATGCATTAAATGAAATTAAAAAGGGCTGACTACAAAAAGACGTTCAAGTTTCCTTATAATAATGACATAATCGACATCTTCTTCTTAAATCAACATGTCCCCAAAAAATATTATTTAATGTTTGAAGCTACTTTTGGTTCTACTCTTCTACTTCATTTATTGGGATAATTGAATCAATCTTGCTAATATAACAGATAAACCTGAAGTTGTTCATTTCGAAAGTAAATTGTGAAAATTATAGGATCTGTTGTGGAAAAATTTAAAGTTCAGCATTAATTGTTGAATGTACAGATACATTTGTAAAATACCTATAGAAACATTACGTACTATGTCAAGAAACTACAACTTGCTGTTGTACTATTCAAAATCTTTTCGTGGTCAATTAATTTCTATCCTTTTTAATTGCGGCTAATGAAAACTTAAAAATGACAAGCTCTCAAACTAACCGATATGGTTGGTTTGAAAAATTATATCATCGTCATCGCTACATTTCGGAGAGAACACACGATTTTCAAACAGAATTTATAAATTTATAACTTGTCTTTCAAAACGGCAAAAAAATCTATTAATAATTAAAATTGAACAAAGAATCATGAAAATGTCGTTGCTCGCTGAAATTGTGGGTAATGTTAAATGCAAATGTCATTTTTAAAACTTAAATTTATAGGTTTTAACCTCATTTCTACAGTTTTCTGTATGTGACACATTGTACATAGAACTGAAAATTTTGTTATGACTGTACGTTGTTAATGTCTACAAACTGAAAATCGTTTCTTAAGCCTGTTGAAATTAAAACAGAAAGTGACTGCAGATTTTACAATTTTGCAATGTTGATTTTACAAATTCAAATCTGTAAATTTAACAATAAAAATTGACAACGCGCTGTCAATTTTACAATAACAAACTGACCATTTTTACAATTTTTTTTTTTGTTCAAAAATCAATTCGGTAACATAACTTCCTTTTCCGCAATAAAACTCAACTTATTTATTTTCTTTTGTTTCTCAATGATGTAAGTAAAAATATGTACATACCTAAAGTTTCGTTTTACACAGTATTGAAAAAAATAAAAAAGGATTTCAAACTAAAACAACTCCTTTGGTAGTTGGAGCTAAAACAAGATGCTATGTGATTCAAACAATTATTAGCTTATGCAAGAACAAGAATTTATAAGTCGTTGTAGTGGTTTCTTAAAAAAATAAGCTTTTATATATTTTTGGTACGCCATCTTAAAGTTTTTACTATTGTATGAATACAAATTAAATTTCCAAAAAAAATATTGAGCCGTGTTTATGAGATATAGAATTTTCTAAAAAAAAATTTCAAAAGTTAAAGTCTTGAAATACAATGTTTTTAAACTTTTTAGAAGCTTCTCTATGAAAAATTTCATTAAAATCCGTTATGCCGATAATGAGAAATTCAAAATTCGATAAAATGGTTCTATGGTAGGTATACAGTTATATCTCAATTTCAATTTTTTTGTTATTAAATTATAGATCGATCGTAAGAATTAATCGAAATAAAAACAATTTTATCAAAATTCTCGGAACCGTTTTCGAGCAAAATACGATTTTCGAAAACCATTTTTTAACATTTGTATGGTGGGTACCTTTATTTTTAGGTAAAACAAATTTTTTTCTCAAATCTGGTAGATTATATTAAGAAACTTTTATTTATCAAGTTTGAAAAAAAATCGAGCATGCGGTTTTGAGTTTCCAAAAAGAAAAAAATGAATTTTTTTTAAATCAAAAAAAGAAAAATAATTGGAAATTTGAATACCTACGCGGGAGCTTTAGCATTAGCATAAAAATTATTAAAATCGGTTGTACCGTTTTCCAAGGGGGCTACCAAAACCACCATTACTTACCTAGCTTTAAATAAATGAAATTTAAATTTAATAAATTTTAAATTTTGTATTATAAAATATCACAAAAAAATCGTATGGCAGGTACCAAGCTTAAAGAAAATCGGCCGAGCCGTTCAGGCTGTAGTCGAACAGACAGACAAAATATCGAGACCCACTTTTTTCGTCTTCGCTATCATCGTAATGTCAACTTTGATCAAAATCTCGATTTCGATTTTTTTTTACGAATGCATAACTTGCCTTATAAATGGTGGGTCCAACGAAAACGCGCGATGTTAATTGTAAATAAAACAAAAAGTTTTCAGAGAATTATTATCTTAATATTTTTTATTATGATAGAAGGATCTATGACAACTATGTGAGAAATAAAATATCGGCCAAATGCTCGCCACGGCTTCGGTGGCGTACCTCTATCCGATGGTCCATATTTTCATTGACTCTGAGAACCATTCGGCGTATTGACGACGCTTGAGACCGCGTAAATTCAAATCTTTATTCAAAATTCGCATAAGTGATGTTCGTGAGATGTTCAATTGTTGGGCACGACGACGAGTCGAAGTTGACATCTCTTCTGCCACACTATCGCGAACAACAGCAATGTTTTCCGCAGAAGAAACTGGGCGGGGGTGCACAGGTGTTTTCAAATTTCCTACGGATCCGGTTTGCTGAAATTTACGTACGATTGTGGACATTTGGTCGATTATGCTGACCAAAAAAATCACAAAGATCATGAAACGCATTTTGATTTGAACGCCCATTTTAATAAAAGGCTTCAACAATATTAACGCACTGCTCAATTGTGTACCTCTCCATGGTTGAATTTGTCAAACACTGAAACAAAAAAATGTCAAATTAAATTGGGCAAAAAACTTGATGTTAAGGTGTGACTCACAATTAACATCGTGCATTATCGTTGGATAACCCTTTAGTATCTATAAGTCGCAAGTAAAAATCCAACGTCAAACGTTGAAGGTGACGCCCCCATCGGCCTTACACCGACAAAAATTTTCTGGGGTTTGTCATGAGTCATGATATATATGACACTTCTGTAGGTTAGTTTGGCACTTTTTGCCCAGATGTTGGTCTTCTGCTTTTGTAGGGTCTTTGAACAGTTGAAATAAACGTTTAATTTTACAAAACCACACAAAAAAATCGCATGTGCCAAATCGTGGCTGGTCATTTCAAATCGCTCTTTATTGAGATGTGTTGCTTTGGGAAATCAGGTCTGAATTAACTATCATTTATGTGCCCTCATTTTCTTCAAAAAAAACAGGAACCAATAATCCCACCTTATCGTGTGGACAAAATGACTCCAGTTCTTCCTCGCCGCTTATTTGAACAAAGTCACCCACGTTACAATTAATTTCCGGCTTATTAGTGCGATTATGAAAAACGGATTGTGTTGCCATTTACCGACGGTAAACATACGCTCCTCACTGCTAAACAATATGTATAGGTGCCTTACTAAAATACATATAAATATAGTGGCGCCTGGAGCTATAACTCGTGGGGAATCAGGACATAGTGACTTATGTAGATTCCTCTGTGCTTGCCGTAATGTGTCAGCCGTAATGAAGGGCAGCTTCCACTTTCGACGACTGAGATGAGTATCACGTTCGGCAAGAGATACTCTTTGAGGTTTAATGAAAAAAAAAACAATTTTTTTCTTAGGTTGTAACGTCTTGGAATGGATTGCCAGATTATCCAGCAGAAAAGTGCAAAGTTCTGTCTAACTATACTTTTATTGATTTAATTTAAAAGTTCGTACTACTCATAGGTACTAATGTGATTTCTTGTCACTCAAGTGCTTAGTCTAAAATCGAATAATTAAGAAAGTCACGGACTTCATGAATCAATAAATATAGTTTGAATTGCTAAGCTGCTGCCATTCTTAGTTTAACATCTTTATCATAAAATGTAAATAACCTGATCAAGAAATACAATTTAGACCAGCAAAAATTAAATACAAACCAGCAGCAATGACTAAGTTAAATTTCAAATTTAATCAAACACTTCCGTGACAATCTTGTTAGGATCAAAGAAATTATTAATCCAACCCCTATATTTGCACGTATATAGTATATACATACATCTACGTAATTAACTTTCTCCCATGAATATCTGTAAAATTGATGATGATTTCAAAAATTTCCTTCGCCTCATCCATTTATGATTATTTAAAAATAAATTGAAAATAACAGCGTCACCCACTCACTTTATGGTTGCAAAAGTCAATTGACACAATCTGGTGGCGCGTACAAGAACAGGGTAGTCCAAGCATGACCTCTTTGAACTCAATTTTACAGTTTGTGGGAAATGTCAAAACTTCGGATGACAATAAATAAAAATGTCAACTTTATCTCCATAGTTTTAATCAACACAAGAAAACACCCTCAGAGTTCTATTATTATGCTGGTTGGTGAAATTTCGCACACACATTAATATCGTTTTGTCCTACGGGTGGTATCTACACATATATAGATACAAACAAAATTCAAGTTGATAGGTCATTCATATTCACTTAGCTTCAACAACATCACCTTTCTACCTGTTGTCATCGAGCTACTTCGGGATCGGATACTGAAAGTGGCTTCTATTTTACTTATACCTACAAGTAGTTGGTCGACAATCTTCTCGTTCTCACCCGCTTCGTTAACTCGGGTCGGGCAGAGCACGTGCTGTGCGCCAGCCAGCACACAAAGTTCCCACATTAAATCTTCTCGCGCTGGGTGCCACAAATCACACCGATTCCATTATCTTTTCGCCTCCCGTTGGAGTCATGAATCCATTCCACACATCACGGCCACCACTTATATGGAGCAAGAGAGTGTATAGTGTATACCCTTCTGGCTTGGTGTTGCCATAAATAGTCGACAATCTCGCTCATTCAAGAGGCACCAGCAGTGGTACCACTTTACTTCAATTGAAGTAGATCTACTTCTTTTTTTCAAAATATTTCAAAATCTACTTCCTACTTCGCACCATCATCAAAATACTTAAATCTACTTCATTTTAAAAATCTCTGTTTCAATCTACTTCAATTTTACAAAATAAAGCCCAAATCTACTTCTTTTTCTCTATTTCACTCTTATAGTAGTAGTATGTAGCCCCATAATTACCATAAAATAAAAGAACATCAATACAATACAAATACACAAATGAGTAATTGTATACGAAATTTCTTTAAAATTAAAAGAAATGTAGTGACAATTTTAAATATTTAATAATATTAACTTAAGGAAAAAAATTTTTGTATGCATTATTTTTGCTAAAAGCAAGTAAAAAGTCACTTTGAAATCTACTTCGATTTTTCCCAATTTACTTCACTTTTTTCTTCAAATCTACTTCGACTTTTTTTCCGGAAGTGGTAACGCTGGGCACCAGCACCACACATGTCAAACTTAAAGAGGCAATAGAGGGTTCATTTCTGTGTTTTTTCTTCTTTTTTTTTTGACTTTTTGAAAAATGTCAGCATTGGGTTGGTGATTCGATGATTTGACGATGAGGCTTTATATTGCACCTGCTGTGCAGCAATCAAAAGCTCCATTTACCTTGGAACTGTTTAAAGAATTCGATTTCAACAGCCAACGCAAGTAACACAGCAAGCGATCTCTCTAAATAATGCAAAATTAACAGAAACTCTTCGAATGAAATCATGAAATCGACATATTAGCGCCAAATGGTGCGGAAAGTAGTCAACGATATATACGAGTATCTAGGTAGGTATTTGCATTTTATCGCTTCATGCAGCTGTAGATGTTGATGGCCTTAATTTAAGCATTGATCGTGAGTTGTTATAATTCAATTATTATTGTAGTATACAAGTAATATTGTTAATATACTCTTATGGTCACACTTTATACCTAAACGTAGATAATATATTTATATGACTTTTGTGTAACCTTATTAAAAAAAACTAGAACGGAATCGAATACGAAAGGAGACTTGCTATACTATATACAAATAGGTATATGTATAGGTATGCCTTCATTTTACACAGTTGGGAAAATTATAAAAAGGGCAAACTGAGTCGGGATTGTAACGTTCGTTTACAAAAGTGACTTTTTCATGGATGTACCTATACAGGTATAATCGGGGTGTAGATGTCACGCTTTCCCCCTACTAATCCAGAAACACACACCGAAATGAGCGAAAAATAAAATTCTCTTCCTCATTTGGAACCGAATCGAAGAAAAAGGAACAGACCCTCTTTAATAGAACACCAACCAATTTTATCTTTCACCACAAACAATTTATCATTTGAGAGTAGGTATAGCTATACTACACGCAGAAAAATTATAGGTTGAAAACACCATGTAAAAGAGTGTGAAACTGCCAATACAAGCTGCAAACTTACCGTTTAAAATTAAACGAGTAAACTCGTTTACTTAATTAAATAAACCGTTTTCAAGAAATTGGTGTGCAATTTTAACAATCTTCAGCCAGTTTAAATAAGGAATTGGATTTAATATTAATGTGTAAACATCTATGCCGGCGGGTAGGGTAATCCAAAAACGTGGGTCTAACGTATTCGTTTCGTGTAGGTAGACCGTTAGATTACGGAAGATGGTATTTAAGACCCTGTTTACATTGGGAATATTGCGTACTTACCAGTTGCGTGGCTTGAATAATTTCAAATGGTAAGTCGAAGCTTAGACTAATTACCTGAAAACGATAATTAATTCTAATATCGACATGTATCCTAAATTAATAAAATGCACGACTGGATCGCACGAACTTGCTCTTATGTAAAAGTACTTTGGAATTAAAGATACATATAAATATAAAACATGGATTTAATGAGATAATAATGTTCAAATGCATAAAATTGCTGTCTGGTTTCCGGAAAAGTATGAATTTATGCAAATAAACCTTAAAAAATCGTTTTATTATTAAATAAATTTTTTATAATATAAGAAATTTCTCTAAAATTTTTCTAAAAAAAATGTGGGATGCGGATTTTAAGTATTTAATAATATTGGTTTTAGGAAATAATTTCAAAAAATAATCGTTCATAGGTTTTGAAGATATTGATTTTTCAAAAAAAATTTTTTTCAAAAAAACCCAACAAATAATTTTTCGAATATTTTTATATACAATATTATTTTAAACTTAGGGGGACTCCTGCTGAAAATCGTTAGAGCCGTTAATGAGAAAGTCGAAAATTAAAAAAACGGGTCTATGGCAGGTACCCCTAATAACATTTTGCCCCAAAATTTTTTTTGACCAAAATGTAGTCCATGTCCATAATATCACACTTAATTTTTTTTATCAAAATCGTTAGAGCCGTTTTCGAGATAAATAAGATTTTGCATTACGGGTGTATGGGGGGTACTCTTAGTTTTGGAGCTAAAAAAAAAATTTCAATTTTTCCTCTAAGGAATCACCGAAGACTCTTAACTACCGAGATTGAAAGAAATAGGTCCAGTGGTTTAGGCTGTAGTGAGAGGTACAGACATACAGACACACTGAAACATGTTTTTTGTGTACTAAATTTTCCTTAAAATTTTTATAAAAAAAATTGATATGCAAATTATTAGTATTTAATAAAATACATTTTAAAACGTAATTTAAAAATTTAATCGTGTATCGGTTTTCAAGATATTGAATTTTCAAAAAAAAAAATTGTATTATTTTTTTAAAAATCCAAAAACTATTTTTTCGAAAAAATTTTTAGTTTATATTTTTTGAAATGCAAAACAGCTCCTGCATAAAAATTTTGGTTAAAATCGTTAGAGCCGTTGGTGAGAAATTCGAAAATCAAAAAAACCGTTCTATGACAGGTACCCCTAATAACATTTCCCCCCAAATTTTTTTTTCACCAAAATATAGTTCATGTCCATAATATCACACTTAATTTTTTTTATCAAAATCGTTAGAGCCGTTTTCGAGATAAATAAGATTTTGCATTACGGGTGTATGGGGGGTACCGTTAGTTTTGGAGCTAAAAAAAAAATTTCAATTTCTCCTCTAGGGAATCGCCGAAGACCCTTAACTACCGAGTTTGAAGAAAATACCTCCGGTAGTTTAGGCTGTAGTTCGAGGTACAGACATACAGACATACAGACATACAGACATACAGACATACAGACAGACAGACGGAATTGTCGGACCCACTTGTTTCGTCTTCGCTATCATCGTAATGTCAACTTTGATCAAAATCTCGAGTTCGATTTTTTTTCCAAATGCAGAACTTGCCCTATAGTACCTATATCGCAAGTAAAAATGTATCGCGGTTCTGATTTCCAAAACAAACAAGCGAAACAATTTTGTATACTTCAAATCATTAATTTATAAATTATATGTAAATAATCT
Organism: Chrysotoxum bicinctum; assembly: GCA_911387755.1. Taxonomy (NCBI): domain Eukaryota; kingdom Metazoa; phylum Arthropoda; class Insecta; order Diptera; family Syrphidae; genus Chrysotoxum; species Chrysotoxum bicinctum. The sequence goes on from OU426987.1 coordinate 182,799,840, forward strand.
TAAAGCATAATAAAAGTGGTTTCGAAAGAAACCGTTTCTGGCAAATGCAAATGCAGTACATTAAGGAAAATTTAAGGTAATGTTATGAAAAAAATAAAAAATAAGGAACTTTAAAACAAAAGTATATTAAAGTATGAGATAAATAAGCAAATAAATCAATTAAATTTTTCAAGTAATTCAATATCATGATATAAAAAATATCAATTAAAAATAAATAGTCATGTACAAAAGTTTGCAAATAGATGATTTACGTATGTTACCAATCTCTGTAAATTGTGCAATATAGGTTTAAGTTTAAAAAATATAATATTTTTGGCTACAATAAGTTCTTCACTAGTTAAATTTCTTGCGCAACATTTTGTTTGTTCTCTCTGCGCAACCCACCATTGACCAAGTGACTTGGTTTTGAAATTGGGTAAACTCACCTCACAACACAACATTCACCAAATAAGCCGAAGAAAAGCGTGTTATTTCTTTGCATAAGACAGCGGGCGTTAGACAGAGTCGAGCCAAACTCAGAAAAACCATAGGTAAAACAGAGAAAGAAAACTAACATTGTTCTACCCAGCGAGAGATCTTATAACCCGTGATATTTCGGGTTGCTTTGGCTTGTGGTGGGAAGAGATTGTGGAAGAAATTACTCATGATAATAACCTGTGTGGTAATGGTGGGGTGTGTATTTGATTGAAAATGAGAATAAAGTTCAATTGAGTTGGTGGAATGTGCAGCTTAGGAGGTTAATCAATAGATATATACGTATTTGGTATAAAGTGGGTTTTATGTTGGTCGTTATTTAGTAAACATTCTTGTGCAGCAAGGTCGTTTGTTATTTAGTAAACATTGTTGTTTAGCAGAAAATTTAATAGGTAACCCGATAGAAATCGGGTTATATGGACGCCACGCCACTGGTACTTACTACAAAGTGTTTACATTGGAAACTTTGGGGCGCCTCCAAAAGAGTTCAGCTATAGTATTAACCACCTCACACAATATGTCAGAAAATAACTGGTGTCAAATTTCATTGCAGATTCATTGATTGTTTTAAACAAATCCCCTGCACGTTAGTGCTGGTAGTCGTCATTGTATTTTATGTTCCGGAAAAATGCATTTTCAGAGTTGACATTTAAAAAAATTGACATTTGCAAAGAACTATTCTGGATAAGTCAAAATTTAATGTGTTCCTTATCTGTCAAACTACATATTGCTAAATTTCGAATTAAATATTCAAAATATAGATCGTTCGCCATCTGTCAAGCTTTGAACTGGAACATTATTTCAAAGTTAATTCATAAAATTGTATAGTTTCTTCCGCTTTTTTTTACTTTGACAATTTCCATTACAAGATGAAAATGATTTGAATCGGTTTGTAAATCTCTGACAGAGGGAGTGAGAAGTACAGAAACGTCAAAAAAATCGGAGGATATAGTTTAGTGTCATCACCGTCTATAGCACAATAAAGGCATCAAGATCAAGAGCCTGATTACACGGTTATTTTTTTCAGTCATCACCGTCTATAGCACAATAAAGGCATCAAGATCAAGAGCCTGATTACACGGTGTGATGAGGTGAACAAGTATAGTGGAATGAAGCTACCTCTACTACACCCCTCACCCTAACTGTCAAAAAACGAGCTTGTCAAACAAATTTTCCTCTGTTTATGCTCTGATAACATCCCTGCTCATTGATGCTCAAATAACATCCCTTTTTAAATATTAGTCTAACAAACTTTACGTTACGTAGACTGTTTTGGTCTTAAATGTAAGTGAAAGGAACAAATTGTGGGAAAAATATATTCGCGGAGTGATTTGAATATATCCAAAGTCACGAAGTAAAACATTGAACTCGTTTGCATACAATTTCTCGTTAAACGGATCACTTTAGATTTTGGGTGTATTCATAAACGCAGAAAATCTGCGCTAGTACAATCGCAGTTCTTTTCTAATGCATTTGTGAACGCACTCACAATGCAGAATGTCTGCAGTAAAAAAAAAGGCCTGACTTTTTTGCCAACAAATGCATTCTTAAGGAAGGTGGTTTCAAAGTATCCTGGCGATTTATTCCGTAGTTATTTTAGGATGTCGAGGTCCACATTCTGATTTCTGATTTTATTATACAGTGCATCTTCTTATAAATTTCCGCTCTTCTGCAGCAGGTTAGTTCGATCGAAAATCTGACTTTATATGAACGCAGATAATGCAGTTCTTAGTCAGGCTGACGATTATGAACTCACCCTTTATTGTGAAAATTAAATTTAAATCAGAGATGGCATATACGGGCTAAGGATATGATAATGGTATATTTTAATATTTAACTTAACAAAAACTGTGTTTGTTCAAAAATTATTTAGTAGGTACCTATACTAAAGTGTTATTCCAACGAATTAGATTTGAGTTTATGATTGAACTTCAAATTCTGTTTAGCAACAATTTCAATTTACATTAAAAAAAATGTAAATGAAATCGATTGGAATATATTTTTAACAAAACCACAAAATTAACTTCGCAAAATTTCAGGAAAAACTCTAACCTTAACTCGATTTGACTTCGAAAAATAAACAAATTATTGATAAAATATTTTTTTTTATGAAAACAAAATCGAAATGTCAGTTGGCTTTAATATCGATCAAGATTTTGGAATGGTGCCACGCAATAGAAAACAGAAGCGCTTTTTTACCAGCATTGACTTTGACTTCTTGAACTATATGTTCCTAGCTATTACTGTCGATGAGAATTTGATCTTCTATAAAATTTTCTGCCATCATGTCCTTCAAAATCATATCTTCTTCCGTGGGCTCTTTAATGATAACTGTGTTGCTGGTGGCCCTTTGTGCAGCCCTCATATCACTTACACTTTTACGAGCAGCGTTTTTCATACGATGCCACTGGTCTTTAAGCTTAGGGATTGCTCTGTTGAATTTAGCAGCTTCGATATTTGTTTGGATATCCACCCAAGCAGCTTTTTTGGCTGCAACAGCTTGAAGAGAACCAGGACCTAGTGATTTACAACTCTCAACCATTCCTGTGTGCGTGTTACCGGGAATCGAGGGCACCTACGATTTTCTGCCGATTCCGAACGGCTAATGAGCAGCGCTTTTCATGACAAGAGATACTCTTAGAGGATTTATCAATTCTTCAGAGAAGCAGTACTCACTTGAAAAACTTGTTTGCAGCGGCTCAGAATCGAACCGAAGACCTTCTGCATGATAGTCCAACACACTACTCTGTTTATAACTAAAAAGAGCTGCTAAATTCCCATGAATCGCAGCTGTATCTAACCTGAGTGTTAATTTTAAATTCTGGTTCAGTTAGACTTGGGTTTAAAATACATATGACTATGAATAAGCCCCGATGTCTTTAAGTGACCTTTAAACGCCATGTTGGCGTTTAAGCTAAGGGGCTTTTAAGTAACGTAACTTAATATTGTGAAAATGTATTCTAGATAAACATTTTATACTTAAGAGCTGTTTGGAGGTATTTTAAAGATAAGCATTTCTTTATAGATTTGGATAAAAGTCTTTAGTTTTGCACTGACATCCAACCTAATAACAGTCTTCCCCTTACGCAAACAGCAAAGAGAGAACATATTTAACTTTTCAAAAGAATAATTTTTTCTTTGGCAATTTTTGTCGGTGAAATTTAAATTTGATTGAAAAGTTAAAAAATGAATATTTCAGCACAAATAGAGTTCGTCAATGTAAACTTTATTTTTGTGTTTTGAATATTTTTTACTGTGAAGAAAGAAATTTAAAAAATTATTCCCTCAGACTTTTAAACCAAAAACGATTACTATAGCCGTGTTTTTTTCTCAAGTCCATATAGAATTGTAAAAAAAAAACACATCGGAATTTAGGAGCTTTTTTTCCAAATAGCTGGAAGCACTGTGTACGCTATGGCATTTGTCAGCTGTATTGACGACTAGCATCAACCAGCACCAGGACAAGTTCTGCATTTGGAAAAAAAATCGAACTCGAGATTTTGATCAAAGTTGACATTACGATGATAGCGAAGACGAAAAAAGTGGGTCCGACAATTCCGTCTGTCTGTCTGCATGTCTGTGCCTCGAACTACAGCCTAAACTACCGGAGGTATTTTCTGCAAACTCGGTAGTTAAGGGTCTTCGGTGATTCCCTAGAGGAGAAATTGAATTTTTTTTAGCTCCAAAACTAACGGTACCCCCCATACACCTGTAATGCAAAATCTTATTTATCTCGAAAACGGCTCCAACGCGATTTTGATAAAAAAAATTAGATGTGATATTATGAAAATAGGCTACATTTTGGTCAAAAAAAATTTTGGGGCAAAATGTTATTAGGGGTACCTGCTAAGACCCGTTTTTCTCTATTTTCGACTTTCTCATTAACGGCTCTAAGGATTTTAACCCAAAATTTTCAGCAGGAGTCCACTTAAGTTTAAAATAATATTGCATATAAAAATATTCGAAAAAATATTTGTTGGGTTTTAAAAATTTTTTTTTTTTTTATCAATAATCTTCAAAACCTATGAACGATTATTTTTTGAAATTATTTCCTAAGATCAATATTATTTAATATACTTAAAATTCGCATCCCACATTTTTTTCTTGAAAAATTTTAGAGAAATTTCTTATACAAAAAATGTATTTAATAATAAAACGATTTTTTAAAGTTTATTTGCATAAATTCATACTTTTCCGGAAACCAGACGGCAATTTTATGCATTTGAACATTATTATCTCATTAAATCCATGTTTTATATTTATAAAATATCTTAAATTCCAAAGTACTTTTACATAAGAGCAAGTTCGTGCGATCCAGTCGTGCATTTTATTTTCTACAATATTCTATATGGACTTGCGAAAAAATCACGCCTTGCTTATGTGTTAAAGGCATCTTCAGAACAACTGGTAATAATGGATCCAAAAAATCCCGACGCTTTTAAAAGACACATTCAGGTAGGGACTAAATGAGCATGCATTTCGAGCACCAACCAACAGTCCCTGGCCATATTAGGCGTTTTTCGTTTTTAGTTCAAAGCAGATCCTGATTTGTCAAAAAATAAATTGTGTTAATTTTTAAGATCACAATGTTCAGAGCTTAGATTTATGTTTATTTTTTCGTTCTGAGCATGTTCTGAGCGTGTTCAGAGTGCGCTCAATGAGGTCAGAATAAAATAACTGAGCACTGATTTGACAGATGGAAATTAAAATAAAATGCACGACTGGATCGCACGAACTTGCTCTTATGTAAAAGTACTTTGGAATTTAAGATACATTTTATAAATATAAAACATGGATTTAATAAGATAATAATGTTCAAATGCATAAAATTGCCGTCTGGTTTCCGGAAAAGTATGAATTTATGCAAATAAACCTTAAAAAATCGTTTTATTATTAAATACATTTTTTATATAAGAAATTTCTCTAAAATTTTTCAAGAAAAAAATGTGGGATACGAATTTTAAGTATTTAATAATATTGGTTTTAGGAAATAATTTCAAAAAATAATCGTTCATAGGTTTTGAAGATATTGATTTAAAAATTTTTTTCTTTTTTTAAAACCCAATAAATATTTCTTAGAATATTTTTATATACAATATTATTTTAAACTTAAGGGGACTCCTGCTAAAAATTTTGGGTTAAAATCCTTAGAGCCGTTAATGAGAAAGTCGAAAATCAAAAAAACGGGTCTATAGCAGGTACCCCTAATAAAATTTTGCCCCAAAATTTTTTTTGACCAAAATGTAGTCCATGTCCATAATATCACACTTAATTTTTTTTATCAAAATCGTTAGAGCCGTTTTGTAGATAAATAAGAGTTTGCATTACGGGTGTATGGGGGGTACCCTTAGTTTTGGAGCTAAAAAAAAAATTTCAATTTTTCCTCTAGGGAATCACCGAAGACCCTTAACTACCAAGTTTGAAGAAAATACCTCCGGTAGTTTAGGCTGTAGTTCGAGGTACAGACATACATACATACAGACATACAGACATACAGACATACAGACAGACAGACGGAATTGTCGGACCCACTTTTTTCGTCTTCGCTATCATCGTAATGTCAACTTTGATCAAAATCTCGAGTTCGATTTTTTTTCCAAATGCAGAACTTGCCCTATAGTACCTATATCGCAAGTAAAAAAGTGTGAGTGCCAGGACTCACGGTTAAGATGTGTAAACATCAACGTTCGTCCGAGTGCCGAATTTTTGTTATCGAACGTACCCAATAAACATACAATGCAATCGTACTAGTTTGTGACACACACACAACATATAATTATATGCACCTGCGCGGACATTCAACTAAATAGTTCATTTGTTTTCTATAAGCAACCAAACAGTTGTGCAACTAAAAATTGAATGTGCGCGCAATCGTTTAGTTTGTGTCAAAACACAAACTTTTTAGTTGCTCGAACCAAGCAGTTTCGAAACTAAAAATTGAATGTGCGCGCCTAGCCTAAGAGTTTACTTTTTTGTTTGTCATCCATTTAAATTATGCCAGGTTAAATATTTTACATAATCACAGCTGATTATGATAACAGATTTAGTTCAGTTTCATAACAGATCTCGTTTTCGAAGTAGCATAAGGCCAGGCGCGCACATTCAATTTTTAGTTTCGCAACTGTTTAGTTGCGAAAATGAAACATATGGGCTTATATGGGACACCGCGCACTTAAAGCAACTCGATTCGAGCAACTAAAAAGTTTGTGATTTGACACAAACTAAACGATTGCCTAAAATTAATTCGTAATAGTTGAGCTGTTTTCCATAAGCGCAAGAGAGAAAAGAGTGTGAGCGTGAGTAAAGAGTTGCCAGTGCGCGGTTCTCTTTCAACTGGTGATTAAACTATTTGATTTTGATCACAGTTGCCACTGCGCGACTAGCCTAACCGACTTTTATAAAAGTTCGAACCTCTGTATACCAATCATAAAAGATCTTTTAAGGTGGAAATCTTTCATGATTCATAACAGAAAATCTATAGCAGAATAACAAATGTGGCAGAATAGGCCTAATTGGTCGAGAGGTGAAGAAATGTTGAGGGATTGAATTAAGTTCTAGCCAGTAATGGAAAGTAATAAAATCGCGATTTCAGTACTCAAAGTCTCCAATGTAAACACGATATCGTAAGTACGAAATATTAACAATGTAAACATGGTGTTAAATGCAATCGTCGGTAAGGTAGATTGCTACACGGAACGTGTAACCGTAACGTGTAACCGTAACGGGTTACACGGGACGTATAAGTTTTACACACGTTTTCGATTCACTCTACCGCCGGGAAAGATGTTTACACATCAAAAATGCTGACAGCTGAGTGTTCAGGTGTGTTTCAAAAACAACCCAGAGCGCTCAAAGCACGCTTGCTTCATTCTGAACTTAAAAAGGAAAACGCCTATAGTCCAGTAAAATTAAATTAATTAATTCGAAATATCTACAAAAAATATTACGTCGAATTTTTTTTTTGTTTCTTAAAGAGTACCTATTGGAGAGTGTAAATCCAAAAAGTTGGAACAAAAAGCGCCCCTGCGTTGTCCGCCATTTTGAAAAAGGCTTTGGAAAGCGTGAACTCGATTTTCTCGGCTCCTATCACATATAGAGCTGTATTTTTTTTTAGGTTTTTACGTTAAGATATCTTCTTTAACTTTTGTTGAGAAAAAAATTTGAAACCTCTTTCCAAAAAAAAGTTATCGACGAAAAACTGTCGAGATTTTGAAGTAAAAAATGGTTTTTAACGTTTATCTCGTCTCATGTTCATCTGATTGAAAAAATACTTAACTCGTTTTTTATAGATCATTTTATTTCCTACATTTTGCTATATCTATTTAAATTTTATGTGCGACAAAAACTGTAGGAAATATAACCTGTCAAAATGGCCAATATCCTGCGAAAATTAAAAAAAAAAGAAATTTAGTCACATTTGAAAATTTTCAAATTTGATTATGTTCATTATGAAATTTAAAGAAACAGTTCAAACTCTTTTCCACACCACCACCGAGGTAGAGTTACGGCGCATTTTTTTTATTTTGGTGTCCCCAGGAGGTATAATCCAATTCAATCGTTTTCGTTTCTATATCAGCCTATCGATAGCTCAATGTGGCATAGTTTTTTCATGTCGTTCTTATCTCCTTTTTTTTTGGGTTAGGCGTGCGAACATCAATGATCATACTAACGTTGTTAGTGCTGGGATCGTCATTGGTAGTTTCTTCAATGTTTTCAGGTGAGGAAAAGTCTTCACATGCGTCTTCATCTTCCAGTAAATTTTGCAAGGAAGGAACATTCTCTCATATTTTTCCACAGTAGAAACATATTAAGGAACAATTCAGACCAGATTTCCGACAGCCACAAGCTAGACCACACTGGCCCTTGCATTTGCAGGATATACGAGTAGTAGTATTCAATATGCTTTGTGGAGCTGGATCCTGAGTGGTTCTAACTGGTTCCAATCCTCTCGAAGTTCTTTTCAACCCCATTTTAGTGGGTCATGGTGAACATCGATCCAAGTCTGTACTTAATGGTAGATACGGAATGTGTGTTGCCGAGCAGCTGCTGCACTAGGAGGCAATGAAGATAGATTAAACTTAGTTTTTTTTGACGTTTTAACAAAGTTGCTATATCGCAAAGAATCCAGTGACTCATTTTCCTTCCATGCGAGAATGTTCCTTCCTTGCAAAATTTACTGGAAGATGAAGACGCATGTGAAGACAAAATGCGCCGTAACTCTACCTCGGTGGTGGTGTGGAAAAGAGTTTGAACTGTTTCTTTAAATTTCATAATGAACATAATCAAATTTGAAAATTTTCAAATGTGACTAAATTTCTTTTTTTTTTAATTTTCGCAGGATATTGGCCATTTTGACAGGTTATATTTCCTACAGTTTTTGTCGCCCATAAAATTTAAATATACCAAAATGTAGGAAATAAAATGATCTATAAAAAACAACTTAAGTATTTTTTCGATCAGATGAACATGAGGCGAGATAAACGTTAAAAACCATTTTTTACTTCAAAATCTCGACAGTTTTTCGTCGATAACTTTTTTTTGGAAAGAGGTTTCAAATTTTTTTCTCAACAAAAGTTAAAAAAGATATCTTAACGTACAAACCTAAAAAAAAAGACAGCTCTATATATGATAGGAGCCACGCTTTCCAAAGCCTTTTTCAAAATGGCGGACAACGCAGGGGCGCTTTTTGTTCCAACTTTTTGGATTTACACTCTCCAATAGGTACTATTTAAGAAACAAAAAAAAAATTCGACGCAGTATTTTTTGTAGATATAAAATACTAATTTGACTGGACTACTATTATTAGACGCAATATGGACTTTTCGGAAATTCGTTGATTGTACCGGTTGTACTCATTTATTCTTTACTTTTAACCGACTTCTGTACGTGGTTTAAGGTATAATGAAACAGGACCTGTATAAAGTAAAAGAAACCATAAGGAATGGGTTGTTGCCCCAGGTCAGATTTCCGAATGTTGAACCTTTTGTTTTTATGCAAGATGAAGCTGTGATACAGCCATGTCAGATAAAACTTATTTACAAGAAGCTAATATCACCATGTTGGCTTAATTTGGTAACCTCACTGACATCAACCCTATTAAAAATGTGTGGGAACGAAGAGAGAAGTAACTAGAGAGTTGATCACAGTTCTTGGAAAAAATAATTCATGTGTGGAATCCTCATCCACAAACCACAAATGAAGCAGACAGTTCAATATTGCATTGACAATATGCCTTACACCTTTGTTCAAATACGAGTAGATATATACGAGTATGGTGTTTTAAAATTGATAACAATTTTTATACAAAAAGAACAAATTTAGTGTGAACAAATGTTCAAAACAGGAATTATTTTTAATTTTGCCTGAGACTGTAGGTATGTGTTTGTTGATGCATAGGTAGGTACTTATAAAAGATAAAATTAAAATATAAAATTAACAAAGTTACGATGTTCTGCACTGAGACATTTCACAATCTTTTAGTTGCCAATCAACAATCTCACAGACACAAAAGAAATATTCGTTGCTGCTCATGACGCGTACCATAGCACAATAATTATTATTGCTTCAGATCCGCATATGAATACAATTGCTAAATTCAAAAGTAGCAGTCGATATATAGATACAACAGCGAAACAAATTAAGCGGATAACAAAGCGAATAAACCGGTAGGGTGTATAAAAGATGTGAGAAGCGAAGTTAGCTCCGCCTTTTATTCGTATAATTCATATCTATCCCCTGCAATGCAGTTCAGAGCTTATAACTTTATCTTTGTACATATTTAATTTATTCACTCGCAACTGTACGAGTAAGTACGCCGACAGACAAAACTGCGCTGTTGCTACTTGTAGCTGCCGTTACAAACGTGGCGTTATAGATTAGTTCACATAAAATCGTTCATTTTGTTTCTGCATTGGTGGTAGCTGCTGGCAGCGGCGTCGTCGTTTTTTCTCTTGATGAAAGGATCATAAAACGAATCAATACTTCCGGGAAATTTGGCAAAAGGATCTTTGCGCATAAGACAAGTATTATTATTTTTGTCTGGTCCTTTGTGTTTGACTATGAGTGCAGTCGTTTAAGTCCTGTGACATTTGTTTTTTTTTTAATTTTTGTACAACTAGCTATATACTAATCCCAAACATAAGCGAAGCACATGTTTATTAACCACTTCAGAGTTAGGTAGGTACCTAATATATTGTCAATTGAAATTTAAGAATTCCCAGAAATTAAGTGAAATAGGATGCATATTTTGGTGCTTCATTTAAAAAGAATCTATTGTTTTCTGAATTAAAAGAAAACACTTCTTGAGGCTAACAAATGTAGATACATTTATACGATCTGTATTAAAATACCTATATACGACAATTTTAAACGAAAACGAGAGAAACTCGTTTGTACTTATTTATGTGTAGTATACCTACACTCAATTTTATTAGTATTTTTGGTTTAATTTTTTGTTATAGGATCTTTCCTTGAAAAACTTTGTAGAAAAAGGCTTAAAAAACTGAAGGTTTTCGATTGTTATCAAGCTCCCGCTCGGGCGGCAGGCCTAGGGGGCGGCAAAATGTCGCCGGTGATGCGGGTAGAGTAGAAATCATATGTTTCATGACAGATCGTTTGACAAGTCAACAAACAACAATGATGTAAATTTGAAATTTGCCACCCTATCTGTGGTTCGTCGTTGACCGCTTTCGTGAATTCGTAGACGGCCGTAAGAGTGCATTCCGTATTGTCGCGCTGATCGCGAAACTAAAACAAAACGTTCCGAAACTCTCGCGAAACTGAAAGGGAGTGTTCCGAAACATATGATATGCATATGCGAGATATGATAAGATAACTAGGATTCGACGAAAACGTTGTTCTAGTCTCTGCCAGCTCAATGTTTTTGCTCCCTCCCGCATCACAGAAAGTTATTTCGATTGTGTTGTTTATAGTTTAAATACTGTTGAATCTTCTAACACCAAGCACTTAGTACTTCACTCAACCTTTGAACTAGTTTTTGAAAATGAAAAGAGTTAAAGGAAGCGGCGCGGAATACCGCAAGAAAAAGGCTACGAAAGAAGCAGACGCGAAGACGCGAAATATTTCAGTTCTAGTTCTGGTTCAAAAGCTACGTTAACGTCTTCGGCGGCATCCAGCAACAGCGGAAGTGATTCCAATGTAAGTAAGATTCCTCTTCTCTCTCTTCTGACAGTCATGCAGTCATTCAACTTCCTCACTTTTCTAAGCTTTTGTGCTGCAGAGCTACCTGAAGAAGATAACGCACAGATTTACCTGCAGCAATGTGGACTGAGTGTGGATAAGTATGCTCAGAAACTCTGCGTTTTAGAAGCTCTCCTGGTGGAGAGCAGAGACCGTTTCGTCCAAGCCGCAGTCGACTTTTCTAAAACTTTTTGGAAAAAACTCGGAATCGATCTCAAAACGAGTACAATTCGCAGGAAAAAACGCATGCATGGAGATGAATCCGCAGATGCAGCTTTGTCTCACGAGCCTCATTCGTAAGGCTCGTAAAATCCGTTTATGAAACCGCTAATTCTATTTTACTTTCCATAAAAGATACTTCATTGCCTGTGAAATGATGTCTCGAAATTTAATTTTAATTTAGTATTGAATGGGGGCGGCAAAATGGGTCTCCCGCCCCGGGCGCCGAGATGGTACGCTACGCCACTGCCTCGGAATCTATTTCAACGAGCTGTCCAAATTCAAACCTCACTCAATGCAGGTACTAAGGAAAGCCAACTTCGCGTTTCATCGCTTGCACCCATTGCTAGCCAAAAGAACCGGACTAAGCCAGCCAGTGCAAATACTTATATACAAACAGCTAATCATACCTGTCATCAGCTATAATTTTCCTGCATGGTACACCATTTCGAAGACAGCAATGCAGAAGCTTCAACTCTTCGAAAGGAAAATTCTGAGGATAAGCACCGGGCTTATCTTCGATCGAGAGCTAAAGAAGCACTACAGCAACGAAAGAGTCTACGAAGAAGCCAAAATCAAGCCACTGGACCAGTTTCTCCTGCATTTGGCAACGAAGCTTATTCGTAACACCGCCAACCACCCAAACCCGCTTTGCATATGTTAGAAAGGATCCCAAATGACAAAGAAGAAGCAGTTCGATTTTACGCTGACGGGGAGTCAGAATACCTCCCTGGCTGAAAACACCTACGAACCAACCACCAATAAACCCGCCAACTAGACAACCGGGACGGAACAACCCGAGATTATAAATGTTATAATTTTTTTGAGTTTATAAGTCATTTTATAAGTTAGGCCCCCTATGTCCCTATGTGCCTGTGTTGCAATCCTGAATTTCCCTTTTTAATACTTCACCAAAAACCTACTTTAGTAGGCTAAGACCGTAACATATCTGAGTCAACTTTTATATATCCGGCGAATCTTCACAGTTTAACCACCAGAAATGGTTCTCCTGTCTTATCCTTGTATTACCCTATCTCTTCGGTCCCGATTGGACATACTCCTACTGAGCCGAAGGGCGAAGGGTCCGTCATGTGCGAGGACATATTCGACTATATATAGTTATACTGCCGACATTTGAGATTAGGGGAACCAGCGTTCTATCCTGAACCAGACATCAACTCTCTTAATAAATGAACCCATCTGGCGGGATGAAGCCGCTTATATACGCACACTCTCGTAGTATTCGTGGTTAGGGCAGAAAGCCCCAAAAATTAACCACATCAAAAATTATGTATTCTTTGTATTATGATGGCTCCTTTGAATAGAACCACCTTGGAATAATAGTGTTTTTACTCCGACTTTGGTATTCTGTGTAATCAAGGCATCTCCTAAGGCACTGCCTTTCAAAGACATGAATCTTTTCTATTTGACACAAATGAGACAATGTTGAACCGAACCGGGCACCCATAGGCAATCATCGGCCGGTATAGCAAATCACTTTCACCCTTCTATCAAATTGGTTCCTGTGAAACATCTGTTTCGTCAGAACAAATGCTCCTCTATAGCCCTGGTCAGTAAAAATAATGACCCAACCAGATGCCAAGGTACTTTATCACACTTTTACTCGCCAGTGGGTGTTCATGTGCCTCTATGAGCAATAGCTTGTGCCAGTTCTTTCTCGCAACGTAGTCCTCAACAGAATAGTTTCAGATTTCTGAAAGTTGATGTTCAACTTCCAGCTTTAAAGCTGATTTATTACGATATTATACTCTGTCCAATAAAAATATGCAGTGTGGGCAAGATAGGACGTTTGCCTCGCATTCTGGCTACAGTGAATTGCATAAATCTGTCCTTCATTAAAGCTCTCACAGGGTTATCGTAGCGTTGATTTTAAATGGACCCTTTTTTTAAAGCTCTAAAATTAAAAGCACCTCAACAGAAACCCAAGGAAAAAAAACTGAACAAGTTACGAAATGAACAAGGGTAACTCTGAACGCACATCAATATTTAATGGGGGTTGAAATTGAATAGCACCAACAACAGCCATAGACCACAGCAATTCAGTGCACACTCAGATGTGCAGTCAATAGGACGTCGGGCCTGTGTCAGATGCAATCGAAAATTTATGGGCGCACAAACACTTTTTTATAGAGGAGTTCTTTCAATTTAGTATATGGTGCAAAAATATAGAACGCTACTGATTTTGAAAAAGCTCTCCCATAAGACGTGTACTCCATATTTTTGTTGGATGAAGTATAGATCCTCTGTATACCCAATTGCCTGAGATCGACTACCTATCACATCGCTTGTGTAAATGCTGAATAGAAGCGGCGAGTTGACCGCCCTCTTTGGAAGACCAGTACGCTTTCATATGCGGCGTTACTCTTGGTTTGAATTTCGCGTTACCATTTCGAAAAAAATGCGCAGTTGATCGTTAAAAATATGCAGTAGATTGAATATTCCCGCAGTAGATTTTGTATTTTAAAATTTAAATACAAAGTTTGTATATTTGAATCCTCGTAATTTAAGAATATTTTTGAAAAATAAATACTCTTACATTAATAATTTAAATTTGTTCTATGAGCTAGCCGTTTGTAAATTTTTTATTTTTTAAATTACTCCGAGTGCATGGGTGAACTAACCGATATCAATAAACCATTTCAGACATGATTTTGTTCCTTACAAAGAATAGCGTTTTTAAAAGCATTGACCCTCATGGGGTTTTTAATTGGCAAATTAAAATATCACCCGAGTAAGTACCGATTGCCACTGTATCTAAGCAGTCTTACATGTTTAATTTTATACGAATATAACGTTGTTTTTAACGGATAATTTTTCTGCGTGCATGCCTTCCTATTAGACAGTGTTGGTGGTGAAACCTTACTAAACTAATGTGCAATCTGCTTAAAGGTATCAAACGCTTTGAGCGCTACAGATCCAGCTGTTTTGTCGTCAAGCATATGGAGGCGTTTTGCGTAAAAGGTTTGTACTCTTTATAGGATCTTTTGTCTTAGCATAAGTGTACATGTGGCGATAGGTATAATAATACCTGTCCTATCTTTCAAAATAGGTATGTATTATTTTCTCGTAGCAAAATCATCAGCCTTACTTTTAGGTGGAATTTGCCTATAACCCAGCATCCAGCAAAGGTGAATTTTCACGAGAGGTGATCGGCAGTTTAGAACAGGGTTGCAGAAGCTTAAGTCACTTTTTAGCTTAAGCTTGGCTTTAATTCACAAGCTAGTGGGTGACTTATGAATTCAAAAAAATGTAATTCAGCAGCTAGTTACTGACTTATGAATTAAATTTGTTGACTTGTGAATTAAAAAAAAAAAATTAAATACTAAGATTCTTACCCCCAGTTTCACAGTGAGAGTTTAAACTTAAGTTCAGCTGAACCTGAACTGGAGTTTAAATTTGAAGTTCAACTCGTCCGGTTTCACAGTCTTATCTGAACTTCAGTTCATTAAACGTAGTTTAAGTAAATTGTTTTCTCTTTCTATCTGAATCAAAGAAAAAACAATCAAATATTTCAAGGGGTTGTCGAACTGAGATGTAAACGGCAGAATAGTGTCGTTTAAAGCCCCATTTAGACTTTCGTTCTTTATTCGTTGTACGTTGTTCGTTGTTCGTTCTTCTCCCAACAACGAACAACGAAGAAGCATTCACATTAATTCGGTTTTGTTTTTAGTTCGTTCTTAACAACAAAATGGATAACAACACATTGTTGGCAGTAGCGGCACTATTAATTGTTCAAAAAATAAGAAGATCCTGTTGAACGAAGGGTTGGTTGCTGAAAAGAAAACTTTATCACACACAAACATAATAGAAGAGTTAAGACTTAAGCCAGACGATTTCCGGAATTATTTGCGAATTCCCGAAGAAACATATGTTAAGCTTCTTAGTTTGGTGAAAGCTTTTGTATAAGTCAATAAACTCCTCAATTACTTCTTTTGATAAATTCCTTGAATCAGACATTTTTTAATCAATGCAACATCAATATAAACGTACACGATGAAAGTATTTAAAAAAATGATTATAAAGAACATGAGATAGGTGTATTTTTTTTTCAATTCTCCTCATTGCTTTTGTTCGTCGGCTACTATGAACTGAATAGACTAAGAGCCCACAGCAATTTTTGGGTGTGATTGATAACAAAAAATAATTAGCATAATTAGGTAGGCCTTTTATATCATCAATGGGTTGCTGGTTTACTCATTACATGTTGTTTACGCATAACACTAACAACATGTGATTAAGTTAAACTAGTATGCCCAACAAGGATGAATACGAATAAAATAATGCGAATTATAAGGGACACAGAAATAAGACACGGCATTTCTCCGCTTTAGTTCAGCCGCCATCCCTGGAGATAAAAAATCTGAGACAAGCACCTTCAGTCTCAGAACATCGTGCCACACATCTTTCCTATCCTTCTTTCTCTTTCGTAACTTCACGCCCTTGAGCGCGTGTATATTATAAAAAAAAAATAGTTATTTACAAATTTGAAAGTCTTGCAAACTCTAGTGGGAGCAATGGTGCATAATAGTGCATCAAGTATGCAGTTCTTTCCAAGTCCAAATAATTGTGATAACAATTTTGCCAAAATGTAGAGTTAAGCCCCCTGATTGAAAATATCGAGGTCCAAGACGTTTTACAGACAGCCTTCTGCCTGACAGACGCGATAAGAATAGGCTACTTCTTGCACTAAGAAGGCCACCTTCAAAACGTCTTGGACCTCGATATTTGCAATGAGGGCACTTAGCTGGACATTTTGAAAGTATGGCAAATTTTGTATCCCAATTTTTTAGAATTTGGAAAGAACTGCATACTTGATGCACTATTGTGCCCACTAGAGTATGCCAGACGTTCACATTCATAAATAACTATAAAAGGCCTATCTAATTATCCTAATAATTTTTGGTTATCAATCACACCCAAAAATTGCCGTGGGCTCTCAGTCTAGGAGGATCATTAAAAATATAGTGATAGTTGTACATATGCATATAAATATATACACATTAGACTGGTCCAAAAAAATTGACTATTTTTTTTTTTGAAAGATATATCGAGAATATCATTCAGAATGACAAAAAAAAATTTTCGTAAAAGTTTGAGCCCTTAATATCAATTTTAAGAGGGCTATCATCGCTAATTTTGATTTTTAGTCATAATTTCATGTTTTGCGTCAGAACTGACAAAACATTGAAGTAAAAAAAATTCATTTTGACTTACTTTTATATAAAATTAAATTCCCTACAAAAAAGGTCTAATTGAAAATTTTCGTCAGACAAGCCGTTTTTGAGTAATTAAGCTTAATAAATTGTTATTTTTCTTCGATTTTACTTTTTTAATTTGGAATTTTGTAACTAACGAAAAATAACAATTTATTAAGCTTAATTACTCAAAAACGGCTTGTCTGACGAAAATTTTCAATTAGACCTTTTTTGTAGGGAATTTAATTTTATATAAAAGTCAAAATGAATTTTTTTTACTTCAATGTTTTGTCAGTTCTGACGCAAAACATGAAATTATGACTAAAAATCAAAATTAGCGATGATAGCCCTCTTAAAATTGATATTAAGAGCTCAAACTTTTACGAAAATTTTTTTTTGTCATTCTGAATGATATTCTCGATATATCTTTCAAAAAAAAAAATAGTCAATTTTTTTGGCCCAGTCTAATACACATAATAAAAAAAATTTATAAATGTCCCTACAAGTTGCACGCTACTGCCAAACATTGTTTATTTAAACAGTTTTCATATTTAAACACACGTTGCCGGGGTAACAACGAACAACGAATATGGAAATTTCCGAGCTCCTTTGAATTTGTACGTTCTTCATTCGTTGTTAGTTCGTTGTTCGTTTTTATCATTTACATTCTCGTTGTTCCGTGTACGTACAACAACGTACAACGTACACAGACGACAAAAACGAAAGTCTAAATGAAGCTTAACTTAAACTACAGAATGAACTCTGTTCAAGGACTGTGAAACTAAATTTATTGTTGAACTGAAGTTTAAACCAAAAGTGGGGTTTAAACTTCCACTGTGAAACTGGGGCTTAGTGATTTATGAATTAAAAAAAATCAATTCAGAACCTACTAAAGTGACTTACGAATTAAAAAAATTTAAGTCATGAGCAAGTAAGTGACTTATGAATTAAAAAAAAATTAATTCACAACTTACTAAGTGACTTATGAATTAAAACAAAATTAATTCATAATCCAATGGATGAATTCCGATTAAAAAATTATTAATTGGAAAATTTATAAGCTAGCATGATAATTTTATGACACACCAAATTCTCCAAAAGCTTTTGTTAATAATTAAATAATTATGTAGTCAAAAGTACTCGTAGCTTAAAAATTTCCAATCTACCAACTAGCTTATAATTTAATTTTTTTTTTAATTTATAAGTCACTAACTAACTTATGAATTAATTTTTTTTTAATTTACAAGTCATCTACAGACTTATGACTTACTGTGTTTTTAATTCAAAAAATCGTAACCCCGGCTTAGAAATGTCTTACAGTTGGTAGAGACAAAGTTCAGAGATTTAATATCTAGGGGCTTGCGCTTGGCTGTCTGAGAAGATGCGGATATCAGCTGTCGTTTTCACGTTTTCTCTGAGAAAAGATTCTTTTGATTCTTTGATTGCTAAAAGTTTTGCCTCCAACAACCTCAGCATCGGTTTTCGAACTAAATTTTGACTCTGTTATTCTTGAATTTGAAGAATCCATTTTATTATTTGATTAAATTTACTTAAAATCTTGAAAGCAAATTCTTTGAAATGTTCGCATAATATACTTCTATGCAGAGAACAGCTGTTTTGTGTGAAATATTTTCAACAAAGATCTTATATTAAAATTTAGCTAGGTTTTTCGCTAATTTTTGGAGAGAAATGTGGAATCTTAGAATTTGGTTGAGTGCAGTTTTTTTAATAGCCTTCAACGCAGCGATCATTAGTCATTGTATATAGGTATTGATTCAAACTTGGATCGTATAAATTTAGCTAAAATGCTATCTTTTCAAATATTTTATCGAAGGCTAATACCTAATATCCATCAAAGTTTTTTATGACTCTCCTTCTTTTATATTAATTTACTTTAACAAATCAATTTGATTTCGAAGACGTGCATGAAAATAAAACAATTTAATGCGCCCAGGTATAGAGTCATCAGCAAAGGTTAATTGCAAAGATAAGAAATAAATTTATTTCATTTGTTAATATTATTCCGTGAACTGTGGGTACAATTTTTTTTTTTTTTTTAATTGCAATATGTCAGCTACCCTAGTCCGCATTAATGCGACAATACTCATAAATCAGTGCTGTCATGAAAACAATAAAAGAACAATAAGACAGCTTTTTTTTTTTCTTTAAATACACTTTGTGATATTTTACACATATGTAAGCATAGGAAGGTACAATATATAATTTTAGTTTATTACGATATTACAATCGTAATATATTCAAATAAGTATCGGAAAGTTTCTTTGTAAACATTAAAAGCTAATTAAATTATATTCGAATCCCTCTATTCACTTCTTATCATTTTTGTTATAGAATTTTAATTCTTTACGCAACAGTGTTTACGGCCTTAACTTATGTGTTGTAATGTTTGTAAATTACAAACAAATATTTAGGACAGTTTAATTTATGATAAAAAAATACGTAAAATTAAGGAATATGAAAAACTAGAGAAGCTTACTTTAAAGGTGCGATCAAATAAAATTAGAAAAAAAAAATACTTTTGAAAATGTGTGCCATTTGAATTGAAAGAGTGGATTAGTTCTTAAAGGATATGTTTAAATGGAATAATTGTGTTTTGATGGTAGATAAATTGTAAATTTAAAATAGTGTTCGCTACTTTACAACATAAATTATCAAATGTATTAAAGACTGCTGAAGTGGCGCATACAAAAGTTAACTGAAAAATAAACTCCCCTAGTGTATAATAGTCGTCAAAATTGAAAGAAGTTCGTTTGGCTTATTTGAAGAACTATTTAAAACAAACGAGAGGAATGAAAGTAAATGCGGAACCACTTCAAGGGCATGTACGCCATCAGAATTTTTTCTTAGATTGACTTCCAATTTCAGTGAAATTTCATGCACTTTTGCAGGACATATGCGTCCGAACGATTGTTTTTAATTTGGATTGCTAAGGTGGATACAACCATTGTTTCCTGATTTAAAAATGTAACCCCGAAACCTTTAACGGTAAGGAAGTGTTATAGTCTAGAGTACCTTTTATTATGAACTTTCTATCTGGATTTTCTGCATCAAAAATGTCTCTTACAAAAAAAAGATATTGGGTAAAAGCTCCTAGCTTCTAACTCGACATAAGATTGGCAATATCTTTGAACAAATGTTTTGGATATTGGGGTAATCTTATTTGTCCCACTGTCCAACACATTCATATCACTTTTGTATGATATTTCAGACCCTTGGAATGAGGACATACTCGTACTTCAGACAGTGGCGTAGATAGCTTTTCGTTATGGGGGGGGGGGGGGATGGATCTAGTTCGCTCATTTTTTTTAAAGTTTTAATAATTAAAAAAAAAACAAATAACAAGACTTCATTGAATTCATTATGTATGCCATAAGAAAATTATATTTTTTAAAGATAATATATTATACGCATTAATTTGAATATGAACTAGAATAAATATTGATATACAGTTCCTTGCATAAGTATAACCGCATCACCTGTAAAAATGCGTTTTGTAGAAAATTAAAATGGGAATGACACTTTACTATTTTTTTTATTAATTGACATCACTAATCAAGTAAATTGAGAAGAAAAAAAGTTCCGTTATTTTGTCTTTTGGTGTTTAAAAATTAAAAACAGATTTTTATATATTGCAAAAGTATAACCGCACAATGCAAACCTCTCTGAAGCTTCATTCAGTTATGTGCTTCGAAATGACAAGCAACAATGCCGCGTGTCAAAAATTAAAGCAATGCGGAAAAAGTCAAAATTCAAGCTATTCGGTTAACTGGCCTAAGCTTAAGGGCTATTGGTAGGAAAATTTAAAGATCCCATCATGTCGTCCAAAATTTCTTACAAGATCTAGAATCTTATGAGACGAAAATAAGACCCTGGCATCTGCAGTAGCTGACACGTCGATATAAGAGGCGTTTAATAAATGCTGCATCCAATTCGGCGCATTCTTTGCCGGACGTTCGTGACGAATTGGGCTTAGGAATTTCGTTTTCAACGGTTTTTCGTCCCTTAAAAAGCAGTAAAGTGATTGTTCGGTGCAAAATGATGCCAGCTCCAAATTTGACAACAGTCTACAAAAAAAAGTAAGAATTTGCCCAGCAAAACATGAAACGGAATTGGAAAACCATAAGTAACATTCCATTAATTTACACTTAACTCTTGTTATTTCAAATGGCATAATCTAATGAATGTTTTTTTTTTTTGAGATTATTTTAGATTATTTTCAGTGGCGAAAAAAAGTTTAATCTTGATTGGTCAGATGGTTTTAACGGATATTGGCACGATCTGAGAAAGGAAAAAAGTTTTTTTTTCAAGAGGAACTTTGTCGGTGGCAGTTGTAAGGTTTGGGGGGCCTTCTGCGACCGTGGTAAGGTTGCACTTGCCTTCACCTCTGCAAAGATGGACAGTTCAGCTTGCACCCAGGTGCTTCAGGATAATTTGGTACCCTACTTAAGACGATTTCGTCGAGTTCGGCATGTCTTCCAGCATGATAATGCCCCAATTCACGTTAGTCGTCAAAGTTTCGGGTGGTACGAATCGAATAACATACATTTTATGGTGTTCCCGGCACGTTCTTCAGATTGTAACCCTATTAAAAATCTTTGGGGAATTTTGACGCGCAAAATGTATGCCCATAATAGACAATTATACGGTGTTGCTGAGCTGCGAGAGGCGATTGTGAAAAATGGAACTGTATAGACGATTCCATATTAAATAACCTTGTCAACAGTATGTCAAAAAAAAGTTTTAGATTGGTCGAAAATAGGGGCAGCAATGTCCTTTACTAATTTAGCCGAAAAAATTTAATTAAAATAAAAAAAAAAACAGATAAAAATAAAAAGCGGTTATACTTTTGCAATACAAAAAAAATCTGTTTTAATTTTTAACAACCAGAAGAGAAACTAACGGAACTTTTTTTTCTCTCAATTTACTTCATTAAGGATGCAACTCAATAAAAAATTTTAATTTTCTACAAAACGCATTTTCGCGATGAATAGCTAGAGCAGCCAAACCATTCAAACGATCCTGCAAATAAGTAAACATCCAAAGCTTATCACACTGTTATTAAAATAGACATATTTTTAATAATCTCACTTCGTTGGTCATGCTTCTTTGTATTGTTTTTATTCTCTTTACTGACTGGAGAAAGTTCTTTCGGGAGTTGACGTTGAAACCGGCAGTGTAGCTAATATCTTTAATAAAATATATATAGCTGGATGGAATCTCTTTTTCTTGCACGTTTACCTATTATCAATTGGTGAGAGACGTAAAAAAAAATGTCAGAGTGCGTTTCTTTAACTTATTTGGTTCATGACTGGTTATGTTGAACAATTATCGATCCCAATGGGGGGGGATATATCCCCCTGATCCCCCCCCCTATCTACGCCACTGACTTCAGACATAGTGCCGATGAAAACATGTCGGTTAAAACTATAATATTTAGATGGGTTTTCCCGGTTGGTACGCAGGGCATATAATTGCCCTTGATTGCTGAGCATGGAATCCTGTTTGAAGGTTGTTTGTCATTCTATTGAGAACGAAGCAAATCTGAAGCTAGAACACGATAACGCCATGCTCTCAACCGTACATTCAAAATTTAAATACAATTTTTTTTCTCAAAAACTCTTCCACAAATTTATTTAAAAAGCTCTCCAAAAGTTTTAATAGTATTGTGTATTCAAATTTTCAAACATTTTTTTTTGGATTTTTAAAAATCTAATAGTTTTTTTTTATTTCGAAAACATCATGTTTGATTTTCTTAAAACCTGACAATTAAAAGTTTTTTTTAACACAGTCTACAGGATGTGAAAACAAAATTTTATTTTATCTAAAAATAACGGGACCCACCATACAAATGTTGAATAATGGCTTTCAAAAGTCGTATTTTTCTCGAAAACGGCACTTAGAATTTTGATAAAATTTTTTCTCTTTCAATAAAGTTTGAAAAACACTGCATTTCAAAAATTTAAAAATATATTTTGAATTTAAAAACAGAAATCATTTTTTTAAAATTAGATATCCCAAAAATGGGTCAACATTTTTTTTGAAATTTAATTTGTATCCTTACAATAATAAAATTTAAAAGGCATCACAAAATTTATTTTTAAAAATGTTATAAAAATTAATTTTGTATATAAAATCAAATTTTTTATTTAAAAGCCGCTCCAGCTATTTATAATTTGTGTGCTTGTATAAACTAATATTTGCTTGAGAATTTACATGGCATCCTGTTTTTTTTTTAGCTCCAACTACTTACGGAGTTGTTTTAGTCATTTAAAACATTGTGAACATTTTTCTCTAGTAACATCATTATTAAAAATTTTTAAAATTCGTGCTTTTTATTTTGTACCAGAGTTGCGCAAGAATCGTGCAACGTTGAGAAATTCAAATTAACTTTTTTTAATCAATGTATTTCATTTATTTTTATTTTATTGTATAGACCATCAAATTTTATTTTATATATTTAATTGTTTTTGAACATGATAGTCCATAAATATCTTCCACGCTCATTCAAGCATAGGCCACACTTGGCCAGAAAATTAGTCACTGCCGCTTCAAGGGTTGAAATCGGGATGGCCTCATTTATCGTTTTAATCCAATGCTTCATTTAAGTCAAATTTCTTAGTTTAGTTTTGTACACCTCTTGCCTCTAGTTTTGTACACATAACCCATACAATCCGGACATGTGACCTTGGGGCCAGCGGAAAGTGGAGTTTCTGGATATTAAGTGGTCAGTTAAAAGCGGTATGGCTATTTGTGCAGTTGATCCATCTTGCTGGAACCAAATCCTGTCGAAAACAATACTACTTCGACGCAGTTCTAGGTAAACAAATTCCTTCAACAACTTTAAATAACGGTCCTCAGTGACGGTTACTGTTTCCCCCTTTTTTTTTTAAAGAAAAAAGGCCAAATAAGGCCCTTTGATGAAGCTGCACATCACACAGTGACTCGCTCTGGGTGCAATTCCATATCATGGATAATTTCTGGATTAGATTCACTCCATATACGACAATTTTGCTTGTTTACATTGCCGTGTAGATTAAAATGAGCCTCATCAGAAATAAACAAGTTATTTATCGCCTACAGGCGAACAGGCAAATCCAAACGACTTAGCTTGCTCGTATTGGACTTTGTACGGAAACAATGACCATCTGCTAACTCTCATTTGCCCGGATAGGTCAAAACGCTTGGATTGTCCTAAATTGGCGAGATATAGGGATCTTGATTGAACGATGCTTTCTAGATTCGGCAAACATGTTTACCAGCCTTATAATAGTCTATCTACTCGGAGGAGTGCAGCTTAGGTAGAAATGACAGACTGTAAAGCATGGTACCGCAGCACTATAAAAATCCTCGTTTGGTCATCCTAAGCATTCATTTAAAAAAAATTAAGTTGTAGCCTTTGAAACAACCTTAAGCCTTCTCATCCAATTTCGACAAAGTCCATGTTTCTGCACCATAGACAAGGACGGGGACGATAAGAGTTTTTTAGATGGACACTTTACATAGTTGCTCGAGAGAGGACTTTGCTACTCAATTCCTTCTTAGACCAAAGAAGTAACGAATTGGCAAGAGCTATTCTCCGTTTGATTTCAGCGCTGGTGTTATTGTCTGAATTAATAGCGGCGCCTGGGTATACAAAGTCCTTAACTACCTAAAAATTATAGCTGTCTATAGTGACGTTCTGTCCAAGATGTCGGTGTTGTGTGTTCTTTCTTGATGACAGCATAATACTTGGTCTTGCCCTAATTGACCGCTAAACCCATCTTCTTCGCTTCCGTTTCGATGCTCATAAATGCGCCACTGACATCAAGCTTTGTTCTTCCAATTATGTATGTCAATGTTGTCGGCGCATCCGAGTAATTGGGCGAACTTTTGAAAGATTCTGCCTCTAGTGTTGACGCGTGAGTTTCGCACTATTCTTTAAAGAACGATGATGAAGAAGTCGCGCGATGGAGTATCGCCTTGTCTTAAACCTTTTGTGACACAAATGCATCGGTGAGATCTTTTCCGACCTTGATGGAGCAGCGTGCGTTCTTCATCATCATCCTACACAAAAGGTATGTCCATAAGTAGACATTGCTCTTTATAGTCCGTCCCCATAGATACTATCATACGCGGCTTTGAAATCGATGAAAAGGTTGTAGGTGTCGATTTGAAGCTCCTGGCTTTTTTCCAAGATCTGCCGTAATGTGAATATTTGATCGATGGTGCACTTTCCTGGTCTAAGGCCGCACTGCCATGGACCTATCTGGTTGTTGACGAAATTCTTCAGATGTTCACATAATACGGCAGAAATGATCTTGTACGCTATGTTCAGGAGACTTATGCCTCTGTAGTTGGCGCAGTTCAGAGGTTCTCTTAAGGATCTATATTTTTATTGATCCAACAAAAATTGCCGCCGGTGACGACCTAAACGACAACATTCTATTTTGACCAAAATCTACGAATAGGGTATATTGGTGTTTTCTTTCCAAATTATTTGGACAGCTGATCCATAAAACCAAAGGTGAAATAAAATGAAATGCACCACTGGATTGCACGTACTTGCTCTTATGTAAAGGTATATTTAAAATTTAAAACGTGTTTAAAAATAACTATGCAATATAGATTTAATGAGATAAAATGTTCAAATGCATATAATTTCTTCCGTTTACTTTCTAGAAAAGTATGAATTTTTTTAAACAAAGTTTAAAAATAGTTTTATTATTAAATTAATTTTTTATACATATTAAATTTTTTTTAAATAAAAAAAAATAATAATAATAAATAATTTAAAAAAAATAATCGTTCACACGTTTTAAAGATATTGATTTTTCAAAAAAAAATTGGAATTTTGTTTAACAACCCAAAAAACAATTTTTCGAATATTTTTATATACAATTTTATTTTAAATTCAAAAGAGCTCCTGTACAAAAAATTTGTTCAATATATTTAGAGCAGTTAATGAGAAAGTCGAAAATAAAAAAAGTCGAAAAAAACATAATACCACACAATCTCTGATAACAATCAGCTGTGATAATACTGTGACGTTTTTTCTGTTTGTTTTTAGATAAAATTTGTTATTTTCTTGTTTTTCTTCTTTTTTTTTTTAAAAAAAAAGTCTTTTGTTTAAAAATTTTTCTCTAGTGTTAAAAAATTTTTTATGTCGTTTTTAAAATGTATTAGAGTCAATAAACCAGAACATTTTACATTCCCCTGAAGAAGTCGTGGAACACCGACGAAACGTTGGGAAAAGATGAAATAATTTTGTTTTATTTGCATCGATAAAAAATTTTGACCAAAAAAGCCTGCTTTTTTAAAAATAAAATCATAATACCACACTTAATTTTTTTTTACAAAATTCGTAAGAGCAATTTTTGAAATGAATAAGATTTTACTTAATGGCTGTATGGGAGGTACCTTTAATTTTAAAGATAAAAAACACTTTCAATTTCTGCTCCGATTTTGGAGAAAATAGCTCTTGTAGCTTAGGCTACAGACATACAGACAGACGGAATTGCCGAACCAAAGTTTTTAATGCCCTCTATCGTCGTAATGTCAACTTTGATCAAAAGCTCGAGTTCGATTTTTTTCCAAAAGCAAAACTTAGTTTATCGCAAGTAAAAGGAAAAACAGGCTTCTGTCTATGGTTTTGTTTTTAGAAATTTCATTCTGTACTACATAAACCCCTAAAAAAACAAGTCTATATCCCTTGTCATAATGGTTAGTATTTTGGACTATGCAGCCAACTAAAATCAAACAAATTTTTTAGAGGAAGTGACAAATCCTCTACAGGTAATTTTATCATGAAAAGTTCTTTTTGTCTTAGTTGTTGATTTTGTTACTTTTTCAATATCGGATTAAGCAATATTATATGTTTCATACCGAAGCTTCCAAAAAGTTTAAATATCATTTGTTTATCAAAGCTGCGACCTAAACATCTGCCCAAAAATAACTCAATGTTAGAATTTGATGATTCTTTTTGAAATTTAATTTTCATTTACACCATCATAAAAACTTAAAATTGATGTATCAACATTTGTTCTATTAGATGTGTTTACAAATTCTTTTTAACGATAATGTTTTCTTATTCATATTTGTTCAAGAAATCAGATGAAATTTTTCTAAATCAAACTATCTTAAGAAACGTTTTATCAATTTAAAAAATTAATTCCATGATTTTGAACCATTTGTGCCTAATAGCATCGATGTTTAAAATTTTTAGCGATATTCTAAGTTCTTGTGACCTATAAGAGCAAGCATTTGACTTAATTACTAAAAAGCAAAATTGGTGGTTATTTTGGTATATTTTTAATCTTGATCAAGCTTCATTTAATATATGTCAACCTCTTGTTTCTTGACAGTAAATATAAAACAACTCTTATTGAAAAGATCGTCTTTTGGTTTAACTTGAGCACCTGCCTATTATGGCTCAATCCCACGGGAGGTCTACCTCCATTTGGAGTCAGATTGGGTCCTGACTCTTGAATTCAAGAAAAGAATCTTGAAAACCATGTGTCTCCGCATTCGGAATAAACCAAGCCACCATGATGCTCCCACTAGGAGGCCTACCACATAGATAGGGTTTAAGCCGAGGATAAAACTCAACCCCCAACTCAAATGGGCACTATCTCCCATGGTACCAGAATATAGCTTCCGGTGGAGCTTCGCAACCGAAGTCACTTACAGATGGGCTCCTGCAAAACCCTGGGCCTGTCAACCCTTAGGATACACACACCAAGAAGCCGGCCGGGGTAGTAACCAACAACCTAGTTTGCTTCCTTTTGGTCTTCATTCGCCATGCGACGAACTAGGAAAGACGCTCCTAGTCTTTTGCTCACCTTAAGGCAAACTAGGAAAGACACTCCTAGTCTTTTGCTTACCTAACGGCAAACTAGGAAAGACGCTCCTAGTCTTTTGCTCACCTTACGGCAAACTAGGTAAGACGCTCCTAGTCTTTTGCTCACGACAAACTAGAAAAGACGCTCCGTCTTTTGCTCACGGCAAACTAGGAAAGACGATCCTAGTCTTTTGCTCACCTTACGGCAAACTAGGAAAGACACTCCTAGTCTTTGTTCTAAAGAACGAGGACGACAATCCCACTATTATTTGATACTGTAAATAAGATCTCCAGTTACGCAAGCAACCGGAGACTTACCCTTTAAAAACCTTAAGTAACCTTAAAAGTCTCCAGCCACGTAAGTAGCCGGAGACCTTACCAGTTAACTCCCGTTATAGCCCGGTAAAACCTAAAAAATCTCTAGCCACATCAGTAGCCGGAGACTTCACCAATTTAACCCGTCATAACCCAGTAAAACCTTAGAAATCTCCCGCCACGCAAGTAGCCGGAGACTTCACCAATTTCACTTTTCACCATCCTTCTAAGAAACCTTAAAGATCTCCAGCCACGCAAGTAGCCGGAAACCTTACCAATTTCACCCTGAACTCCCTAGACACCTTTTAAAATCTGGAGAATACCTTAAAATCTCCATCCACGTAAGTAGCCGGAGATTCAACGATTACACCCGTTTCAAACCTTCTACTCCCTTGGGTTTTCTTAGTTGTCTAAATCTCTAGCTGGAGGAGCAGCTGGAGAATAGACGTAAGCCTCCCCACCCGACAAGGTGAAACCCGTCGGGGAGAACTCTTATTGAAAAATAGGTTAACGGGCCAATTTTCCACAGTATGGTAACATTGTTTCTTGTATACGAAATAAATCTATATTAATGAAAACCATTTCCGCTGTTCAGAAATTTTGAAGTGAAAAGGCTTTAAGTGCAAAAGTGGTAGTGTAAAGCTTGTTTTAAAAATATCCGGTATTTTTGACTATTTATTTTGGTCTCGCTTTTTCAATATCAAAAGGTTGTCACCTTAACCTTTTTGATGATGTATTTTATTTCTTGGATCGATTAACAACAAAACAATAAAATGTGGGTTACACCATCACTTTTGTTGAACACACATCCTCTTATACTCGTTCATGTATGAAATGATATTGAACATTGAACTCACCTTGTAAACGATAAATTAATTAAGCAAAAAGAAACGAAGATTTTTGCAACATCATGTTCTGTGTCCAATTGCTTTATTATTTATGTTTTATTATTGACATATCCATTCGTTCCTTTGTCACGTCGCATTCTCTGATTAAAGTGCATCACCGGCACCGGGACATGAAACCGCTACTAAACCATATTTCCTTTCGCAAGCAAACCATGCGTTACCAATCTTAAGTTGTAAACAAATGGCACTCGATTGAGTCGCAGCAAGCGTTTTCATGTTGTACAAAAAATTAAAATACTAAAACAAACTTTGACAACGATGAAAGTCAAGTTGATCGGCATCATGTTGTTGCTCCAAATGCAATCGGAATTATAGCCATCTTGTTCCAATAAATGTACCAATAAATCGAAGCAATAATTCTGCCTAGGTTCTGCATATGTTTTAATATTTCTCTTCTTTCTATTCATTGCAGTCCAACGACGAACACTCTGAGGACGACATGAGAGACTGTGAATCAATGGATGACGAAAACACCAGTCGATTAAACGCCTCAATGGTCAATGGGATGAACATGGACTACGTTGGACTCGGAGGTGGCAGGAGCCCCGAACAACACAATTCAGAAATTCCAATGAGGTACGTAGTTCCCTATTGTAGCATTGAAACATGATTCATAATGTATTAAGGCCGACTTCGTGTCCATATAGTCATCATGGACAGTTCGGGACGAATCATCCGCTAGGTGCGCTGGGAAACTTCATGAGTATGGGTGGCCTGCACAGCATACCAAACCTGCAACAGCACAATGATGTGCTGGAGAAATTGAAAATGCAAGTCCGCGATATGAAAGTGGGCCTCATGGTAAGTTTAATTTTCTTTTTTAGTTTCTCAATAATTTCAATTATTACAAAAATAAATTAAAAATTAAAACAAACAAAAATAAAAAAACAGGATCAAGAGTACCCATCACATAGTAACTTCGGCTCAAATGTCATTCCAACACCCATCAATACGGCATTCACAATTCCGCCAACTTCACACAACACCTTCAACCACTCCCCGCAGAATCTATCGCAGAATCTATCGCAGCATTCACCCCAGCCACAGCAACCAAACTTGCTATCGTCAACGCAACAGCAGCAGCATTCACAACAGTCACAATCACAAACGAGTTCCCAACCGATGTCAAATGGGTTCTCGTTCACTTCGCCCTCAGCACCAAGCACAAAAGACGGTAAGGTTTTCCTAAATTTTTGGTTTTCAATGAATAAGTTTGAATTTTTTTTTGTTTCATTTAAAATTGTGTTCCGTTTTGAATTTGTTAATTTAAATTTTTATCGGATATTGAATTAAAGGAGAAGCTAAAAGTTTTGTAAGCGCTGAATTCGAACTTAAGTTTCATTACATAGGGTTCTCGAGACATTCTAACCTAAACATGCAAACCAAAACGGTTTTTGGCGAGTCCAATCTTATGGTAGGGTTAGGAAAAGTTATTTTTTGTATGTTTATTTTCTGTAGCTTAAAACTGGTTTTAATCGAAAATTGTTCAACTCCATTTAAACTTGAACTTTAAAGGCCCTTTATAATGTTACAGAAACTAAAAATAAGTTAATGTTGACAAGTCCTTCAAAATCAATTTAAAAAATTTCGATTATTTTTTTATATCAAATATCAATTGATAAATTCGATATTTAAATACTCAATTAATACAATTTTTAACCATTTAGAATGAGGCAGACCATTGTGAATTAAGATCGAATTGACAACTGTTAATGACTAGTTGATTACATTTGTAATACATTGAGTCTTAAACATTTTCAATAATAAACAATCATCAATTGATGCTTGACAATCGTACTAGAGTACTTAGGGGCCAGTTATAGCTATCACTGAAATGCATCATTGAAAATTTTCCTTTTGATTTTTAAGACAATTATACAAACTGCAATGGCTTTAATTGGTACCAAAATGAAGCTAATGAGTAGTAGAATTTTTTTACTTTATAAAATATAGAATTCTGATTTAAAATTTCTTTTAAATCCACTTTTATTATTTTACTGATAGAAATCAATTTCAATGAACAGCTGATTTTCGTTTCTTTTACACAATCGTTCCACTGAATGTGTTCGATTCTCTTTCTATTCTCAAATGTCAGTTTTGCTTTCAATGATCAACTCTTACCTCAAACACATAGAATTTGTTGTTATCATTCACTGACAGGATCTTTTACTGAAACAAATTTTTCAATGATTGCTATTAATGACTTGTCAAAAAAATGAAGTCAGCATTCCACTGATTTTTTCCAATGATGCATTTCAATGATCAAAGCCAAGTTCTGGCACTACACCCTTTTTACAGGAACAAACTCAGGCGGTTTTTGACCCCTCCCTATCTTCAGTACCAATGAAGTCAGAAACTTAAAATTCCGAATATTTGCTAAGCTAGTCAGGCACAGGCGTCTCCCTAAATTTCAATTTTCTAGCATAAGCGGTTCCTGAGATATAAGGCCTCAAAAATCACAATACCCGTAACTGACTGACTCACTGACTGACTGACTGACAGATCATCAAAATTATGGAGCACTTCCCGATATCGTAGAATCTTGTAATTTCGCACAATGGTAGGTCTTGTCATGTAAGCAGAGGGTAAAATCGAAAATTTGAGGTTTTCCATTCAGGGGGCGTGGTATCCGCCCACTTTCTCCGAATTGGTGTTGGTTGAATGGGCTTACTTGGCAAGTTTTTTGTTATGCCTAATTCGAAAGGGTTTAAAAACTTGACAAGTGAACCCATCAAATTTTAGTCAGTAATCATTAAATAATAAAATTTCTCTATTACATTGTAGCTTTTTCAATATTATTCTACTTTAAATATTCGGTATTAAACCTTCATGAAGTAAGAACTTGGAGTACTTTTAGATCTCATCTCACTACTTTTCACGGCTGACTTGTTACACAAAGGTTTTTGTATAGAAGAACTTGGCTCTTTTTTTAACATTTATGTGTTTGGTCTGATAGCTATAACAGGCCCCTTGATTAAAACTTCCTGAGTTTTCAATAATATTCCATAATTTACGAGCTTTCATTGCAGTAGATTTTTCGAGAATTAAGTAGGTTCGGGAAAATACTAATGTCAAAAAAACATGGATAATGAAAACAAAACTTTTTTTGGACAGCTTCAAGTTTTATTTTAAAGGTAAATTTCAAATGGGGTAAAGTATTTTATAATTATTTCGTATTGTGGTTATTGAATATCAATATGTTATTTGACAATATTTGAATCAAATTAATGAACGGGCATTTTGATGATCAGTTATCAACAGTTTTGATGAACTGTGATTTCTATAAGATTTAAAATCTATTGTGAATAGTTCTATTGATAAACTTTCTATAACGGCTGTCAAAAATGTTGATACCCATACAATTTTCTATCAACCACAAATTTCTCGTTCACAATTGTATCAAATATTCAGACGCTAAAATTTTCTTATATAATATGATTTATATTTGCTAATTTTTAATGAAAAGGAGGATTTGAAATGTTTAATTTAACCAAAATGTCTTTGGTAGAATTATTGTTTGAATGACGAGGAAGAAAGTGTAATCGAGCAACAAGCCAAAACTCGAAGAACACTACGAGATGCTTCAACCCAATGGATTTCGCCGAAAATGTGTAGGCAAGATATTAGCTTCCACAGTAAACCCGTATAATTGTATCAACAGTTTGCCTTCGGTAGTTCAGGATTTTCCATTATTTACTCGAACAACTTTTCAATTTATTTTCTGTAGCTTACTTATTAAATCAAATTTTGTTAAAAAGAGAAAATTTTGTTTAAAGCATCTTACATTCAACCTAAAATTAGATTCGTAAACCACAAAACAAAACCAAATGCCAAAACTGAACGCATTCACAATGTAAAAAGTGATCAGTATTCACAATGGAGAAAAAATTATCAATTGTCACTCATAATAACAAATTAATAATTATCAATGAATTGATAGAATTTATCTACTATCAATTAATTGATATTTGGTAACCATAAATAGAGTGTTGAAGGTTTGTTTTACAAAACAACTTGAATGAACTATACTACTAAGTGTATAGGCTAAAGTTATAGCTAAACTCGTTTTTAATTTCACATTTTTAAATTGAGATACTCCGAAATCGTAACTCTGTGGAGAATTTTTAAAGTCATATTCGAGTTCAGTATACAAAAAAAAACTTCGAAAATTATAGGTTGGGTTCAGCAACAAAAAAATTATAAATTTGTTATACATCTGTAAAGCAAAGATGAATATTTTGACAAAAGGTTAGCAATTCAGATTAAAAGGCCTGACAGAAATATTTCTCAATTTTGTTTGCTTGCAAGCGAAAGGTTACATTTATAAGTTATACAAAATTGAATGCAACTAGACACTTGCACTTTTTTTAAACCGTATTCATTATGTCACTTTGATATTTCAGATCTCAAAAAGGTTTGTTTGCTAATTTTTTGCACAAACTGTCATTATTTTATGAGTATGTGTTCAGTGTTCAGAAATTTTTCATTTGACGAGCGAATTTTTTTTTAGTGCATAACCCAATTAATAAACGGGATTTCAAAACTGAACGAACAAATTTATTTATAGTCCTAATACGATTCATACATTTGACTCTAAACTTGGGTTTCGAGGAGAACTTTAAGAAAAACGTGTTCTGTTTTTTTTACAGCTATCATTCTTAATTTTAAGTTTTTTTTTCTCTTTTTATTAAGTTAATTTGAACTGCACATAAATGTGATTTTTAGCGTGATAATTTCAACAAAAATAGACTTAAATAAAAACCAATTTCAAGACACTCATTGACCAACTAAAATTAAAATGTTTGATTGGATATTTAAGAAAAAATATTTTCACGTTTCACAGGAAGAAACAAATCGTTGAGAATTTTTTTACATTTTCTTTATAATTTATTGAAGAAACACTATGTAAAGGGTAAAAAGAACGTCAAGAAACATTTATCATCAAACCAGTGGCGTAGCGTACCATCTCGGCGCCCGGGGCGAGAGACCCATTTTGCCGCCCCATTCAATACTAAATTAAAATTAAATTTCGAGGCATCATTTCACAGGCAATGAAGTATCTTTTACTGAAAGTAAAATAGAATTAGCAGTTTCATAAACGGATTTTACGAGCCTTACGAACGAGGCTCGTGAGACAAAGCTGCATCTGCGGATTCATCTCCATGCATGAGTTTTTCCCAAAAAGTCTTAGAAAAGTCGATTGCGGCTTGGACGAAACGGTCTCTGCTTTCCACCAGGAGAGCTT
Source organism: Chrysotoxum bicinctum (assembly GCA_911387755.1). Classification (NCBI taxonomy): domain Eukaryota; kingdom Metazoa; phylum Arthropoda; class Insecta; order Diptera; family Syrphidae; genus Chrysotoxum; species Chrysotoxum bicinctum. The sequence continues at coordinate 182,834,253 of OU426987.1, forward strand.
TTAAAACGCAGAGTTTCTGAGCACACTTATCCACACTCCGTCCACATTGCTGCAGGTAAATCTGTGCGTCATCTTCTTCAGGTAGCTCTGCAGCTCAAAAGCTAAGAAAAGTGAGGAAGTTGAATGACTGCATGACTGTCAGAAGAAGACTGGCTACCGATCCGTCAATTCTTCCAGTACCTCAAGAACTTCCACAAACTCATTTTTAAGCGTCTTTACAGCTTCACGAGGTTCACTTTTTCTGCAGGCTTGTGACTAGATCCTTGAGATACTTCTGGTGAGTCGACTTCGTCTTGACCCTGCTCTGTGGTGGGACCAGAACGACTTCCAACTTCGACGGCAGGCACGTCTTCTTCTTCTGCCTGTAAAATAAGTTATGCATTCCCATGAATATTGTCCGGAGGACAATTATAGGCCACTCAAGATTGTAGTTGGAGGAATCTTACTTACATTGGAATCACTTCCGCTGTTGCTGGATGCCGCCGAAGACGTTAATGTAGCTTTTGAACCAGAACTAGAATTGAAATATTTCGCGTCTTCGCGTCTGCTTCTTTCTTAGCCTTTTTCTTGCGGTATTCCGCGCCGCTTCCTTTAACTCTTTTCATTTTCAAAAACTAGTTCAAAGGTTGAGTGAAGTACTAAGTGCTTGGTGTTAGAAGATTCAACAGTATTTAAACTATAAACAACACAATTGCAATAACTTTCTGTGATGCGGGAGGGAGCAAAAACATTGAGCTGGCTGAGACTAGAATAACTTTTCCGTCGAATCCTAGTTATCTTATCATATCTCGCATATGCATATCATATGTTTCGGAACACTCCCTTTCAGTTTCACGAGAGTTTCGGAACGTTTTGTTTTAGTTACGCGATCAGCGCGACAATACGGAATGCACTCTTACGGCCCTACTCACCGTCTACGAATTCACGAAAGCGGTCAACGACGAACCACAGATAGGGTGGCAAATTTCAAATTTACATCATTGTTGTTTGTTGACTTGTCAAACGATCTGTCATGAAACATATGATTTCTAATCTACCCGCATCACCGGCGACATTTTGCCGCCCCCCTTACGCTGCGCCACTGCATCAAACCCAAAAAAACAATTTTACACTTCTTTTTTTGTCCATATTGATTTTAAAATCTGAATAAGGTTTAATCAACCGAACCGGAGTTTTAGACTGACATTTTTGAATGTGATGATCATAAGTCTTTCTGTAACTAAAATTTAATCATCGATACGCGCGTTGTCTATTTAGACCAAGATCTAGGAACTAAGTTATATATCTACTCAGATGAAGCTTTGCTCACAGCTAGATTATTGATCGTAAGTCTTACACTGATATACGGTCGATTAAGTATTTATTTTTAGATTTTTTAATAAACATATATCTTATCCATCGAACCCGAATATAAAATAAGTATATGTTTTTGTGTTTCCTGGCCATAAGTCTTTCTTGATCAAAGTTTAGTTCTTTGTGTAATGAAGTGAATTAAAACTGAGACAAAAATGTGGAACGACTTTGTAAGTCTCATGTTGGTTTAGTTAAAACGATAATATTGTTTGTATTCTATGATTTAATGCTCGTCTCAGTCTTTTCGCCAGCCCTATTTTCGTCCTCTGAGCTATGTTGTTCCACACGCATTAATTGAGTTCGTGTTGTTTTTCCAATTTATTTTCGTGTTGTTCTAGAATTTAATTTAAGTTGACAAAAAGACCCACTCGCCAAAGTTCTCCTATTTTCATTTACATTATTGATGCATATGCTCTAATTTATCGTACTGTGCAACCTTTTAAGGGTAGTCATATAATCCCTTTAGTGCGCTCAAAATTTAAACAAAAATGGGATTATTTTTTAATATTAGAGTCTTGTTTAATTTTTTGTTATTTTATTTTATTTGAAGCGTAGTTCTACCGCTACCGGAAACAAAAAAATAGTTTTTTTTTTCAAAATTTTTATTTTAATTGTAATGAAAAAAAAATTAATATTCAATTTATTAAAAAGAAAATTATCACTAACGAAAAATGTAGATGAAAAACTCTGCGCTTAGCAGAACTTATTAATAAAGTTTAAATTATTTTGTTTAGAATTTAAATGATTGTATTTTTACTTAAATACAATAAATGGTTTACTTAGATTTTAATGATTTATTTATATCATAATTTTGTTTTACCTAGTCAATCCAGCGTCTAACTCATCAACATCCAGTGAAACATCCAACTCATCACAACAAAACAACGGGTGGAGTTTTGAGGAACAGTACAAACAAGTTCGACAGGTAAGCAGAATTTTTTTAATTGTTTCAAACATATATAGTTCTTTACTGGTGTGAAACGAAATGTTACTTAGGTTTTCAACAAGGCAATGAAATCCTTACAAACATTAAATTATTTAATTAATAAGCCGGACAATCAATTCTAGGCGAAAAAGGTGTCTAACCTTTTCAAAATAATCTGCTACGATTTATCAATGTTGCTCGTAAAGCAGTTTAGTACAGAATGAAATTTTTCGTTTATAAGTTCTTTGTGTCATTTTTGTATCAGATTTGTCGTTTCGCACCAGCAATTAGGTACTGAAATATCGTAATTATTTAGCAACTAAATTGAGACCTTTTTTGATGTGATGTGTGTGATGTTGTGTGTTTGCTAACATGTCCATTTAGAACTAATTTGGCTTCTTAAACTAAACTACTACATTTTTGTCAACACTATCTGATATTTGACGAAGAGCGTTAAAGCAAGATCAATAGAAGAATTTTAATGGGGAAGAAATTCCGTCGGAAGTAGCCAAGTGAATTTAGAAGTTATCCAAAAATCAAGCTTTTATTTATTAAGACTTGAAAAGGTGTACAATGAAAAGCTTCTTTCTTGCAAGTATTGTGCTAAGCCCGTGCTTCAAGTGGTCCCTTAAACCATCGATGTCCCACCTCTTAAAGTCGACCCGTCTTGAAATCATTACATATGAGTATATCAATACGCTTCTATTTCCTTAATTCATAATAATCGAACAAACAAAATATTTGCTGCCACTCATTTACTACCTTTATCCCTATTCATCCATATTTAGAGCTGGAACGCGAATGAACTAAGCTAAAACCTCATTTTATACCTGCATAGAGTTAAAATGGGCTTGGTTTGAATAGATTGTGAGTGGTGTTGAGTCGAAATGTCAATATAAGCCTTTCTTCAAATTTTAACCCAATCTTTACATTCTCCTTATAAAAATAAAGATTGAAAATTATATTTGTATGCCTTCGCTCAGCCACCATCTTCGGTAGTTTAAAAATCGCTGTTAGTAAAAGTCACATAGTTGAAATTTAGGTTTATTAATAAAATGTTGTATTTCATCTAGGAAAGAGACACACTCTGACTATTTCCAAGCGAAAATAAATTTTTCAGATGGTGTTTTAACTTTACCTATTTAAAATTTGTAAACAATTTATAATTTCGGTAGATACGAGTACTTATTTGGTACTTATTATTTTTATAATTTATATAAATATTAACTTTGAAAGTTTTGAAAGAAATGGGTTTCGAATACACTTGAAATATTGAACTTTTGGTATTAGAAAAATAGATGCGATATTGCAAATTATCATTTTTCTTAGCCCCCTCCAGTTTAGTCTTGCACACCGCCTCATCTTCTTAAATTATCGTTAAACTATAATGGTTAAGCTGGTGGGCAGATTTTTTTAAATTTAATTTTAAATTACATAATTAATTGATCAAAAAATAATTTAGAAAACTCTGAGTTAACTAATGTGTTATAAGCACAAATTGATCACGCTTACCAGTTTTTCACATAATCCAATAAATCTTCAAAAAATTGTTTTTTTTTTTTTTTATGACAGAATATGAAAGTACTAGACAATTCTTCGATTCTGTTCCTGACAAGGGTTCATATATTTACAGTGGTTAGAACAGGAAACTACGAATTTCATGTGGACTATGCCCCACCAAAATGAGATATAAGTTCACAACTGTATTGTAGATTTACACGAGCAAGTGAGTGGCCTGTGGCCTGTAAACTTACACTTACAACCCTGGACCGGGTGTGAGTCAGATCAGAACAGCACATGACAAACAGAATAGTTAGAACAGAAAATGTCTGCAAACCAACGCTTACCGTGAGGCGACTTGTCCGCCAAATTTCTTCTTACAACTTCGAGCGTTGCGTCACTTGTATGGCATTACACCCCGTCTTGTTGTTGCATATGCATAAATCTCTTACCACAGGAAGTCGGCTAACGTCGTTCTATACCCGAGGCCATTGACGGTAACCGTGTCTCCTTTATTTTGAGACTAATAACGACCGATGATGCATGTCTACGAACCGCACCAAACAGTCAATCTTTGTGGATGCATTGATGTTTGCTCGAACACTTGTGAATTGTGTTCGCTCCAATGACGGCAATTTTGCTTCTTAACAAAACCGCTGAGTCAAAAATGGACATCGTTCATAACGAAGATTTCTTGGCCAAAATCCGGATTCCGGAAAATATTTTCAGCGCCCAATTATTTAAGGCTAGGACCGCACTTGCGATTTCAATCGCACGATTTTTTACTCGCAAAAATAGAACACATGAATTTAAATGAGAATGAACGCACTTGCTACCAACAAATCATGACGATTTAAAAGTCGCAATTTGTTTCATTTTTCTTGCGATGCGATTGTCGTAAACTTAAATGAAACACATGTACTCAAATGGATATGCCCACACTTGCGATTTAAATTACTACGACTTAAAAATCGTAGTCGCAAAGAGAAATTGGCATGCACGCACTTGCGATTTTTAATCCACGATTTTTTAGTCGCAAAAAGTAAGACACATGGCTTTAAATGTGAATGCACGCACATGCGACTTAAAAATCGTAGCGATTATAAAAATGAAACAAGTTCCATTTTTTCAAGCGATTTTTCTGTCGCTATTTATTTGTAGCAAATGCGTGCACTCACATAAGAAGTAGTGTGTTTCATTTTTTGCGATTAAATAATCGCGCGCAAAAAAAAGTGCATGACAATAATTTGTAGCGACTACGACTTTTTAATCGCTTCGACAAAAAATCGCAAGTGCGGTGCTAGCCTAACTCACGCGCACGCCGCGCCGGTGTTGTCTATGGTTGTTTGAACGAAATGGGAAAACTTGCTGAATATTTTGATAGTTGTATGTCATTGGTGTCATTAGCCGTGTTTTTTTGGTAAAGTTATCCGTAGTACAGTAGGATTTTATATGAAAAACAAATACAACATCCGGAGTAGGATCACTGTCGATACTCGAATAAACGTCAAATCTCTATCCGCAGCAGGATTTCACTTCTCCTTTTATCGGCAGTGAAACATAATTGAATTACAAATAAAGTAATGAAGTTATAGACTCAATCCCACGATCGGACTAATTGGACTTCTCCATTGATTTTGCCAGACGACAGAGGACAAGCAAGATTCTTCATAATGCAAAAATATACTGTGATTTGCTGCAGCCGCCATTTTGAAAATCTTATTTAAATTAATAAATGTTTGATAAATAAAAGATGTGTGAGAGCAGCTTGAACCATTTTTGATTAAAAGCAGGAATGGCGCGAATCCTATTACGAGTATACTAGCTTAAAGAGTTTCTTTCTTTTTTATTTTGAGGTTCAAAACATAGTTCCCTGGAACTTATGCACGTCAGATTAATTCATATTAATAAACTTCGAAAGGTATCGACTTGGAGTCAAATCATAACTTTTTTCTGAGCCTGAATTTAACCAATACCTACTCAATGTATTGAAAGTCTGTGTAGTTATTGTTTACCACCAAATGTCTTAAAAAAAAATTCACCACATCAATTGAAGTCATAAACCACACAAGACCTTACCTTATTCTACATTGTTTAGTTTCTACTAATTCTTTCATGCAAGCAAAGTCATTGAAGGCAGTATCCGATTTTCTAGAAAACCTATTTTGCATATCTCCCAGCAGGATTATCAGATTACCACGGTTCATCAATTGCGGGCGGTGGCATAAGACAACACACAAATAAAACGTAAAACACAGTCTTAGTAATAAATCAATCCATCCAGTAAACTTGCAATCCTCAGAGGGACATTTAATCCGTTTAAAATGGAATCGCAATTTAAATTGCACCCTTTAGGTTCATTATCTTGAAGAAACAGATACATAGCTCACCTGCGGTGATATGGGCATTCTTCTTGAACCATTGTATATTCTCTTTTGTTTTTATTTTGTAAGTATGTATATATGTATTTAGGTTTTCATATTGTACGGACAAACACCCCCAAGAAAAGGAAAATTAATCCCGAATCCATGCATTACTTTGTAAGATTTCATTAGAACTTTATGGATTGAGTAGCTGCTAGGATTCCCATGAAAATCCTTACATTTTAATACTCCTGCGCAAATTAAACGTAGACAGCAGACAATCGGCGAACAAGTGATAAAACCCAAAGGACGAAAACGGCTAAATATACAATTCTCCTTGCACGTATCGCACAGGTGATAATTTCATTAGAGCCAAACTCACAAATTTCCCTCGTGGGCAGATAATCACGTTGCACTGTTTTTATGCATCACTTTTGTTGCCCCAGCATTATAATCAGTTGCAATTAAAAGCGGGAGAACTATAGCATCAACAAGTATTCTCAACAGTGAAAAAAAAAAGATTTTTCAAAAATTAACACTCTGTCTTCATTAAACAAACAAACAAAAAAAAAACTCACTGTCGGACCCTGCATTGGACGACTATAATAATCCCGGGGACAGATGGTTTTGGCTGAAAAATTCTCAACGCCACAAAATATCCAGTCAAAAACAAAAAAGATGATCCCTTAGTACATACGTTGTAGGTAGTATGTAGGTGTGAGCGAGCTAGTGAAAATGCACTTGAAAAGGACGTTAAAAATTAGTCTCGGGTCTAAATTTAGAAAATTGCCATCGAAACAAAGATCAATCGACACATTAATTTATTGGAAGAAGGCACATGTGGTTCGTACAAACGATTCGGGTCGGGCGAGACGAGGACACAAATTCACTAGGCTATCGATTCATTATCACATGTGGTGGTATCCTTAATTTGTAACAGAATGGCGACATTTACAGCATTCTCGCATTAACTTTGCATTTACGAGTATGTACCTACTATATCTACTTTTTTTAAATAAACTTCTGGGAAATGGTTCTTAATATAGAAAAGTTATTAATTTTGAAAATATTTTCATAATGTAGATTGAAGGTTAAGGGCAGATTCATGTGCATGCATTTCATTTTTGAGTTTTTTGTTGATGAGATTAATTTAGTAATAAGGCAATGCAGGTGTCTTGGTTTATTGGTTTTATTTGTCAATTTTCGTAGTTATTATGGTAGAGCTATGAAAAATGTTTGGTGCGGAAAATTATGTTATTTCAAGAATCCTATTGATACCTAACTTATACTTTATTTGTATAATTCCTCATGGGGTCTATACCAGGATGGAAATTTCTGTACAATTGTACCGAATTCGATACAATTGAGTTTGTACAAGTACCAAAGTACAATTTGTCTCAATTCAGAACAATTTCAAAATTTCCATATTTTATGTATTTCACAAAAAAAAAAAACAAAATCACATACATTATGTACATATAAGGAAATTGAAAGTTGAATACATCATCCTGGCCTGAATGCATTCATTTTCATACCAGAACAATAACTCTCAGCTGTAAACCCTTATAACTCTTAATTACAGTTTTCACTTCTAGATGGCGCCTTGCTTTTCTGTCTCTTCATCGATCAGCTTTCTTTCAGACATCACTTCGTTTTGTAAACACTAAAGCCTAGTACGCAGATCGGGAAAAATTTTGTCTCCCATATTATTTTTTCCTCGAAAAATTTTACCTTGGATTGTTTTCCGAGGTACGCAGCTCGCGAGCAAAATTGATACTTTTGTGCTTTGCTGTACTTTAATATGTCAAAAAGTCTCCACTAAATTTTGTCAGGAAGAAGAATGATAGAAACATTATTTTGGGGGACAAATTTTGACAGCCACCGTATTTCTAAGTGATTTTTGTCAATACTGGTTTTATGTAAAAGCTGCTGATGCTTCCCTCGAAAGCATCAAGAAGAGATTCTAAAAAGGTATGACCGACTTTTGTAAGACAACCCATTCCATAAATACACTAAAAAAAAACACTTACACGAATATTTATTGCTTGATAGATACTTGGCAGTATTTTTTATTTCTCTAAATTCAAACTTTTGCGCGATATTTGGAAACGTTTTGTAGAGATTAAAATTGTAGAGATAAAATTTGTCTTTGCTCGATCTGCCTACTAGGCTTAAACTGTAAACTTGTGGATGTGATTGCCATTTTTGGTCTGTGCGTTTTAAGATATTTAATTTGTGAATTTTTGTTTTATATTTCAATGTTTTTGTATCAGCTGGTGCCGCAAAAATGGACAAGCACAACATTAAGTTTCGTCATCACAATACAATAAAATAGTTATGTATGTATGTACATATATACTTTTAAATTGAAGATATTTATTTATTTTTTATAAAAAGACAAACTTATACTTAATTTTATGTACTGTAAAAGACTACGTCTTATTTGTACAATGTAACTAAATAAAAATTGAATTGAATTGAATTGATTATTTCTGATTTTATTTTTTTGAATCAAATTGTACTTTGGAAAACTTTTAAATAGTTGAATTATTTATTTTTTTTTTAATACCAAATTCGTTTTCGGTACAATTGACTGCATTTCAGTACAATTTTATTCCTGATTTCAGTACAATTGAATAATTTCATTTTCCATCCCTGAATAGGGAGATATATAAATTATGTCGAGTTGATAATTTCACAAAAACTTGCTATATATAAGGGAGTCTGCAATAAATTTGAGTTTTAGAACGTTGCAAAGAAAATTGGAAAATATTGTGGTTGTTTTTACAAATATCTAATTTCAAAGCGATTTTGAGTGAAGGAATTTTTGTATCATTGAAGATATGAAAATTATTTCGGTTTAAGTGGAGTAATTAAATTAAATTGGGTTCAGGTCACTTGAGCTTTTAATGGAATTTTTGTATTTTAATTTTAATAAAATCCGGATTGAGATTTGTATGAAGCCAATGTGGGACATTTAAATCTCATTTTTATTTGCGATAAACAGGGTGATTAGCATAAGGTGCGGCAAAAAGTTAGTGCAAGTAGGTTGGGAGAGAGAAGTCTATTTCATCTCGTTAAGCCGACAGGGGCAGTTATCTAAACAAAAATTATTAAGAACAACGGTAACACTTTCCATACCATGCGATACCCCTTTTTGTAAAGCCAGGAATCTCTTCTTTTATTTTAAAATAAAGTTGTTTTAGTGAACAGTGTTTAAAAAAATTGATTTTTAAAATCAAAGTTTTGGAAAGACTTTGTTTTTCAAAATTTTACCTAATTGTTTGCAAATTTCAATGCTCCTTTTAATTTTTACTCAAAAAAAAAAAAAAAAAAAAACAAAACAAAAAAAAAACCGATGCACAAAAATATTTTATACTTTTACCGACTATTTTCTAAGAGACGCCTTTTTTAAATTCATACGTGACTGATCTTTTAGGTCAACTAATGAATAAAAGGATTAACCTACCTTTAATTATATTTTAAAGATCCAGAAAATAATTAACTTACAATAAAGTGTCAAAGTACCTACTGGATTAATTCTACTCTACATTAAGTTTTTTTCACTGAGAACACCTTATTACTCACGTTAAGTTAAGATTGACCTGTTTAATTTTTTTTTATTACGGACGGTTGTGGCAGCGATCTACCTGTTGGGGCTAAGATAAAAAACCTTGGACTTCGCGACTTCCACCATTAGCTAAACCGAAGCAGAAGTGCTTGTCGAGATTTTGATCAACTTTGACATTACGGTGATAGCGAAGTTGGTCCCACAATTCTGTCTTTCCGACTAGAGCCTATTTTCTTTAAACTTGGTAGATATCACTTTTAATTTTTCCCCCCCAACACGATTTTTTCTTTTTTTTTATGACCAATAATAACGGTACCTGCCATATGATTTTTTTCGGAATTTTATTTTTTTTTCTCAAAAACTGTTCCACAGAATTTTTTACAAAAATTTTGAAAAATTTCATTTAGTTAAACCTAGGTATTGGTTGAACAAATTTTCCACAAAATGGTTATTTTTGGTAGCCCCCCTGGGTTTATTTTTTTGTTTTTGATTTGCTCGAAAACGGTATAACCGATTTAAATCATTTTTTTGTGCTAAAGCTCCTCCAAAGTTTGAATATTATAATTTATAACATATTAAAATTTTCAATTTTTTATTTTTTTTTTTTTGATTTAAAAAAAAATCAAATTTTTTTTGGTAATACATTACATATAATACATATTTCGAAAACCCAATGCTCGATTTTTTTCAAACTTGATCAATAAAAGTTTCTTAACATAATCTATAAGATTTGAGAAAAAAAATTGTTTTTCCTAAAACTAACGGTAAACAATTTTTTCGAATTTTGAATTTCTCATTATCGACATAATGGATTTTAATGAATTTTTTTTTTTATAGAGGAGCTTCTAAAAAGTTTAAAAAACATTGAGTTTCAAAAGTTAAAAAAAAATATTTTTTGAGTTTTTGAAAAAAAAAATCTATTTCTTTTTGGAAAATTCGACATCTCAAAAACGGCTCAATATTTTTATTAATTTAATTTTTATTCGAAAAATAAGAAAAACCTTAAATTTGCGTACCAAAATTTTTTCTTAAAAATGTTTTAAAAATTTTGTATATAAAAGCTTATTTTTTTAAGAAACCACTACAACGCCTTATAATTTTTGTTCTTGCATAAACTAATAGTTGCTTGAATCACATATGGCATCCTGTTTTTAGCACCAACTACGAACGGAGTTGTTTTAGTCATTTAAAAAATGAATTTTATGCTTATGACCATTTTTCGTCTTTAACATTCATTTTTGAAATTCTTAGTCTTTTACATAAGAGCAAGCTCGTGCGATCCAGTCGTGCATTTTATTTTTAAGAACAACAATAAAAAAAATACCAAGAGGTTTCAGTTCTGTATTTAATTGACTAAGAACATTTTTAGTTCCACTTTTGGATAAACTGCCAAAGCTTAAATATGTTGGAATTATCTACGTAAAATTCTATAAATTTAAGCTTCTTAGAGTCTACGTCTAAATTGGACTTGCTAAGCATTTCTCTTGGCAACGACACCAATTCTAAATCCCGAAGCTTAACATCCTCTTAAAAGTCGAAGAATAACACCGTAGAAAACCTTATGCCTTTTTTAGTAAGAAGCGTCTCAAAATGTTGTTTCAAACCTCGGAACTGATATTTTTGAATGATTTTTCTTGATCTCACATAGTCGGAACACACGCAAATTTGGAATCAGAACATTTATATAATCAGATTTGAAAGCACTTAACTAATTGGAAAGAATGGTGTGAAAGGACATGTCAGCTTCAGCTAGTCTTAGTATTTGTTCACTTTTACCAACACAAATATGTCAAGTTTTGTCCATGAAGTAGATCCTAAGAGTCTAAATATATGTTTTTCGGATTGAAAATCGGCACAAGAGCTTGCCAAGATCTCAATTTTGGGGGTTGCTGTCTTAAAGGCAGGAAAAAACGAATTTAACCTATATAGTCACCGAACCACATTGAATAGTAAATTTTTTCGAGCAGCATTTCAAGCATCTGTTAAATGGGACATAATGTAGAGCGTGTAATAGGGCAATATAGCAATAAACAACCAGCTTACAATCAATGAAGAACCAGTTCCACCACCCAGTATAGAAGAGGTATAGGCTTAGCTATAAAAAAATAAACTTAAGAAGAACACGGTCGCAGGATCAGATGGTTTACCTTTTCAAATACGGAAGTGATATGGGTGCGAAGGGAGCATGCCCGATAAAATTGGATCATTACATCCAAGGCCTATTGAGCATATCCCTACTAAATGCCGCATATAATTATAATTAATTCTGTAATAATTTAGTCGGCAAGTATCAGTGTGGCTTCTGATCCAGCAGATCGACCATATACCAAATATTCACATTGTAGCAAATCCTGGAAAAGACCAACGTTTCAAGTCGAGACTCCAAAGCTGCATATGATAGCATTTATCGTCAGGTACTCTATAAATGGTGATAGCTGATCTCGCAATCCCTGGAAAAATGATCCAGCTTTGTCGCGTACATCGATTAGGGCAAAATGTAGGGTACTATTGATAGCCTAAACTTCGAAACAGTTGAGGAATTCATCTGCCTCGGAATTAATTTTAACTTCACGAACGACACGAAGAATTACCGCTACTTCATCGGTTAAGCTAACAAATGAGTTTAAAGCTACTCTCTTGTAAGACGAAATGCACAAGACCTTATACTATCAGTCCTGCTCTACGGTGGCGCCGAGTATTGCACTATAAGCAGAAAGGAAGACATGATATGGGGCTCTTTAGAAAGAAAAATTCCTTGACGGATATTTGGTCCTGAGGAGGGCGAATGGAGGAGAAATTAAAACCACAAACTCACCAAGATGTGAATGTAGTCCAGAAAGCCAAAACAAGTCAACTGCATTGGTTCGGCCACATTGAACGGACAACAATGCTGAAGCTAAGAGAGTCTTCATACCCCAGCCCTCATGTTCCAGGCGACAAGGAAAACATTCGATTGAAAGACCAAGTCATCACGGATGTCAGAGCACTTGGCATAGATGACTAGAAGTCGCGTGCTCGGGATCACAAGAGATGGAAAGCTGACGTGTCTAATGCCGATACCCTCCATGTATCAAGAGCCGGTTAAGTAGAACTTTGGGAGCACTCGCTCGGTGCTCCTAGTCATACGTAAAATCGCCACCTGATTGTAAGAACTTCCTTGACTTTATTTTAATTTCCGAGGTAGGTATGTAGTAAAATGCAATCTTACCTTATGTACCTAGTTTCGTATGTACCATTCAAAAGCTTACAATCAAGATATTTTGGCTATATCAGAATCAGAAGGGATCAGGAAGAAAAGTCCTTTAAATATGATTTTAACCAGATATTTTAAAAATAGAAAGTCGAGTTACCTAGATCTTGAGCTCAGGTGGCGAAATATAAAATAAAAAAAAACCTTATCTAAAAATACGTTTATACTGTAAAATATTAAATGAACCTTACCTTACCTAACCTCATAAATAAAATAAAGGAAATCAGTTTTCCAACTTAAGCCATTGCATTTCACGAAATCAATATTATTCTATTCATCTTAAAGGACAAATTATTTATTATTTAATGGCATCTGTTTATGCATATACATATGTATAAGAAAAATTTACACTTAAGACCATGAATGCGAAGTCTTAAGTCAAACCTTCCCTGCGTGGCAGAGCAAAATAAAATAATATTTCAAGTAGATACATATACTTGCCCTTCGCAAATGATGTACCCAATAAAAACGATGTCGTTTATTCTTGCACAAACAACCCTGAATCCGAAATCAACATCCTTCCATAAAAAAACAATTAACACAAGTTAGAGCGAGACAGAGGATATTTATTTGAGTTGATGTCACCGCGGCGTATTATATAAAATATCATTTATTATCCCTCTTTGAATAAAGAGGCACAAACGAACTCCCGGAAAGGCCGGTCGGTTATTCCTGACCTGGACTTGCAATCGTCGTTATTTTGTCGTCTCTATAGCCTTCCTGGAAAGGATCAAATTACATGCTGTTGCTGCCGTAAATAATCTATATCTGTTTTATAAGCCCTATTTAGAATACGCATTCGAGAAGGGACAATAATTACACTATATGGGATTATGATTGTCCTTGTATGTAGAACTAAACACGTTGTCTATATGCGGCTTTATTTTAATCCCCGATGCGTATAGCAATATACTTTGAACCAACACAAATGCAAACAAGCACACATACCTAGCTCTGAGGGTTGTATTTTTCAGTTTTTTCTATCTCGATTATGCATTGATTGGTTTTTCAATTTTCTATTTTTAGTTTATTAACGGTTCTTGATATCGAAAGATCGTTTTTCTCGAATATCGGTTCGGTTGTGCTGAATCGATTTCGCTTGATTATAATCAGTTATTAGATTTTAATCAATCAAACAGTTTAATAAACTAAATTAATTAAAAGTTTACTACAAACTTATAAAAAAAAATAATTTTAAATGTTACTAACGGAGGATCAAGTTCATGAGGTAAAATTTAAAATAAAACTGGATTTAAATTAATTGCGTTGCGTGATAATCATGTTGCATGCAACACCGCAAAAAGTGTTTTGTGTTTGGTTAGCGAAGACTTTTTTTTTTGGATTTCGTGTTTCATGTGATTTTTGTGTTTGTGCCACAAATTATACCCTTTTAATGGATCATCATCAACAAGAATATGCAGCTACCGGATTTTGCAACAAAATTAGGACCAATTTTCGATGCAAACTTAAACGCTGTGTATCAGACATGCTTCGTTATTTTTTTTCTTCGTTATTTTTGAAGTTGGGTGTTTGATTAAAAGTTGTGTTCGAATTAAAATAAAAAAACAGCACAGCATCCATCTTTGAGTTTTATAATTTCATAAATTCAAATGCGCAGAATTGTTTTGAAATAAATAATAAACTTGTTTTCTTCAACTTTGCCTTGCGAGTTTTTGTGCAATTTCAGAAGCATGTTGATTTAAGAAATATTTTTTGTCCATTTAAAATAGTTTATATAACATTTTTAAGCTTAATTAAAGAAACATGTTAAAATAGAAAATACACAACTAGGTTTTTTCATATTTAACTAAACTACAATTAAAATGGAAGGGCTCAGTGAATACATACAAATAATGTTCATAACTAAATTGCTAATTTTTGATTAAATTAAAAATTATTAAATAAGTCTTCAATAAAGCTCTCTGGCATATCGAGCAACAATATATTTATTCAATTTATTTTATTGGTTTTCCTTACAACTGTTTAAAAATGGCGTTTTCATATTAACTTTGCAATTGTTTAATCTTCATTGTTATGAAAGAGTATAATAATTCAGTAAAGTATTTAAATGAAAGTAAGCAATTTGTCTATGATTAAGAGCTGTTTTTAATGTCCCATTTTATATTATTAAAACATGTAGTCTCGTAAAAGAATAGTTTAGCAAAACGACCATAATTTTATTCCATCAAATTTAAGTAGTGATTAACTCTTGTATTTTTACAAAATATTTTAGTGTTGTTCGAAGATATAAAGCTGCTGACTTATAGCAATGTTCAAACCGTAATTTCTTTTTCTTAATGTTTTCATATTCAGAAAATGAATTTCTTACTTTTTCTCAAAAATAAAAATGTTCACTTAGGATTTTAAAAGACCTTCAAATTATTATTAAACTTTCAGCACATACAAATAAGTGAATAAAAACATACTATCATCCAAGAACTCATTGAATTAATTTATAATTAATGGGCACATAAAATGAGTTCTGTTCAGTGACGCTGTTCCGAACAGTTTGGAACAGAAAAGTACACCTTTTTGCTGTTCAATGAGAAATTTTCTGTTTGTAAACTGTTCTGATATGCTGTTCAATGAGTCTGTTTGGAACAGTTTGAAACAGTTAAGAACAAGATTTCTTGCCCTCGCTTTTTAGTTAGAGAAAGGTAGAACAGATGACTGACTGTTCTTACTTGTCTGGCATTTCTCATGGAAACTGTTCTGTTCTGCTCTATTCTGCTCTGTTCTGTTCTGTTCTACTCTGAACTTTTATTCCGTGAACAAAACTATGATATCCAAAAAATAAAAATCCAAAAAGTTACAATATCTGTTTCCTGGTAGAAGCCTAAGTGAGAAAGTAGAACCTCTTTGCATAATGGTAAGTGCGTTGGACTGGCATGCAGAAGGTCTTGGGTTCGATTCTCAGGCACTGCAGAAAATTTTTTCAGAGGTGTACTGCCTCTTTAAAAGAATTGACAAATCCTTTAAAATCTATCGATTGATTTACTCAATATAGTTCACAAAAACAAAAACTATATATTTTTTATATTTTGTTGTTTAGGTATACTTCTCCTTTTTTAATAGTATCTACTCGTATCTATCTCTTGTCATGAGAGAAGTGCTGCCATTAGCCGTTCCGAATCGGCAAAAAGTTGTAAGTCCCCTCCATTCCTGGTAACACGCAGACAGGATTGGTTGAGAGTTGTAAGTCACTTCGTTTAGGCTCTCTACGAGAGGTTATGGTCCCCTGAGAAGTACAGAAATCTAAAAATTTTCAATTCGGAAAGCCCAGCAGTTTTCAGTATCACATAAGCAAACAAAAACAAATATTGACAGCTAGTCAAAACTTGGCGAAAACAGAAATCAAATACTTTTAAGCCCGCGATAAGATGAATGCAGTACTTTTTTTGTTTTTCAAACATTTTTTTTTTTTAATTATTGTTACTGCCTTAAATTAACAATTAATAAGTAAATTCTTTTATTTTTATCAAAAAAAAGTAGAACACAGGAAAAATGAAAGTTTTTCACCAAATTTTATTTGACAAGCCTTTTTTGTTGAGTACTGCTACAATTATAGGAGAAGAAGATAAAAAAAATGCAATTCAATTTTTAAAAGGGTCCACTTAAGCATTATGTCCATCGAAAAAACGTTTAGTGCATTTCCTATTTCAAATCATATTTTTGAAGTACCTACTTCTTTTATAACAATCCTGAAACCGAAATTGAATATTTCGTCATAAGTGTATCCAAGTAGCTTGAGGGATTTTCTTACAATCTTTTCTACTTTTTTAAAAT
Source organism: Chrysotoxum bicinctum (assembly GCA_911387755.1). NCBI lineage: Eukaryota > Metazoa > Arthropoda > Insecta > Diptera > Syrphidae > Chrysotoxum > Chrysotoxum bicinctum. Next base: position 182,851,001 of record OU426987.1, read on the forward strand.
TATTACACCTATATTAATAAAGATGGTGGAGGTTTATCGTTAAGTCCTGGACTAAGTGGAAAATTTCATTAATAAAACAAATTTTCTGCTAAGTGACGTTTACTAACTATGATTAAGCTAAACCACCGACGTAGGTTTGTTTTATCAAAAAAATTAAACCAAAGCGCGAAGTGCGTGTCTTCACGATTTGTCAATTTATTCATTTTGCTTCGAAAGCCAAGCAGTTTAAAAAAATGAAAAATACAAAAGGATTTAATGTCATAAGTGAATTTCGACAAGTCATTGAAGCATTTCACAGCACCCAGCACCCATATTATGGTTAAAAAAACAGGCAGAAGAAAGCGGTTAATAATATTTGAATGTGAAGTAAATTAAGACAGGATTTGAAATCAGAATCGAAACCAGAAGCACCCACAGATTCATATATCTAAACGTCAAACTCCACAGCTGTGATTTTTTGTATCCTAATTGTGCGAAAAATATTTTTAAACAAACATAATTCTTGATTTTCATTATTCTCTAAATTTGATGTTTCACATATACAATCACAAAAAAACTTCAGAATCACCAGAATCAAAAAAAGTATTCAGTTGGGATTCCGGATCGGAGAGATTCCGGATTGCCAAATAAAAACGACATAAAACACAAGCAAATGACAATCAATTTAGGAAACCACAGAATATAAAAAAGAGATGGCTTACTTGTTGTAGTAGATTTTTTTTTTTTTTTTTTTTTTTATAATTTACAATTTACTCGCGCTCAAGGGATTATGATTACCCTTTAAATGTTTCAACACAGCGTGGGCGTGAAGCTACGGAAGAGAAAGAAGGATAGGAAAGTGACACGATGTTGAGACTGAAGGTTGTTGTCTCAGATTTTTTATCTCCAGGGATGGCGGCTTAACTAAAGCGGAGGACTGCCGTGTCTTATTTATATGTCCCTTATAATTCGCATTATTGTTTATTCGTATTCATCCTTGTTGGGCATACTAGTTTAACTCAATCACATGTTGTTAGTGTTATGCCTAAACAACATGTAATGAGTAAACTAGCAACCCATTGATGACAATTTTAGAAGGTTTTAATGGAATTAAAGAAAACATAGACGACGGCAGGGATCGAACCTGTGATAATGAGGTTGACAGGCGAACACACAACCATCGTGCCACGGCCACCGCTTAAGGGATTTTTGATAAACGTCACTCAACTATTCCTCGAACATTTCGTTTTTATTAATGTAAATATTTAAGCCATGGCTTAACTTCTATTCTACGGTTTAGCAAAACCATGGAATACAGGTGGAATAAGCGTTTTTTATTAATACGGCTGTTAATGTTTTCTCTCAACAATGGAAATAAATTTTACCAAAAATCTTCAATAAATATGTACATACCGTTGTTTTTATAATTGAATTCTGTGCAGCTCTGGCGTTATTCATTTGATGACATTTTAATCACGTTTTCTCATAATGGCTGTTTTCCAGTTCAGTTCTGATATATTCCTTTATTGAGTCTTGGTAAAATATTGGCGTCGACGTTCCGTTTTAAATATCCCCAAAAGACTAGAAGTTGATCGATTGATATTAAATCGCGCAATGTAAGCTCCATTTCGCCACATCACAGGTCCAGGAAATTTGTCACGAAATAAACCCATCTGATTTGATCTGTATGGCACTATGCAGACCATCATCAGTTTTGGGTAAATACAGGGGCGAACGCAGGTAGGGGTTTTAGGGGTTCAAACCCCCCCCCCCCCCGAAACGACCAAAAAAATAAGGGTTTATTTTGTTAAAAAAAAAAACAGTGTTATTTTCGTGCCATAAATTCTTCTGCTAGTGTTGTTTTTTCTTACGACTTATAGGTACTACTTGCCTTAAGTAATGCATTCGTAAAAAAATCGAACTCAAGATTTTTATCAAAGTTAATATTACTATGATAGCGAAGACGAAAAATGTGGGTCCCAAAATTCTGTCTGTCTGTCTGTTCGACTGCGGCCTAAAAGGCTGGGCCGATTTTCGTTAAACTTGGTAGATATCGTTTTGAATTTTTTCCCCCACACGTTTTTTTTTTTTTTTCCTTTTCTTTTTAAGACCAAAAAAACGGTAGCTGCCATACGATTTTTTTTTCGAAATCTTATAAATATTTTTTCCTCTAAAACTGTCCCACAGAATTTTGAAAAAAAAAATTCATAAAATTTCATTTTGTCATTTTAGGTAATGGTTGAAAAATTTTTTCCAAAAAATGATTATTCTTGGAAACCCCCTTGGGACCATTTTTTTGGCTTTTTGATTTTCTCGAAAACAGTACAACCGATTTTAATCATTATGAAGCCCCACCAAGGTTTAAATATTTTTGCGTATACAAATTTTAAAAGTTTTATTTTTTGATTATTTAAAAAAAAATTCAAAATTTTTTTCTGGAAGCTCAATATTTCGAAAACCCCATGCTCGATTTTTTTTCTAAACTTGATAAATAAAAGTTTTTAATATAATCTACAAGGTCTGAGGAAAAAAAATTTGTTTTACCTAAAAATAAAGGTACCCACAATACAAATGTCAAAAAATGGTTTTCGAAAATCGTATTTTTCAAAAAATGGCTCCGAGAATTTTGATAGTTTTTTTTTGTTTCGATTAAACTTTACTTTTAGAGAAGCTTCTAAAAAGTTTAAAAAAAAACATTGCATTTTAAGACTTTAAAAAAAAATATTTTTTTTTTTAATTTTTGACAGAAAAAAATTATTTTTTGTTGAAAATGTGATACCTCAAAAACTGCTTAATATTTTTTTTGTAAATTAAATTTTTATTCGAAAAATAAGAAAAAAGTTTAAATATGCGAACCAAAATTTTTTCTTAAATATGTTTTAAAGATTTTGTATACAAAAGCTTATTTTTTTAAGAAACCACTAAAACGAATTACAATTTTGTTCTCGCATAAACTAATATTTGCTCAAAACACATGTGATCCTGTGCTTATCTCCAACTACTAAAGGAGTTTTAGTCATTTAAAAAATGAATTTTATGCTTTTTCTGTTAGCATTAATTTTTAAAATTCTTAGTCTTTTACATAAGAGCAAGTTCGTGTGACCCAGTCGTGCATTTTATTTTATGTGTCTTCGTATTTTAACGCAACTGTCTTAATTTGAATTAATGATTAAAAAATATAGAAGAATCGAACAGCAGTTGCGTTTTTGATAATTAACATTATGTATAGGGCAGAAAACGGACTAACGGAGCAAATATACCGATACAGATATCCGTGTTAATCTTAAGGGCTGATTTATGGCTAATAAATGATTTCGATTTATATAAGTTTGAGTTATTAATGGCTCCAAGGTCGGAGTTACAGCAATAGAAAAAAACTCAACCATTTCGTTTGTGTGAAAGTTACAGTTACAGATGAGTAGCACAACATAGCACCCTCTGAGAGCGTTTTGGTTATAATTATGTAGTATAGTTAACGTAGGTACCAATTGAGTGTTGATCTGTTGATGGTGTCCTTATGTTTTCGTATAACTCTTTGTCCTATGATCACAAAAGTACAACAAGTTATAACTTCACGTACTAATACATATATACCGGATTTAGTTTTGCAGATTTGGACCACTAAGCGGAGATAGAACTTATTATAACTCTATTGTTAGGTACACTTATGGAATCACTTACACTCTTTTTCTTCTTGTTGCATTAATGATATTTTACGAACCAAATGATGGCCTCCATCACAGGGCCCGTAGTAAAAGTCTATGTCTAAGAATTAATTCCGGAATAAAAATGTCCGAATGGGAAGCACCAAAAAACCCCCTCGTAGTGAATATTTTCCAACTTTTGGTAACATTATTCAAATTTGCCAAATAGGTATCCGTTGCAACATCTTTATGATGTTTTGTTTTTGCGATAAGCTGTATGAAATTGTTCCGATAGGTCCTATCCCTAAGAGCAAATATTATTTACTTATAACATATTTATGATAATTACAATAAAGAATATGTAATTAACAAGTACCTACAGTATAGTAATAAAATAATATATTTATGAAAATCTCATATTTTTTTGAAAACCCCCCCCGAAATTATTTTCTGCGTTCGCCCATGGGTAAATAGATCTTTCAAAAAGGCAATACATTCACTAAAACAGGTTCCATCATAATTTTTGAACAAATATTACATATCTCAATAACAGTCAGCCTCAAGTCTTTAACAAATATTTCACTCGTTGTAGATGGAGAGGTTGTTCCACTATTTCTCTTGGTTTTTCAGGAGGTCCAGATGCTACAGTTTTGTTTCTTTAATTGCCTAGAGAATTAAAAATAAACTCAATGACTCAATGATTCTGCATACAATGCATTTCATTGATTTCCAGCATCCAATCAGCAAAACTAATATATGACCTCACAGTTTAGAGTTCAAAAATTACGCAAAATTTTAAATCACAACTCTTGTCTGATGACACAAATAAACTAAAAAATATGACTAGATAAAAAATAAAAAGTGAAACACAGTGGATGTCCAGTTCAACAAATGATATAGGACACTTTTAATACAAAACGGGTATTTCACCTCTATCCCACGATTTTACTAAACCGTGGAATAAGAGAACCTACCGATTACAATGTTTCATTAATAAAAACAAAATGTTCGTGGAATATTAAAGTGACGTTTACAAAAAATTCCTAAAGAAAATCTACTACAATAAGTAGATGATATATGCGTTTTTGGTTACTTGAAATTTTCACCAAGATTCGCAAAGCTGGGTTTTTATCGTATGGGTTTTGACAGCAAATTGTGATAATTTGTAAAAATAAAAATATTAGGCTCACTTTACCAAATTCACCTTCCTCTTGTAAATATCATATTTCTTTCAAAATTATTATCATTTTTTAATAGTTTGTGTTTTATCTGTTAGTTTTGTTCTTATTTAAAAAATGGAATATTTATCTGATGGAAATCATAACTTTAAAATCCATAAGAATATATCCACCTCATGTATCCTCATTTAGGTCATCTTCAACAATTGTTATAAGTTTCTTCAATTTTCCTTGGAAAACCTATATTTCTTCCTATTCACTAAGCACTTATCCAATATCTGGTTTTGTATATTTTTTTTTCTTGTCGTTGAAGACTGATTATCCAATAATTGGAAATGGCATTCGAGCTCGATAAATCTAGTAAACATCATTATTTTTTTTAAAAGGTGTCATGAAAAAAAGTCCAATGTAATAAAGCCCGAAACGAAATTTTGAAATTGCAATAAAGTCCAGAACGATTTTGGACTTTATTTCACTGTCAAGAGTGCAGAGTTGATGATTAATCATAGAATTAAGTTTAATTAAGACCTCGGTACTACACACGCTAATAAAACTGACACTATCAAACAAGTAAAAATAAGAACAAAATGTTAAATGTTATGTTAAGTTATAAGCATTATGCCTTATGCATCTTATAAAATTGTTAATTTCAAAGCATGTCTTTTAACTAGTGTCTTGCCAAACCTATTTTTTTTAAATAAACTGCACGTCAAAGACAGTTAAGTAACAGATGTTGCAAACATATTTTTTTAATTTATTAAAGTCATGAACGCAATTTTGAGCGAATTAGTTAGATGTTAAAAAATTGTCAGTACTTGTATTTGGCTATGTTAAAATGTTGTTTTTGAAAATTTTCATCGAATTCAGCTCATACCTTTTCAAATTTTTTATTAAAGTTAACATCACTGAAGTATTTCAAACTTTACTTCAAACTGTCAGAAGAAAGGTCTGTTCGCTTAGTTTTTCGCACGAACAGTCATTGTTTTAGGTGTGTTCAGAAACAATTTATAAAAAAATAGCTTTGCCACGAAACTTGTTAAAAGTGTGAAAATGCTATTAAAAAAGCCTTGAAGCTCGCAAACTGCTAAGTAGTATTATACTTTTACACTAATAAGGCTGTTTAAAATGTCATCCATGGCAAGTGTCGTTAGTTGAGTTAGATCAGTACTGAAAGGATAAAATAGATATTCGATGATTTTAACTTCATTCAAATCTCAGAAATACTGAAGCTTTATTTAAACTAGTATCGAACACAAACATTATTCATAATTTGACTAACATTTTACGCAATTTTTTTTTATCTAATAAAGGGACTTTTTTCTTGTAGATTATCTACTGTCGAACATACCTATAGAATAACTTCATTTTATCCAAAAGCCTGCAGCTAAGCCGCATCTTAAACTAGATTAAACTAAACTAAAAATCACACTTAAATATTTTTAAACTTTTTGTTTTTCCACCGGCCAACTGACGAATCTCATTTCTTCAAGTTGTATTTTCGTCTTTAAATAAATTTTCATCGTTTTAACGGTCTTTTCACTGTAATTGGAATTGAATTCTTTAGTAGAAGTTTATCCTATTTACAACGGCAATTCATAAAATGGGGCAGATGAATATTATAGGTGCCTATTAAATAACTATACATATGTACGAGAGTTTGAATTTTAATTTAAATTAAAAACTTAACCACACTACGTATCTCGTCGTCGTCATCGTCGTCGTTCGGCGGCTAGGTAAGCCAAATCCATCACATAAATTCGCCCGTACATAAAGCTGTGATGGGCGGATTGACGCCCTCATAATTCGCAATGAAAATTACAATATACCAAAGAGGCAATGGCAAAGAGGCGAGGAGCTACAACAGAAAACATCATAAAAGGGCCGTTTCCAGCCAGCTTAGGGTCTGTTTCTTGGCCCCTTCAGGCTATGGCACTAACAAAGCTTCGCCAAATATGAACTACAACTACATACATGTACACACAACATGCATACCATTTTGTGATTGGATTTTTTTTTTAATAAGTTTTTGTTTTTAATTTAAATTTATGAAGGATACGTTCGGCGGTGAATATTGTTAGACGTGTGTTGTAGACGCTGCGCTGGCTGGATTGCAAAGACGAGTCATCCCGGCCGTTTTATGCTTCCATCAATTCAGGTGGATATGGCCATAAATCCCTGGGAGGAGCGAACTCAAGAGCCATGTTCACTCATACACACAAGAATACCTTCATCTGATCACCATCAGGAGAGCCATTAATGAGTGGCACAGTGAATGGCTTGTAATGTAATCAGGATTAAAGCTAAAGGGGTCCAGCAGATATGGAGAAGTGCCGAGTGCGGCATGGCTGCAGTTTATTTGGAGTTGCGTGATGGGCGTGGTAAATTGGAATCAATCAAAACCGAGGAACATATGGTTTTCTAGGTTATAGACTTCGCGATTTAATGCATTTCGAGAAGTTTGAATAATCGCGATACTACATCAATCTGTTCAAATCGTGCACAACATTCGACGGGATATAAATTCGTTTACTCTCCAAAAGTGATTAAGAAAGATATCTTTAAGATACAAGATTCCATCATGTGCGGTTTTTTTTTTGTGTCTCTGAGATTGAGCAACAAACTCTTGTTGTGTTTTTTTTTGGTCAAATTCTATGAACAGGAAAGTCAAAATATTTCACTCCTCTCCTCTGTCGGATCAGCACAATGAAAATGATCAATGGGTATCACCTCATAGAGAGTCTATGGGTATACTCGTACCTTTACCGCATGATACCCTACGAAGATACTTGGGAAAATGTTTTTGTTTGCTTAGAATACTTATTTTACTTGCCCTGGGCTAGAGTGGTGACGAGGGATTGTGTTTTCTTTTTTATTTGAGCTCATTCAGCAGTCGGCGCATGCCCTCTTCGAAGACCCGGGGTGCATTGTAACACCTAAGGTGTTTAGGGATTTGCCGGGCGATTATATTAGCACAAAAGAGGGTTATCGGCAGATCAAATCTGCCACAACGAACAGAAGATGAGGTCCACTCTTCTTCAATGGTAAGGTCAGATTGGTGTTGACACAAAATGTGTGGTTGGCATATATGTAGTTTTGTGTACAGAGGATTAGCTAAGGCTGTTGTTAGGGGTTGTTATATTCCAATTAGCAAACACGATATTATTATCCGGTTATCTGTAGAATATTTGTATATGTATTCTCTTTTATTTGTTCTTGAATATAATAATAATGTAATATTGTTTTTTTTTTCGTTTTGCCATTAGCTCTATGAAATCAATGATGACCCTAAACGCAAAGAGTTCCTTGATGACTTGTTTTCCTTCATGCAGAAGCGAGGTAAGTTTTTCTTTCTCTAATCACTCATTTTGATGTAAATTTTGGTAAACAGTTTTTTCTTTTTTTGGTATGGGAATATTTTCTTTTTTGGAAATTTTAGTAATTTGGGTTTTGATTTGATGTATTTTTTTGGTAAATTATATTATTATAAAACTGGAAATAAAATGTTTTTTTTCAAGATTTTCGAGTATCACGTGATTGAAAATTCGAAGATTATGTGAAGATTTGGGTTAAGATGAGGTTGTTGACCTTTCTCGAATGACATTTTTTTCCTTTAATTTATTGCATTTTTTTTCTTTTTTCATTCATGGTCAGTTGTTTTTTCTTATTAAAAAATTAACATAGATACTAAAAAAAATATGAGATTTTCATTAATATATTATTTTTTTACTATATTGTAGGTACTTGTTAATTACATATTCTTTATTGTAATTATCATAAATATATTATAAGTAAATAATATTTGCTCTTAGGGATAGGACCTATCGGAACAATTTCATACAGTTAATCGCAAAAAAAAAACATCATAAAGATGTTGCAACGGGTACCTATTTGGCAGATTTGAATACTGTTACCAAAAGTTGGAAAATATTCACTACGAGGGGGTTTTTTGGTGCTTCCCATTCGGACATTTTTATTCCGGAATTAATTCTTAGACACAGACTTTTACTACGGGCCCTGTGATGGAGGCCATCATTTGGTTCGTAAAATATCATTAATGCAAGAAGAAGAAAAAGAGTGTAAGTGATTTCATAAGTGTACCTAACAATAGAGTTATTATAAGTTCTAGGTCCGCCTAGTGGTCCAAATCTGCAAAACTAAATCCGGCATATATTAATACGTGAAGTTATAAGTTGTTGTAATTTTGCGATCATATGAAAAAGAGTTATACGAAAACATAAGGACACCATCAACACTCAATTGGTACCTACGTTAACTATATGTACTACATAATTATAACCAAAACGCTCTCAGAGGGTGCTATGTGCTACTCATTTGTAACTGTAACTTTCACACAAACGAAATGAGTGAGTTTTTTGCTGTAGTTCAACACACTCTGACCTTAGAGCCATTAATAACTCAAGCTTATATAAATCGAAATCACTTATTAGCCATAAATCGGCCCTTAAGATTAACTCGGATATCTGTATCGGTATATATTTGCTCCGTTAGTCCGTTTTCTGCCCTGTACCTATACATAATGTTAATTATCAAAAACGCAATTGCTGTTCGATTCGTCTCTATTTTTTAATCATCAATCAACTGTCTTACAGTTGCGTTAAAATACGAAGACACATAAAATAAAATGCACGACTGTGTCGCACAAACTTGCTCTTATGTAAAAGACTAAGAATTTCAAATATTAATGTTATTAGAGAAAAAGCATAAAATTCATTTTTTAAACGACTAAAACTCTTTAAGTAGTTGGAGCTAAGCACAGGATGCCGTGTGTTTTGAACAAATATTAGTTCATGCAAGAACAAAATTGTAATTCGTTTTAGTAGTTTTTTAAAAAAATAAGCTTTTGTATACAAAATTTTTAAAACATATTTAAGAAAAAATTTTGGTACGCATGTTTAAACTTTTTTATTATTATTCGAATAAAAATTTAATTTACAAGAAAAATATTAAGCAGTTTTAGAGATATCGAATTTTCAAAAAAAAAATAGATTTTTTTCTTTCAAAAATTCAAAAAATATTTTTACTTGCGATATAGGTACTATAGGGCAAGTTCTGCATTTGGAAAAAAAATCGAACTCGAGATTTTGATAAAAGTTGACATTACGATGATAGCGAAGACGAATAAAGTGGGTCCGGCAATTCCGTCTGTCTGTCTGTCTGTCTGTCTGTCTGTCTGTCTGTATGTCTGTACCTCGATCTAGAGCCTAAGCCACTGGACCTATTTTCTTCAAACTCAGTAGTTATGGGTCTTCGGTGATTCCCTAGAGGGGAAATTGAAATTTTTTTTTTAGCTCTAAAACTAACGGTACCCCCCATACACCCGTAATGCAAAATCTTATTTATCTCGAAAACGGCTCTAACGATTTTGATAAAAAAAATTAGGTGTGATATTATGGACATAGACTACATTTTGGTAAAAAAAAAATTTGGGGCAAAATGTTATTAACGGTACCTGTCATAGAACCGTTTTTTTGATTTTCGACTTACTCATTAACGGCTCTAACGATTTCAACCAAAAATTTTCAGCAGGAGTCCCCCTCAGTTTAAAATAATATTGTATATAAAAATATTCGAAAAATTATTTGTTGGGTTTTTTTGAAAAAAAATTTTTTTTTGAAAAATCAATATCTTCAAAACCTATGAAAGATTATTTTTTGAAATTATTTCCAAAAATCAATATTATTAAATACTTAAAATTCTCATCCCACATTTTTTTCTTGAAAAATTTTAAAGAAATTTCTTATATAAAAAATTTATTTATTTAATAATAAAACGATTTTTTTAAGTTTGTTTGAATAAATTCATACTTTTCTAGAAATCAGACGGCAATTTCATTTTAAATTCATGTTTTATAATTATAAAATGTATCTTAAATTCCAAAGTACTTTTACATAAGAGCAAGTTCGTGCGATCCAGTCGTGCATTTTATTTTTTTAAGTCTTAAAATGCAACGTTTTTTTTAAACTTCTTCGAAGCTTCTCTAAAAGTAAAGATTAATCGAAACAAAAAAAAAACTATCAAATTTCTCGGAGCCGTTTTTGAGAAAAATACGATTTTCGAAAACAATTTTTTAACATTTGTATTGTGGCCACCTTTATTTTTAGGTAAAACAAATTTTTTTTCTCAGATCTTGTAGTAGGTATACCAAGAAACTTTTATTTATCAAGTTTAAAAAAAATCGAGCATGGGGTTTTTGAAAATATTGAGTTTCCAGAAAAAATTTGAATTTTTTTTAAGAATCAAAAAGTAAAACTTTACTTTAAAAAATTTGTATACGCAATAATATTTAAACCTTGGACGGGCTTTATAATGAATAAAATCGGTTGTACTGTTTTCGAGAAAATCAAAAACCAAAAAAATGGTTCCAAGGGGGCTTCCAAGAATATCTAACCATTTTCTGGAAAAATTTTTTCAACCATTACCTAAAATGACGAAATGAAATTTTATGATATCTTTTTTCAAAATTCTGTGGGACAGTTTTTGAGAAAAAATATTTATAAAATTTCGAAAAAAAATCGTATGGCAGATACCGTTATTTTTGGTCTTAAAAAAAAAAGGAAAACAAAACGTGTGGGGGAAAAAAATCAAAACGATATCTACCAAGTTTAACGAAAATCGGGCCAGCCTTTTAGGCCGTAGTCGAACAGACAGACAGACAGAATTTTGGGACCCACATTTTTCGTCTTCTCTATCATCGTAATGTCAACTTTAATAAAAATCTTGAGTTCGATTTTTTTTACGAATACATTACTTGCCTTATAGTACCTATATAAGTCGTAAGAAAAAACAACACTAGCAGAAGAATTTATGGCACGAAAATAACACTTTGTTTTCTTTAACCGTTATTTTTTTGGTCGTTTGGGGGGAGGGGGGGTTTGAACCCCTAAATCCCCTACCTTACCCCTGGTAAGAGAATCTTAGGCGTTAAAATGAAAAGTGTTTAAGAGTGCTTTTTTATCTCGAGAACAACCAATCATTCAGAAAAGTTCAAAGTTATTTCTCATTGTGCATCTTCCCAATTTAAAATAATGAGGGAGAGATTTTCATAAGAGTATGAAATTATTTCACTTTCAACTGGACTTTTACACCTATGTTGACAATATAATTTCCCATGAGAATTTTATATACATTAATCGTGGAATAAATTTTTCATATCAGTTTTATGATAACTATTAAGCCAGAACTACACCTATCTCCGGCGTTTTCTATCTTTAAACTTGAATAAAACAGACCCTGAGTGAGATATTATTGAAAGTTTTTATTTGCAAAGAGTACCCTGCATGCCATTATTTTCGGAATATAACGTGGTTCAAATAACCGCCGCGACTTCGCCGCGCCAAAATTTACCCAAGTCAATTGAAAAACTCATCATCTTGAAAGCAGAACTCAACAAATAAAATTTGGAAAAGCTCACAACTTAAGGTCAATATTTGGAACTAACATACAAATTATATGGTTTTGATATTTTAACAAATTTAAAGAAAAGTGTTGAAATTTTGTATTTGCGTACATCGGTTTTCGACTTCGACACTTTTGAACTACTTACACAAACAAAAATCAAAATTTCTATCTTCGTTTTTATTCGAACAAATTATTTTTGAGTTCACTTGGAGTCTGCAGTCAGAAAGAAATTATAACTAGAAAATGATTTACTAAATTTTGTTAAAACATCATTTTGGAACACACAAAATTCAAAATTCTTTAAAAAAGTGAATTCAAAATTGTTTCAAAAAGTGCAATCAAAATAAGTTACACCAATCAGAACATTTAAATCAAACTTTCTGGAAAACTATTCTTTTGGTGAGTTTCGTTGTCATTATATTTGGCTCCTTTTAATTTCTCCTCTATCTCATAATACTTCCTTCGCCATTGTGGCCGATCTTGAGAAGAAATTAGAGTAAAACGTATCTGTAAGGCTTCTTAAAATTTAGAAAAATTGTGCTATATGTATGCATACCTGAAAATTGCCATTAATAATTCATAAAACAAAACTTTTCATTTTGTCTGTTTCCAAAATATTCAAAAAGAATTAAAAATATTTTTCAAAATTGCTTAAGTCTTTTTTTGGGTGCTGTGGATATTGTCTAAAGTATATCTTGCACGTGAGCCATTAGTTAAAGTTTCTATAAGACCTCAAGAATCTCAAAAATCTGAACGCAATTTTTCAATTTCTTGTTGTCAAATAGCTGGAGACTTTTTACGGATAAATCTTGCTCAGGTCTACTCTCTGGCTAATACAAATGGACAAAAAAGAATATCTGAAATCTCAGAAACTTGAAATGGCTGAGGACAGTGTGGTTTACGTCATTCGAAATCGAATATCAAACTATCATTCAGAAAGTTTTGAGTAAAAGTTGTCAGAATTAAAGATTTTATTCTAATGTCGATTTCCTTTACACATAAAGAAATCAATTTCTGTGTGAAGATTTTGATACCTCGCCAGATTTTGCATCTATTCACACCACAAAAATTGATTTTTCTTTGACAGGGATCAAGTTAATATTGTATCTGGCCTTTGTCTACAACCTTGAACTTTTTAAAAATTCGGACTTTGAATCTTACCGATTCCATTTAACTTAGATCATCGCTTACTCGCCGTGAAAAACCAATGTTTTTTGGGACAGAATCTAGCTTTGCGTGCCATTCACTTTGTTTTGAGCTTTAAAGGGCTTTTTTTCAGTTTTAAAACTTTTTTTGGGAGACTTTTTGTCGACAAACGATTCAGGCTGTTTCATGTAAACGGTGTCATGAAACTCACTGTTACTGATGAAACAACCGTTTGGTGTAGGTGCTTGTGACTTGCGAGTTAAAGCAAGAATCATGCGTATATGGCTCCATACCTCACTATACTGGGGTGAAAAGGTTTCTTGAAAATTAACTCAATAACTCGGCTCACATCCGTAGGTCACCGAACGTGATTTAAGTATTTGAATGCTGCCATCTGCTATATTTTTTTTAATGCAAAGACCCATTAGTTACCAAGGGCTTTTTTCCTGGTGGAAAATCGACTAACGACCAAGTTCAATTGTTAACCAAACATCCAAATTCTTTCTACATCGATGCCTACCATTGGGTGGTATGCAGAAGCCATTTGCCCAGTCGCATGATAATGAGCTCTGAGAATGAGCTCCAGATAGTGAGATTGAGCTTTTGCAATGAGACAAATCTCAATTTGCTATGCCAGAGACTTGTCTCATTTTATGTCACAGTCTCAAAAAGAAAACATTCATTTGAAAAATGTCTTCATCAAGTGAAAGTGACAGTAATAGCCCCTTAAGAAGAAACTAAGGATACCAATAGCTTTTTTGTGAACTTTTTAAAGAAAAATATTATGCTCATGACAAAAAGACAAATTCCGGAAGTAAACAAAAAAAGAAAAATAATGCTTTATTAGCTTATAAATCTGAGTGCGCAAAGAATTGGAAAAAAACAGATATGCAGCAAATTGCTAAGAAAATACCAAATATTAAAAACAGATTCAAAGAAAGTGCGACAGAAATAAAACAGGTAACAGAATAATGAAACTAAAATCATAGGAAAAAGTACAAGGGGATTTGTTTAATAGAGATGGAGGCTCACAAAATCCAAATCTTGTACTTACTCGTAATAGACTTGTAGGTCAGAAAATATTTTTTAGAGCACATTTATTATTCATTGCAACAATTGGTACACATAAGATTTTAGATTAAGAATTTTATTTTTCAATTTGTTTTATATACAATTTGACTTAAAACTAACTTATTACTAAATTAAATCATGTTGGCTCAACAATAGGGGCCCAACGTTCTTCATTTGTCTTTACATAATGCTATTTGCTTACAATATCATATTGATGTTTTCCTAATCTAATTCGTGATTTTTAATATTAACTAAATAATAATTTTTGATGAGTGGGCGTTATATCCCCTCTAGTGTTGATTGTTGGTCTTCTCGTAAAAGGGTGCGTTGTCGTTATGGATCATGTCTCCAAATTGATCGTCGTCAGTGATGGCTCGGGTGTATAGATACTTGTCACTAGGCTCTAGTTCATGCTGGAGAAGTTGTTGCACTTCTGTGTTGGGATGATCTTCCAAGTTCCTGATGATTTTTCCGGAGAGCTGCAATAAATACTCGTCTAATGGTATTAACTTTGCTTCTTTATACAGATTCCTTGTTGGTATATATTTGTTCGTCAGTGGGTTACGGTACAGTCCAGTGCAAATGCGGAGCATCTTTCTTTCAAAAGCTTCATCTTTTTCATTGCTGTAGGTGAAATAGTAAACCAGATGGGAAAGGCGTAGATCAGAACGGGTCGAATAAGTTGTTTGTACACAAGCAGCTTGGTTTTCTTACTTAGTCTATTTCGCCTCCTGAGAAGCGGATGGACCAAGTGCAGAGAATAGTTGGCTCTCTTCAACATCAAGTCTGCATGCCTTTTGAATTTGAATTTGTTGGAAAAGTTGATTCCCATGTACTTCGTTGATGATTTGACTGTCACTTCAGTGTAATGGTCAGGACTTCAATCTGACTCCGATGGTGGTAGGCCACTCGTGGGGTAAAGGCGTAATAGCCAGGTATCCACATAAAACACACGACACTACTGTCACTTCAGTGTTGTGTGGATAGTCTGGAAGCTTTATTTTGATTACATCAGAGCGTGTTGCAAACGCTCGTCTTCGAATGACAGTCACTGGTGTTCGGAAGTAGATGAGTTCAGCCTTTTCGCTGTTTATCCTCAGTCCCCATTTGACATAGTATTCCCATAGTTTTTTTAATGTGCTCTTGCACTCTCCTGGCAGCGATTTCTGGTGAAAAAGCGGTGGCGTATGTGATTGAGTCGTCTGCATAAAGCTTCGTCTTTGAACCTGATATGTTGGCTGGTTGATCAGCAGTGTAAATGTTGAACAGCAGTGGTCCAAGTTTTGATCCATAAAAAAGTCATGGGTTAGCAAATACTGAAACTCCGGTATGACTCTCTTTCTCTGCAGATTTTGAATGCTAACACTCGATAAAGAAAACATTAAAATGTTGATAAACTTTCTCACTCCGATGTTTTGCTTAAGCAAAATTTAGTTTTGACAAAGAAATCAAAACTCTTGGGAGAAAAACTTGCATCACGTGAAATTGAAGTTCCTCTTCATACTTTTTTTCACTAGGTTTTTTGTGTACAAAATATATTGAACAAAGTTAACGGTTTTGGTTTAACAAAAGTAGCGCAATTTAATTTATCTTTCTCTGAGATTTAATCCAATCGCCTTTTTTATTAACTATTTTGTCTGCAACTTCTATAACTACTCTTGATGTTGAAATCTTCGACACTTCCACTTTGGAAACCAATATCTAGAAAGCGTAAGAAAACCATCATTTAATTACTCATCGACTTTCCCGAATTTCCTCATTATTTGTAGAAAAAATATTTTGTAAGGCTTCAAAATGGGATGGGGTAAGCCTGTAAGGAGTTTTATGGTTCCTTGTTGGTTTAAAGGGATCCAAAATGTTAATGTATTCAGCCATTTTACTTTCTGAGATAACTAATTTCCAGGCTCAACATTTTAGTAGCTTTATCTCATTAGAATGAAATTTTGTTTTTTTTTCTGCATACGGAAATCTCTAAAATGAGATAGATCTCTTAAATGAGATAGATCTCTTAAATGAGATAGATCTCTCTTTTGACAGATTTTTCTCAGAATTATTCTGCATACGAAAGCTAGCAATTGCTCAAAAAAGTGAGATTTGAGACTGAGATAAAGCTTTATGCATACCCATTGTCTTATATGTCTGTGGGATTGATTCACTACTCTCTCAAAACAGATTTAGTGAATGATGAAATTCTTTTCGGGTGCGTCCTGATCTCCCTGTGCGAATTGATCTAGGTCTTCCTCTGCAGCACCTAATTTTCGCAGACATCTCGTACTGTCATCTTCTGACTTGCGAAGTGTAATCGTCCTGGGCCCATAAGCTATTGAATAAGTTTAAGCCGGCTATTATATCGAGGAAGATTTAATCTAAACCCCGAAAAGCTAATTTCCGGAATCTCTTCTGAATATTTTCAATTCTTTTTTTTATGGAAGCCTTAAGTGGAGTTCCAAACCTGACAAGGTCAGAAAACTGACGTGATTCCCATTTAATCCAATCTAGTATTGAATTGGCCTTATTGCATGCCGCATTAATATGATGGATTGAAGTTTTTTATCCAACAAAACACCAAGAACAGAAATTATATGTAATTCAAATCCAAAACAAATATTCTTCGTTTAAAGTTAACCTTTTCGATATTCAACAACAAATAATAACGAAAACACCAGTTAAATCAATCAATTAAATCAATTGGAAGATCATTTTTATAAACAATTTAAAAAGAATTGGGCCAAAATGGCTGCCCTGAGGAATTCCAGAATCAACTTTAAAACTACGAGTATTTGAATGAGAACCATTAAAACTCGCAGAATAGGATCTGTCAAGCAAATAAGATTTGAGCCAATCAATGGATTTTACACTAAAGCCAAGCTTGTTAATTTTTTATAACAAACCTGTATGGTGAAAGTTTGTCGAAAACTCATACTTTTTTTTTGCAATTTAGCGAAAATTTAGCTATTGGAAGATAATTTTGTCAATTTGATTTTTCCTTCATTTTTAACGAAGAGGAATTATGAAAGACTGCTTCCATGCATAAGGAAAAATACACAAAACAAGTCAACAGTTAAAAAGGACAGCAAGGGGCATCGGAACGAATGACTAATACATTGTTTTCAAATCAGAAGCTGGTTTCTCCTTTGGAAAATAAAAACAATTATTTAATTCTAACAAAAGTAACTCTAAGTCGGGATTGATAATGTTTACTACGTTTGAGAAAACAGGAGCAGGACTTGATGCTTGATAGTTGATAAAAGTTTGTCCTGAATTTTGGTTTGTTGTCTTCTTCCAATGTAGTATTCTTCATCTTTTTTAAACTTGAACTTTTTTTCATTGTGAATTTGTCTACCGGACAGAACGTTTATAAAGGTTTCCTGCTATTGGAATAGAAACCCAACAAAATCACCTCCACTCAGTCCACATCATCAAATAAACACGAAAACGAAAAGACCCCCGTCTACTTGCGAAAATTATTGTAAATATTAATTGCCGAAGAGCTAATTCTGTCATCGCATAGTGACCATAATCCATCAATATTATAGAAATTAATATTTCCATATACAAAAGTCTACATGAACTTAGGTATATTATACATAACATACGACTAAGCAGGGAGATTCCCCACCGCCAAGGTGTTTGCTTCTGTAATTCAATTATTTATTTAAAATCTACATACATATACTCGTACATATAGTATAATAATTGATTGTTCGATTCTGTTATTATTTTCACTGTCCTATGGGTTTTCAAAATGTTTGCCTGATTTTGTAGTTGGTGTTGTCGTCGACTCATTCACATCAGACGATATTAATATCATTTTTCATTTGAAGCCGAGAAATCATAAAAATGTCATAAGCCTCTCGATTACCTTCCTCCCTCTAAATATGAGTACATTCTAGTAGTATATACTCATATAATCATCATTTCTTTGTTCATATTTATTTAAAAAAAACAAAACGAAAATACGTATGAGAATTTTATGAGTTTGAAGTGAAAAGAAGTAAAGAAGTCGTTTCAGACTGAGAACAAGTGCAATGGCCAAGTCGGTATTTGACAGGGGCGCAGAAGTGAAATAGATTGTTTAGCACGGGCATGTTGAAAGTATACAACTGGTGCTAAGACTCGCTTTTGATATGTGTGCTGTACAATATTGCACGCAAAATCGACTGTGGGTTTATTAGTACCTTTATTACAATATGTATCATATTTCAACAGAAGTAATGCAACGAGTATTGAGGGAAGTATTTTTTTCTGAAGTGCAAAAATTAAACCATGCAGACAGACTTGAGGCTGTTTTTTTTGTTTCTGATTTAGCACTATAGGGTCTTGTGCTAGCAATACCTATCTTCAATTTGTAATTTTAAAAATATGTATTTATGCGTAAGTGGTTTTGTAAATCAATTTATTTTGAATGCTGTCATGGGTGATGAAATATTACATTAGCTTTTTAGTAGGAGTCTTATTTAAAGGGTGAGGTTCTTGTTCCTCTTGGACGCTTTTTAAATTAATACGTAGCCACTTTGATTCCGAATCATATTTTTGAAAGGTTTTGACATTTAATGGTTGAGTCTAATTCATAATTAATTTGACATATTCACCTTACTATCGCTTCTCTTCATTTGGCACTTTTCTTGAGGCAAAATAAAACAATTTGTTTGCCTGTCCTGAGCAATAAAAGTGCATATAAGTGAGGTGACCACCTGCACCGAAATGAACATTACAGTACTGAAATGTAACGCTGTGTACCGTACCGTGTACCGAACTCAAATTCGTTTATCGAAATTTTAAAATAAAATGAGATAAAATTTAAATAGTGAAAGCACATTTATTATTATTATGTTCATTGTGTTTGCACCTTTATGCATCAACATCATGAACACATATTTAGTAATTGACATCTCATTATTCTTGTTTATGACTTCTGTTTGTTTGAAAAAAAAAAGTTAAACTGAATTAAAAAGTGCCAAGAAAAGGCGAAATAATCTCAAAATTTTAAACAGCTTAGTGTTAAAGAATTAGTATGATACTACTTAACTTTAAAGTACTTACTCTTTTGACCTACTGTGAGTGTCAAAAGTGAGTAAACACCTAAATGATTTCTTGAGTTAGATGGAATTAAAACCAAAAAATAAACAAAAATCGAATTCCAATAATACAAAATAAAAGTTTTATTTAATAGCAATAAATCAAAACCAAAATAAAATTTCAAAAAATGAAGTAATGCATTTTTTCCTAATAAAAACTAAAAATACTCCATATTTTAAGCGTCAAAAGTAAGTAAACATCTGTTATATCTTCAAATTATTTATAAATATAGTATCTTTAGTAAAAAACTGCGTATTTCATTTGATCAACTTTAGACTTCATAACATCTCTTAGTCAGCGTGACATGGAAACAACAATATCATTTCTAACATCGGAGGATATTTGGGACAGTTCTTCAATTTAAGGTCATCTTTGTTCTTGATGGCCCGTTTGTGAAATTTTCCGGTCCAAATGATCCCATAAATGTTGTATGGGGCTTAGGTGCGGCGATTGGGGAGGGTGGTGGAGGTGCTTTGAAGTCCTATAAAGTATTCATTTTTTAAGGAACTGCGAGGTATGCTTAAGATCATTGTCTTGCTAAGAGATCTAATTGTTAAGTATCCCTAAATTGCGTAAGGTCGGTTGAAGGTTATTGCTTAGGACGTTTAGATAGTCTTCATTATTCATTGTACTTTCAATGAAAACAAGATTTCCGATCGAATATGCGGCCATACATCCCTACACCATCATGTTTTACTGTGCTCCTTATATTCTGTTTATGATGTTTTCTTACTTCTGATGCGTTAATATGGATAGTAGGTTTAGTTTTTATTAGGAAAAACTGTAAGAAGCTATATTTTGAATTTTTATTTGTGTTTCGATTTATTTTTATTGATTTTTATTATAAGAATCCATTGTTTATTTATTATTATAAAAAAAAATATTGATATTAACGCATCGGAAGTAAGAAAACATCATAAACAGAATATAAGGAGCACAGTAAAACATGATGGTGCTGGGATGTATGGTAGCATATTCGATCGGGAATCTTGTTTTCATTGAAAGTACAATGAATAATCAAGACTATCTAAACATCCTAATCAATAACCTTCAACCGACCTTACACAAATTAGGTATGCTTAGCAATTGGATCTGTTAGCAAGACAATGGTCCTAAGCGTATCTCGCGGTGCCTTAAAGAATTAATACCTTATAGGACTTCAAAGCACCTCCACCAGCCTCCCCAATCGCCGCACCTAAGCCCCACACAACATTTATGGGATCATTTGGACCGGAAAATTTCACAAACGGGCCATCAAGAACAAAGATGACCTTAAAAGGCTTTAATTGAAGAACTGTCCCAAATATCCTCCGATGTTAGAAATGATATTGTTGTTTCCATGTCACGCTGACTAAGAGATGTTATGAAGTCTAAAGTTGATCAAATGAAATACCCAGTTTTTTACTTGAGACACTATATTTATAAATAATTTGAAGATATAACAGATGTTTACTTACTTTTGACGCTTAAAATATGGAGTATTTTTAGTTTTTATTAGGAAAAAATACATTACTTCATTTTTTAAAATTTTATTTTGGTTTTGATTTATTGCTATTAAATAAAACTTTTATTTTGTATTATTGGAATTCGATTTTTGTTTATTTTTTGGTTTCAATTCCATGTAACTCAAGAAATCATTTAGGTGTTTACTCACTTTTGACACTCACAGTATAAAGAAATACAACTTATATTCAAATCAAGGTGTGAACTCTTGCCTTTAAATGGTAACCCATAGAACGGTAAATTTGATCAATCATGTACCCTTTGCAATACCCACGCAAAAGAGGACTGCTTTCATTTTATAAGTATTTGTCCTATATTCAGCAACCAAAGAATGACATATTGCGGAAAAAAGAGCTTAACAATGCAAGAAACAGTACAACTATTAAATGGTACCAATTGGAAATCACTATACATTTTTTTAAACTCAATTTATAAATATAGAAACTTACTAATGACTGAATTTATTTAAATTATATAACTGTAAATTAAAATCACTCAGTATAATTTTGCCAATCGAGCTGACGGCTAAGCCAGAGCTTTAAAATTCATTTATTAAAACTATGTAATAGATATAACGATAAATAAAATGAATGATTACTTACTGATTACTTACTTACTTACTCTTTCTTAATTTTAAACATTTTGTAACTAGTATCGAGCTTAGGCTATTTTTTTAAATACGTTGCTTCTGAACACACCTAAAACAATGTCACTTTATGTAATAACCAAATGACGGTGTTTACATTGGACTCACTCCGCCGACTTATTTTGACGTCTCTGTGTTTTTTCTCATTCGCACTTCATGGTAAGAAAGAGACGAGAAAGTGAGGCAGGATTTTTAACACAAATTTAAAATTAATAGATTTTTTTGACATTTGTCTTGGTGACACACGAAGGTACAGTGTATCACAAAAGTAAGTAAGCACTCATTAAGAAAAAAATATAATCAAACACTATTTGGAAAATAAATCGGGGTGCGAGAATGGTAAAATTGTTAACAAAAGTCCATCTACTATACCCAAAATAATTACCAAATAAAAAAACATTGGAAGTCTGCAAAATGATCCTCTATCAATGACAATGACAAGCAGGAATGCCGTATTATCGTTAGGAAAGTGAAGAGGAATCCCAAAGTAAGCCCATCAAAGATATCAGCAGAAATAACCAAAGAAACAGGTAAGTCCCTGTAACCCTCAAATTATTCGTCGAGTGCTCTACCAATCCCGTTATCATGATCGAAATATTAGAAAGAAACCTTACATAAGTAAAATAAATCGCCAAAAGCGGCTCTTCTTTGCAAAAACCCATGAATCTAAACAAGCAGAATTTTAGAACACAGTTGTTTTATTTGAAATGTTACTTTTTAGTTCGAAGTACATACATATCAATTAATAGACAAAAATATTAAGTTTTTTTTTTTTAACATTACTATCGATTATTTGAAGGCGAAATGATCTTTAGACTATAAGAGGTGCTTACTTACTTTTGTAATTCACTGTATATTTGTAGTGGCATAGCAAATGGCCAACAATTATTTCAACTACAAGACGTCAAAGTGAGTCTGGAGTGTTCACACTATTTTTGTGTCTGAACACGTCAAAATAAATCGGTTGAGTAAGTCCAATGTGAACAGCGTCAAGTAAACAGATTTTTTGATGTTTGTAAATGTCAATGATACTTAAAACATAAAATAGCTATTTGATGATCTTAACTTAAATAAAATGTTAGAAAAAGTATGATGACAAACTCAATCAGAATTTGCAAAATCATTATTTTAACCAAGTGTCATAGTAAATTAGTTTTAACATCGTACTAATTCAACTTTAATTGTGAGCTACTTTTCTTAAATGGAATTAGCTCTATCGAGGGATAATTGGAACTGGATTTGCAGCTCACATTGTGTTTGTGATCAGATACATTCAAAAATGGACTATTTATTTTGAACATCTTTTGATTCAAGTTCGGCCCCTCCTCGACCAACCACCAAAATGGAAATACATACATATGTACATTATGTTGAACCTTCCGCAAAGTTAATTGTACCGAAGAATCGCTTTGATTTTTTTTTTATTTTAATTTACCTTTTTGACAAAATATGTTGTTGTTGAAAATATTCAATCATTGGAAGGAAATAGTGTTGCCTCTGACCATCGATGGTTAGTTGAAAAACAAAAGCTCATTTACTAAAAAATCGTCGAGTACATTCTCTGTATTTTTATTTACAAAAAGGAATTTTGATTGCCCTTGTCTGAGCACAGTGCGAGCGTGTAGTAAAGTTGGAGAGAATTTAATAGGAAATATCAATGCACATTGGTTTTGAATGTCTGAGCATTCAGGTTCGTGCGGTGTGGTTAAAGAAAGAATCTTTGAATTTAACAGTACGCCTGAAGTAAGGCTCAAGGTTAAACTGAGGTGCATTCCCAGAAGCGCGAGTCATACGGTTGAATCGTTTAAAAAGAGGAATCCAACAGGCTATTTCACTAGAGACTAGAACACTGTTTATAAAAATAATGGTTATATACCTAATAAAAGACAAAAAACGTTGCGGCGGAGCTCCAGGGATTCAAATTTTCTGATATACATTTATGTCTATCACCATCATTCTTCAAGCTTTTTTTTTGGATTCTATCCAAGAGATTCAAGTGAGATATTCGAGAACCTACCGAAATATGGGAATTATACTCAAGCTTTGGGCTAATATATATCTATAATTAGATTACAGTCAGATCAGAAGCGGTGAAAAATTTCCTGCATCGTCGAAGGAAACCTAAGCACTGTTTCCCATGGACTTCGGCCACAGTTAAGAGAATGTTCTCTTAAATCAATAAAATAAGGTCCACCGATAAATGCCAGCGGAGCATTTCAACTTGGAGAGACCTTTTGTTCGTTACGTTATACTTTTTATGTCTTGAGTTCTTCGAGTTCTTGAAGGGTGAGCCTAAAATGCTTGAAGAAATATTGTCGACTGGGAAATATTCATTCATTATTTTAAAAATTTATTAACAACTATTTGTATTTACTAAATATTCATTTATTCTTTAAGTAACGTATACCTACGAGCCCAAACGCAAAATAGTTGGACTACCTATGATAAAAAAAAAATAAAAAAAATCCACTGATTCTTAACTTCTATCAATATTTTGTTTTATTTTGAATAGGAAAAAGTAATAGAAACAAAATGACTTCAATAAAATAATGATGAAGAGCAGTCTTACAAATAACAAAGTAACGATTGATACGTTTTTTTAGGTGCAGAATAGTTGACCTGCGGGTCTTAATTTTTATTTTACCATGAAGTTACGTCACCTTTGGCCTTGATAAGTGCTTCTATGCGTTATGGCATTGTATCAACTAGTTTATGACATTCTATGGCACCAAAAGATTCTCAAATATTTAAGATGTTACCTTTTAGGTCTTGAAGAGTCCGACCTGTCGACCTTTTCGCAGTTTTTGCTTAATTTTATACCAGACGGTTTCAATTGGTGAAAGGTCAGGGCCATTCGAGTAAAGGAATCGCTTCAGCAGATAACCACCCCATTGTAGACTTATTTGCTGTATGGCTGGTATGCTATATGTCTCCTTCAATAGCTTGAAGACGTGGTATTGACGGAAGAAGTTCATTTTGCAGAATATCTCGGTACTTGGCAGCATTGACAGTTCCATTTAAAAAATTAAACTACCCAAGTCCTTGTAAAAAGCTTTTTTTTTAATTTTTAATCACACGTTTTCGTTCGTTGCCCCTGCAAACTTCATACCAGGACTCATCACTCCAAATAACGGACCGCCATTAAATTTAAAGTCTGTTTAGGTGTTAAAAGTGGGTTTTCTTTCGCCTATATAACAAATAGCTTTAATTTTAATAAAACAAACAAGCCTTATAAAATTTGTATTAAATTTTTTCTTCATTTTCCACTTACAAGTTTCGACTGAAAAACTTTTTTTGGATTCTTTCTCTCAATTCAAGAGTTATTGCAACAGTAGTTTCGCGTCAAATTTCTTTTATTATTTTTTCTGTAAGGCGTGGAAAACGTCCTGTTTTTTTTACCAATCTCCACATTTCCAATGTTTTTGAACTTTGACATAATGTTTCGAATCGATGAGTTAAATTGTTTCGCTCGTAAGACTCAGCCATTTTTAAAATTACCAATTATTGTAAAAACAAATAGTTTTCTGATTTTTTTTTTAACTTATTGTATTTTAAAGATCAAACAATAATAGATACAATAAGCTAGGATGAACTTAAACTTTTTTTATATGAGCCATATATTTTTCGAATGTTTTCAGTTATTTTTATTTATGTAAACGGGGTCCGTCAAATGAAGTATGTATTATCAATTCACAATACTATATAGCGTTTTCATTTATAAAGTTTTTAATGAAATATTTTTAGAGCATGCTATAGATTATTTCAATTTGAATTCACGAATGAACAAAAATCCCTTCAACATAATTCATACCTTTTGTGAATGTTATATTTATTTATTTAATTCGTTAAAATCTAATGTTAACAATATTAATATTAAAATAGTTCTTATAATCTAATATAATCTAATATCATAATTTATATTTATTATTCAATATTGTTGAAAAACATAAGTTTAAATTTTTTACATTTTATGTTATCATTTACAGATTCTAAACAAAATTGAAATTCGTTATAAATTGTTATTAATTGATTGAAGGGGCTACATACACTATAGTTTGATCTGCCAAATATTTGAGTAATAGGTTGCTGTCGCCCTAAACATGAACGGCTGAAACTGAAATTTAATTTACTTAGAACTGATGGCAATGATATCAAACCATTAATAATCCCAACAATAAAACAAAATTGTATAAACTTTCTGTGGTTAGTCAAAGAAGGAAGGCTGATCAAAGCTACTTAGTCTTTGAGAATAAGAGGGAAGTAGATTTGCCCTTGACCATGGAAGAGACCGAAGACAGAAACGCAGAAACCTTTTTTGGATCGCTTCAATTCTTGTAACATGTGTTGAGTAAAAAGGTGACCATACCACACAGCCGTATTCTAGAATTGGTCTAACAAACGAAATAAATAGAAGTTTAAGAACATATAAGGGTCCTGAAAATCACGACCGAATCTTTTAATGAATCCAAGAACCCTATTGGCTTTTTTAATTATATAATTTAAATGATCATTAAATGCTAATTTGGGATCTAGAATAATACCTAAGTCAGAAAACATAGAAACCTTACATAACGGACAAGAATCAAACGTATAGTTGTACAAAAACGGAAATTTTTTACGTGTAAAACTCATGGTTTTACATTTGTCAACATTTAAAACAAGTCGGTTTTTATTGCACCATTCCCTAAATATTGTTAAGTCTTCTTGTAGTAATAAACAGTCAGAGGAGGATTTTATACTTTTGAAAAGCTTAATGTCATCAGCATAAACAAGGACAGACGAGTTTTTTAAGTTTGAAACCAAGTCATTAATAAATAAAACAAATAAAATAGGACCTAAGTGGCTGCCCTGAGGGACGCCAGAATTGACAACAAATTGACTTGAACTTTCATTACGAAACAAGACAGAATAACGACGATTTTTTAAGTATGAAGAAATCCAATTTGTTGTTTGTTTGTTGTTATTGGGCGTGTGCGCAAAACCGAAAGTCTTTTACGGTTTTCAAATATCATAATTGATGATAAACGAAACACTAATCAGTTCTCTAATAATGACTACTAAATTCACCATTCCGTTGCAAGTTTTATTGTGAGGATTTTAGAAGAATCCGAGTCACAACAATCCTCACAAGGAAAAGTCACAACTACTTGTGAATTATGACTGCTTTTAAGATCTTGTGGATTTTAAACGACGAGGCAAAATGTTGAACTTTCCAGAACCGGACTAAGCGAATGTCGTCTATGGTGGTGTATTTTCTTTTTCTACCGATTATCGATTTCTATCGATTATTTCGCTATTTTGTGTGGCATTGGTTATCATTGGAACTGTGTCGCCTATTATGTTTTGAACTGTCATAAGTTTTGACTTTTGTTTCTATTAATTTCCATATTTATTCTCGTTTTTCATTCGTTACTATAATGCTTTCCTTTGCCCACTTTATCAAATATTAGTATAAGAAGGATGTTTTGTTTTGCAATTTTTATTAAATTATGTACACATGTACTTATGTACATATACATAATTTATACTATATTCGTTTAGAATAAGCTGTAAAAACTTAACATTTAGGAAATAAAATAGTGGATTGACGCCCATTTAACACGATTTCTACCGCATTTCCTTTTAAAATTTCACTGTAAACTGTTACTGTAAAATTACTCACGGTTTTATGGTAAGTGGTGTTATCCTTTTATTTTTTTTTTAAATTCAGTTAAGCATCACAGCGGTACAAAAATAAATCCCCCTCAGACTTGAATTTATTCATGTGTGCATGTACAATTTTACATACATACTTAACATTAGTACTGTATTCCATTAAATGATTTATTTAACTAATGTCACAAAGTTCAGAATTCAGCAACACAAACATTGCGTTCATCTCAGCGCAGCGAACGAGCCAGAAAATTTTGTGATTGATTAAAAGAAAAAGAATCCAGGAAAAACTAAAATCCATTATTCCAGACACATTGCAGACATACACCACCAAGGAGCCCTTCATTCAATCATATCTTCCTTCAAGTCGTTTTGCACAACCTCGTCGCCCTGATAGAAAAGAAGATATCAGAAAGACATTAACTCTCAACTAAGAACACATCTCTGATGTTGATTCATTAATCTAAATCCATACTTTAGTATCCGACCGCGCGAACGCCACATCACAATATTGCACGATCCCTGCATTGCATTGAATGCATCCAATTCATTTACAGCTGGGTTGGTTGGATGCCTTTACTTAAGTCTAAACTGCTTGATGGCAGGCGGAAACTTGTCATATACCACAGACCCAGGATAATTATTATTTTATTTGCATTGTGTTTCAATTCCCGCGCGCCCTCTATGAACCAACTCGGTGTTACACGCAAACCAAACCAGCCAGCGTACCACGCAAGTTTGAAAGAATTAGAATAAGAAATCGTAAAGTGATCTATTTTCGGATCGGTTTCTGATTTTTGAATGACATCCGATGATGAACACATGTTTATCTTGGAACTTGGACGAAATTTTCCAATTTGAAGACTAGTCACTCACTTTTTGGGTCCTTTCAATTGACGCTGTCTACTGGTTCACCAAGAGTTGTAGCGTTAATACTAGGTGTTCTTTCACTGTAGATAATTGAACATTTACAGCCGAGTTTCATTGGTTATGGTCTTAATTGGTTTTCCAATTATTTTATAAGAAAAAAGTTACAATTGAATTTGTTCGTATTTATAAAACTAAAACTCAATACATTCATTTCATAAATTTTGTATTAACTGTTTGCAATTTATACGTTGAAATCTGATTGTACGACTGATGTGTATACACTCTCAGTTAAAAAAATCAAAATCTCTTTTGTATACCTTACAACTTTTCACAAACTTACCAACTTCGTTTGACTATTTTTAAGTACATATGAGTATCTACGGCATCTTTTCAAAAAGGTGCTGAGCGAAATGTAACAGAGTTCATTGGATATCAAAAGTTATGTTAATTAAAACCGTTTGGAAAACTGACAGTATTCAACAGACCTGGGCTGTATGTAAAATATTGTCAGTGCGCACTCCGATGATGGATCGAATTTTGGTGAGAGTATTCTAAAATTAACATTTTAATTGGAAAACATCGTTCGGCGGTCACAGTTTATGAAGTGCTCAATACTTTGTAGTTTTTATTAAACTTAATATCATCTGTTTATTCGAAATATGTCGAAAAATTGTTACCGTTGTAAAATTTCATGTTCTCGTGTGTACTCTGATAGGGAGCTGTCAATTTTTTTGTTGTTGATCTTTGCAATGGAATTCCGGAGCAATTGGTCGGTCGGTCGGTCACTCATCCTTAAGTATGAAAATTTACCTTAAAAGTCGAAAATTTAAAGGTAGGTACTTCAAGTTGCGGCCGGCAGCCACCGCCGCCGCCGGTGTTGGTGTTGGTGGCTGTCAGTTGAATATGCCTAATATATTCTCAAAATATTTTGATTACATTAATTTGAGCTGTGCGTGTTGATGTTGTTCTTCCACGTTCCGAGTTGGTAACGGATGACGGAAGGAGCCCCTTTCGACTCTTTGCCGTGCATTCGATCGGTATAGGTTAGTAGGTATACCTCCGAATGTCTGTACGTAAATGTATCTTTGTTTATACTACTTTTTTGCTTCAATCAACATGTCTATCATTTTATTTGATTGATTTCCCCGGCATTAAATCGAACTTCAAAAAAAAAAAAAAAAAAAAACTGATGTGAGAAAGCAACATCGAAAATTGCCCAACTTTTTTTTTGTTTCGTTTTAATAAATTCAAGTGAAATTATCGACAGAAAAAAGTTTTAATGGTCCGGATTCATTCATTTGTTATAACTTTTTAGCTACACTGCTATCCTCTAAATGTTATCTAATAAAACTGAAATAAATCTATACAAATTCTTCAGATACAATTTTAATGGATCGTATTCTTAATTTTTTGTTTTGTTGTTGTGATTGTTAAGTTTACTTAAAAAAATTACTACAACAATCTTCCGAATTTGAATGGCGAAGGGAATGGAGTTGCAAGGAGGATATACCTACTATGTGTACTTAATTGAGAAGAAAAAAAAGCACACTACGAGGAGAGGATTAATTGCGTCAGGCTGAGAATAAACATGGGAAATGCAATAAAAACGATGGCTAATCGACAATAAAAAATTCTCTATATGAGAAGAGTGATGTTGGTATTTTTATCATTGGTGCTGGATACAATCAGGTGAAACAATAAACAATTAGATTGAGTATCTACCATATAATAAGAAGAAACTGCTGTGTGGAGACTGGAGAATGCCGTGGAGGTGTTTTAAGTTTCACAAATATTTGGATTTGTCCTTGGGGGAATGATGGACTTTTTATTTGAAAGATCCAATAGACAGCCGACTGTCTGCGAAAGTAATTAAAATTGAGAGGAAATAGTTTTTTTTTTTTTTTTTGGGAGGAATATGATGCATTGGATGTAATTCTTTTTGTACTTACATAAAGTAAGCAAGCAAATGCAATTATCGCTGAAAATGAGAATGATGGTCCATAGCGATGTATTATAGTTTCGAATAATTTACAAACTTTTACTTATTTATTAAGTTAAACATAGTTTCAGAGTATTGAGTAACTTCAATAATCTTCAAGGGATTTCGAAGAAAATTAAATAAGTACATACATATATATTCGTACATTTTGTAAATTCATCAATTTATTGTAGTTCGATTTAATTTTTTTTTTTTTGATTTGTTCACTTATCTTTTCAACTTAGCAAATAATTTCCAATAAATTGTGAAGTCTTTTAAGAAATAAGAACTTAAGTCCAGAAATACTGAAAATTCCTTAAGATATTGGAGTCGAAATTCATTAAATTTTGGCCAATTTTGTTGTAAATACTATTTTAGAGGAGAGCAGTAAAAATGTGATACTGACACTCTATCACTTCAATTAAGTTCATAACTTTAGAAAAATAAGTAGGTACATTGCATTTTTTATATTTTATTTTTTTTATTGTGCACAAAATCAAAATTCCAACGTTTAAAGTTAAAACTTCGTGGAAGAAAGTGGCAAAATCATTTTAAGAGCACCAAACAATGGCATAATTATTTGTACATATGTTTATTTTAGTTCATTTAAAAACCTCTGGAAAGTCAAAAAGATTTTTTCATCAAACATAAAATGTTGCTTAAGTATAGCATTACTTAAAAAGTTTTAATAATCCGAGCCGTGTGTGTGGGTGCCCTGTCACCAGCAGTGCAACATTCTTTAGAATTTCCAAATAATGTGACTTAGTCATAGGGTCACCTCATAAGTGGCACCACTTCACCGTAACGGGTTGCTTGGATTTGGTTTTGCCATCGGCTTAATAAAATGTTCGACCATAATTACCATTCAAGGAACAAGCAGTCTCGTCAGTCCAAAGAACACTTCTCCAAAAAGTCTGTGAATTATTAATATGCTTCCTAGCAAATTTTAGCTTTTGGATGTCGTTTTTCTGTGATATGTAGGGCTTTTTGTTTATGACGTAGGCTTGAATTTTATTCTCCTTTAACCTTAGTCGTAAAGTTCTTCTACTGATGGAGCTTTGACGCTCATTCTTGAAATTAGTTAGAAAATTTTGCATTTTGTCACATGGGTTACTTTTAAAAGAACGAATGAATAATTAGGTTATCTTTCCTTTTCGTTGCAGTCCATTTTCTTCTTCTATTTGGAAGTAAATGGATCTACGACTACAGTTGTATTTATCGGAAAGTTTTGCTGCCGAAACACCCGTTTGAAACTCAGCAACGATGGCCGCGCGCTTCTCCGTGGTTAGTTCGTTGGTTCTAGGCATTTGAACGGCTTGTCTAGAGAAAATATGAAACCAAATTTCAAACATTAGCCGTGTTTTTCTTGCATTGACAACTAGCATCAAGCAGCATCCCAAAACACGTCACTTTCGACTTCTCTGAACAAATTATCGATAACATTTAGATAATATTATTTTGGCATCACGGTTTTTATCGGGTCTTAGATTGTCTCGAAAATGATCTGGAGTTAGCTATGTCTGTATAGAGTTAAGTAGCTGTTGTATTAACATACATGTAAAGCGCTTAGTCTCGGTGTCGTTTTTTTCTACAATTCCTTATGGACTTGCCAAAAAAAAAACACGCCTAATAAAAAGTCCATCATTTAACCTAGAATAATCAATTGTAAAACTTTTATTATACCCTCTCTAAGCAGTTCAAACAATTTCGTCGGTGTTAAATGATGTTACAATAATTTTGCCACATTCTCTTACGGTTCTCACCTAAACCGTTAGAAGTTTGATTAAAGATTTATAAACCCACTAGTATGACTAGCAACTCCAAATCTGTATCTACCTAAATGTAGCCTTAGATTTCACGTTTGTTTCAAGGTCTAAAACTTGACGATCCGAAAATTAGAATTCATGCCATAATCTTCGTGGGCCAACTATTTCGGTCGTTTTTTGATGTTTTGCACAATATAACGGTATTTAGTCAAGTAAATCTACAAGCAAATTGTGACTGAAGCAAATTCAATACGGTCTGACTCAGAAACTGAAACTTAGGACGTATTGGAAACGCGATCATTAGTATTTAGCTGATCGCAATATTTCCGCTTGGCATACATTACGAAGTGTGATACGTCTAGTTGTATCTATCATTCATGTTCGCATTCAAACTTTCATAGACATATTTTACGAAATATTGGCATGAAGGGATGGTGCTTTTTATATGGTACGAATAATGGGACATAATTGTTAGTGCTTCGAATTGTTATGCAGAAGGTATATGGGTTTGCTTCCAAAGCCGTACAAAAATGTTTTTCCGTGGTAGAGGGGAGAGTGAGTACCAAAGATATGTATATATATGTAGGTGGAAGGAAGTTTGCAACATAAATAAATTAAATAATAGAAAATATTAAAACTGGTTAACTTCACATACAATTCGATTAATTTATCTGTGATTGTATGGTGGGTCTCTTGATTTTTACTTTTCATCAACTGACCATAATAATTATCTACCAATATATTCGCAGCGATTTTGGTAATAGTTTTATCTGTTGAACTTAAAATTTATTCAATAAAGATATTTGAAAAACGAAAATTAATTCGGCTTAAGTGAAGTGATTAAATTTAATTCAATTAAGCTTTCAATTGAAGTAATATACATATATAGTCTTTGCTGATAAAAAAAATATTCGTAACGTATTGGTTCCAGTCTTATTAGATCCAAAATTCAAAAATATTTTAAAATCAGATTATCGCAAAACAATTTCTTCCGTTTTATGAAACTTCTGCTCTCTTTTACTCCCCATACAAAACAACATTCCCCTATAAATACCCTTCATTTTGCACTTTTATAAAATTGTATGCATTGTAGAATGTTTCGTTTTTGTATTGAAACAATTTTGTATACAGAATTTTTAATATATTTTGTGGGACTTATTCAACGGTATTGTGAGGTCATTATCTTATTCCTGATAAAGGAAAACATATTTTATGTTTATTTAATTTCTTTTGCATTAAAACTTTATAAAAATCGAATTCAGCTTTCTTCCACACAACACATTGAGAATATACATATCTGAACTCTGTTTTTTAAGGGATGTAGAAATAGAAGCTGTAGTTCCTCAAGGTTCTATCCTTGGGCCGTTTCTCTTCAATTTATATTTGAATGATTTTCCTACATCTGTTAATGATTCTCAATCTCATCATTATGTTGATGATACAATAATTCCAGCTAAATAAAAACGACCTTTAGAAGCTTTTTCAAAGTTAATAACACATTTACAACTTGGACTAGATTTCTTAAAGAATATATAAAATTATACTTAATGTGAAATGGGTCTCTCAGAAGTCAGTATCTTACAGAAAAATGGATCACACTATTTAGAGGAGAAAGTAACCTTCCCATTAACACAAAAATAAAGTATCTCAGAAACACGCAATGCTGACTTGTTAAAAAGAAGGTTTATTTAAGAATCTTGTAAACAAAACATTTATACTTTGTTCTTGTACAATTTTCTACAGTTAAAATATATCCGCCAAAATGTTTTTTGTCAAACCAAATCAGGTTACATAAGTCTTGCAATCATCACGATATATCAAAATTTAATTCTTGTCTAAAAGAGGCTCAAAAGGCTAATTCAAAGATTTTATCAAATCCATACCTTCATGACTCACATGCCGAAAGAGTCGACATTCCGCTTGGAGTTATGATGGGCAATATTCTCTCAACGAATCAAACCTCAGGCGGAGCAGTTTAACTAACTGCATATATCTATGAAGATGTGGCCCCACTTTAATAAATCCCGAACACTTGATCTAATATGCAAACCCAGGCCAGACATAGGCAGGATCATTGCTACCTGTAGGGGACACTAACCAAATGAGGAAGCACGCAGCAAAGCTAGTGGAGATCAGCGGGAAAAGCAAACTGTCATTCATCTTCTCTGTAAATGACCTGCTGTGGCCAAATTTACAGCGCAACAAATAGGAAGAGCATTTTTTGACGACATTGACGATCTTTCGGAAATGAAGATCAAAGACTTGATCTTTTTTATCAAAGCGACGAAATGGTTCTAGGACTTCGGTTACTTCTGTGATGTTCCCTCTATTTGATTCCTTAGACCGCGAGCTAGCAAACGTGCTGGATGATCACTCAATTGGATAAGTTCCTGCTTCAACACCAGTCAATTAGCTGCTAGATTGGCACATCTTTTGGATGGTTGTGGCGGTCCGGTTGAGTGAGTGATCCGAGTTCCGGATGATCGTACAAAAGCAAACACATAAACTTACTACATCCTTTCTTTTTGAACTTAATCCAAACTGATTGAATCCGTGAGAATGTCCACAATTCCCCATATCGATCCCATCCAAAGGTTAAAACGAGTTATGGTATCTAAATGGTCCGATTCAGCGCTAATTCGGCCACAGGCCTAGACTGTCAATGGTCGCCATTTCTACCTAAGTATTACATAATATAAAGTCATGAATATAAACCCCCAACTGTTAGCCCTTAATATAATCAAGCCATCCTTTGAGTAAGCCCATCTACTCGTAACATGGCAATGATGGTGCACAACTTCTGATGTGCAATGCGTAAATATGTAATCCGAAATCCCTTCGTGATTATCTAAAATTTGAAAGAAATCCCTTTTAAAAAATCAGTCTAATATTTCAAAGAAAATTATGTTTCCATTCGACTGCACACCAGCAGTCACCTATAACAAACAAAGCATAAAACCTGTTTTCGAATTTAAAATCTAATTAAGACCAAAAATAATAAGTACAGAAAATAAAAAAAAAATTGATACAAATAAGAGTAGGCACCTACTTACTCAAAAAACTTACAACAACAACAACACGCTCAAAACTCTAGACGACCCCCTCAGAAAAAAATCATTAATTTACATATGAATTCAATCACTCTGCCTCGTGAGTCTTATGACATGCCATCACCCAAGTACTGAATGTGTGCGATGTGGAGATGGTGGTGCTATGAAGTGTCATGTATGATTTCGCTAACTAAAAATACACAATTTATGTGTCTCATAAAAATATTATAAAATTCATTTAAGACGATTGTGAGGTAATATGGTAAGACACCGCTGCAAAAGCTGATGAAAATAATTTATTCTACCCCAAGTTTCGTCTTTAAGAACCGTCATTAACGACACATCATCAGAACCAGAGAAAAGAGGATACTCAAGTCATCATTGCTGCAATAGTCAAACAGAAGCGCACGTCAAATGCATTTTTGAAAATTTAAATGATTTTTTACAAATTGCTGCCGCGTTGATTTACTTTTCTTTCTTTTTGTTTGATAAGTTCTGTTGTGGTTGTGAGTGTATTTTTTTTTCTACAAACGCAGCTTCCTTGAAGAATTTAAGGTCACAAAAATAAGAATATACAATAAAGTGATGGAAATTGCTCGTGACACTTTGCTTGACACTCATCCGTTTGTCACTGCAATTTATTTCTTTTTCTTTTTTGCCACTATCACACAGTGGATCATGTTGGCTGAAAACATGAACTCCTGTGTCAGTTGGATCTTGGACGGTGGACCTACACACTTACACACTCCGGGGGCAAAATTCGCCAAGTTGCGAAAAGCCGAGCTCTTGCGCTTAGAGTGCCTTAGGTTCAACTGTACACTTTCACGGACCGAGGCGATGTTCTCGGCCGATCTTGCGTTCCTTTGACGTACGAATAAAGGTTGATTGATTAAGGAATCGGTTCTCACAAATTTGGCCACCTACCGTAAAATGGGCGCAACGTTTTGATAATAAATATTTTTCATTTGCTCGTGTTACTGGTGATTTGGCTACAGTAACTGAATAATATACAACAAATTTGACAGATGCTACCAAAACAGCATGGTACGTATAACGGATTGAAGGCATTATGAATCAGCCTCTTTATGTGAAGATCATGGAGGAAGTTATGTTCCCATATGCTGAAAATGAAATGCCACTGAAATGGGTCTCTCAACAAGACAACGACCCAAAGCATACAAGTTAACTTGTGAAGCAGTGGTTCCAAGGAAAGAGCCTTAATTTCATGGAGTGACCCGCGCAATCCCCATACCTCAACCCTACAGAAAATCTTTGGTGCGATGTCAAGAAGTATGTTGCTAGTTGTAAGCCAATTACTAACACAGCCCTTTGGGAAGCTATACAGCAGTTTTGGCGAACCATACCTGTAGAAAGATGTGAAAATCTTATTGATTTGATGTAACGTCGTTGTGGTACAAGGGACATGCAACTAAATATAAATTTAAGGTTCAAACACTCGATTATCACATATGGCAGAAATTGTCTATCAACTTTCCCTTTTGTAATATTTAAAGGTGGATTTTGAATGCACTACTATTTTTTTGACCGCTATTTTTTTTTTTGAAAATATGACTTGCATAGATTTGAAACTACCGACCAATTTATTGAATTTGAAAATAATTTTTTTCTGAAACTAAAAGCCTAAAAAATATAAATCTGAAAATCAGATGACTTTTTATTTCTTTAAAATTAGTAGATTAATTTATTTTAGTTTTTGTTGAGTCAAAAGGTTCACTACTATTATTTTGTACCGTAGCTATACATGGTAGTGTTGCTTAAACATCGATAGTCTATCGATAGTATCGATAGTAAAAAACTATCGCGTACATCGATAGTTTAAAAAAAACTGTCAAAAAACTATCGATTGTTTCAATAATATAAGTATTCCAAATAATGTTATCACAGCGCTATCTTTCTGAATGCAACCACTGTTCAATTTTCAACTCCTACAATACTGGAACTCTTCTTTACGTCTCATCATTGCAGCTTGTGATTTTTGTTTTGGGGAACCACCGAATTTGTATTGCAATATGGATTATTTTATTGTCAGTTGTCATTCTCTTTCGTTGTTCGTAATTGCGCGTGATTTCTGGTTTCATCCAAATTTGCTGTTTGCTTGGTAGTTTTTATTTTAATAATAATTGTGTTGCTTACTTATTTGCTAATGTTAATTTTATGTCTTAAATACGTTTTTATGAAATCGGTGATGTCAATTTTGAGAAAAAAATCGTCAGTGTGGCTTTTTTCAAGCCCGTCGGTGGAGGTGACACCAAATTCTTCTGCATTCATTATTATCTAATTTTTACTTGCGATATAGGCACCATAGGGCAAGTTCTACATTTGGAAAAAAATCGAACTCGAGATTTTGATCAAAGTTGAAATTACGTGATAGCGAAGACGAATAAAGTGGGTCCGGCAGGGGCGAACGCAGAAAATAATTTCGGGGGGGGTTTTCAAAAAAATATGAGATTTTCATAAAAATTATTTTATTACTATACTGTAGGTACTTGTTAATTACATATGCTTTATTGTAATTATCATAAATATGTTATAAGTAAAGAATATTTGCTCTTAGGGATAGGACCTATCGGAACAATTTCATACAGCTAATCGCAAAAACAAAACATCATAAAGATGTTGCAACGGATACCTATTTGGCAAATTTGAATAATGTTACCAAAAGTTGGAAAATATTCACTACGAGGGCGTTTTTTGGTGCTTCCCATTCGGGCATTTTTATTCCGGAATTAATTCTTAGACATAGACTTTTACTACGGGCCCTGTGATGGAGGCCATCATTTGGTTCCTAAAATATCATTAATACAACAAGAAGAAAAAGAGTGTAAGTGATTCCATAAGTGTACCTAACAATAGAGTTATAATAAGTTCTAGGTCCGCCTAGTGGTCCAAATCTGCAAAACTAAATCCGGTATATATTAGTACGTGAAGTTATAACTTGTTGTACTTTTGTGATCATAGGACAAAGAGTTATACGAAAACATAAGGACACCATCAACACTCAATTAACTATACTACATAATTATAACCAAAACGCTCTCAGAGGGTGCTATGTGCTACTCATCTGTAACTGTAACTTTCACACAAACGAAATGAGTGAGTTTTTTCTATTGCTGTAACTCCGACCTTGGAGCCATCAATAACTCAAACTTATATAAATCGAAATCATTTATTAGCCATAAATCGGCCCTTAAGATTAACACGGATATCTGTATCGGTATATTTGCTCCGTTAGTCCGTTTTCTGCCCTATACATAATGTTAATTATCAAAAACGCAACTGCTGTTCGATTCGTCTCTATTTTTTAATCATCAATTCAAATTAAGACAGTTGCGTTAAAATACGAAGACACATAAAATAAAATGCACGACTGGGTCACACGAACTTGCTCTCATGTAAAAGACTAAGAATTTCAAAAATTAATGCTAAGAGAAAAAGCATAAAATTCATTTTTTAAATGACTAAAACTCCTTTAGTAGTTGGAGCTAAGCACAGGATCACATGTGTTTTGAGCAAATATTAGTTTATGCGAGAACAAATTTGTAATTCGTTTTAGTGGTTTCTTAAAAAAATAAGCTTTTGTATACAAAATCTTTAAAACATATTTAAGAAAAAAATTTGGTTCGCATATTTAAACTTTTTTCTTATTTTTCAAATAAAAATTTAATTTACAAAAAAAATATTGAGCAGTTTTTTAGGTATCGAATTTTCAAAAAAAAAATAAATTTTTTTCTTTCAAAAATTAAAAAAATATATATTTTTTTTTAAAGTCTTAAAATGCAATGTTTTTTTAAACTTTTTAGGAGCTTCTCTAAAAGTAAAGATTAATCGAAACAAAAAAAAAAAACTATCAAAATTCTCGGAGCCATTTTTTTGAAAAATACGATTTTCGAAAACCATTTTTTGACATTTGTATTGTGGGTACCTTTATTTTTAGGTAAAACAAAAATTTTTTTCCTCAGATCTTGTAGATTATATTAAAAAACTTTTATTTATCAAGTTTAAAAAAAAATCGAGCATGGGGTTTTCGAAATATTGAGCTTCCAGAAAAAAATTTTGAATTTTTTTTGAATAATCAAAAAATAAAACTTTTAAAATTTGTATACGCAAAAATATTTAAACCTTGGTGGGGCTTCATAATGATTAAAATCCGTTGTACTGTTTTCGAGAAAATCAAAAAACCAAAAAATGGTCCCAAGGGGGTTTCCAAGAATAATCATTTTTTGGAAAAAATTTTTCAACCATTACCTAAAATGACAAAATGAAATTTTATGAATTTTTTTTTTCAAAATTCTGTGGGCAGTTTAAGAGAAAAAAATATTAATAAGATTTCGAAAAAAAATCGTATGGCAGCTACCGATTTTTTGGTCTTAAAAAGACAAGGAAAAAAAACGTGTGGGGGAAAAAAATTCAAAACGATATCTAACAAGTTTAACGAAAATCGGCCCAGCCTTTTAGGCCGTAGTCGAACAGACAGAATTTTGGGACCCACATTTTTCGTCTTCGCTATCATAGTAATATCAGCTTTGATAAAAATCTTGAGTTCGACT
This sequence comes from Chrysotoxum bicinctum, assembly GCA_911387755.1. Lineage (NCBI taxonomy): Eukaryota > Metazoa > Arthropoda > Insecta > Diptera > Syrphidae > Chrysotoxum > Chrysotoxum bicinctum. The sequence goes on from OU426987.1 coordinate 182,890,550, forward strand.
TTTTTACGAATGCATTACTTAAGGCAAGTAGTACCTATAAGTCGTAAGAAAAAACAACACTAGCAGAAGAATTTATGTCACGAAAATAACACTGTTTTTTTTTTACAAAATAAACCCTTATTTTTTTGGTCGTTTCGGGGGGGGTTTGAACCCCTAAAACCCCTACCTGCGTTCGCCCCTGGGGTCCGGCAATTCCGTCTGTACCCCGATCTACAGCTAAGCCAATGGAGCTATTGCAAAATCTTATTATCTCAAAAACGGCTGTAACGATTTTGATAAAAAAAACTAGTGTGCTATAATGGGCATGAACTACATTTTGGTAAAAACTAAAATTGAGAAAAAGTGTTATTTACGATTGCTGCCAACTGCCATAGAAGTGGAACCATTTTTTTTATTTTCGACTTTCTCATTAACTGTTCTAACGATTTTAACCAATTTTTTTGAGCAGGAGCCCAGATAATAATTAAAAAAAAAAAATTAGGTATATGAAAATATTCGAAAAAAATATTTTTTTGGGTTTACAAACATTTTTTTTTGAAAAATCAATATATCTTCAAGGCGTGTGAACGATTATATTTTGTTATTATTTCCTAAAATCTATACTACTAAATACTTAAAATTTGCATCCCAAATTATGTTCTTGAAAAATTTGAACATATTTGTCATATAAAATCCATGTTTTATATATCAAATGTATTTAAAATTCCAAAGTATTTTTACATAAGAGTAAGTTCCTGGATCCTGGACTTGCTTTATAGGGCAAGTATTTATTTCGTATTAAAAAAGTTCCTAGTTGCAATCAAAATTGACACCACGATGATAGAGATAGTTAATTCCAAAAAAATTAATTCGCATTTAAAAAATTCGAAAATTGAAAAAAAAATTAATTTAAACAAAAAACAATTTTTTTTTCTACTTTTGAATTTTTTAACATTTTTTCGTTAAACAATTTACTATTTACATTATTGAACAACTAAAATATCTCTTTTATATTATACTCATAGCTACCCTATCTGTAAACAACAAGAAAAAGGTCGTGCGATCTAGTCGTGCTATATAATGGAGTTAAAAGCTCAAATGAATAAAATATTAAAATTTGTATTATTTAATAGATTTTGTAATAGAAAAGCATTTCTAAGGCTATTTAAAAATTCAGTTAATAGTATCGATAGTTTTTTTTTCAAAAACTATCGATACTATCGGAAATGAAAACTATAGATGTTTAAGCAACACTAATAGGTACATGGGTAGTCTATTGCAAGTTATGTATTCGTAAAAAATCGAAAAAAAAAACATTTTGATCAGACTTGAATCTACTTGGGAACGCTAATTAGGAAAGACGAAAAATATAGTTCTCGCAATTCTGCCTACAGCCTAAAAGACTCGGACGATTTTCTTCAAACTTAATATATAGCATTTTTTAATTTTTTTTTTCTGACAAATTTGTTTTCTGACATAATATTTTTCAAATTTAAAAAAAAATGTTTTTTTTTAAAGACATTTAAAAAAAATCATTTAGTTACACCTCGCTTATGTTTCATAACAATTTTGATAAAAACAGTGGTAGCCACCAAATAAAAGTGAAATATAGTTTTCGAAAATCAAATCATACATATTTTCCTCAAAAACGATATACCTAACACATTAAAATAAATTCTTCTTATAGAGTAGCTTCTAAAAATCTAAAAAAAATTACATAGCAAAACTCATAAAATATATTTTTTTTTTGAAGAAATTGCAAGTTTATTTTTAAAAATCATTTAAAAAACTTTACCTTTATGGTTTTGAATATTGTTCCCTAATAAAATTTCTTTTTTAAATTTTAAGTCTCTTAATCATACGAGCCAGACCAAATTATTTTTTTTTAGAAGATTTGACGTTTGCTTTCAACAATAATAGTAATTCTTTTTTGAAAAGTGTAAATAAATAGTACCATTTTGTTACAATTGTCTTTTACATTTATGAAATTGCCTTTAATTTCTTTCTCACCCCTAGCTTTCAAAAACAATAATTCGTTTACAAATATCGGCCATACAATTTTTCAATATGTCAGCTTGATTTCTTACCATCTCAGGGGTAATTGTTGCTGAAATCGTTTTAAGTTTATTGAAATAATGGCAGTTAAAATGATACCTTTTTCTGGCTTTCATACTGATTCAAATAGTTGAGTCGATGTTCCAGGCCTCGTATTTGCTCACTCCAAGTCTAAATTCGTAAACTGGTGTCGGCCAACTGGAAATATTTTCATGAAATAATTAACTCAATGAACGGCGAAATAAAAATTTCTGAAATTATTTCTGAAATAAAAACTAAAATGAAAAGAAATGTTTAAATCTTTAAATATGGAAGGTTTCTAAATAAGTACTCTGAGATTTCCTTTAAATTACTAAATTAATAAAGGAATTTGGGCAATTAAAATTTAAAGAATATTTTAAAATAGAAAATTGTCAAAAGTCGTACATTAAACTAATATTAACTTAGTTTTAATAGTAGTGTGGTGATAACTTGCCCGAAAAGTACTTTGGTCACTATAAACCATGCAAACAGAATTTTCTCTACACAATTCATTAGCAAAGGTAAAATAAAGTGGGTCTAAATGAAGAGCCTTGTGGGACTTCATTTTTTTTGCTACTATTTGCGATCTGTTTTTTTTTTTTTGTTAGAACTAAAAACCTAATAACTGTACAAAAGACTGATCCAGAATCTTAAAAGTTAAAAACACACAATTGCCCCTAACAATTTTTATTTGGTATTTGGAATAGTTTTTCGTTTTTTTTAACAAAATTAAAATTGCTAATAGGTGTTTGTACAGGCTGTACAATTTAAGGATCCTAGTTTGTTTCATTCACCCATATTCTGAAACTCGTATTTATTACTCGTATTCGACTACAGCCGTATGCGATGTTTTTCGTTTCCCAATATTAGTACAAGTGAAGTCGGATGTTCGACTCCTGGAATGACAACATACGGCTGTAATCGAATACGAGTTTCAGAATATGGGTGATTGGCTATTTTAAATTCATAAATACCCCACTGTGTGTCATTTCACAGGCGACGGTGGCGGTGGTGATGCATGCAATACAAATTGCATTTCGTTTCAAGTTAAATAATTTATATTTTATATTTCTAATTTTCTAAGACTTTATTGTTGACAATTTTATAAAACACTTGATAATTCACCCACAGGTTCACCGATTAATCGTTTACCAATCATGGCAAAATCTGTTCTTGATCTGTACGAGCTCTACAACTTGGTCATTGCTCGAGGTGGCCTCGTCGATGTGATCAACAAGAAGCTATGGCAGGAGATCATCAAAGGCCTACATCTGCCATCGAGCATAACGAGTGCAGCGTTTACATTGCGCACACAGTAAGTACAAAACCCAATTATATTTAAATAACTTATGTTGAAACACTTATAGTGTCATCGCGGAATGTCGGAAGGAAAACCTCAGGAAAATTTTGTTTTAATTTCTCATGAAAGTCATAGCCCCCCATATACATAGAAGCTAGTTAAAAGCTCGAATGTGGTTTCTTTAAATCGATTTATAAAAGGCTGCGGTCTGACTATGATTTACACAATGGTGCAGCAGACAGAGTGTCCGCAATAATTTCGTCTAATGGTTTCACATGGTTACAATGTAGCCATTTTATTGTACTTATGGGTTATTGAATATTTCTTTGTTGGCGTTGTATTGGTCGCTTCGGGTTTTGGCGGTTAAAGAGGAGGGGTGCGTTAGACTTTTTTAACGACACACCAACCAACATGCAGGCATTTATTAGGTTTGTATCTTTGGAGTGACGTGGTGCGCATTTAATATTATTTATTTTCATTTCATTTTTTTTGTGAACAGAGACTGTCGGAAATTTATCGCCCATTGTAGTAATAGTGAATAATTATACACTATTTAACGCATTTTTTAATGTTCGTTGGTTTTTTATCCATAAAATGCGACGACGATGGAAACCGCCAGAAAAATATAGGTAGGTCTATGGCTAATGTTGGTTCGTTTAGTTGTCGGCGTTTCACGTGCACCTTTACGATACTTTATACCTAGAAGGTACACATGACTCCAACTCTGTTTTAACATGGCTTACTCATACTCGAACATGTATTTCCTATTGGATAGGGTCGTGTCGAATAATGAAGAAACTAAAATTGTAGTTTCCATGTTTTGTTATCGTCTAAATTATAATACCGTGTAATCATTTTTGAATTGATGTCGACGATTTCACAAAGAAATTAAAAAAAAAAAGGAAAAGTCTATTGGATGGTGGTTGGTTGTTGGATTTTATAGCTGGGGTCATTGTTGTGGGATTAGAGATTTTCCATTGGATTGTGATTTCAATGAAGGGCGTGTGCTTCGGATACAAAGGAATTTACAGCATTTTGGTGTATTTTAAGGTGGACTTGAGACTCTACTGAATAGGAAAGGTTTGACAAAGGTCTTACTAAGTCATAGTAATGTATTGCGTTGTGCACCTCTTAATCTGCATACACAGTGTCAGGCAATATCTACTGTTATTAATAGGCGTGGCGTCTATCACCAAGAAATATAAGCAGGCACGGATTAAGGAAAATGAAGGCCCGGGGCTATTTCAAATTTGAGGCCCCTAAAAAGATATAAAACCCAAGCAAGCCAACCCCTCATAACCCAGAGCGTCCTAAGCCTTAAGCGAGCCAACCCCCAATAACCCGGGGCGCTAGGAGTCCACGCTCTCAGAGACGATGGGTCGAGGAGTTGACGCATCGAAAATCCAAGAAGCTATCCCCCAAGTGCTCCAACCCCCGATAAGATTAAGAATTTTTGATACCCGGGGCTAATTATTTATCAGGGGCTCCTCTTTTTAACGTTTTTGAAAAATTAAATGTGTTCATTTCGCAATCGCAAATAAAAAATCGTCAACCCAAAAGTGTTAGGTAAACCCATATAACCCAATTCATAATTAATCTAAAAACCATGAACTCAAAACCTTCAGACCCTTTCTTTTTGATTATTCAAAACTCTAAAAATTAAAAGTAACAAATTATGTAGTAATTAGGATTTATTATTCAATTAAAGAAGTCAACTAGTCGCCAGTCGTCAAAAAAGAAAAGCAGCAGAGTACGTTTGCATACTCGCGAGTCGCGACTGTATTTGAAGACTTTGCCGCTATATATTTTCACGGCGTCAATAACATGCTCTGACATGTATTCGTAAATTTCATTTGTTTTTTTTCTTCTCGAGTGTCAATGTTTTAGGGTTGGGTACAAAATCCCGATTCACAAAATCCCGATGCACAAAATCCCGAACCACGAAATCCCGTCGTTTCAATACTAAATTGACAGCACAGTATAGATTTTAATTTCCATAGTAATGGTGAATCGAATCAATCAGAAGTTCCCTACTATTGTACTGAAATATTCAATACGAAGAAGACCGCTCTGATTTCGTTAATTTTTAACGAGCTCTGATTGGCTTTAACCTGAAGACCAGTAAAGTATGAAGTCTTGAAAGTATCTTTAGTCAAAAAAATAAAAAAAATAAGAAAATTACAAAAAAATATCCAAAAAAGTTTAAAAAAAAAATCATCTGATACATCACTCCCTACATCACGAATATGCAATTTTTATCTCGCTGAGATGCCTAGTTTAGCCAGAAATCGCGTTTAAAAGCTAGTACATTGGGTGGCCCGCTTCGCGAGACTTAAAGATTTTAACTCCCTTTTTTTTAAACAATTTTTTTCATTAAAAGCACCTTGGGTGGCAAATTTTTGTCAAGAAATATTTTTGAAAAAAATGTCCAGAAAAATCAAAATTTCTTCAAAAACAAATTGTTGAAAAAAAGTTTGTTACAAAAAATATTTTTGACAAAATGTCCAAAAATATTTTTGGCAAAAGTCCAAAAATATTTTGGTCGAATGTCCAAAATTAATTGGCCAAAACAATGAAAATCATCTCTCTAAAGATGGAGGAGGTTTACCTCCTCGGAGTTCTAACAAGAACTGAATTTTTCCCGAACCAACAGTTCCTAAAATACTTTCCATTTGTTTAAAAATAGATCAAAATAAAATATTTAATTAATAGTACTAAAATAGTATTGAAAATCCCGCCAAATATTTCGGGATTTTGTGCGGCGAGATTTCGTTACCCTCCCGATGTTTTATCAAAACAAATACATTGCTTTTTAGCGCCTCTTTTAAAGAACTAGTACATAGTAAAATATTTCAATTCGAACACCTTTAAGTTGAACATTAATTTTTAGATACGCGTAAAGTTGAATTTTGCTCAAGGGAGCGTTACGGAAAATACCACTTTACGTACGTTGTGTCGAGAAATACGATTCAATACTTGTATTGTATCTCCATTTTTCGCTTGTTAAACTCAAAACGGACTCGTGGAAATTAACAATTCTAAATTTTACCACACTAGTATCGAAATGTACTCTAAGGCTCAATTCGCACATCTCTCTTAATCAAGAATAAATAAGGTACTCAAGATAATTAGTCCAGCATATTCCACACTTCGCAAAAAAAGATACGAGGTATAGAATTCAATTTGTTTTTCAATCTGGCAACCCTTTGCTGAATTAGGCTGCATGGATTTAATTTTTTTGAGTTTACAGTTTTGGGTTAATAGCGACTTGGGCAATGTGGGTTTGACTTTTTGGAGATATTAGCGAGTTGAGCTATGTGGGTTTAAGGTTTATGGGATTAATTGTGAGTTGGGCTATATGGGTTTAACATTTTTGGGGCATATACCATAGCTTTCGAGTTTGGATTTTGTGGGGTCAACTAATTTTGGTTTTTATTTTTGGGGTTTATTAGATTGTACAGTTTGAATATCACGGTTTTACGGTTTAATTTTCTTAATGGGATGGGGCCCTCGTTTCCGCGGGGCCCGGGGCTTCAGTCCCCCCTAGCCCCCCCTAGCCCCCCTATTAATCCGGGCCTGAATATAAGTGAGCAGTTAATGTCGCAATTTAACGCTGGTAGAATCCTTTCGTAGAATAAGTTTCTCCGCAGATATGTAATTTTGTTAAAAGTAAATTTTACTCGTTAACTTCAAAACCGACAAAGAGCCAAATGCGATTTAAAATTTCGTTTCCCCGAAAAAAGGTACGAAACACGACTGTATTGCAACAAATATGACTCCTATATCAAATTGAAATTAGAAATTGATGTTTGATATTTAAAAAAGTTAAAAATGAAAGATCTTAGTCCCAATAGTTCAAAAATTTCATTTTTTGAGTAAGATACCATATCATCTATACGAGGCTCAAGTATTGCAGATGTACACAGCTGAAATATTTTCATATATTTCTACGAGACGCCCCGTCAGAATTAACGTTCATTTTTAGACCTGATTTATGGCATTTCATTATCACTCCAGAACTTATCAGGCGATATCCCTAATTTTCTTTGAGGACCTTAAGAGTCTGATGCTAGTTGACGAAAACCCTACAAAAAAGTCTGAAACATTTAAATCGGGTGATCTTTTCGGCAAATGCAATTTGTCTGTCAAAATAATAAGTGATCCGGAAATACCTACAACCCTTAGAATTTTTCTTGTGGCTGGTGGCAGTTTGCGCCGTAGCTTCATATTGTTGGAAACACATGTTCTCTAGCCCAATTCGTCCAATTGGGGAAGCAGTAAGTCGTTGAGCATTACTATGCTTTTTGTCGTTCGCAGAGCTGTTGGGCTTGGTGCTTTTTTCGATAACACTTGACCTGATGACGCCGCGCCCCCATAAGAGCCCTTCGTGGGTTATAACCGGATTGTTGGTACCCCACATAATATGTGTGTATACCCATAAAAATGAAAAAATGCTTAGTCGCTCTTTCGATTAGAAAAAAGTTGCCTCCCTCCCTCCCTCGTGGTCGAAATTCAGGAGGGCTTGAGCGTACTTTACATGTGCTTGAGGGTCAGCAGCTAACAGCTGATGCACTTTCTACACTTCGTAAGGGAACATCAAGTCTTTTTCCAAATTTATCTAAACAGACCGCCAATTGACCACAGCTAGACGAGACCCGACAGTGACAGCATGCGTGTTCTCCTATAATATTCTAGGCAAGAGGCTAAACGTTAAAATGTTTGCCCAGTTTGTGCCAGATACCCGGAAAACCTGCGTCGAAATTCACACGAAATTCCCCGAAAAAAATCAAAACAATTCTTGTGGGTTTTTTAGAGCGACGCATGTCTTGTTAACGTGCATTTTGTATCAGTTTATTTCAGAAATAGAATTGACATTTGCTGCCATTTGCAAAAAAAAATAGCATCTTCCAATAGGGTGGCAACTTTTCCGCCACTATGTATATGTATCTGAAGGTGTGTCCACACCAAAGAAAGATTTCAGGAAACATTGTTTAAAAAACGTTTCTGAAATGTTTCCCATTTGTTTAAAAAACATTTCAGAAATGTTTCTGATTTGTTTTTTTGGTGTGGACGCTTTGAGAAACATTTCTGAAATGTTTCTTTGTTTCCCATTGTTTCCAGATTGAGTTGTCTGTAAATTTTTTTCTCGCCTGTGTTGTTGTTTGATTTTTTTTTCTACTTCATCTTTATCACAATTTATATTTTCGCAAATTTCTGATATATCATTGGCTTTTTTGATTTTATTTTTAAAATTTTCGTCAAGAGTGGATCCGAGCGTCCAGACCAAAGAAAACATTTCAGAAACATTTAAGAAACATTTCAGAAATGTTTCTCTGTTTCTGAAATGTTTTTTAAATATTTCTGAAATGTTTAAAAAATGTTTCTTTGGTCTGGACACACCTTAACTTAGTAAAAAATCTTCTTTTTCCGAACCATTTTTTCTAACGTTTTGTCGCATCTTGTGTAAAAAAATGTTGCAAAAATACCTATGTATTTTTTCGTAAATCTTTTAATTAAAATTTAAAAGAAGAAATCTGTGGCGTTTTTCTTTTTTAGTTCAGTATAGAGCTCCGAACAGAGTCCGAGCATGTCGAGCATGTTCCGAACATCCTCTGAACCAAGCGTGCTCTGAGTATTTTTTTGAAACACACCTGAAGACTTAGCTGTCGCTATTTTTTTTTTTTAATTTCCATCTGTCAAATGATTGTGTTAAGCATTTTACTCTGTCTGCTCAGTTATTTTATTCTGAGCTCATAGAGCGCACTCTGAACATGTTCAGAACATGAAAAGAAAAGAAAAACGCATATAGTGTTACCGAACTATTATACATTTATGACCTCGAGCTTTTGTCTTTGATATTTTTCTGTCAGCTTGAGGAGAGGAGTGGGTGTTGTTAGCAGGCAAGAATGGAGAGGAACTTAAATTTTCTGCCGAATCCGAACTGCTTACATAAGGGGAACTTTCTTATAACAAGGGAGTTTAAAATTGCCTGCTTAATTTTGATTCACTTTTAAAAAAGCATTTTAGCTTTGTTATTTATTGAGTTAATAATATCGATACCTTCCCTTATTAATGTATTAAGCGACATTTTTGAATTTGTTTCGTCCAATAAAATACCCAAAAAAATAACTAAATGAGACGTTTTTTTCGATTCCTGAACAATTTTAAAAATCTCGCTTAATACATTCTTACGGGAAGATATCGATATGGATGTGTAGTGTGAATGCGTGAAAAGGGAGGTAGGGATACCGGCTGATAAATATATGCTGAAGAAAAATTTGCTATTATTTTTTAAACATAAAATTATAAATGTATAGGGGAGGTAAGGGTTAAGTCGGGTGATATGGAATACGTTTTCAATTTCGAATTGTGTCCTTCTGCTTCCAAAAAGAAAATTATATCAAAATTGAAATGAAAAATTAACAAAATATAATAGGGGTTAACTTACGCTCAATAGAGGTGGCCGTGGCACGATGTTTGTGTGCTCGCCTGTCAACCTCAGTATCACAGGTTCGATCCCTGCCGTCGTCTATGTCGTCTTTAATTCCATTAAAACCTTCCAAAAATTTGTCATCAATGGGTTGCTGGTTTACTCATTACATGTTGTTCAGGCATAACACTAACAACATGTGATTGAGTAAAACTAGTATGTCCAACAAGGATGAAAAACGAATAAAATAATGCGAATTATAAGGGACATAGAAATAAGACACGGCAATTCTCCGCTTTAGTTCAGCCGCCATCCCTGGAGATAAAAAGTCTGAGACAACCACCTTCAGTCTCAGAACATCGTGCCACACATCTTTCCTATCCTTCTTTCTCTTCCGTAACTTGACGCCCGCGCTGTGTTAAAACATTTAAAGGGTAATCATATTCCCTTGAGCGTGAGTTAATTATAAAAAAAAAAAAAAAAATTCTGTGGCGTTAATATTAGTGCGTTGGAATATCACCCACCAAAAACAAATATATTTTCAGAGGTTCGGACTAGGGAGGAAATTGAAGCTCCCTTCCATTTCTACGACAACACTACCTCGGTTTCAAATCCAACCGAGAACTTACAACTTCATGAAATTCAGATTGTTAAGTAGGAAATATTGAAGGAATTCCATATCTACCATGGGGTGCAAAATGGTCCGACTTTACCCTATTCACTCGTATGTATTCTTGTTTAATGATTAAATAATAGAAATGAGGATAGACAACCCTCAATCCTCTTCTCTTTTCCATTAAATTTATATAAAACTCTCAAAACTATTTAACAATAAAGCGTTGTTTAAAAAAAAAAAACATCTCAACAAACGACCGAGTAGATCCATCGGTTATAATAAGATTCCGACATCTTGTTTACATTCCACTGCATCATCATCGGTATCGTATTGCTGAACC